>VDFB02000015.1:134903262-134930545 GCA_007258455.2 Sequoia sempervirens | reverse complement strand
TTTTTTTTTGGATTTTTGGATGTTTTATGATTTTTTTTGGATTTTTTTAGGACATTTTATGATGTTGGTATCATTTCCGATGAAGACGTAGGTCAAGGAATTGCCCCCAGTCAGGTGTGAGACCAATTTATTAGGTGCAAAGGGGTAGCGACAAATGTAAAGGATGATTGGGATACCCAAATGTTGGTGGTTCCCAAGCCATGGAAGGATGACAAAGTTTATTATGACAGAGTGACATGTGTGTTTGGAAGAGCAAAAGGCTAGAAGACCAAATGGAGTGACAGTAGAGGAAGGGGCAGGAACTGACTATGCATGGCGCCTATTTGCCAGGCTTTCACCATGGTACTTATCCAAAGCGCCACCAAAGTGGTTTTCACTTTTGGAAAAATTATTTCTCTTTACTATTTTTTTTTTTTTTTTTGCGTCACCAAGATGCTTGTTCTGCTGTGCTTTCATCAAGGTGATAAATTTTGATTTTTGATTTCTTTTTGTATTTTTGACTTTTTAAGGGGATACTTTGAGAATCAAGTGTAATACTTGAGGAGGTGCATGTTGTTGATAGGTTCAGAAAATGGCTCTCCTTCAGGAGTAGAGAGTTGATATGCACTTGGGCCATATGATGTTGTAATGATATAAGGGCCCAACAAATTAGGTTCAAACTTTCCTGGTTTTTCTCATTTTGCTTGATTATGTGGATTTTCTCTCAGGACTAAATCTCTAATGTCAAAGCTTTTGGGTCAGATAAGGCATTCTGTCTCTTTTCATCC
This sequence comes from Sequoia sempervirens, assembly GCA_007258455.2. Taxonomy (NCBI): domain Eukaryota; kingdom Viridiplantae; phylum Streptophyta; class Pinopsida; order Cupressales; family Cupressaceae; genus Sequoia; species Sequoia sempervirens. The sequence goes on along the minus strand of VDFB02000015.1, from coordinate 134,929,778 downwards.
AGCAACTCTAGCTCATCTAGATGAGAGACATGATATTCTTCTTGATCAATCAAGCCTTGCATGGAGACTCACAAAGAGGGTAACTTGACCTCAATAGGAAGTATTGCTTCAGACCCACAGACAAGGGAATATGGAGTGGCTCCAATCAGAGTGCGGACACTAGTACGGTAGGCCCACAAAGCAGGATTGAGTTGTAAGTGTTAGTCATGGCTAGCGTCATTGACAGTCTTCTTTAGGATTTTTAGGATAGTCTTATTAGATGCATTAGCTTGTACGTTGCCTTGGGGGTAATATGGAGTGGAAAAATTATGTTGGATATGAAATTTGTCACATGGCTTGTGGAAATCCTAGTTTTTGAAAGGGTGACCATTATCAGTGAGGATGGACTGTGGAATACCATAGCAACAAATGATATAATTCAGGATGAACTTGGCTATCTATTTTCTAGTAATGTAAGTCAATGGGATGGCTTCAATCCATTTCGTGAAATATTCAGTAGTGACAAGGATAAACTTATCTTTGTTAGAAGAGGTGGGATGGATATTTCCTATAAGGTCGAGTCCCCATTGAGAAAAAGGCCAAGGTGAAGTGAGTGGTTGAAGTTCCTAAGCTAGTGCATGTATAAGATCTCCATGAATATGACATTGGTGACATCTCTTCACAAAGTGATAAGCATCCTGTTCCATCACAGGCCAATAATATCCCATTCTCATGATATTTTTAGCTAAGATTGGACCAATAGAGTGAGCTCCACATATACCCTAGTGTACCTCTTGTAAGGATGTTTGTGCTTCATTTGAGTCGAGACAATTAAGAAGGTTACTATCTAGGCTACGACGATAAAGGGTATCTCCAATGATGGCATACTTAGACACTTGTCAAATATTTTTTTTGCATTGATTAAAGGACAAGTCAGGAGGGATAAATTGGCCATGCAAGTAGGTGTAGATATCTTTATACCAAGGAGATTCAAGACCAACTAGTTCACACATAAGTCCAGTTTCGAGGACATCGAATGTAGGGATCAAAATTTGTTCCACCAAGAATTCATACTAAGCTGCATTATTAGGGATGTCCAAGAGAGATCTGATGGTAGCCATTGCATCAACCACTTTGTTCTGGATTCTTAGAATTTTCTTGAAGGAGATACTATCAAAGTATAGTCTAAAACTATCTACCATGCGCTTGTAGGGCATCAATTTCTCATCCTTGGTGTCATAGTCATCATTAACTTGTTTAATCACTAGTTGGGAGTCATCGTAAACTTGACGATCTTTGATTTTCCAATTTATAGCCATTCAAAGTCTTGTCAGTAATGCTTCATATTTAGCCATATTGTTTGTGCATGAAAAGTCTATCTAGAATGACTTAGGGATAGAGTCTCCTTGAGGTGTGATGAATAAGATACCGACTCTTGATCCATGACTTGTATAAGATCCATCAAGTTATAGCTTCCATGTTGTTAGTGTGTCTATGATAAGAATTGATTCATTTGTGAATTCAGATACCAAAGGATGGTCTTCTTTTAATGGTGCATCTGCGAGTTGGTCAACTATTAACTGTCCCTTTATTGCTTTGCAATTGACATACTCAATGTCATATTCACTCAGGATCATAACCCATTTAGCTAGCCTGCCTGTCAATGTTTCTTTGCTGAGTAGGTACTTCAAAGGATCAATTTTGGAAAAATTAACTTGGTTTTGTGATTTAGCATGTAGTGCCTCAATTTTTGTGCTGCAAATATCATTGCTAGACATGCTCGCTCAATAGGACTATAGTTTATCCCATACCCGACTAAAGTTCGATTGCTATAATATATTTCCCTTTCCTTGACATCATCATTATTTTGTGCTAACAATACCCCCAATGCTGATGTAGTGACTGCCACATATAGTATTAGATATATTCCATCAATTGGTGGCATAAGGATTGGTGGAGTTAATAAGTACTTCTTGATTTGGTCAAATTATTCTTGACACTTGTCAGTCCAATTGAAGGGCACACCTTTCTTAACAAATGTTGGAATGGAGGGGTCATGTCCGCTAGCTAGGCCATGAACCTATGGATTAATTGTAGTCTTCCTTGTAATGTCCTTAATTGACTGATGTTGGTTAGCAGTGGCATGTCTAAGATAGCTTTTACTTTGGTAGGATTGACTTCTATTCCTCTGTGAGAGACTATATACCCCAAGAGTTTTCCTGATTAGACCCTGAAAACACACTTCTTTGGATTTAGCCTGAGTTGATATTTTTCAAGTCAGGTAAAGATCTTATCTAATACAACTAAGTGTTTGCTTCGTTCTAGGGATTTGGAAAGAAATTCATCAACATAATCTTCCATAAGGACATGCATATAGTCATGAAAAATTATGGTCATGGCTCTCTGATAGGTGGCTCCTGCATTTTTCAGTCCAAATGGCATGACATTCTAACAGAAAGTTCCCCAAGCACATGTGAAAGTTTTCTTGGGTTGATCTTTAGTGGCAATCCTAATCTGGTTGTAACCTGAGAACTCATCCATTAGCGATAGCATCTCATGCCCAGTGGTTAGATATACTATGATGTCGATGTTTGATAGGGGAAAGTCATCTTTGGGACAAGCTTTATTGAGGTCTCAGAAATCCCTGCAAACTCTAATCTGACCATTCAGTTTTGTGACAGGAACTAGATTTGATATCCATTCAACATAATCAATTGGGAAAATAAATCTAACATCCATAAGCTTCTTGAGTTCTACCTTGACAAGTAGGGTGATCTAGGGGTTTATTTTTCTTAACTTTTGTTTGAATGACTTTGAATTTGGTAGCAATGGTAAGTGATGTAGAACCAATTCAGGATCCAATCCAAGCATATCAACATATGACCATGCAAAATTGACTTGTCTTTCTGAGAGGAATGCAATGAACTCAAGCTTTTCTTTAGTGGTCAAGGATGTAGCTAACTATATTACTCTAGAGTTATCTGACGTTCCAATGTTGACTTCCTTTATAACTTCTATAAGCAATGACGATCTCTCTCGGTCTATTGGGAGATAGTCTTTTCCTCCATCCTCGGGTGCCTCTTAGAGGTTTTCACCTTCGAATACGTCCTTTATTTTAAATTTTTCACAATCAGCAGTGCCTTTCAGTTTTCACCTAAAGACCTATTGCTTTTATTTTTACTTTTTTCATTTTCATTTTTGCGACTAGAGGACAAGATAACCTCACCAAAGTATGTTACATAGTTAAGTTCTATGGCAAAGCCAGCTTTGTGATCCCCACTAGGTATACCCTCAAGAAGTCCCATAAACTCAGTGATTGCTTCGTCATTTTTGAAAGTATCCAAACTTGGTAGCCCTTTTTGGTCCCAATCTATAAGCTATGGGTAGACGAGGGGTAGATCATCATCGACATCATTAAGGGTCATCATGTAGGCAGGCAGGGTAAAGATAGAACTAGATTCATCAAGCTCCTAGGAAGATAGATAAATGGATTTCCAAAAATAGTGTTGAAGCCATTCTTCTTTAGTCAAAGACATTCTTAGATGGGTATTTGATGGATTTCGTGAAGAATCAAGGGTAAGCATTTGGTCAAATTCCCCAAATAGTTTGTCTAGGTCCATGAAGGTGGTGGAGGATAAGGAGTCCCATTCATACTTGTTGGAATCGACATCATAATCCCAAGGGTTTTCATGTGTCTCGCTCTCATCTGAAGCACTAGCAACCTCACTTGAGGGTGACTTGATACCTTAGATAGTCACTTTTACTAGAACAAACCCTAGCCCTTGATGACTTATCAACCTAGGAGGTCATAGAGGTTCGAACATTCCTTTTTTGTTTAGACCAAGGCCACTACATCCATCATATCCATGTCATTTCATTATCTAGAACCCTTTTGGATACTGTTCAATTGACAACTTCTTAGTTTCAATATCCTCCCCGTCTTTGTATAGCCATGTAAGAATGTGGTCATCTAGAGATTCTTTAGCAAGTTCCCCCCATTTAGTAAAGGTGGTAGGAGGATTATGAATGACAACTTTGGGCTGCATAGGATGTGGTTTTCCATATGACTTTGGTGACTTGGGTAACTTGCCAATGAAAAAAAGTCTCTTCATATCATACTCTCTGTAGCCTTTGTCTTGGATCTCACTTTTAGGCATGGAAGGATTAATAAATGAATTGGATGATTTGATAAGAGCAAATGGATCAATGTAATGGGATGGAGCGGTGGATGAAGTGGAAGATGAGGCCTCTTGATTGATGGGCACTTGGCGTTCAACATTTCCTTTGAGGTTGGAACAATATTGGAAAGGATTAGGGTCACCTAGAATAGTGACCTCAGTGTCATTGTGTGGGAATTTGAGGCGTTGATGATAGGTGGATGGAATAGCTCTCATGGAATGAATCCATGGGCAGCCAAGGAAGAGATTGTAATGTAAGTCTAGATTGAAGATGTGAAACAATGTGTCCTGTATGACTGGGCCAACTCTTACTGGGAGTGAAATTACACCTTCGGAAGATCGTTCGGCATCATCATAAAATATTATCACAATTTTCTTGGTTGGTTCAATGCAATTCTCAGAGTATCCCAATGCCTTAACCAATTTTAGTGAGAAAATATTTAGGCCTACTCCATCATCTACTAGGACTCGCCTGATCTTGTATGTATTAACGCATACTTCTAGGTGTAGAGGACAGTTATGGTCAGATTTTGGTGCCGAAAAGTCTTGTTCGGAGAAGGTGATGTGGTGTGGCATAGTGAGGTATCCAACCATGGCCTGAAATTCATTGACATCTAGGTTTGCAGGTGTAGAACCCCAATCCTAGAGCTACACAAACATAGCAAACAAACACAATATTAGATCCAAATGCAAGTAAGAACCAAGATTCCCCATGAAATTCATCTACAATGCTCAAATAAGAAAGAAATTGAATAACAAAGCAAAAAAAGTAATTGAAATCCTATTTAAACATTCAAACTCTCAATCCCATGGGGGAATTGGTGCCAATTTGATGTGGAAATTGGCCCTTTCCCAACTCCTATGCAAGCTTGATGAATATTTGTGGATGATTGAAGCTTCTTGATGAAATTTTGGCATAACCTTGCTATGAAACCATGAAAATGATGAACACTTGATATGAAATGAATAAAATTAGCTCTCAATGTGAAGAGAGTAACTTTGATCTAAGTTGTGTCCCTAAAATACAAAGGAAATCCTTCTATTTATAGAAATACAAGATGGAGGAATGAGCAAAATGGAGCAATGTGGGATCTTTCAACATCCAATGGGAAAGTGCCACTTTTCAATATGTGAATGGAGGAAGATTGAGCACATTTTGATGAATGTGCACAATAAATGATATTAGGTGGAATTTCAAATTTGTGAAATGACTTGTTGGAGGGAGAAAAGAATGAATTAAATGCCACTTGGCTCAATGCATAAGGACATGAAAGAGGGTTAAATGCTTTGTTGGAAAGACAAACCCACTTGGAGAGATTTTCAAACTTGGAGGAATATTCCCCTAAAGATGCCATGTTGAAAGAAAATAGAGATTTAATAAATCATTTAAATGTATTTTCATGTGCAAGTGGCAAAATCTAGAGGATTTAGGTGATTAGGATTAAATTAATCAGGATTTGATTTATTTAATGAGGGATTAAATGATGTGACAATTTGATTTATATTTTTGGGTTGATTTAAATCAAAGTTGAGAAGAATATGATTTATATTTAATTAAATAAAAGATTTTGATTTGTTTAATTAAAGAGGGATGATTGTTAGATTAAATTAATCAAGGTTTAATTTATTTAATTTAATAAGATGATAATTTTAGAGATTTAATCAAATAAAATGAATTATTTAATTAAATAGAGATTAGAGGGTTAATTAAATAACATTGATTTATTTAATTAATGCAAAGGAGGACTTAAATTAGATAAGTTTATTTATCCCATTAGGAGATGAAAGGTGATGAATAGCTAAGAAGATATCTGTGACAAACCGCGTTAGTGGCAATTATTAGGGCTGGAAAGCCGTATCAATATATTCTATGTTCACATTTTTCCCCTCTTTGAAGCAATGTAATTTGCTACGCTTTTATTCTAAAGAATAAACTGCTTTCGATTAAAAGGTCAAGTTTTCATCTCTATTGTTGCCTTTGGTGAGAGAAAAAACATGTTGATATAATTATTCCCTGGTGAGATCGTGATAAAATTTGATTTTGGGTGATCTCACAGAAGCACCCCAATGGGTCCGGAAGGTTTGAGGATGCCAAAACGCGGCAAAACATGCATCGATGCAAAACAACCCTCAATTGGCAAAAAATAGGATCGTGGACCAAAACTTAACCTGATGGCTAACGAGGTCAAAACCCTATTTCTTTTAAAGGCTTGGGGCCAGGGTCTCTCGAGGGGCTTACGTCTAAATTCCCATTTGTACACATAGCCTTTTGAGATTCTGCACCTTTGAGAGATGGCACAACAACAACTTCCTCGACACATTTCAAATCAAGTACGCACGTACCAAAGGTTTCTTGACACCGGACCACTGGTAAGTCAACTTGACTTGACCTCGCTTTTCGATTTTTGTGCCCATTTATTAGCTTAGGAGTTTACTTTTTGTTTAGCGGTCCAATATTGCATTGCTTGAAAGTTTGTTTTTGTGCCGCATGGCCTCAAATTGCGTTGTAGTTACAAATAGTGATGTTGCGGTGTAGCTTGGAGTTTAGATTCAAACTCCAAATTGAATCACATATGTAAAGTGTGTCGTGGCGAGCCTCTTTGAAAATTTAGGTTTAGGGTCACACTTCAAACTGCGTCGCGACGACAAAGTTTGAGAGTTTTAGGGGTCCTAGTGGTGCAGCTTGGAACTTTCAAACTACGTCGCACCTACAAACAACGATGCATATGTTGTTTCAGGCACACAGATGTGAATCAGGGTCACAATTTTTTTATGAAACTTAACGCGGTGGCTTCCTGATGCAAGAGGAGGTAGAGATACTTCATTTATGTGAGCACAAATTCTCCATTCTTAGCAGATTGGTCGGGATGCATGAGTGACTACAAGAGCACTTGGAGGTGATTGGCCTCTAGTACATTGCATATGCACCACCAGTGGGGACTCACTTGGGCATGATGACAATGCTTGCTAAGCGATGGCATAACGAGACATATTCCTTGGACCACCTTCTGACAGGAGAGGCCACTGTCACACTTTAGGATGTGTGGCGCATACTTAGATTGCTCATCCATGGAGAGCACATGATATACGATGTGGATGCCGGGAGGGAGGCCTGCTATGATGTGATGGGCCTTGACAAGATTGTCTTTTGTGAGGGACAAATCAATTTGGAGCATTATAGGCTCACTGTGTCACCCTTTCACTTGGTTATAGCAGCCATCATATCGGGTCTTGTTGCACCAGATCAGTGGGGCCAATATTTTAGTCTTGGATGGGGGCTCACTTGGGAGCTGATGGTCTAGAAACGGGTATGCTTTGCATGGGGGCTAGTACTACTAGCCTCCTTGTATTAAGATTTATATGAGTTTTTTTACATCGAGGGAAGAGCCATTGGGGTTGATGTGACACTTCTCCACATCTGGGCCTGGGAGTACATCGCAGTGCTTCATTCGAGAGTTTTTGTCGTCGATATGGAGCTAGATGATCTAGTTGTTTGGTGGTACAGAGGAGGTGTTTCATTTACACACATGGGGCAGCACAGGATTCCTCATTAGAGAAGAGTCCTTGACGAGATGCGAGTATTCATGTGGCAGCCATATCTTCGATGGCCCACATGGTATGATGATGTGCAACAACTCTTCTTTGCTCGACATGATAGACTTATGCAGGGCAGGGAGCACACAATTATAGAGAAATACATATCGAGTAGAGTATAGAGTCAGTTCAGGGAGCCTCAGGATAGGTTTGATGACCAGTATGTGGTGATATTTGCACGTACTATGAGGTAGTCCTCATGGGATCATTACATTCCAGCACAAGAGGTGATTGATTCATTTAGGCAGCTAGTGGCAAGGCCGTGGCCATACAATCAAGGTCAGGCTGACACAAGTACCACTCAGGCTTATAGAGATTGGTTTCGGCCACCTCTCAAATTGATAGTGTTCGGTACACCATCGGCATGGTGTAGGGCCAGAGGTAGACGAGCAAGGTGAGGCCAGGGCTAGGGGTCCAAGGGTACAAAGACGAAGATAGGGATGTAGACTGGGGAGGATATGGGCCACCTCATCAACCAAATTAGGGTAGGGGCCAACAGGATCAACAACCAGATTAGCCGAGGAAGGATACCCCTTAATAGGGTTAAGACCAGGGATGACAAGACAGGCAGCCACATCAGCAGCCACCGAGAGATCAGGGACCTCCACCGCCGCCTGATAAGAGAGATGTCCAATTACAGTAGCTAGAGGCTTAGGTTGCAAGGCTACAGGGACAGGTTGTTGCCTTGATGACAAAGAGGGATCAACTGAGATAGGAGAGAGATCAGGTTGTCCAGCAGAGGTAAGTTGTAGAGCTTAAGGTTGCTAAAGAGATGGGCCACCGTCAGTAGCTTGAGAGCATGTCTGCCTCTTCGTCTCTGAGTTCAGTGTCATTACGAGGATACAGGGAGGTGGTTAGGGAGGCTGACTATTACAAGGTTCATTACCATTAGGTCATGCCCCAAGTGTCCTAGCTCCCAGAATTTTAACAACAAACAGGATATAGAGCCCTTGAGGACCATAGAGAGAGATAGCCTAGTGAGGGCGAGGGAAGCCAACAGGGTTAGAGCATTCTTTGATCAAAGACATGGTTCTTTTGTGCCCCATGGGCTTGTTTTTTGATAAGCCCATGGGAATTTGTACTTTATGTATTTGATACACACTTGATCCAGATTTTGTACCATGACAGTATTTTATTTGATGATATATATGAGATGAGATGATTTGATCATGTGTCATATTCTATTGTATGCATTATGGGTGGATTTTATTTCTATATGCGATGTCATGATTCTATCTTATGTATGCTGTTATGAGATGATTCTATGTGATGATGATGTTATGCGATGTATGACTTTATGATGTGATGCAATGATTGTATGGATGCATTTTTCTTTTTCAGTATCTTTGCTTATGCACTTTTTATGATGATGTATGGAAAATGAAAAATGTTATGATATGCAAATTCTTAGAATAACAAATCTATATTATGCACTTAATGGATGATGATGAGATGTATGGGATGTAATCTTTTATTTTTAGTACTTTTCTCATATATGATATGACGATGCACTTATGATGTTATGATGATGATATGATGTAGTGATGTATTTAATGATGTATGGAGTGATGTATGATGTTTATGATATGATGCCTATGTTATGATAATGCAAATGGATGTTATGTATGCATATGATGCGATGGATGTTAATACTGCTTATGTATATGATGTACATGACATGCCCTTTATGATTATGCAATGGATGTTTTATGAGGTATGTGATATGAGTTTAATAATGCATATGGGATGGTTTCTTTTATGCTTATGTAATGAATGCATATGTATGGTTTATGAGATGCTTAGAATAACCAATCTATATTATGCAATGATGCAGGTAATATGATGAAAGCTTTCTATATGATATGGTATGTGTTATGCAATATGTTGACGGTTTATGGATGCAAGATGGATGCATTGGCAATAATGATTTGTGATTAACTGTCATGGTACCATGTTAGCGCGGAAAGAAGATAGAAGAAAGCAAGGGACTCCAACAAGTCACGAGATGATAATGATGATGATGATTTTTTTACTGAGGAGTTGGGATTTTAAAAGGGCCAATTACCTTATGTTTGATAACACACATAGGTATGATGCATCAAGGTATAAAGAACCAAGATGGTGTTGCACCCGTGGTGATGGAATTTGACTCTTTTGAAAAATCATATGGGAGTATCCCCTGCCTGGGCCACCCAGTATTAGAACCTTTATTTAAAAGTTCTGTAGTTCGATATTCCGTATTCAAAACCAAACATAGAAAGGAAAGCTCCCATGGTCAATGAAGATAATTTAAAATGACTCCTACACCTAAAATGTATGACCAAAGGTTGTATTTCAAGAATATCCATCAAGCACAAGCATAAAAAGATCGCTATGATCATTGGCCCCATTTATTTCTAAATCCCTTTCAATAGGACACATCACTTCCAGAGGTCACTTAAACATGATACCGCCAAAAAGACTTAAGATAAACTAAACCAAACAAGTTAATGTTCTTTAATACCGCTAGCCAAGACTAAACTACGGTGATGCCTGATTTTGATGTCCATTGTAGGAAGGATGCATCTTAGGAAATGATGATATTAGATGACTATTTGGGACTGATTGGATGATAAGCTATTAATATGAAGAGTTGACTAACTTGTTTACGTACTGACCTAGACTTGAGACCTTGACGTTTGAGTTTTCACTTTTAGCCTACTAGAATTATTTCTGACTGTTTCACCAAAGGTTGGGGATGATGATTGATTTATTGTGAGTGATGTTTTATTGTGGGTGGATGGATGGTTTTTCTAAATATTTGATGTTTTAGAGTTTTGAATGTTTTGAGGGCTATTGTTGGTTTTGTTTTTCAAAAAAATTTCTAAATGTCGGTTTTAAGATTTTGAACAAAGACCTAAATCTAAAGAACTATCCTAGGGGCCTTAGGGGGCTGATCAATAGATTGCCCTTGCCTACTTTGCATTGGCCACACACAATGCAGGCCATGTGTAGCTCTGATTGATAGAGACTGGACATTGGGATGAGATACATGGAAAAATGGATTGATAGCTAATATGATAGACTCCTAAAGGACTGACCTAAGCGTGGATGATCAAAGATCAACCTTGCCTACCAAAGCTCCTAGATGAGGAAGCTCAACAAGATGACTCTATTTTTGACCTCGAACAAGTCTTTTGACCTGCTCTTTAGATTTTGATATGTTTCCTGAATGCTCGGATTTTCTCTTGGTCTTTTAAGGGAATGTTTTGGATTTTTTGATTTTAAGGATGTTTTGGATTTTCTAATCTTTTGGGACCTCAAGAATACATGAATCTGATTCGATGAGAACATGCCCCTAGCATGATGCAATAGACTACTCTGATAAAGGTAGGACAAACTAATCTTGAGAATGGGCCGAGTAGTACTAGGAGGGATGATGATACGTAATGAAGTAGGACCGCTCATGATGACGCGGATAAGTGGATGGAAGGATGGATGGGCCGGAAGCTGCATCATGGGATGCAGTAATAATTCATGGAGATCCCGTGATGGAAAGTGCTTATCATACAAGGCTATTGCTTCATAAGCTTTTCACTAAGGTAATTTACTCTAAAGCGCACCGTAAGCGTTTCACTATAGGATGATTTTTTTCTCTTACCGCTTTTAACCCTTTTTCTCATTTTTTTGATTTTTATTTTGTTGTCACCAAGACACCCATTTTTAGGAATTTTTTTTGTATTTTTGGTTCTATACCTTGAAAGATTTAGGCATAAAACTTTTTGAGATGGGAGCTATTCATGAGCTCCTACAAAGGCTCACCTTCTAGTGTTGATAATTGATATTCCCTTGACTTGTAACTTGTTGTGATGACAAATGGTCCCAACCAATTGGGTTCAAATTTTCCTTTGTTGTCTGGATTAGGGACATTATTGTGGTTCTCCTTTAGCACAAGTTCTCCGATTTGGAAGGTCCTACTCCTGATCTTCTTGCTATAGTTCCATTTGAGGCAGTTCTAGTATACCTGTAGATGGTTCAAGGCCTCCATTCGCCATTCATCTAGCAGTTCTAGCTCATTCAGTCTTGACACCCAATATTCCTCATTCGTGATGAGATTCTGTAGTGATATTCTCAGTGACGAGAGATCGATCTCGACGGGTAATATGGCCTTTGATCCATAGACTAGGGAAAAGGGGGTGGCACCTGTGGGTGTGCGGATTCTAGTTTGATAGGCCCAAAGGGCAGGATTTAGTTGGAGATGCCAATCACAACCAACTTCATTGACTATTTTCTTGAGGATTTTCAGAATGGTCTTGTTTGTAGCCTCATCTTGGTCATTTCCTTGGGGATAATATGAGGTGGAAAAATGATGTTGTAATTTAGATTTATAACATAGGTCATGGACATCCTAATTTTAGAATGGTGTCCCATTATCTGAGATAATGGATTGTGGGACACCATAGTGACATATTAAATAGTTCAAGATGAATTTTGATATCTTCTTTCAAGTAATGTAAGTCATGGGTATGGCTTCCACCCACTTTGTGAAGTACTCAGTGGTGGTAATGATAAACTTGTGACCATTGGATGAGGTGGGGGTGATTTTTCCAATGAGATCGAGTCCCCACTGCGAAAAGGGCCAAGGTGTGACAATAGGATGGAGCTCTTGAGATACCGCATGGATGAGGTCTCCATGCCGTTGACATTGTAGACACCTTCTGACATAGTCATGTGCTTCTCTTTCCATAGTAGGCCAATAATACCCCTTCCTCAGCAATTTATTGGCCAAGGTCATACCACTCGAGTGTGAACCACATATGTCATTATGTACCTTAGTTAAGGTGGTCAATGCCTCCTCAATGTTTAAGCAATGTAATAGAGTTCCCCCAATGCTTCTTCGATAAAGGGTATCTCCTAGGATGATGAAACGAGATGCTTTCTTGACAAAGGTTTTCTTAAGGTTTGAGCTTAAGTCAGCTAGGAGGACTCCTATTCTCAGATAAGTGTATATATTGTGGTACCAAGGATCACTGGGACCAACGATTTCACACAAAAATTTAGACTCTGGTACCTCGAATGCAGGCATGAGAAGTTTCTCTACTAGGAATTCATGCTTTGGGACATTGCAAGGGATATCCAATAGGGACCCAATTATCGCCATGGCATTTTCCACTCTATTGTTTTCTCTAGGTATCTACTCGAATGTGATCTCAATGAAGGACTCCTTAAGTCTTTTCACTAATTTCTTATATGGAGTTAGCTTGTCGTCTTTAGTTTGATACTCATCATTCACTTGATTGATTATGAGCTGTGAATCTCCATATACCTTGAGAGCCATGATATGCCACTACACTGCTATTCTGAGTCCTATGGTTAGAGCCTCATATTCTGTGATATTGTTTGTGTAGGGAAATTCCAATTTGTAAGATCTTGGTATGAAGTCTCCCTGTGAAGTGATGGAAATACCTCGGCTCCCGAACCATGCTATCTATAGGAGCCATCAAAGTAAAACTTCCAGTGGTCTGCTATGTTCAAGTTGAAGATGGATTCATCAACGAACTCTAAAATTAGCGGATTCTCTAAGTACATTGGTGCTTTTTCCAGTTGGTCTACAATAGCTTGTCCTTTGATGGCCTTACATTCCACGTACTCAATGTCGTATTATGATAGGATCATGACCCACTTGGCCATCCTTCCTGTGAGCATTGCTTTGGAAAGCAGGTACTTGAGTGGGTTGATCGTGGCAATGAGTTTGATTTTGTGTGTTAACATGTAGTGTCTGAACTTCTATGAGGCAAACACCACTGCTAGACAAGCTTTTTCAATGAAGGAATAATTTAACTCATGCCCTACAATGGTTCGGCTGATGTAGTACATAGCCCTCTCTGTTCTATTTTCATCGTGCTGAGCTAGGAGAGCACCGAGAGTTGTTGTTTCTGATATGTAGAGGATTACAGGCTTTCCTGGTATTGGTGGCATAAGCACTGGAGATGTGAGAAAATACTCTTTGATTTTGTTAAAGGTCCAATCACACTTTTCGTCCCATTTGTACACTAACCCCTTGTGGAGTAGGTGATAATATGGGATTGATTTGTTTGCTAGCTGAGCTATGAATAGATAGATTGACTAGAGCCTACCTTGTAAGCCTCTCAACTATTTCAATGTCTGAGGTACCTCCATCTCGAGGATTTCCTTTACCTTGGCGGGATCTATTTCAATTCCTCTCATAGAAACAATGTATCCCAATAGCTTCCCTAATTGTACGCCGAAGACACACTTCTTCGGATTAAGGTAGACTTTGTATTCCTCTAGTCTGTTGAAGATGACACTCAATGTTGCTATGTGGTTCCTTCTCTTTCTAGATTTTTCCAATATTTCATTGACATAATATTCCACAATCTTATGGATCATGTCATGAAAGATTAAGGTCATGGCCCTCTGATATGTTTCTCCAGCATTCTTTAGGCCAAACGACATCATATTCTAGCAATATGTACCCCAAGGACAAGTAAAATTTGTTTTGTGTTGATCTTCTTTGGCTACCATGATTTGGTTATACCCAAAGAATTTTTCCATTAGTGAAAGCATCTCATGTTCTGCAGTCATATCTACAATCATATCAATGTTTGAAAGTGGGAAGTCATCTTTGGGACATGCCTTGTTCAGGTCTCTAAAATATGTGTAGATACGGATGCCCCCATTGGGCTTTGAAACAAGTACCATATTTGACACCCGCTCCAGATAGTTGATTGGTCATATGAACCTTGCATCAAGTAGCTTCTTCAATTCCATTTTAACTAACAATGCAATTTGAGGATGCATTTTTCTGAGTTTTTGTTTGATGGACTTTGCCTCGAGGTAAACTGTTAGATGGTGGACCACAATCTCCCGATCAAGCTCGGGCATGTCAACATAGCTCCATGTAAAGTTGACCTTTCTCTCCCTTAAGAAAGCAGCTAGGAGCTCTTGTTCTTTCGACATCAATGATTCAACATAAAATGTGATATGCAAAGTTTCCTCTATTCCTAAGTTGATTGGGTTGCACCTCTTGGCTAGAACTGCTGACCTTTCCTGATGTAGAGCATTGAGAGGAAGATTAAATCCTTCATCCTCGGGCACCTCAGAGAGGTTTTCACCATTGGATAGGTCCTTTATTTTTACTATTTTTGGGTCAAAGAGTTCCATAGTGTGGTTTTCACTCAAAGACCTTGAGATTATTCTCAAATTTTTGCTTTTGCGACTAAAGGATTCAATCATTTCCCCGTCATAGGCTTGTGTGTCCAGTATGATATCAAATACATCCTTGTGATCTCCATGTGGTACCGTGTCCTATAGTCCCATGAATTCTAAGAGCACCTCATCATTATCAAAAGTGTCTAGAATTGGCGGTCCTCGTTGGTTGTAATCAATGAGCTGGGAGTAAAGAGGTTTATTTCAAGGGCTTGATGGTTGTTGGTCTCAAAAGACAAGGTACTAATCATGAGTAGGGAGGTGTCTTTGAAAATCATAAACAAATCGGTTATGGGGTCCTCGTCACTACTACACACATCAGTTATGTTGAAGGTGAAATTGTCTAAAGGTAGACCTGTGGATATGGGAAATTGAAGGGCGACCATTGATAGCTGAGGAGTTTTGAATTTCTTAACTGGGGGATTTCGGCCACGTATGGTTATACTTGGAGGGGTACATCTGAGGCCAAGATTTCTCATTCACGTCTCAAGAATGATGGGTGCTAGAAGTTCGTTGTCATTTTGTCCCAGCTTTTTGTTTCTATCATAGCCCATGGCAAGCATCACTTGCAAGCCTTTACTACTATCATCCATAGGTAGGTCAGTTGCTAGTCTATTGTCTTGGTATAGGAGGTTTGATGGGTCCTCCTCTATTACTTCCGACCTAGGTCTCCCCAACTCCTGAAGCTAGAGGAGCTTTCTATGAATGTTTGGGATGAGGAAGCATTATTTTTCAGTGGTTGTCCTCATGTCCTAGGATATTGTGTTAACTCTCCTACCACAAAATAATTATTTGGAATTGCATAATCTCCACACCCATTGTCATGGATAATGACATTAATATAAGAGATTTCGGGGATGGCGGGTGTCTCTATTGTAGAAGTGGAGGCAAGAGTAGCTGGATTAATGTACGGAGTTGAGGGGTCCTCATCGTTCTTAGGCACTTGGGGGATTTTGTAATATTTGGCTTCTAGATCTTTGCAATAGTAAAAGGGTTCAGGATCCCCATGGATAGTGACCTCTTGACCTTGGTATGGAAACTTTACACACTGGTGGAAGGTGGAAGCTACAACTTGCATCCCATGAATCCAAGGATGCCTTGGGAGAATATTATAAGGCAATTCTAGGTCAAGAACTTGACATGTTGTTTCCATGATGGACAACCCTACTTGAATAGGGAGTTGGATTGTGCCCTGAGACACTCTTTCTTGATCATCGTAGGCTCTGATGGTTATGCCTTTTCCTTTTTCAACATCTTCAGAGAAGCCTAAGATTTTTATTAATTTAAGGGTGCATATGTTCAACCCTGCACCTCCATCTACCAAGACCCTCTTGACCTTGTTTTTATGGACGTAAGCCTCAAGATGAAGCGCATGGTTGTGAGATGGTTGTGTAGGGATATCCTGTTCTAAAAATATCAGAAGGTGAGGCGTAGTGAGGTGTGCCACCATAGCTTGGAATTGATTTGCATCAAGATCAGTGGGATGGAAGATGAGGCCAAGTTTTCTTCAAGTATCTTTTTGTGGGTTGCTAAGATTTTCAACAATTCCATGATGGAGATTTGTGTTGGGGTTCTTTTTAATTGGTAGAGGACATTATAGCCACTAGGAATGGATCTTGGATTGGAAGTGGATGCCTTAGGATGCTGAGATGACCCTGTGATGCTGACTTTTCCACCTCTTGTGGTGACTCCAATTTTAGCTTGGGCTCCTTTGATGGTGATAACAGTGCAATACTCATCTAAGGATGCAACGACATGGTTGTATACATGATTCACACTTTTGAATGCACTCTTTCCCTTATCATTTTTATTGTTCCCTTTGTTGTTATGGTTGGGCATTAGATTTGTGTAGATCTTGAGATTTTGATTTCCCGCTGGTTGTTCCACATTTAAGATTTTGTTGTCAATGAGGTCTTGGATCAAGTTTTTCAACCTCATACAACTGGTATTTGTGTGTCCCTTGATTTTGTGGAAATCACAAAGGTGATTTTCATTGTACTATGGCAGTTTCACCAAGGGCTCTTGATAGTTGGCATAGGTGGGGATTGTGATGAGTTTTTCCTCCACTAGTTTCTTCATGATTGATTCAGCCGATTCCCCAAGGGATGTGTAATTTTTCTTAGGGAAGTTTTTGTTTCAATGGGGTGGCCCCCTTTGATCATTCACATTGTTGACTATTTGATTGCTCGGTTGTTGAGTCACAGTGTTAGCTTGTCAATTTTTTTGATTGTTCTTTTGGGGTTGTTGTTGGGGTGCTAGTGTGTTTTGCTAAGGAGTATTGATGACAACTTTGTCGTCAACAGCACCATCATTGGTAATGTTTCTATTTTTTCCCCATGTGCAAGGTTTGTCATTATAGCTGGTGGATGGGCGATTTTTTTACTGTTCAAGATATGCGGGTGTCCCTCCTATGCAGTAAGGGCCCGTTCAATGTTAAGCGCCTTGGAGATCAATTGGTCATATGTGGTGATACCTTGCACCTTGAGATGGAATGCCAAGGCTCCTTCAAGATTGGAAATGATGGTGCAAACTTTTTATTTTAGCATGACCCATTTTCTCCTATTGGCCTTGGATTGCCATTGTTGTAGGAAGGAAGCAAATGATTCGTTTTTACCTTGTTTAAGAGTTTATAGTTCCTCTAGATTGACATCCATATCGATATTGAATGCGTATTTTTTTATGAATGCATTTACTATCTCCTAGAACTTCTTGATGCCTAGAGGGAGGTGAGAGAACCAATCCATGGCTTGGCTAGCCAAACTTCTAGGAAATAGCCGCATCAAATATGTATTGTGATATGCGACTTCCATGCGATGTACTTGGAATTCCCTGATGTGATATTTAGGGTTTCCCACCCCACAGTATTTATCAAATTTGGGGATCTCAAATCCCTTTGGGAATGGTTTAATAGAAAGACTCCTATCAAATGGATAGGGACACAAGTTGCTAGGTGTATTTGTGGTATTCCTTGACTGAAGATCAAGCACTTGCTGCAAGAGCAACTTGATTTGTGTTGTTACGTAATCTTGTAGATCAGGGGGTGGAATGAAGGTGTTATGTGGTGGTTCAATTGTTGGAGGGATGGGTGGATTGGTTGGTATGTTGGTGAATGGTTTTTGCATGTTTTGCTACACCAAATATGCTTGTAATTGTTGTTGCGCCAACAACACTTATTGTTGATCTCACTGTTGTTGAGCCAACAACGCCTGTTGTTGCTCATGTTGTTGGGCTTGTAATGTTGCTTCTTGTTGTGCTTGATATTACTATAGGGCTTGTTGATATGCCTGTTGTTGGGCTGCTTGTAGTTGTGCCTAATATTGAGCCTTTGCTTGTGCTTGTTGAGCTTGGTATTGGGCTTGAGCCTGAGCTTGTACTTGTTGGGAAACTTGTGCAATTTGTGCGGCTTGTGTGGCTTGAGTAGCCTACACAGCTTAAGTAGCTTGAGCAGCTTGTTGTGCTTGTTGTGTAGCTAATTGTACTTGCACTTGCTAAGTGGCTAGTTGTGCAGCTTCTCGATTTTTGATTTGTTGGAGTGCCTTTTGATAGGTAGCTTGTTGAGCGGCTTGTAACATGATGCTATATTGGTTTGACGTGTTTGAGTTTGGTGGTAGTGGTGGTGGTGGATTCAGAATGGTATTTTCTACTATGATAAGAGGCACCATTGTATTGATGATTGGGATTTGTGTAGTGGATGGTGCAATTGATATGCTTGGTCCTTGAGAGACCATGTTTTGAGGTATTTGGGGAATGGTTGATGATGTGGTGGTTGCTTGTGTTATTGGGATGGTTGCCATTTGTTGTTGCGATATCGATGGCAAGATGGGAGGATTCAATATGATGCTTTGATTGATGATTGGGGGGTTGCTTTGAATGAGTGGCGACAACGAAGGTAACCCCAAACTGAGAGGTGATGTTGATGTTGGCGGAAAGGGTGGAAGTGGTGGAAAAGTGAGTGGCATAATTCCTTGGGGAAATGATGAAGATGAAGGGTCAAAGATGCTCCCTGGTCCAAATAAGTCACCTTCCCCTTGTGAGGTCATAGGGAGAGAGGTTTGAGGTGTTGCATGAAATGATGATGATGGGTCATTGGGTTCTTGAAAGGTGAGGGGGACATATGGGTGTAATGGATTTTGGGGGACGGGTTGCCCCAAGATAGTGTTTGCATCTAAATCTTGGTTATTCACAAGGGGGTGTGTTTGTAGTGCATTGAGAAATGCGTTCCCTTTGGCAACAATGGGTTGAGTTGGAGCAATGGATGATGTAATTTGGGGGATGGATTGAGTGATGTTTTGAACTGGGGGTGTAGATGAAATCAAGAGTGTGGATGAAATTGGAGGTGTGGATGAAATTGGGGGCATGATACCAAGAGGTTGTTCCACAATGGTGCTCACATCATAATCAGAAGGGAGTTTAGCCCCTTGTTTTGCTAATTCAAGCATATATTGTGAGGGATGGAGCTTCATCATGATATTGACAATCCTATGATTTTTGGTATTTTGGACCATTTCGATGATCTCATCTTGTGTCATCTCAAAGGAATTATTGGTGATATCCTCTACTTGACCTTCCTCTTGAGGATTTTGTGATGATGGAGGAAGATTAGTTAGGGGATTGCTTGATCAAATGGGATTGATTTCAGAATTGGTTTGACTTAGGTC
The DNA here is from genome assembly GCA_007258455.2 of Sequoia sempervirens. NCBI lineage: Eukaryota > Viridiplantae > Streptophyta > Pinopsida > Cupressales > Cupressaceae > Sequoia > Sequoia sempervirens. Next base: position 134,910,160 of record VDFB02000015.1, on the reverse strand, counting down.
ACTTGAAGTTGATGTTTCTTTGTTGGACTCCATGTTCTTGTGTTGCGATCTTGTTTGAACCATAAAATAAGGCTCTAAAGAGAAAAACTAGGATGATTAAGGATCAAAGTGTGATTGTGAAATGTGTGAAAGGTGGATGACATGGATGATTAAACTCTTAGAAAATCTTGAAGGGGATGCTAGACTTTTGGGACTTTTTTGGATTCTTGGATTTTGTTTTGATATTGATTTTGGATTCTTGGATTCTTGGATTTTGACCTTGATTTGGTTTTGGATTGTTTTTATTTTGGATAATGAACAAATAGATCCCAAGATGTTGGATGTTATCTATGGGATAGATTTTCTCACAAGATGATAATTTGACTAAGTGTTGGGAGAAGGATGCATCTACCCACACCTAACCAAACAAAATGATTTGATGATAATTCAACTAAGAATATGGAGAAGGATACATCTACACATACTTAGCCAAGATGTTTTGATTCAAAGATTTTGATTCATGGATTTACCAAAAAGTCTAGCATAAAGGATGATTTCAATATTTTCAAGAGTTGTTTGGTGAGATGATTTTGATTGATGTTTGAAAGATGGATGAAGGTTGACTTTGAACCTATGTGTACCTAAAAAAGAATCTTGTTTACAAGACCTCGGTTTTGAAGAACACGCTTTACTCTAAACAAGATGCTCAAATTGTTGAAAAAGTCTCAAATTTTGACAATAATAAAATGAGTACAAATTGGAATTGTTTCTTGAAGCTCTTTTGTAAAAGTTGCAAAGCAATCTTTGTCTAAATTCGTGGAGCATTGAGAGATGCTTTTGATGAACTTTTGGACTAAGAGCTTTTGACTTTGGTTTTCAGATTTTGATTTTGCATGAAATCATTTGAAACACATGTGTGGGGTTCAATTGTTCTTAGCTTTGCTTAATGACTTCCTTTTACCACAAACAATTCTTGATTAGGTTTTCAAACTAAATGTATAATGTCTTAACTTCTTATCATCCCACAAAGTGTATTATGTGGAAATCAAGGAAATCAAGGCAAAGGTTTCCTATTGTTGACTTTAGCAAGAAAATTGAGATGTAAACTCAAATGCTTAGAAACCTCTAAGGATAGAATCCCCAAGGTAAGCAATAGCACTTAAATTTTGTGAAAGATATTTGCTTCCTAAAGGTTTTGAAATTTGATGGTAACGTTGAATGTTTTTTTTCCAATGTTTACAATCAAGCAAAGTGTTTTTGTTTCCAAGAACATGCACAACCCTATGGATATGAAAGACATATTTGTTGAATTCCCACTTGGATGAATCCAGCTACACCTACTTTTAGTGGATGATTAGATGCTTGACCACATAGGCTTCCCCTTACAATGCACTTGCTTCTCGAGTTAGCCAAGCATCAATACCCATGAATCTCTCATGGAATACTTCTCATCTCTACTAAAATCCATAAAAGTGTGGGGTGGCTTCAAAATGTCCATTCTTGCACCAAAAAATAGATAAGGATTTTGGCCTTTTTAAACAAGGGGTTTTAATGCGGGCATTTCGTTCGTGGGGGACCATCCATGTGGCGAGAGACCATTGCTGCCCTTCTCATCGGAATAATCCTTGATACTCGCGTCTCAAGTACCCACCTTATATCTTTGGTTGGAAGTAAACGGCTTTAGTATGTTCAGTTGGGTTGTTCCCTTGGGTGATTACTTTTCCCACAAGGCAGGCCCTCTAAGATAACAAAAAAGTGAGAAAATACATTTGTAGTTTGATCAATCTTCATTGAGAAACAAAGAGAGAACACACATGATATATTCCACTCACACTTGCAAGATTTGTTCAATTTTAGGATCGAAATTGAAGTGTGTAGGTAATCACTTACAAAAAGATGCACGTGTTCATTTTAATCCTCAAAGCAATGATTTGATTCATTTTAAAGCACCAAAACAAGATGAAAGTTGTTTGTTCAATTGTTAACCTTAAACCAAATCTAGTAAGTTTGTTTAAAGTTCTTTTTAACCTTTTACCTTATTCATTTTAAATCCAAATTGAAAATTAGTGAGTCCTAAGAGCTTGAAGAGGTAAAATCCTTAAATTTGGAATTATAATTGCTTGCAAAAGTGTCTAAAGACACTTGATACAATGGATAAATGATGTTATACTCCAAACATCCTCTTTGCTCCTTCCTTGCTCCCACCTACAAAACTGATTAATTCAAGAAAATAGAGGCAGAAAACAAGTTAATAACTCCAAATGATCAAAAGAAAAAAACCACATGTCAAAAAAAAAATTAAAATTTGATTTTTTACTCCCACTAACAACATAGCCATATGTGGTGCTGTTGGCAAATGGTGGTATATATGGCGATGCTAGATGCATAGCGAGCTCTACAACATAACAAGAGTGTGGTGGCATCACAGTTTTGCTCAGCTGACACAATTTGAAGTTTTAAGGATCAGTGCTAGAAACCAGACCAACATTACAATTTAAAGAATTTTAATTCTTGGGGTGTAAGAAGGTTCGATGTTGAGTTTGGAGTTTCTAAGCGTCATTTATGAGTAATGAAGCTGGGTTGATAGTGATGTAGTTTCTGTAGACACCAAAAATAGAAAGCAAAAATTTGTGAGAAAATATGTTATGCTTGAGATTGTCCCTTCTAGTGCCAAATGCTTAGAACCCCAATCCTGGGCACAGCAAACAAGCACAATATTAGATCCAAATGCAAGTAAGAACAAGATTCCCCATGAAATTCATCTACAATGCTCAAATGAGGAAGAAATTGAAGACGAAAATAAAGTAATTGAAATCATATTTAAACATGCAGAATACTCAATGCCATGGGGAAATTGGTGCCAATTTGATGTGGAAATTGGTCCTTTCCCAACTCCTATGCAAGCTTTGATGAAGATTTGTGGATGATTGAAGCTCCTTGATGAAATTTTGGCATAACCTTGCTATGAAACCATGAAAATGATGAACACTTGATATGAAATGGATAAAATTAGCTCTCAATGTGAAGAGAGTAACTTTGATCTAAGTTGTGTCCCTAAAATACAAAGGAAATCCTTCTATTTATAGAAAGAAAAGATGGAGGAATGAGAAAAATGGAGCAATGTGGGATCATTCAACATCCATTGGGCAAGTGCCACATGTCAAGATGTGAATGGAGGAAGCTTGAGCACATTTTTATGAATGTGCACAATAAATGATATTAGGTGGAATTTCAAATTTGTGAAATGACTTGTTGGAGGGAGAAAAGAATGAATTAAATGCCACTTGGCTCAATGCACAAAGACATGAAAGAGGGTTAAATGCTTTGTTGGAAGGGCAAACCCACTTGGAGAGATTTTCAAACTTGGAGGAATATTCCCCTAAAGATGCCATGTTGAAAGAAAATAGAGATTTAATAAATCATTTAAATGTATTTTCATGTGCAAGTGGCAAAATCTAGAGGATTTAGGTGATTAGGATTAAATTAATCAAGATTTGATTAATTTATGAGGGATTAAATGATGTGACAATTTGATTTATATTTTTTGGTTGATTTAAATCAAAGTTGAGAAGAATATGATTTAGATTTAATTAAATAAAGGATTTTGATTTATTTAATTAAAGAGAGGTAATGTTAGATTAAATTAAACAAGGTTTAATTTATTTAATTTAATATGATGACTTTAGAGATTTAATCAAATAAAATGAATTATTTAATTAAATAGAGACTAGAGGGTTAATTAAATAACATTGATTTATTTAATTAACAAGAAGTGATGACTTAATTAGATAACTTGGTTTATCCGATTAGGAGATGAAAGGAGATGAATAACTAAGAAGATGATTCAGTATGAAACGATGTTAGTAATTAGGGTCAAGTGTGTCGGTATATTTTCCATGTCTACAATGGGAATGGAGGCTTCTCGCAGGGCTTTATTGAGGATTTCTCTCTGTTGTGGTGAGGTGTGAAGGAGTTCCAAGATAGAGATTTGCGTGGGAGTTTTCCCTAGCTGCTCTATGAGGTTATATTGGCCTTTTGGTTGAGGATTTGTGGATGGACCTAGAATAGTTATCTTGGTTCTGCGTGTAGCAACAACACAATTAGATTTTGGCTTGTTTATGGTGATGGTAGCAATGCGATCATCAAGAGGTGTCACATTCAGAATGATGGTGTTGTAATCATGCTTGACAGCTACATAGTTGGTGTTGTTGTTATTCCCTAAACTGGAGGCTTTTCCTTTATCATGGTCTTGTAAAGGGGTCTTGAATATTGTATGATTAGCATTCATTTTTCCTTTGAAATGTCGATTGAAATGGTTTGATCCTTGATAAGGTCTTGAATGATGTTTTTGAGTGTCTAGCATCTAGATGTCTTGTGTCCTTTTGTACGGTGATATTCACAATATTTGTCATCTTTCCACCAATCTGGTTTGATCAAGGAAGGTTCATAATTCTTGGTGTTTGGCAGTGTAATGACATTAGATTGCAAGAGTCGTTTAAGGATCGATTCGATAGGTTCACCCAAGGGGGTGTATGTTCTCTTGGTACGTGGAGAACCTCTTCTTTGTTGGGTGCTTTGGATAGCATGCAGTGATTGGTTGTCCTTGTGTTGGGGTACTTGGTGTAATGGATGTGTTTGATGAACAAGCACTTTTAAGTTGAATGATGGGTCCTTTGGTTATCAATTTGGCATCAACAACTCTGTTGTTTGTGACATTTTTGTTTCAGGACCAATATTTTCCTTTGTCATTGTTGGGTTTCTGATTGTCTTTGTTTATCTTAACTAGTCCTCTAGTGATAAGGCCTTTCTCAATAAGGACACCCTTTTCAAGAATCTCTTCAAAGGTTGTGCAACATTGGATTTGAATTCGACTCATTAGCTCTCTGTTAAGGTTTTCTACAAACATGGTGAGAAGTTGTTTTTGAGGAATATGACAAGGGAAATTTCCAACCAAGCCTTGCCATCTTTGGTAGAATGAGGTAAGTGACTCCCCATCTTCTTGTTTGGTTGTTCTCAATGTTGCAAGGGTGACATCGTTTTTAATGTTAAAGGAAAAATTATTGATAAATTTATCGGCTAGCTCACCCCATGTTTTGATGCCTTGTGGAAGATGTGAGAACCAATCTAAGGCTTCCCCTATAAGACTTCGTAGGAATAATCTCATCAAGTAGGTAGGGTCATATGCAACTTCCATGCATGTTGTTTTGAATTCACGAATGTGTTCCACTGAATCCCCTGTCCCCTTATATTTGGGCAATGGTGGTGTTGTGAAATGCGGGGGAAAGGGTGGCATGTATAAGTTTCGATCAAATGGAAAAGGGCACAACTCCTCTATAGAATATGTCTTCTTGTCAGTTCCCAGTTGCATGTTGGCCATTCGTTGTTCAAGAGTTTGCATGTGTTAGATCAAATAGTTTGCAAGGGATGATGTTGTGTTGTTTTGACGTGAAGCAATAATATTGCCATTGAGGTCATGTGTTGGGTTTGGATTTTGATTGACGTTCTATGATATGAGACCTTGATTGTTATATGGATGTGAGTTATTTTGATTTGGAATGAGATTGGTGTTTAAGTTGGTTCCAAAGATTGTGTTCGTATTTGGTATGGAATTTTGGAGTTGGGCTGTAGACCCTTGATTCGTGTTTTCATTTTGAAAGTTGAGTCCTTGGTTTGTAAATGGAGGTGTGGAACCTTGATTGATGTTTTGGTATGAAGGTATAGACCCTTGATGTGAAGGGATGTTTTCTTGATTGAAATTTTGAAGTGAAGCAATGGGTCCTTGATTGACATTTTAAAATGAAGGCGTAGGTCCTTGAATAAGGTTTTGAAATGATGGAATAGACCCTTGATTTGTATTTTGAAGTGATGGAATAGACCCTTGGTTTGTATTTTGAAGTGATGGAATAGATCCTTGGTTGGTAGTGGAACCTTGATTGTGGTTTTGACTTGAGGTCTTGCATGAGATAATGCGCACCTTTCTAGGGTTATTTGGTGGAGGTTGATTCAATGAGGGTGCACTTTGAAATTGGAATGAGGGCCCTTGGTTTGTGTTTTGGGATGTGGGTATGGAACTTTGGTTTGCATTTTGGTTCAAGCGTGTGTGACCTTGGCTTAGATTTTGAATCAAAGGTGTAGGAACTTGTGATGTGGACCCTAGATTTGTGTTTTGAAAGAGTGAATTCATGAAAGTTTTACCCATGGTGTATGAGGAACTACCAAATGTGAAAGTTTGACCTTGTGTAGTGGCATGAGTTGGGATGCTTGTTGTAGTGGCAGTAGTCGTGTGCATGGTTGTCCCAAGGGGTATGTTTACCATTTGTTGTGATGATGGAATGCCAAATGGATTTTCAGTTTCTTGTTCTATGATGGTTGACACGTCATAACCTTGAGGTAATTTGGCACCCTTTTTGGCTAGTGCATAGAAAAATTTGTTTGGGTTGGCACTAACAAGTTGGTCAACTATGCTCAAAAGTCTTGGATCTTGATAGGACCTTTCAATCTCTTGGGGGGTCAATTGTTTGTTGGTTACTTCAAATTTTAAGTCTTCCCAAGGGTCACTTTGGTCTTTTTGTGATCTGTTGTGGTGGGGTGTAGATTGATTTGAATTTGTGACATTATCAGGAAAAGGGTCACTTAGGAAATCTATGTCCTTTCATTTGGCTTTTGACCTTGTTTCAACATGTGGGACTTTTGCAAGTTGGGGATAATGCAAAATGGTAATGAGACTATGCTATTTTTTTTTGTTTTTTTGGAATATTTTGGACTTTAGGATATGAAAATGCAAGGATGGTAATGTCTAAAATATGAGGGATAAAGAATGCTAAAAGGACACTAAAAGATTGGGTGATGGTCAAAGTGAGTGATGAGGTGACTAGATGATGCTAATGTAACTAAGGTTAAATGAGATTGATCTATGTTT
>VDFB02000015.1:134804160-134903162 GCA_007258455.2 Sequoia sempervirens | reverse complement strand
GATGGTTCCAATCTAGGCATGCCAAAATAAGACAAAGCAAAGATATTAGATGCATTTTGTAGAATTTTTGGAATTATTTATTCTTCTAAAGGTGTTAAGGATGTATCTATATATGTGAATTGTAGATTATCCTTTTTTCCTAAGTTTATTTTTCTTATCTTTTCAATTAGCATTGAAGAACACTCTTGTTGAGATGCTAGGGGAAGACTAAGTTCCTCATCTAATGACACATCAAATAGGTTTTTATCATTAGACACATCTTTTATTTTTACTTTTTCTCTATTTGATGGTGCCTCAGAGAGTTTTCACTAGGGGAATTTGATTTATTTCTTTTTCATTTTCTTCTTTAATTTTTTTTATGACTAAGGAACTCTTCTTTTTCTCTAAAATAGGCACAAGCATCAAGATCAATATCAAATCCTTTTTTTGATATCCTTTAGGCATACCATGACGGGCCCTCAAGAAATAAACAATTGCTTCATCATTTTCAAATATGTCTAAATAGAGGCTCTTACTAGTCCCAATCAATTAATTCAGGGTATTGGAGTTGTAGGTCAATGGTGCAAATGGATTTTTTGTCGAAAAGGTTGGTAATATCAATATCATCAAAAGAGGAACTAATGGATTGCTCCTTGATGTTTTTGATACAATAAAAAGTTTCTTCCGCACTCTAAAAGACTATATGGGGTACTTTCCTTTCCAAAACTAAGTGGTGTGAATCCTATTCCATTTAGATTTTCATTGCACTCTAGTTGAATAGGCTCATGGATGCCTTACTTATGAAGCTTGATACCTTTACCCTTATAGTTCATGTTTTCACATATATGTGATGGAATGGGGTAATCATTATTTAAGTGCTCAATTGTATCTTCACATACATCTAACTCATCTTTGTAAAACTAAGAATCTATAGTTTCTTCAATTTTCACATCATTCAAGGATTATTTTGATATGAAATTTGTAGGTCCCAATTATTTAATTTTTTTTTTCTTTTGAGAAGATTCTTGTTGTGGAAACCTAAATGATCGCATAAAGAGAGATGCAATTTTCCAACATGAAAAGCATTATGCAACTCATATTCTCCACATCCTGTGTTGATAATATTGACCTTAGTGGAATTAGTGTTTTCGGAGGAGGAAGATGTGAAAGCAAGGGAATCAATAATGACATATGATGATGAATTCTTAACCTTATCATAGTTACCAATGTTTATACTAGGACAACAATGAGCATTATGATAGGAAGCCTGAGCCATTGTTTTACAATATTCAAAGGGTTGTGGATCAACATGAATTGTAACTTCCATGCTATTATGTGGGAATTTGAGACATTGGTGATAGGTGGAGGGGACAACCTACATGGAATGAATCCATGGGTGACCAAGGAGAAGATAGGGAAGATCAAGTTCAACAACATGACAAATTATTTTTTGTAGCAATATAGGTCCCACTTAGATAGGAAGACATATGGTGGTTCTAGGATAGTTGTAGAGAACCCTAACTATTTTATCAATTTCAAAGTACAAAAATTTAATCCAAACTTGTTATTTAATAGGACTCCTTGACTTTATGTTTAGCAATAAGGACTTCAATATGAAAGGATTTTATGTGCGAGGGGTCAATGAGTGGTATATCATTTTGCATAAAAAAATTGGTATGTAGATGAAAGATGACCAAAAAAGGCTTGAAAATGAGAAAGATCAATATTGTTTGGCACTTGAGACTCTTGTAATCCTCAACCTAGGATTTATCTATGCATAGGAGAAATTATAAGAAACTCTAAGATAAATATAGTGTGAAAGAGTTTTTCCAAGGTGCTCTAAAATTTTGTAATCAAATTTATCTTTATGAATAGAAGATGAAGATGTAGGGGCTCCTTGCATGGAAATTTTATCATGTCTTGTAGCGACAACACAATTAGAGTCTTTAATCTTAATCATGGAAATTCAAATATTTTCAAGTTCAATATGGCCCACAATATTATCATAGGAATAAGGAACCTTGTTATAGTGAATGCTATTGGTTTGATTATTTTGCTTTTGACCTTGTTTAGATGTGGAAGACTGAGACGGTCATGCTTAGGAAAATAGTCTTGGTATATTCGTAATTTCCCATTTGGTGAATTGGATGAATTATCTTCAATTTCAGTATCTCCTCGATCTATAATATCTTGAATACGAATTTTCAACTTCACGAACTTTCTTGTAGAATGACCCTTTATATGGTGGTATTCACAAAACTCATTATATTTGTATCACATAGGCTTTGGTTTATTTTCATTGAAAGGTTTAGTAGCAAGAAATATGACCATGTTATCTTGTACTATTTTATGGAACACAAACTCCATTGTTTCTCTTAATTAGGTGTACTTGTATCTAGGAGTGGAATTATTCTTTGCTTGTTTAGGTGGAATAGTTATATTTTTAGGTTGTTGAACATTTTGGATAATTTTTATTTAAAAGATGAATGTATTTTTGAATGTGTTTTGAGTCAGTGATCCAATCACTAATTGATTATTATTTTTGGCTTAAACCTTTGGTTTGTCATTAGATTGATTTTTGTCTTGTATAGTAGGGGGATTCGTCACCCCCAACGCTCAAGGTCATGGGAGAGCCCTAAGGAATGAACTGCCCTAAAATACCTTAGGTTGATCAAACGACAAAGAAAGGAGAGATAGGTGTTTCTAAAAATCAAGCAAACAACCTACAAGGGTCTCAAACTTCAACTTAGGCAACACTCTATCTGATGACAAAAGTGTGGGAATAGAACTTCAATGTGTCACACTAGAGTCTCATGGATGCACCAGCATCTTGTACAAATAGTGAGTTGAATGACAGTTAAAGACACTCAAGGTCTGCTTGCAACCCAAATAAGAGAGTTTTACAATTTGATAGTTTAATATGAAAACATAGAAAGTAAAAAGTAAAACAAGAAGAATACTAGAAATGATTATTCTAATAACAAAACTGATAAGGAAAGAGTAGAAAATGATACCACTCATGCACAATCTAGTTCTTCAGCTAACTTTGAGTGGATGAACCTACACCTACACACACAAAAATAGGAAAAATATTGGGTTGTGTTTTGAGGTATGCCTTAGTTAGACCCTTGTTTTGGTGTTCCCACCTCCATGGATAGCTAAATATACAATGATATGGAGAAAATTTGATAAAGGAAAGAATGGAAATGACACAATAAGGTGGAGAGCAATGAAAACCTAAATGCTACTTTACAAGACAATATATGCAAGTAAAATGAAAGAACACAATGTTACCTTCCCTACTATAAGCATTCAAGGACCATAGAGGAAGGAGAAAGATGATACCACCCCACTGGGGAGATGGATCTTCATAAACCTACAATGGCGATGGTGTTGAAGCAAGAAGACACTATAGAAACCAAGTAGAAAGCTGGTAACAACAAGATAGAATGAAAGTGAAGACAAGAATGATCAATAAGTGAATATAGAATGTGTGAGAATGAGTTAGAGAATGCAAGATCCTGCAAGAGAGAGAGAGTGAAAGAATCATTTTGAATGATAAAAATGGAGGCAAGGAGTCATTTTTTGTTAATAAAGACCCAACAGAGAACTTTACATTTGTGACCAACCAGGAAACATAATGCTTCTACAAATTTCAGAGGCAGGAATCTGTTAGGATGATAGAGCGGCACGTAACATTTGTGTGGCACATGTACATCCTAGAAAAATATTCCTCCACTGACACAAAAAGACAAGGATGTGTTGGAAGATCAGGGATACATCAATGGGTTTACGCATCATCATACTTGTAATTCTAAAGTAAGGGTAAATAAATGGTGAATTTTTATAGGGTAAAAATTGATGCCATTACATTTTTCCCCCACTTTAGTGAGCATATGTGTTAGTGCGTATGAGATCTAAAGTAGAAAGAGGTTGAAGAGAATATACCAATAATATCAAGGAAAAATATCTTTGATTTGACGTACTTGGATGCAAAAGAGGGAGCTCCACCAATATGTAAAGATGACATGGGTCTTCGATCCTACAAAGCTAGATATGATCTCACCATAAACATGTTAGGCTATAAACAAAACATGTTAGGTGAAAAATCCAATCATAAGACACACATTCATAAGACATAAGAAGAGACAAGATGGTATGATAATACATAGCCTGATCAGATAGACACAAGACACACACCGATTAGAAAGATACGCCTATAATTGCTACAAAATATGTTGTAGGATAGTCATAGAAAAGGCGAGTCTAGTTAGGCTACCCCCTAGACACCAAGATATAAGATGTTTAGAACCAAGACATGCGAAACCAAATATTAGATAAAAGACACACATTGCAAGACATCAAAGAGATCTTTTGAGAAGATAGTTTTCAAAGTGGGTTCCTTCAGCAGGGAATCCTTCAAGACACCAAGGGTACCATTCAAAAGAACACTCAAATTGAAAGACACCACATTTTATACAAGTTATTTTATCACCAAGGAATCCTTTTGAAAGATTTTTCGTAAAGGAATTTGTTGGAAAGAATGCTCCTTTTCAAAGGAAAGTTTTCAAACTCTTTCGCATACATGATCCTTTTCGAAAGAAATTTTCATTTAGGAATTTTGAGAGAATATAACATTTTTGAAAATGAGAGATTTTGATAAGGGATTCTTCAAGAAATTTATTTTTAAAATTTTTTTGACACCAAGGAATCCTTTTGAAAGAATTCACCTTATTAAAAATTGGATCAGCATGGTAGCCCTCCCTTAGGATGGTGTGTGCTATGCATAGGAGCACATGATATCCTAAGGAGCGAAAGGAGAGGTCGATATGTTGTGGCACACAACACATGATGAGATGTATTTGTGGTATGTTGTCACACATGCAAGTTACAACACATAAGAACAACAACATTAAGAAGAAAATAGAGACAAAGCAATCAAGAGACAGGGGGATCTGAGAGTTTGGGGTCAGATCTGTTCATAGATACAAATAGATATAATATGGTGTATGAACAAACAGTCATCAATCCCCAAAGTTCTCAGATCATGAAGAAGAGCACATGAAGACAAAATAAAAATAAAAATTGTGTCAACATGGAAGAAGGCCTAAATTTTCCCAACGCTTCGTATCATCCACAATATCAATAAGCAATTTCACCAAACATAGAAGAATGATGATACAAATAGAAGTGTACAACAAATAGAAGTAGGATAAAAAACACAAAAATACAAGCACAAGGGAACACAAACACACAAGAAAATCTATGCCACAGATAAAGAAGAGGTACCACCCTAGTCCTCATCGATCAACAAGTCATCCTTCTCCCAATCTAGATCAATGTAAGGGGAGGAAAAAGGAGCTTGCAAGGGAGGGATAGTGAGTGCGGTATCCTCTGAATCACCTAAAACAAGGGCCAAAGAAGAAGGCCCCTCAAGGTCTTATTCACTAAGATCTTGTGAAGAAAAGGTCATCAATTTCATCAAAATCGATGAAAGAGCCAAGATATCATCCATTGAATTAAATATGCACTTTAATAGAGTGCTATGTGTCAACTAGGTGGGAGAAGAATGAGACACCCAAGATCCACTATCGACCTTAGGAAGAGGGGTGGTGACTAGGTCTGAGGAAGAGGGAGTCGCCTCTATCAGAAGGATGGTGTAGGCCAAAAAAAACTAGCTTCTAAAGATGTTGAACCCTTCTTCCGACCTCCACTCACAAGGAGGTAATCCTCTAGCTTGCACTTCAGTTGAGAATGTGGAATCCCTATAGAAGAAGCTAAAGAAGATGAGGAAGAAGACAAATCCATAGCAGAAACAACTGTTGTATTCAAAATGTCAATGGGGTGAGAACAGAGGGATGTTTGGAAGGGACATCAAGAGAAGGGAATCCATGAAGGGAGTGATGAAAAATTGCACCCTTTTTGGGGTGAGCGTCATCGAGACCCACTGGAGGAGCCAAAAGAAAAATAGAAGCAATGGGAACCAAGGTAGAAACATCAAAATAAAGTGTAACAACAGTGGAATATGCAAGGAAAGATGCCACTACCCCCCCCCCCCTTCATCTTCTGCAAGGTAGCATGCTTCATAGCTAGAGCCTTTCATTTTTGCTTGTAATCACATGCAAGCTAGTTACGTCAATTGTGGGCATTAGAAGACACAACTTGAGAAGAGACTAGAGGGTGCTTCTTAGCCATAGGAAGCACAAGCGTAGAATCAGTTGACCATATGAGGAGAAGCAGAAATAGGCACCTCAACTATGGGCCTCTTCTCATTCTCTAACTTAGGGGTAGGTGGAAGAAAAATAGTAGGCTATGAAGGCCAAGAAGTTGGAACAACCCCACGAGAAGACTTCCTCCTACCATAGAGGGTCATGGTACCGTGGGTAGCACATGAAGCTCAAAAACAAGATGCTTCAATTTTTGTAATGCGGGCACCATCACACTTCCCATGTGAGGAATAGGAGTGAAGGCCAAAGATGTCATTACAAGATGAGAAGTAGAAGTAAATGTGACCGTAGATACAAAACGAGAAGGCTATAGAGCATGAGCAAGCTTTCTCTTACCATTAGGTGGGGCAGATGAGGTATCTTGCTGCTACACTACCATAAAGTATTTTACATAAATAGCATAAGGAGACACTAGATAACTAACCTTTGGCGCTAAGCCCCTAGTCTTAAATTTAACATAAGCCTTATATAACAAATCTCCCTTAAGAGGGAGAGGTCCGACTGGGGAAACCCAGAAGTGATCTAGTGAGAAGCCCCCATGCGACACCAATGGTCTATAAACAGTTTCATGTACCACGTGCATAGTGCCTTCATGAGGGGAATTTAAAAATTTATGAACTACAAAGGTGACACCGTTCACAAAGGCTAGCCACAAAATGTCCAACCTAACTCTAAAAAAGCCAAACTATCGAATGATAACAAATGAGACATCAATAGCCTTGGGTCCTACCAAGAATGATAAATAAATGGCACCCATAAGGGCCATAGAGATTCCATCGTGGGTACGAGGAGTGGTCTCTAAATCTTCGTATCTCTCCTTATGTAAGCTATTTATAAACAAAGTTTCCTCCATTATCACATTAACTCGACTTTTCGGATCAACTAAGATATCGATTATAACATTTCCATTAATTTGGATAGGAATGTATAATGGGGAAGGCTCCTTATTAAGAGGCTCATCATGCAAGGTGAAAGTTATATAAGGCATTGCACTCGCATTTTCAGGAGGAGGGATACACATGAACGAAACCATGTTCACGTACTCAAATGGAACTAACTCAGAAGATGTAGAAGATTATGTTACTAAATTTGCAGACAGTGACCTACCTATAGTTTGTTTTTGAATATCCAAGAGTCCTTCTAACTATGTATCTAGGGGTCATAGATTGGGTCACAAAGATGCACACCTTGCGACATACAAATCTACAACACACCTAGGACAAGAGAGAAATATTTCCCATTACTAAGAAACAAAAACAAGCATGTTCACTTTGGGTTCACCAAAAATGTAGAGTAGGGGGACTCATCACCCCTAAGGCTCCAAGTTTTAGGAGAGCCCCAAGAAATGAACTACCCTAAACTACCTCAAGTTGATCAAATGATAAATAAATGAGAGACAGATGTTTCTAAAAATTAGGTGAGAAAACTACAAGAGTCTCAGATTGCAACTTAGACAACTCTCTATTTGAGTACATAAGCACAGGAACCAAAATTCAGTGTGCCACATTGGAGTCTCAAGGACATGTTGGTGTCTTGTATGGATGAGTTCTATTACAGTCAAAGACACTCAAGGTCTACTTGTGACCCGAATAATATATTTTTACAGTTTGACAGTTTAATATGAAAATGTAGAAAGTAAATAGTACAAAAAGAAGAATACTGGAGAGGATTATTCTTGTTGGGATATGGTGTTGTACACCATTGCATAAAATGGTTTATTATAATTTTGTAATTAAATAATTATTTAGTTGTGATGCACCTTGGTGGTGTGGATAATCACACTAGGTAATTATTTGGGGACCACTTGATGTTGTATTGTAACATTGTATTATTATTTAATGTGTGGGAGACATGAGATAATAATTTAATATTGGGGAAATATTAAATAAAGTGAAGTCTTAGTACCCAATATTAAATAAGGGGTTAGTGATTTTTTATTCACATGGTTTTGTGGTACGTGATTTTACCTTACCACTCGTATTTTGTGTGAGCTTGTGTCTATAAAAGCAAACACTTGTGTAATGGTTTAGGTTGGGGGGATGAGTGGTTGGGCTATCATTATTGAGTCTTTTTGAGGAGTGGATTTGTGAAGCATGGCATGGGATTTTTTGATACATGCTTGGATACATGAGAGTGCATTGGAGGACTTGATGTTTTAGAGGTGTTCATTGTAACTCTTGTATGGTTTTATTGTTGATTAATATGATGGAGTATGGATGCTTTTGGAGGCTTGGTTTTTCTCTCTTGAGGGTTTTCCCAGGGTATATCTTGTGTCATCTTTGATGGGTATGTTGTCTATTCTCTTGTATGTTGATTTTGAGTACTTATTTGCATAAATTTCTCTTTTGGCTCATGTGGAAATTGTCATTAGATGGCTACAAGTTTCCTTACAAGTGGTATTAGAGCTTTCATGGTTGAAGATTTTTTATTATAACCCTAGGTTGAGAAAATATTGGTTGAAGTTTGAATCTATGCAATGCATGAGAGAATAAAGACATGGCAAGATATGAGGGTTTTGCAGGTTGTTTATTTCAGATCTAAGGGTTTGGGGTTTGCTATTATGATGGGTTGTTTGCAAATTTGGGGTGTGGAAAATATTGGCTAAAGAGGGTTTCTTGGTTGTGCATTCAAATGGGGGTTTTGTGGGGGAAATTTTATAAATGACCTCCTAGGACAAAATGGACCTCATGGTTGGATTCAGGTTGGTTGATAGATGAATTTTGATATAAAATTTGATATACTTTGGTTATTGAAAAAAATACAAATTTTTTTTGTCCATACCCCATTTTCGGATTGTATAGGCATTATTATTATATTAAAAAAAAAAAATCACGTCGCTTGAAAAAGCGTCCTACAAAATAAAAGGCTGAAAATTAAAAAATTAAAAACAATATGAAAATCAGCTTTTGAAAGGATTTATTGATTTTTTTTTAAAACATAGAAAAAAATAAAATATGTTTTGGGGGGCTCGGTCCCCCCCACACTTTGCCAAGCCGTACTGACAGGGCCAACCTTGTCAGTTGGTTGTCGACCACTTGGGTAGTGGTATTGTTGGCAGGGGCTTTCGGTAGGATCATCGGTCAAGTGGGACCGACCAACTTAATACCGCTAGAGGTTTTTAATTTTAAAAAATAACTTTATTAAATGCAATTTTTATATTTAAAAACTTCATCGCTATGAATTGTTAAATCCATTGATATTAAAGGCCAACTCAATGTTTTTGAATATGCAAAAATTTAAATGAATTGAAATTATATTTTGGGTCCACCACCAGGGGGCGATGCCACCCAACAACCAAAGAGCCACTAGGGGAGGTAGTGATTTTTTGCCTCACATACTAAAATAACAATTTTTCTTCCAAGGGGCATAACTTTCACCCAAGTGGTCCATTTTTGCTCCTCTTGGACTCGTTGGAAGTCTAACTCAATTCCCTACACTATGGTGCTAGATATTTTTGCATATTTTATAGTTCTGACTATTTTTTGATTGTTGGAAGTCAGATGTTCTGTTTGAGCTTCGAGAGGTCATATCGAGTGCATCCGAAATCAATTTTTGGACTTCAAATAGTTGATGAAAAGCTTATTTAGAGCACTACACAGTAGATCAGGTTTAGAGTTGTTTAGACATGATTTAATTTTTGATATTTTATCCTACGCTATTTATGGGTTATTTTGACTATGGTGGTACTATGAGTTTATGGATTGTCAAATCTAGGATATTTGATGTTCGATTCATTTTATACTCAGTTGTGCATCTCAGATTATTCTAATTTGACATGGTTATCAGTATTTGGTTGGATTTGTATGCTTCATTTTTGTATCTACAAGTTGTGTAACATTGTAGGCGATCTATACTTGTTGCACCTATTACTTGGACATGGGTTGTCTATGCTCATATATTTCAGTGTTGATGCATTTTCAGTTCAGTGGCTTGATTTAGTCACTTGGTTTTCTGGTTTTTATGTCATGTTGAGGAGGTGAGATGGTATTATTAGGTACAGTCATGATGTAAGACCTATGTAGTTGACTATGTTATGCAGTTATGTGGGACATGGTTGGGTTGTATTGTTGGTACATTTTCTAGTGATCATGGTGTCATGGATGTTTTTTGTGCTTTAGACACTTTGGCATGCCATGATGGTTTATGCAAGTGCATTTTTGGTGGTGTTGGATTGGATCTTGATTCAGGTTGTGGTGGTGTATCTTCTTGGTATGTGGATCATGGTTTTACTTTTCCTTCTTTGTTGAGGAGCTCATGTTGCATTTGAGTTCTTTGATTGTGTGAGAGCCTTTGGTTGATATTTATTGAGGAGATTGGTATCATGATGTCATGATAGCTTGTTACATTCATTGGTTATACACTTTTAGTGGGAGATTTTGACAATGATGGATTGGTGGTGATTGGATATGTTTAGGATGTTTTGGCAGTTGTGTGTATCTTCTTGGCTTGGAGATCTTGGTTTCACTTGTATGTTATTGATATTGTAGTTGAGTGTGTATAGACTTGGCTAATCTTCATGGAGAGGATGGTTGTCACAATGCCATGTGTAGCTCATATCATGATTTAGTGGGAGTTATTGGTAGTGACGTGGATGCATCATTGGGTATGATTATCTTCATGTGATTGGAGATATGTTTTCTTGGTTTAGAGTTTTGTTCTATTATGTCATGGTTTACTCTTGATGCATGCTTAAATTTTGGCATGATACTTGTTCTCTTGAGACCAAGATGTATATATGTATGTTTTGGTTCATGTGATCTCCTAGGAGGAGATGATTAGATCATGTTTTCATGTTTATGTTCATAATTCATGATTGGAGCTTTGACATTGATCATGCGAGGTTCTCTTTGTATTGGATACATTGATCATTTTCTTGACTACTTCATGATGGTGCTATGTTGCATTTGGATTTTGGCATGGATTGATTGGTTATAAGTACTCATGGATACTTGGAGATGTAGGTGATATAATTGGAGTTCTCTTGTTACTAGAGACATTTTCTTGAGATGATTACTCTTTGGAGGTTTCAGCATAATGACCGAGGAGCTTTCACCTAGGTATGGACGTGAGTTCATTATAGATTGATAGAGGAGATTGTTCTTGGAGTGAGTCATGATGGCTTATTTATTTTGGAGGAGCATTCTCATTCCCTACTCTTGGTCTACTCGACAACTTATTATTTGAGTGGTATTTTCCCATTTTGTCTTTTAGATGTGTTATGTTTCATGCTTTAATTTCTCATGGGATTGAGTTGATTCATGGTGATTGATTATGGATACTCATTTGAGGTTTGGTTTAGCATGAGTTTATATTCTTTATCTTTCATAGATATGGATCTTGAGTTATGGATAGTTCTAGAGGATTCATTTTGAGGGATTTTATGGCATGGTTATCTACTTGTGCATTTGAGTTTATGATATTATTCTTTGATGAGGATTGTTAGGAGATGGTTTATGGGCTGATTTCCAGTTTTGGGGATGGTTACTTTGAGTTTGATCTTCTTGATTAGAGAGGCTTACATCCATGTTGGAATTGTTACATTGATTCATATGTTGTACTTGATCTATGAGATTAAGTATTATGGGTGTTGTTGAGGCTTCTCATTTGGGGTTGTTAGTGTAGACACTGAAAAATGTCATAAGTCTGCGAGCACCATTTTTTTTCTTCATCGTCATCCTTTGATAATTGAATTAATTATTCAATTATGTCTAATTATATTTCTCTATTATTTATTAATTCACCTTCTCATTTCTATCCTGATCAATTAAGATTATTTAATTGCATCACTAATTTCCCCCCCTTCTTCAATAGTTAAATAAATTATTATTTATTTAATTATTTTATCACCTTTCATCTATAATTAAATAATTATCATTAATTATTTAACTATTCATGGTCTTTTAATTCTTCTATGGTTAATTATTTAACTATTCCCTTGTCATCTTTCCTTATTAAATAATTAATCTAAGTTAATTATTTAATGTATCTATTTCCATTTTTCCTCTTATTTAACTAAATGGTTGAATAATCATTTTAATTAAATTCTCATTTTCATTTTCCTCCAAATAAATAATTTGAATAAATTATTTATCTCCACTTGTCATTTTCCTCTATTTTTTGAATAAATTATTTGAAATAAATTATTTATGCACCACCTAGTCAAAGATGATTTATCATAATCCCCTGTCATAACATTCATTTATGTCATAGCCTGCATGTCCTACATGTTTTTCATAGCTGTTAGGCGTCATAGTCGTCGACGTCATAGCTTTTCCATGCATGGTATATTTTTGGTGCATCAATTTTGGATCGTTGATCTTGGCATCTTTTCTGAGGCTCAATCTTGGCCATCCATTTCATAACCTCCCTCTCATGCATTCTCATCCATTAATCTTGGAATCCTTCTAGAGGATTAATCTTATCCGTCCATTCGAAAGGTTGTGTATAAAAGCAACCTTCCTCCTCCATTTTCACCTTAACAGCTAATCTTCCCCAACTTTCTTGCTTACTATTTGCAGGTACTTTCACACTTCAACTACAAAATTTGAGGGCAAAGATTGCATAAGAAGAAGAAGGAGAGACAAGAGAAGTAATCAACCATAATGGGGAGTATTTTATTTTCTTGTTTTTAACTTATTGCTCTCTTTTATTTGTGTTCTCTTGTTTTAATGTGGTTAATAGCTTAGAAGTGTTAGTTGTCACTTTATCTATTCTATTTTATTTTTAACCCCATCTCACATTGGTGAACTCGACGCTAATCTTACACTTTTGCAGAGAAATTCATTTGTTTTCTTGTTTGTTTTTGTTGTTTTGTAGGTTACAACCAAGAATTTGCACAAAATCCCATAATCTTCTTTTAAGCACAGAAAAATAGGTGAATAAAATATTACAAAATTATTATCTGGGTTTTGTAGGCCTCACTTTTAGCTTTTCATAACTTCAAACAGTTTAAAATTTTGTTAATATTTGAGAAAGTTTTGGCTATTTTAGTATTCGCTGCTTTTTAAATTTATCTGTCAAAACCCACATTTTATTTTTCCTATAACATTTTTTTTGTAAAAAATATTGGAAAAATAATTTTTGGGTTTTGAAGGTATGAGTTTCACCTTTCCATGGATTCAAACGATTTAAAATTTTGTTAAGTTTTGAGAAAGTTATCACTGTTTTAATGTTTTGTTATCATTAAAGTTTTTTTTTTTGGCTACTATTCTCTTGTTTTCAGCATGTGGGTTTGAAGTGAAGCTCCCAAAATTGCTTCTTTTGAAGCAACAAAAAAATTGAGCTCTTAGTTTAGTTTGCTTTAAGTTTGCTAGTTCAGTTTCATTTCTTTATTTTCTAGTTGTTAGCTTTTGGATTTCTAGTCTAGCTTTAATCTTTTGTGCTAACAGGGTTTTGCAGCTTTCTTGTTGGTCCAAGATCATTTTGCGAGACTACTAACAAGTGGTTTTGTAGGTTCGAGTGTCCAAGAAAATCATTTTGAAACCAATTTTCTTGTTTTAGCTTAGAAAACATTTCATTTTAGTGCTTAAAAATTAACGATTGTCTTTCTCACATAGCTTTAACTAGGGGGTAAAAGAACACCATGTCTTAGTGTTTGAGGGTGGTAGGTATTATGCTCTCACCTTGTGCAAACTTGGTGATAAAAAATCTAGACCCATCTAATTTTTTGTTTACCCATTAGAGGGTTTACCTTAGTGTGAAAAAGTACTCACCCTAAGGGAACGACCCAAGCAGTAACAGACTAAAGCCAAGTCCTTCCAAACAGCTATATAAATTTGTGGTTGCGAGGAAAGTTCATAGTCAACAGGATGGTATGTGATAGTTCTCCTCCAGTATCTTTATGATACAAGAAACCCTTGTTCTAAGGGCCGGGAGACTTCTCGAGGGAGTTTATCGTCGTATCCCCTGAACCAGATGCCCTTACTAGACAATTTTTTTTTTTAGAATCCTAACCATTTTCAACCATTGCTTGGTATGGTGTAGGGTATAGTATCATGCCCGAAGATACTCACTACTAACTCCCTTGAGTAGAGATAGCAGTTCCTGGAAAGTGACTACCTAGGAATCCAAAGTTGGTGTGCTTGTAGAAGTGAGTGTCATGGAGGGGAGCCAGTGCCACCAAACTTCTAAGCTATTCGCTCTCGAGAAGGAGAGGTGTTCAACACCAATCCGGGGTATTTCAGTGGGCCTATACCAAGTATACAAACCCTTTTCCTGTTAGGATTGTGCTTGTTTTCTTGCTACCATTTCACATCAAATCAGTCCTAAAAAATTGCTTGATATTGTCTATTGTGTTTTCCAATCATAGTTCATCAGAAATAGTCAAAAATTCAGATCAAAACCATTTCAAAAACATCAAAACTATCAAAACAACATTCTAGAAAACACAAAGCCACAACTACCTAATTACCACAATTTCATAAAATCCTTGTCCAAAACCAAACCAATTCATCATAATAGTGATCTTGACTTCCAAACTAGAGACTTACAAGATTTACCAATTCATTTTAGGCATTCCCATTAGAAATACATTGCATTATAGGTTGCATTCCTTAATCCTTTGCATTACACAAATTAGACCTCGACTTTTAGGTTGCATTTAAACCTTCAGATTTTGAACACAGGGAGACCTTTGAGCTTTTTAAAATTCTTGGTTACTTATTCTACTTGTCATTGACCATTGTCCTTGTCATTTGTCTTGTCATTGTCACTTTTTCAAGTTGAGTCTTGGTCTTGTCTCTTGGTCTTGGTTGTCCTCTTATGGTCAATGACATTTGGAATTTGCTACCTTTGATTCACATTAGCTTGAATTCCACCCTTTGTTTAAAATTTTAGTGATCCTTTGCATTAGATCACCTTCATTTAGACTACCCTTCCTTAGATTTCACTCTACCCCTTATTCCAAAATACAAAAAAAATATAGCTCATATCAATCCTTCATTATCCTTGCATTTTCATACCCCCAAAATACAAAAAAAAAATACAAAAACATAGATCAATCTCATTTAACCTTAGTTACATTAGCATCATCTAGTCACCTCATCACTCACTTTGACCATCACCCAATCTTTTAGTGTCCTTTTAGCATTCTTTATCCCTCATATTTTAGACATTACCATCCTTGCATTTTCATATCCTAAAGTCCAAAATATTCCAAAAAAACAAAAAAAAATAGCATAGTCTCATTACCATTTTGCATTATCCCCAACTTGCAAAAGTCCCACATGGTTGAAACAAGGTCAAAAGCCAAATGAAAGGACATAGATTTCCTAAGTGACCCTTTTCCTGATAATGTCACAAATTCAAATCAATCTACACCCCACCACAACAGATCACAAAAAGACCAAAGTGACCCTTGGGAAGACTTAAAATTTGAAGTAACCAACAAACAATTGACCCCCCAAGAGATTGAAAGGTCCTATCAAGATCCAAGACTTTTGAGCATAGTTGACCAACTTGTTAGTGCCAACCCAAACAAATTTTTCTATGCACTAGCCAAAAAGGGTGCCAAATTACCTCAAGGTTATGACGTGTCAACCATCATAGAACAAGAAACTGAAAATCCATTTGGCATTCCATCATCACAACAAATGGTAAACATACCCCTTGGGACAACCATGCACACGACTACTGCCACTACAACAAGCATCCCAACTCATGCCACTACACAAGGTCAAACTTTCACATTTGGTAGTTCCTCATACACCATGGGTAAAACTTTCATGAATTCACTCTTTCAAAACACAAATCTAGGGTCCACATCACAAGTTCCTACACCTTTGATTCAAAATCTAAGCCAAGGTCACACACGCTTGAACCAAAATGCAAACCAAAGTTCCATACCCACATCCCAAAACACAAACCAAGGGCCCTCATTCCAATTTCAAAGTGCACCCTCATTGAATCAACCTCCACCAAATAACCCTAGAAAGGTGCGCATTATCTCATGCAAGACCTCAAGTCAAAACCACAATCAAGGTTCCACTACCAACCAAGGATCTATTCCATCACTTCAAAATACAAACCAAGGGTCTATTCCATCACTTCAAAATACAAATCAAGGGTCTATTCCATCATTTCAAAACCTTATTCAAGGACCTACGCCTTCATTTTAAAATGTCAATCAAGGACCCATTGCTTCACTTCAAAATTTCAATCAAGAAAACATCCCTTCACATCAAGGGTCTATACCTTCATACCAAAACATCAATCAAGGTTCCACACCTCCATTTACAAACCAAGGACTCAACTTTCAAAATGAAAACACGAATCAAGGGTCTACAGCCCAACTCCAAAATTCCATACCAAATACGAACACAATCTTTGGAACCAACTTAAACACCAATCTCATTCCAAATCAAAATAACTCACATCCATATAACAATCAAGGTCTCATATCATAGAACGTCAATCAAAATCCAAACCCAACACATGACCTCAATGGCAATATTATTGCTTCACGTCAAAACAACACAACATCATCCCTTGCAAACTATTTGATCTAACACATGCAAACTCTTGAACAACGAATGGCCA
Organism: Sequoia sempervirens; assembly: GCA_007258455.2. Lineage (NCBI taxonomy): Eukaryota > Viridiplantae > Streptophyta > Pinopsida > Cupressales > Cupressaceae > Sequoia > Sequoia sempervirens. The sequence goes on along the minus strand of VDFB02000015.1, from coordinate 134,886,420 downwards.
ACATGCAACTGGGAACTGACAAGAAGACATATTCTATAGAGGAGTTGTGCCCTTTTCCATTTGATCGAAACTTATACATGCCACCCTTTCCCCCGCATTTCACAACACCACCATTGCCCAAATATAAGGGGACAGGGGATTCAGTGGAACACATTCGTGAATTCAAAACAACATGCATGGAAGTTGCATATGACCCTACCTACTTGATGAGATTATTCCTACGAAGTCTTATAGGGGAAGCCTTAGATTGGTTCTCACATCTTCCACAAGGCATCAAAACATGGGGTGAGCTAGCCGATAAATTTATCAATAATTTTTCCTTTAACATTAAAAACGATGTCACCCTTGCAACATTGAGAACAACCAAACAAGAAGATGGGGAGTCACTTACCTCATTCTACCAAAGATGGCAAGGCTTGGTTGGAAATTTCCCTTGTCATATTCCTCAAAAACAACTTCTCACCATGTTTGTAGAAAACCTTAACAGAGAGCTAATGAGTCGAATTCAAATCCAATGTTGCACAACCTTTGAAGAGATTCTTGAAAAGGGTGTCCTTATTGAGAAAGGCCTTATCACTAGAGGACTAGTTAAGATAAACAAAGACAATCAGAAACCCAACAATGACAAAGGAAAATATTGGTCCTGAAACAAAAATGTCACAAACAACAGAGTTGTTGATGCCAAATTGATAACCAAAGGACCCATCATTCAACTTAAAAGTGCTTGTTCATCAAACACATCCATTACACCAAGTACCCCAACACAAGGACAACCAATCACTGCATGCTATCCAAAGCACCCAACAAAGAAGAGGTTCTCCACGTACCAAGAGAACATACACCCCCTTGGGTGAACCTATCGAATCGATCCTTAAACGACTCTTGCAATCTAATGTCATTACACTGCCAAACACCAAGAATTATGAACCTTCCTTGATCAAACCAGATTGGTGGAAAGATGACAAATATTGTGAATATCACCGTACAAAAGGACACAAGACATCTAGATGCTAGACACTCAAAAACATCATTCAAGACCTTATCAAGGATCAAACCATTTCAATCGACATTTCAAAGGAAAAATGAATGCTAATCATACAATATTCAAGACCCCTTTACAAGACCATGATAAAGGAAAAGCCTCCAGTTTAGGGAATAACAACAACACCAACTATGTAGCTGTCAAGCATGATTACAACACCATCATTCTGAATGTGACACCTCTTGATGATCGCATTGCTACCATCACCATAAACAAGCCAAAATCTAATTGTGTTGTTGCTACACGCAGAACCAAGATAACTATTCTAGGTCCATCCACAAATCCTCAACCAAAAGGCCAATATAACCTCATAGAGCAGCTAGGGAAAACTCCCACGCAAATCTCTATCTTGGAACTCCTTCACACCTCACCACAACAGAGAGAAATCCTCAATAAAGCCCTGCGAGAAGCCTCCATTCCCATTGTAGACATGGAAAATATACCGACACACTTGACCCTAATTACTAACATCGTTTCATACTGAATCATCTTCTTAGTTATTCATCTCCTTTCATCTCCTAATCGGATAAACCAAGTTATCTAATTAAGTCATCACTTCTTGTTAATTAAATAAATCAATGTTATTTAATTAACCCTCTAGTCTCTATTTAATTAAATAATTCATTTTATTTGATTAAATCTCTAAAGTCATCATATTAAATTAAATAAATTAAACCTTGTTTAATTTAATCTAACATTACCTCTCTTTAATTAAATAAATCAAAATCCTTTATTTAATTAAATCTAAATCATATTCTTCTCAACTTTGATTTAAATCAACCAAAAAATATAAATCAAATTGTCACATCATTTAATCCCTCATAAATTAATCAAATCTTGATTAATTTAATCCTAATCACCTAAATCCTCTAGATTTTGCCACTTGCACATGAAAATACATTTAAATGATTTATTAAATCTCTATTTTCTTTCAACATGGCATCTTTAGGGGAATATTCCTCCAAGTTTTAAAATCTCTCCAAGTGGGTTTTCCCTTCCAACAAAGCATTTAACCCTCTTTCATGTCTTTGTGCATTGAGCCAAGTGGCATTTAATTCATTCTTTTCTCCCTCTAACAAGTCATTTCACAAATTTGAAATTCCACCTAATATCATTTATTGTGCACATTCATCAAAATGTGCTCAAGCTTCCTCCATTCACATCTTGACATGTGGAACTTTCCCAATGGATGTTGAATGATCCCACATTGCTCCATTTTTCTCATTCCTCCATCTTTTCTTTCTATAAATAGAAGGATTTCCTTTGTATTTTAGGGACACAACTTAGATCAAAGTTACTCTCTTCACATTGAGAGCTAATTTTATCCATTTCATATCAAGTGTTCATCATTTTCATGGTTTCATAGCAAGGTTATGCCAAAATTTCATCAAGAAGCTTCAATCATCCACAAATCTTTATCAAACTTGCATAGGAGTTGGGAAAAGGCCAATTTTCACATCAAATTAGCACCAATTCCCCCATGGGATTGAGAGTTTGCATGTTTAAATAGGATTTCAATTACTTTCTTTTCTTTGTTCTTCAATATCTTTCCTATTTGAGCATTGTAGATGAATTTCATGGGGAATCTTGGTTCTTACTTGCATTTGGATCTAATATTGTGTTTGTTTGCTATGTTTGTGCAGGTCTAGGATTGGGGTTCTACATTTGGCACTAGAAGGAGGGCGAATCTCAAGTTATTAACATATTTTCTCACAAAATTTTGTGCTTTCTTCTAATTTTTTGGTGTCTACAGGAAACTACGCTACTATTAGCCCAACGACACCATACAGTGACGCTACAAACTCCAAATTCTGACATTGGAACCTTCCCACCCAGAAATTCAATTTTTTAAATTGCAATGTTGGTCTGGTTTTCTAGCACTGGGATCCTTAAACTTCAAACAGTGCCACTGAGTGAAATTGTGCCACCATCACGCTCTTTGTTCTGCTGCAAAGCTCCGATTGCAGACCTAGTGTCGCTATATAGCACCATTTTTTTCTTCAAATAGCACCATATATGCGGGTTCCATTGCTGGGGTGGAGTAAAAAATCAAATTTTAATTTTTTTTTTGACATGTGGTTTTTTTCTTTTGATCATTTGGAGTTATTAACTTGTTTTCTGCCTCTATTTTCTTGAATTAATCAGTTTTGTAGGTGGGAGCAAGGAAGGAGCAAAGAGGATGTTTGGAGTATAACATCATTTATCCATTGTATCAAGTGTCTTTAGACACTTTTGCAAGCAATTATAATTCCAAATTTAAGGATTTTACCTCTTCAAGCTCTTAGGACTCACTAATTTTCAATTTGGATTTAAAATGAATAAGGTAAAAGGTTAAAAAGAACTTTAAACAAACTTACTAGATTTGGTTTAAGGTTAACAATTGAACAAACAACTTTCATCTTGTTTTGGTGCTTTAAAATGAATCAAATCATTGCTTTGAGGATTAAAATGAACACGTGCATCTTTTTTTTGTAATCACTTACCCAAAATAATACCATAAAAAAGATGTATGCAATTCTCTCGCACCTCACGGTGATCTTGAGAATCAAAATGATTGTTGGTGACATTAAGTTGTGTAAGTGATTACCCACACATTTCAATTTGGATCCTCAAATTGAACAAATCCTGCGAGTGTGAGTGGAACATATCGTGTGTGTTCTCTCTTTGTTTCTCAATGAAGATTGATTGAACTACAAATGTGTTTTCTTGTTTTTGTTTTATCTTAGAGGGCCTTCCTTGTGGGAAAAAGTAATCACCCAAGGGAACGACCCAACTGGGAACACACTAAAGCCAATCGACTTCCAACCAGTATATAAGTGTGGGTACTTGAGGAAAGGAAAGTATCACAAGGATTATTCTGATGAGAAGGGCAGCAATGGTCTCTCGCCACATGGATGGTCCCCCACGAACGAAATGCCCGCATTAAAACCCCTTGTTTAAAAAGGCCAAAATCCTTATCTATTTTTTGGTGCAAGAATGGACATTTTGAAGCCACCCCACACTTTTATGGATTTTAGTAGAGATGAGAAGTATTCCATGAGAGATTCATGGGTATTGATGCTTGGCTAACTCGAGAAGCGAGTGCATTGTAAGGGGGAGCCTATGTGGTCAAGCATCTAATCATCCACTAAAAGTAGGTGTAGCTGGATTCATCCAAGTGGGAATTCAACAAATACTGTCTTTCATATCCATAGGGTTGTGCATGTTCTTGGAAACAAAACACTTTTCTTGATTGTAAACATTGGAAAAAAAACATTCAACGTTACCATCAAATTTCAAACCCTTTAGGAAGCAAATATCTTTCACAAAATTTAAGTGCTATTGCTTACCCTTGGGATTCTATCCTTAGAGGTTTCTAAGCATTTGAGTTTACATCTCAATTTGCTTGCTAAATTCAACAATAGGAAACCTTTGCCTTGATTTCCTTGATTTCCACATAATACACTTTGTGGGATGATAAGAAGTTAAGACATTATACATTTAGTTTGAAAACCTAATCAAGAATTGTTTGTGGTAAAAGGAAGTCATTAAGAAAAGCTAAGAACAATTGAACCCCACACATGTGTTTCAAATGATTTCATGCAAAATCAAAATCTGAAAACCAAAGTCAAAAGCTCTTAGTCCAAAATTTCATCAAAAGCATCTATCAATGCTCCACGAATTTAGACAAAGATTGCTTTGCAACTTTTACAAAAGAGCTTCAAGAAACAATTCCAATTTGTACTCATTTTATTATTGTCAAAATTTGAGACTTTTTCAACAATTTGAGCATCTTGTTTAGAGTAAAGCGTGTTCTTCAAAACCGAGGTCTTGTAAACAAGAGTCTTTTTTAGGTACACATAGGATCAAAGTCAACCTTCATCCATCTTTCAAACATCAATCAAAATCATCTCACCAAACAACTCTTGAAAATATTGAAATCATCCTTTATGCTAGACTTTTTGGTAAATCCATGAATCAAAATCCTTGAATCAAAACATCTTGGCTAAGTATGTGTAGATGTATCCTTCTCCATATTCTTAGTTGAATTATCATCAAATCATCTTGTTTGGTTAGGTGTGGGTAGATGCATCCTTCTCCCAACACTTAGTCAAATTATCATCTTGTGAGAAAATCTATCCCATAGATAACATCCAACATCTTGGGATCTATTTGTTCATTATCCAAAATCAAAACAATCCAAAACCAAATCAAGGTCAAAATCCAAGAATCCAAGAATCCAAAATCAATATCAAAACAAAATCCAAGAATCCAAAAAAGTCCCAAAAGTCTAGCATCCCCTTCAAGATTTTCTAAGAGTTTAATCATCCATATCATCCACCTTTCACACATTTCACAATCACACTTTGATCCTTAATAATCCTAGTTTTTCTCTTTAGAGCCTTATTTTATGGTTCAAACAAGATCGCAACACAAGAACATGGAGTCCAACAAAGAAACATCAACTTCAAGTGACCTAAGTCAAACCAATTCTGAAATCAATCCCATTTGATCAAGCAATCCCCTAACTAATCTTCCTCCATCATCACAAAATACTCAAGAGGAAGGTCAAGTAGAGGATATCACCAATAATTCCTTTGAGATGACACAAGATGAGATCATCGAAATGGTCCAAAATACCAAAAATCATAGGATTGTCAATATCATGATGAAGCTCCATCCCTCACAATATATGCTTGAATTAGCAAAACAAGGGGCTAAACTCCCTTCTGATTATGATGTGAGCACCATTGTGGAACAACCTCTTGGTATCATGCCCCCAATTTCATCCACACCTCCAATTTCATCCACACTCTTGATTTCATCTACACCCCCAGTTCAAAACATCACTCAATCCATCCCCCAAATTACATCATCCATTGCTCCAACTCAACCCATTGTTGCCAAAGGGAACGCATTTCTCAATGCACTACAAACACACCCCCTTGTGAATAACCAAGATTTAGATGCAAACACTATCTTGGGGCAACCCGTCCCCCAAAATCCATTACACCCATATGTCCCCCTCACCTTTCAAGAACCCAATGACCCATCATCGTCATTTCATGCAACACCTCAAACCTCTCTCCCTATGACCTCACAAGGGGAAGGTGACTTATTTGGACCAAGGAGCATCTTTGACCCTTCATCTTCATCATTTCCCCAAGGAAGTATGCCACTCACTTTTCCACCACTTCCACCCTTTCCGCCAACATCAACATCACCTCTCAGTTTGGGGTTACCTTCGTTGTCGCCACTCATTCAAAGCAACCCCCCAATCATCAATCAAAGCATCATATTGAATCCTCCCATCTTGCCATCGATATCGCAACAATAGATGGCAACCATCCCAATAACACAAGCAACCACCACATCATCAACCATTCCCAAAATACCTCAAAACATGGTCTCTCAAGGACCAAGCATATCAATTGCACCATCCACTACACAAATCCCAATCATCAATACAATGGTGCCTCTTATCACAGTAGAAAATACCATTCTGAATCCACCACCACCACTGCCACCAAACTCAAACACGTCAAACCAATATAGCATCATGTTACAAGCCGCTCAACAAGCTACCTATCAAAAGGTAGTCCAACAAATCCAAAATCGAGAAGCTGGACAACTAGCCACTCAGCAAGTGCAAGTACAATTAGCTACACAACAAGCACAACAAGCTGCATAAGTTGTGCAAGCAATGCAAGCTGCTCAAGCTACTTAAGCTATGTAGGCTACTCAAGCCACACAAGCTGCACAAATTGCACAAGTTTCCCAACAAGTACAAGCTCAGGCTCATGCACAAGTGCAAGCTCAAGCCCAATACCAAGCTCAACAAGCACAAGCAAAGGCTCAATATCAGGCACAACTACAAGCAGCCCAACAACAGGCATATCAACAAGCCCTATAGTAATATCAAGCACAACAAGAAGCAACATTACAAGCCCAACAACAAGCATTCTTTGCACAACAACAACATGAGCAACAACAGGCATTGTTGGCTCAACAACAGTGAGATCAACAATAAGCGTTGTTGGTGCAACAACAATTACAAGCATATTTGGTGTAGCAAAACATGCAAAAACCATTCACCAACATACCAACTAATCCACCCATCCCTCCAACAATTGAACCACCACATAACACCTTCATTCCACCCCCTGATCTACAAGATTACGTAACAACACAAATCAAGCTGCTCTTGCAACAAGTGCTTGATCTTCAGTCAAGGAATACCACAAATACACCTAGCAACTTGTGTCCCTATCCGTTTGATAGGAGTCTTTCTATTAAACCATTCCCAAAGGGATTTGAGATCCCCAAATTTGATAAATACTATGGGGTGGGAACCCTAAATATCACATCAGGGAATTCCAAGTATATTGCATGGAAGTCGCATATCACGATACATATCTGATGCAGCTATTTCCTAGAAGTTTGGCTAGCCAAGCCATGGATTGGTTCTCTCACCTCCCTCTAGGCATCAAGAAGTTATAGGAGATAGTAAATTCATTCATAAAAAAATACGCATTCAATATCAATATGGATGTCAATCTAGAAGAACTATAAACTCTTAAACAAGGTAAAAATGAATCATTTGCTTCCTTCCTACAACAATGGCAATCCAAGGCCAATAGGAGAAAATGGGTCATGCTAGAATAACAAGTTTGCACCGTCATTTCCAATCTTGAAGGAGCATTGGCATTCCATCTCAAGGTGCAAGGTATCACCACATATGACCAATTGATCTCCAAGGCGCTTAACATTGAACGGGCCCTTTCTGCATAAGGAGGGACACCCGCATATCTTGAATAGTAAAAAAATCGCCCATCCACCAACTATAATGACAAACCTTGCACATGGGAAAAAAATAGAAACATTACCAATGATGGTGTTGTTGACAACAAAGTTGTCATCAGTACTCCTTAGCAAAACACACTAGCACCCCAACAACAACCCCAAAAGAACAATCAAAAAAATTGACAAGCTAACACTATGACTCAACAACCGAGCAATCAAATAGTCAACAATTTGAATGATCAAAGGGGGCCACCCTATTGAAACAAAAACTTCCCTAAGAAAAATTACATAGCCCTTGGGGAATCGGCTGAATCAATCATGAAGAAACTAGTGGAGGAAAAACTCATCACAATCCCCACCTATGCCAACTATCAAGAGCCCTTGGTGAAACTGCCATAGTACAATGAAAATCACCTTTTTGATTTCCACAAAATCAAGGGACACACAAATACCAGTTGTATGAGGTTGAAAAACTTGATCCAAGACCTCATTGACGACAAAATCTTAAATGTGGAACAACCAGCGGGAAATCAAAATCTCAAGATCTACACAAATCTAATGCCCAACCATAACAACAAAGGGAACAATAAAAATGATAAGGGAAAGAGTGCATTCAAAAGTGTGAATCATGTATACAACCAGGTCGTTGCATCCTTAGATGAGTATTGCACTGTTATCACCATCAAAGGAGCCCAAGCTAAAATTGGAGTCACCACAAGATGTGGAAAAGTCAGCATTGCAGGGTCATCTCAGCATCCTAAGGCATCCACTTCCAATCCAAGATCCATTCCTAGTGGCTATAATGTCCTCTACCAATTAAAAAGAACCCCAACACAAATCTCCATCATGGAATTGTTGAAAATCTCAGCAACCCACAAAAAGATACTTGAAGAAAACTTGGCCTCATCTTCCATCCCCACTGATCTTGATGCAAATCAATTCCAAGCTATGGTGGCACACCTCACTATGCCTCACCTTATGATATTTTTAGAACAGGATATCCCTACACAACCATCTCACAACCATGCGCTTCATCTTGAGGCTTACGTCCATAAAAACAAGGTCAAGAGGGTCTTGGTAGATGGAGGTGCAGGGTTGAACATATGCACCCTTAAATTAATAAAAATCTTAGGCTTCTCTGAAGATGTTGAAAAAGGAAAAGGCATAACCATCAGAGCCTACGATGATCAAGAAAGAGTGTCTCAGGGCACAATCCAACTCCCTATTCAAGTAGGGTTGTCCATCATGGAAAAAACATGTCAAGTTCTCGACCTGGAATTGCCTTATAATATTCTCCCGAGGCATCCTTGGATTCATGGGATGCAAGTTGTAGCTTCCACCTTCCACCAGTGTGTAAAGTTTCCATACCAAGGTCAAGAGGTCACTATCCATGGGGATCCTGAACCCTTTTACTATTGCAAAAATCTAGAAGCCAAATATTACAAAATCCCCCAAGTGCCTAAGAACAATGAGGACCCCTCAACTCCGTACATTAATCCAGCTACTCTTGCCTCCACTTCTACAATAGAGACACCCGCCATCCCCGCAATCTCTTATATTAAGGTCATTATCCAGGACAATGGGTGTGGAGATTATGCAATTCCAAATAATTATTTTGTGGTAGGAGAGTTACCACAATATCCTAGGACATGAGGACAACCACTGAAAAATAATGCTTCCTCATCCCAAACATTCATAGCAAGCTCCTCTAGCTTCAGGAGTTGGGGAGACCTAGGTCAGAAGTAATAGAGGAGGACCCATCAAACCTCCTATACCAAGACAATAGACTAGCAACTGACCTACCTATGGATGATAGTAGTAAAGGCTTGCAAATGATGCTTGCCATGGGCTATGATAGAAACAAAAAGCTTGGACAAAATGACAACGAACTTCTAGCACCCATCATTCTTGAGACGTGAATGAGAAATCTTGGCCTCAGATGTACCCCTCCAAGTATAACCATACGTGGCCGAAATCCCCCAGTTAAGAAATTCAAAACTCCTCAGCTATCAATGGTCGCCCTTCAATTGCCCGTATCCACAGGTCTACCTTTAGACAATTTCACCTTCAACATAACTGATGTGTGTAGTAGTGACGAGGACCCCATAACCGATTTGCCTATGATTTTCAAAGACACCTCCCTACTCATGATTAGTACCTTGTCTTTTGAGACCAACAACCATCAAGCCCATGAAATAAACCTCTTTAATCCCAGCTCATTGATTACAACCAACGAGGACCACCAATTCTAGACACTTTTGATAATGATGAGGTGCTCTTAGAATTCATGGGACTGCAGGACATGGTACCACATGGAGATCACAAGGATGTATTTGATATCATACTGGACACACAAGCCTATGACGGGGAAATGATTGAATCCTTTAGTCGCAAAAGCAAAAATTTGAGAATAATCTCAAGGTCTTTGAGTGAAAACCACACTGTGGCACTCTTTGACCCAAAAATAGTAAAAATAAAGGACCTATCCAACGGTGAAAACCTCTCTGAGGTGCCCGAGGATGAAGGATTTAATCTTCCTCTCAATGCTCTACATCAGGAAAGGTCAGCAGTTCTAGCCAAGAGGTGCTACCCAATCAACTTAGGAATAGAGGAAACTTTGCATATCACATTTTATGTTGAATCATTGATGTCGAAAGAACAAGAGCTCCTAGCTGCTTTCTTAAGGGAGAGAAAGGTCAACTTTACATGGAGCTATGTTGACATGCCCGAGCTTGATCGGGAGATTGTGGTCCACCATCTAACAGTTTACCTCGAGGCAAAGTCCATCAGATAGAAACTCAGAAAAATGCATCCTCAAATTGCATTGTTAGTTAAAATGGAATTGAAGAAGCTACTTGATGCAAGGTTCATATGACCAATCAACTATCTAGAGCGGGTGTCAAATATGGTACTTGTTTCAAAGCCCAATGGGGGCATCCGTATCTACACATATTTTAGAGACCTGAACAAGGCATGTCCCAAAGATGACTTCCCACTTTCGAACATTGATATGATTGTAGATATGACTGCGGGACATGAGATGCTTTCACTAATGGACAAATTCTTTGGGTATAACCAAATCCTGGTAGCCAAAGAAGATCAACACAAAACAAATTTTACTTGTCCTTGGGGTACATATTGCTAGAATATGATGTCGTTTGGCCTAAAGAATGCTGGAGCAACATATCAGAGGGACATGACCTTAATCTTTCATGACATGATCCATAAGATTGTGGAATATTATGTCAATGAAATATTGGAAAAATCTAGAAAGAGAAGGAACCACATAGCAGCATTGAGTGTCATCTTCAACAGACTAGAGGAATACAAAGTCTACCTTAATCCGAAGAAGTGTTTCTTCGACGTACAATTAGGGAAGCTATTGGGATACATTGTTTCTATGAGAGGAATTGAAATAGATCCCGCCAAGGTAAAGGAAATCCTCGAGATGGAGGTACCTCAGACATTGAAACAGTTGAGAGGCTTACAAGGTAGGCTCCAGTCAATCTGTCTATTCATAGCTCAGCTAGCAAACAAATCAATCCCATATTATCACCTACTCCACAAGGGGTTAGTGTACAAATGGGACGAAAAGTGTGATCAGACCTTTAACAAAATCAAAGAGTATTTGCTCACACCTCCAGTGCTTATGCCACCAATACCAGGAAAGCCTGTAATCCTCTACATATCAGAAATAACAACTCTCGGTGCTCTCCTAGCTCAGCACGATGAAAATAGAATAGAGAGGGCTATGTACTACATTAGCTGAACCATTGTAGGGCATGAGTTAAATTATTCCTTCATTGAAAAAGCTTGTCTAGTAGTGGTGTTTGCCTCACAAAAGTTCAGACACTACATGTTAACACACAAAATCAAACTCATTGCCACGATTGACCCACTCAAGTACCTGCTTTCCAAAGCAATGCTCACAGGAAGGATGGCCAAGTGGGTCATGATCCTATCATAATACGACATTGAGTACGTGGAACGTAAGGCCATCAAAGGACAAGCTATTGTAGACCAACTGGAAAAAGCACCAATGTACTTAGAGAATCCGCTAATTTTAGAGTTTGTTGATGAATCCATCTTCAACTTGAACATAGCAGACCACTGGAAGTTTTACTTTGATGGCTCCTATAGATAGCATGGTTCGGGAGCTGAGGTATTTCCATCACTTCACAGGGAGACTTCATACCAAGATCTTACAAATTGGAATTTCCCTACACAAACAATATCACAGAATATGAGGCTCTAACCATAGGACTCAGAATAGTAGTGTAGTGGCATATCATGGCTCTCAAGGTATATGGAGATTCACAGCTCATAATCAATCAAGTGAATGATGAGTATCAGACTAAAGACGACAAGCTAACTCCATATAAGAAATTGGTGAAAAGACTTAAGGAGTCCTTCATTGAGATCACATTCGAGTAGATACCTAGAGCAAACAATAGAGTGGAAAATGCCATGGCGATAATTGGGTCCCTATTGGATATCCCTTGCAATGTCCCAAAGCATGAATTCCTAGTAGAGCAACTTCTCATGCCTGCATTCGAGGTACCAGAGTCCAAATTTTTGTGTGAAATCGTTGGTCCCAGTGATCCTTGGTACCACAATATATACACTTATCTGAGAATAGGAGTCCTCCTAGCTGACTTAAGCTCAAACCTTAAGAAAACCTTTGTCAAGAAAGCATCTCGTTTCATCATCCTAGGAGATACCCTTTATCGAAGAAGCATTGGGGGAACTCTATTACATTGCTTAAACATTGAGGAGGCATTGACCACCTTAACTGAGGTACATAATGACATATGTGGTTCACACTCGAGTGGTATGACCTTGGCTGAGAAATTGCTGAGGAAGGGGTATTATTGGCCTACTATGGAAAGAGAAGCACATGACTATGTCAGAAGGTGTCTACAATGTCAACAGCATGGAGACCTCATCCATGCACTATCTCAAGAGCTCCATCCTATTGTCACACCTTGGCCCTTTTCGCAGTGGGGACTCGATCTCATTGGAAAAATCACCCCCACCTCATCCAATGGTCACAAGTTTATCATTACCACCACTGAGTACTTCACAAAGTGGGTGGAAGCCATACCCATGACTTACATTACTTGAAAGAAGATATCAAAGTTCATCTTGAACTATTTAATATGTCGCTATGGTGTCCCACAAGCCATTATCTCAGATAATGGGACACCATTCTAAAATTAGGATGTCCATGACCTATGTTATAAATCTAAAATCCAACATCATTTTTCCACCTCGTATTATCCCCAAGGAAATGACCAAGATGAGGCTACAAACAAGACCATTCTGAAAATCCTCAAGAAAATAGTCAATGAAGTTGGTTGTGATTGGCATCTCCAACTAAATCCTGCCCTTTGGGCCTATCAAACTAGAATCCGCACACCCACAGGTGCCACCCCCTTTTCCCTAGTCTATGGATCAAAGGCCATATTACCCATCAAGATCGAGCTCTCGTCACTGAGAATATCACTACAGAATCTCATCACGGATGAGGAATATCGGGTGTCAAGACTGAATGAGTTGGAACTGCTAGATGAATGGCGAATGGAGGCCTTGAACCATCTATAGGTATACCAGAACTGCCTCAAATGGAACTATAGCAAGAAGATCAGGAGTAGGACCTTCCAAATCGGAGAACTTGTGCTAAAGGAGAACTAGAATAATGTCCCTAATCCAGACAACAAAGGAAAATTTGAACCCAATTGGTTGGGACCATTTGTCATCACAACAAGTTACAAGTCAAGGGAATATCAATTATCAAGACCAGAAGGTGAGCCTCTGTAGGAGCTCATGAATAGCTCCCATTTCAAAAAGTTTTATGCCTAAATCTTTCAAGGTATAGAACCAAAAATACAAAAAAAAAAATGTCCTAAAAAAATGGTCACCCTGATGAAAACTTGGCAAACAAGTGTCTTGGTGACAACAAAAAAAATCAAAAATGCAAAAATCCAAAAAATTAGAAAAAGGATTAAAAATGATAAAGAGAAAAAAAATCGTCCTATAGTGAAAACTGCTTCGGTGGCGCTTTGGGTAAGTACCTTGGTGAAAACCTAGCAAACATGTACCTTGTGTAAATAAGCACTTTCCATCCACCAAGATCTCCACGGCTTGTTCTGCATCACCCATCCATTACACTTCCATCATCCATCTATCTCCATTCATCACCCATTCACGTCTGCATCATAGCTTGGTCCTATGTTCATATCATCATCCCTCCTAGTAATACTCGGCCCATTCTCAAGGTTAGTTTTTCCTACCTTTATCAAAGTAGTCTATTGCATCATGTCGGGGGCATGTTCTCATCGAATCAGATTCATGTATTCTTGAGGTCCCAAAATTAGAAAATCCAAAAACATCATAAAATCCAAAAATCCAAAAACATTCATAAAACCAAGAAAATCCAAAACATTCAAAACATATCAAAAATCTAAAAATAGGTCAAAAATTAGTCAAAAATTCAAAAATAGAGTCGTCTTGTTGAACTACATCGTCTTTGAGCTTTGAGTGTAGGCAAGGTTGATCTTTGATCATCCCTCGAGACACTTAGGTCAGTCCTTTAGGAGTTTGTCATAATAAACTGGCAATCCATTTGTTCATATCTCATCAATAATCAAGTCTCTATCAGTCAAACTACGTGGCCTTTGTGTGTATAATGTAGGCAAGGCTAATCTATTGATCAGCCCCTGAGGCCCCTAGGATAGGTCGTTAGGTTAGGTCTTCGGTCAAAATCTTAGAAAACCCCAAAACATTTGAAAATTCAAAAAACAAAACCAACAATAGCCTCAAAACATTTCAAAAACTCTAAAAAACATCCAAATATTTGAAAAAACCATCCATCCCATCCCACTTTCACCCACAATAAACATCACTCATAATAAATCAATCATCATCCCCAACCTTTGGTGAAACAATAAGAAATAAGTCTAGTAGGCTAAAAGTGAAAACTCAAACGTCAAGGTCTCAAGTCTAGGTCAGTACGTAAACAAGTTAGTCAACTCTTCATATTAATAGCTTATCATCCAATCAGTCCCAAATAATCATACATAATATCATCATGTCCTAGGATGCATCCTTCCTACAATGGACATCAAAATCAAGCATCATCGTAGTTTAGTCTTGGCTAGCGGTATTGAAGAACATTAACTTGTTTGGTTTAGTTTATCTTCATCTTTTGGCATATCTTTTTGCACTCATTTCGATGACCTCTTGATGATGTCCTAAATGAAGGGATTTAGAGAGAAATAAATGGGGAAATGATCATGATCTTTTTATCTGTTGTGCTTGATGGATATTCTTGAAATACAACCTTGGTCATGCATTCTTTTTTTGGGTGTAGGGAGGATGTTTTAGATATCTTTTTTACCACATGGGAAGGCTTTCCTTTCTATGTTTTGGTCCAAGATGTCTAGAATATCTGAACTGCATTTTAAATAAGGTTCTATATGCTAGGTGTGAACAGGGATATTCCCATATGATTTTCAAGTCAAAGTCCATCACACTAGGTGCAACACCATCTTGGTTCTTTATACCTTGATGCATCATACCTATGTGTGTTATCAAACATAAGGTAATTGGCCCTTTTAAAATCCCAACTCCTCAGTAAAAAAATCATCATCATCATTATCATCTCGTGACTTGTTGGAGTCCCTTGCTTTCTTCTATCTTCTTTCCGCGCTAACATGGTACCATGACAGTTAATCACAAATCATTATTGCCAATGCATCCATCTTGCATCCATAAACCGTCAGCATATTGCATAACACATACCATATCATATAGAAAGCTTTCATCATATTACCTGCATCATTGCATAATATAGATTGGTTATTCTAAGCATCTCATAAACCATACATATGCATTCATTACATAAGCATAAAAGAAACCATCCCATATGCATTATTAAACTCATATCACATACCTCATAAAACATCCATTGCATAATCATAAAGGGCATGTCATGTACATCATATACATAAGCAGTATTAACATCCATCGCATCATATGCATACATATCATCCATTTGCATTATCATAACATAGGCATCATATCATAAACATCATACATCATTCCATACATCATTAAATACATCACTACATCATATCATCATCATAACATCATAAGTGCATCGTCATATCATATATGAGAAAAGTACTAAAAAATAAAAGATTACATCCCATACATCTCATCATCATCTATTAAGTGCATAATATAGATTTGTTATTCTAATAATTTTCATATCATAACATTTTGCATTTTCCATACATCATCATAAAAAGTGCATAAGCAAAGATACTGAAAAAGAAAAATGCATCCATACAATCATTGCATCACATCATAAAGTCATACATCGCATAACATCATCATCACATAGAATCATCTCATAACAGCATACATAAGATAGAATCATGACATCGCATATAGAAATAAAATCCACCCATAATGCATACAATAGAATATGACACATGATCAAATCATCTCATCTCATATATATCATCAAATAAAATACTGTCATGGTACAAAATCTAGATCAAGTGTGTATCAAATACATAAAGTACAAATTCCCATGGGCTTATCAAAAAACAAGCCCATGGGGCACAAAAGAACCATGTCTCTGACCAAAGAATGCTCTAACCCTGCTGGCTTCCCTCGCCCTCACTAGGCTATCTCTCTCTATGGTCCTCAAGGGCTCTATATCCTGTTTGTTGTTAAAATTCTGGGAGCTAGGACACTTGGGGCATGACCTAATGGTAATGAACCTTGTAATAGTCAACCTCCCTAACCACCTCCCTGTATCCTTATAATGACACTGAACTCGAAGACGAAGAGGCAGACATGCTCTCAAGCTACTGATGGTGGCCCATCTCCTGAGCAACCTTAAGCTCTACAACTTACCTCTGCTGGACAACCTGATCTCTCTCCTATCTCAGTTGATCCCTCTTTGTCATCAAGGCAACAACCTATCCCTATAGCCTTGCAACCTGAGCCTATAGCTACTATAATTGGACATCTCTCTTATCAGACGGCGGTGGAGGTCCCTGATCTCTCGGTGGCTGCTGATGTGGCTGCCTGTCTTGTCATCCCTGGTCTTAACCCTGTTAAGGGGTATCCTTCCTCAGCTAATCTAGTTGTTGATCTTGTTGGCCCCTACCCTAATTTGGTTGATGAGGTGGCCCATATCCTCCCCAGTCTACATCCCTATCTTCGTCTCTGTACCCTTGGCCCCCTAGCCCTGGCCTCACCTTGCTCCTCTACCTCTGGCCCTACACCATGCCGATGGTGTACCGAACACTATCAATTTGAGAGGTGGCCGAAACCAATCTCTATAAGCCTGAGTGGTACTTGTGTCAGCCTGACCTTGATTGTATGGCCACGGCCTTGCCACTAGCTGCCTAAATGAATCAATCACCTCTTGTGCTGAAATGTAATGATCCCATGAGGACTACCTCATAGTACGTGCAAATATCACCACATACTGGTCATCAAACCTATCCTGAGGCTCCCTGAACTGACTCTATACTCTACTCGATAGGTATTTCTCTATAATTGTGTGCTCCCTGCCCTGCATAAGTCTATCATGTCGAGCAAAGAAGAGTTGTTGCACATCATCATACCATGCGGGCCATCGAAGATATGGCTGCCACATGAATACTCGCATCTCGTCAAGGACTCTTCTCCAATGAGGAATCCTGTGCTGCCCCATGTGTGTAAATGAAACACCTCCTCTGTACCACCAAATAACTAGATCATCTAGCTCCATATCGACGACAAAAACTCTTGAATGAAGCACTGCGATGTGCTCCTAGGCCCAGATGTGGAGAAGTGTCACGTCAACCCCAATGGCTCTTCCCTCGATGTAAAAAAACTCATGTAAATCTTGATACAAGGAGGCTAGTAGTACTAGCCCCCATGCAAAGCATACCCGTTTCTAGACCATCAGCTCCCAAGTGAGCCCCCATCCAAGACTAAAATATTGGCCCCACCGATCTGGTGCAACAAGACCCGATATGATGGCTGCTATAACCAAGTGAAAGGGTGACACAGTGAGCCTATAATGCTCCAAATTGATTTGTCCCTCACAAAAGACAATCTTGTCAAGGCCCATCACATCATAGCAGGCCTCCCTCCCGGCATTCACATCGTATATCACGTGCTCTCCATGGATGGGCAATCTAAGTATGCGCCACACATCCTAAAGTGTGACAGTGGCCTCTCCTATCAGAAGGTGGTCCAAGGAATATGTCTCGTTATGCCATCGCTTAGCGAAAGTTGTCATCATGCCCAAGTGAGTCCCCACTGGTGGTGCATATGCAATGTACTAGAGGCCAATCACCCCCAAGTGCTCTTGTAGTCACTCATGCATCCCGACCAATCTGCTAAGAATGGAGAATTTGTGCTCACATAAATGAAGTATCTCTACCTCCTCTTGCATCAAGAAGCCACCGCGTTAAGTTTCATAAAAAAATTGTGACCCTGATTCACGTCTGCGTGCCTGAAACAACATATGCATCGTTGTTTGTAGGTGCGACATAGTTTGAAAGTTCCAAGCTGCACCACTAGGACCCCTAAAACTCTCAAACTTTGTCGTCGCGACGCAGTTTGAAGTGCGACCCTAAAACTAAATTTTCAAAGAGGCTCGCCACGACACACTTTACATATGCGATTCAATTTGGAGTTTGAATCTAAACTCCAAGCTACACCGCAACATCACTATTTGTAACTACAACGCAATTTGAGGCCATGCGGCACAAAAACAAACTTTCAAGCAATGCAATATTGGACCGCTAAACAAAAAGTAAACTCCTAAGCTAATAAATGGGCACAAAAATTGAAAAGCGAGGTCAAGTCAAGTTGACTTACCAGTGGTCCGGTGTCAAGAAACCTTTGGTACGTGCGTACTCGATTTGAAATGTGTCGAGGAAGTTGTTGTTGTGCCATCTCTCAAAGGTGCAGAATCTCAAAAGTCTATGTGTGCAAATGAATTGGACGTGGCCCCTCAAGACCTATTTAAGCCTAAAAAATAGGGTTTTTTGACCTCGTTTAGCCATCTAGTTAGGGTTTTGGGCCCCCGATCCTATTTTTGTAGTTTTGCATCATTTTGGTCATGTTTTTGCACGTTTTTGGCATCTTGAAGCCTTTTCGGACCCATCGGGAACCTTCTCTTTTTCGTGAGATCACCCAAAAATCCAAATTTTTGTCTAATCTCTCGAGGGGGCAGTATATCAACATGTTTTCTCTCACCAAGGCAACAATAGGGAAATTCTGGAAAAAAAAAAAAATGACCTTTTGATCAAAACAGTTTATTCTTTGAACCAACGTAGCAAGTACATTGCTTCAAAGAGGGGAAAAATGTAGACATGGAAAATATACTGACACACTTGACCCTAATTACTAACATTGTTTCTTCCTAAATCATCTTCTTAGCTATTCATCACCTTTCATCTCCTAATCAGATAAACCAACTTATCTAATTAAGTCATCACTTCTTGTTAATTAAATAAATCAATGTTATTTAATTAACCCTCTAGTCTCTATTTAATTAAATAACTCATTTTATTTGATTAAATCTCTAAAGTCATCCTATTAAATTAAATAAATTAAACCTTGTTTAATTTAATCTAACATTACCTCTCTTTAATTAAATAAATCAAAATCCTTTATTTAATTAAATCTAAATCATATTCTTCTCAACTTTGATTTCAATCAACCCAAAAATATAAATCAAATTTTCACATCATTTAATCCCTCATTAAATTAATCATATCCTGATTAATTTAATCCTAATCACCTAAATCCTCTAGATTTTGCCACTTGCACATGAAAATACATTTAAATGATTTATTAAATCTCTATTTTCTTTCAACATGGCATCTTTAGGGGAATATTCCTCCAAGTTTGAAAATCTCTCCAAGTGGGTTTGTCCTTCCAACAAAGCATTTAACCCTCTTTCATGTCCTTGTGCATTGAGCCAAGTGGCATTTAATTCATTCTTTTCTCCCTCCAACAAGTCATTTCACAAATTTGAAATTCCACCTAATATCATTTATTGTGCACATTCATCAAAATGTGCTCAATCTTCCTCCATTCACATCTTGACAAGTGTCACTTTCCCATTGGATGTTGAAAGATCCCACATTGCTCCATCTTGTCTTTCTATAAATAGAAGGCTTTCCTTTGTATTTTAGGGACACAACTTAGATCAAAGTTACTCTCTTCACATTGAGAGCTAATTTTATCCATTTCATATCAAGTGTTCATCATTTTCATGGTTTCATAGCAAGGTTATGCCAAAATTTCATCAAGAAGCTTCAATCATCCACAAATATTCATCAAGCTTGCATAGGAGTTGGGAAAGGGCCAATTTCCACATCAAATTGGCACCAATTCCCCCATGGGATTGAGAGTTTGAATGTTTAAATAGGATTT
Source organism: Sequoia sempervirens (assembly GCA_007258455.2). Lineage (NCBI taxonomy): Eukaryota > Viridiplantae > Streptophyta > Pinopsida > Cupressales > Cupressaceae > Sequoia > Sequoia sempervirens. The sequence goes on along the minus strand of VDFB02000015.1, from coordinate 134,866,136 downwards.
CAATTACTTTTTTTGCTTTGTTATTCAATTTCTTTCTTATTTGAGCATTGTAGATGAATTTCATGGGGAATCTTGGTTCTTACTTGCATTTGGATCTAATATTGTGTTTGTTTGCTATGTTTGTGTAGGTCTAGGATTGGGGTTCTACACCTGCAAACCTAGATGTCAATGAATTTCAGGCCATGGTTGGATACCTCACTATGCCACACATCACCTTCTCCGAACAAGACTTTTCGACACCAAAATCTGACCATAATTGTCCTCTACACCTAGAAGTATGCGTTAATACATACAAGATTAGGCGAGTCCTAGTAGACGATGGAGTAGGCCTAAATATTTTCTCACTAAAATTGGTTAAGGCATTGGGATACTCTGAGAATTGCATTGAACCAACCAAGAAAATTGTGATAATATTTTATGATGATGTCGAACGATCTTCCGAAGGTGTAATTTCACTCCCAGTAAGAGTTGGCCCGGTCGTATAGGACACATTGTTTCACATCTTCAATCTAGATTTACATTACAATCTCTTCCTTGGCTGCCCATGGATTCATTCCATGAGAGCTATTCCATCCACCTATCATCAATGCCTCAAATTCCCACACAATGACACTGAGGTCACTATTCTAGGTGACCCTAATCCTTTCCAATATTGTTCCAACCTCAAAGGAAATGTTGAACGCCAAGTTCCCATCAATCGAGAGGCCTCATCTTCCACTTCATCCACTGCTCCATCCCATTACATTGATCCATCTGCTCTTATCAAATCATCCAATTCATTTATTAATCCTTCCATGCCTAAAAGTCAGATCCAAGACAAAGGCTACAGAGAGTATGATATGAATAGACTCTTTTCCATTGGCAAGTTACCCAAGTCACCAAAGTCATATGGAAAACCACATCCTATGCAGCCCAAAGTTGTCATTCATAATCCTCCTACCACCTTTACTAAATGGGGAAAACTTGCTAAAGAATCTCTAGATGACCACATTCTTACATGGCTATACAAAGACAGGGAGGATATTGAAACTAAGAAGTTGTCAATTGAACAGTATCCAAAAGGGTTCTAGATAATGAAATGACATGGATATGATGGATGTAGTGGCCTTGGTCTAAACAAAAAAGGAATGTTGGAACCTCTATGACCTCCTAAGTTGATAAGTCATCAAGGGCTAGGGTTTGTTCTAGTAAAAGTGACTATCTAAGGTATCGAGTCACCCTCAAGTGAGGTTGCTAGTGCTTCAGATGAGAGCGAGACACATGAAAACCCTTGGGATTATGATGTCGATTCCAACAAGTATGAATGGGACTCCTTATCCTCCACCACCTTCATGGACCTAGACAAACTATTTGGGGAATTTGACCAAATGCTTAGCCTTTATTCTTCACGAAATCCATCAAATACCCATCTAAGAATGTCTTTGACTAAAGAAGAATGGCTTCAACACTATTTTTGGAAATCCATTTATCTATTTTCCTAGGAGCCTGATGAATCTAGTTCTATCTTTACCCTGCCTGCCTACATGATGACCCTTAATGATGTCGATGATGATCTACCCCTCGTCTACCCATAGCTTATAGATTGGGACCAAAAAGGGCCACCAAGTTTGGATACTTTCAAAAATGACGAAGTAATCACTGAGTTTATGGGACTTCTTGAGGGTATACCTAGTGGGGATCACAAAGCTAGCTTTGTCATAGAACTTAACTATGCAACATACTTTGGTGAGGTTATCTTGTCCTCTAGTCGCAAAAATGAAAATGAAAAAAGTAAAAATAAAAGCAATAGGTCTTTAGGTTAAAACCGAAAGGCGCTGCTGATTGTGAAAAATTTAAAATAAAGGACGTATTCGAAGGTGAAAACCTCTAAGAGGCACCCGAGGATGGAGGACAAGACTATCTCCCAATAGACTGAGAGAGATCGTCATTACTTATAGAAGTTATAAAGGAAGTCAACATTGGAACGTTAGATAACTCTAGAGTAATATAGTTAGCTACATCCTTGACCACTAAAGAAAAGCCTGAGTTCATAGCATTCCTCTCAGAAAGACAAGTCAATTTTGCATGGTCATATGCTAATATGCTTGGATTGGATCCTGAATTGGTTCTACATCACTTACCATTGCTACCAAATTCAAAGTCATTCAAACAAAAGTTAAGAAAAATGCACCCCTAGATCACCCTACTTGTCAAGGTAGAACTCAAGAAGCTCCTGGATGTTAGATTTATTTTCCCAATTGATTATGTTGAATGGATATCAAATCTAGTTCCTGTCACAAAACTAAATGGTCAGATTAGAGTTTGCAGGGATTTCTGAGACCTCAATAAAGCTTGTCCCAAAGATGACTTTCCCCTATCAAACATCGACATCATAGTATATCTAACCACTGGGCATGAGATGCTATCGCTAATGGACGAGTTCTCAGGTTACAACCAGATTAGGATTGCCACTAAAGATCAACCCAAGAAAACTTTCACGTGTGCTTGGGGAACTTTCTATTAGAATGTCATGCCATTTGGACTGAAAAATGCAGGAGCCACCTATCAGAGAGCCATGACCATAATTTTTCATGACTATATGCATGTCCTTATGGAAGATTATGTTGATGAATTTCTTTCCAAATCCCTAGAACGAAGCAAACACTTAGTTGTATTAGATAAGATCTTTACCTGACTTGAAAAATATCAACTCAGGCTAAATCCAAAGAAGTGTGTTTTCAGGGTCTAATCAGGAAAACTCTTGGGGTATATAGTCTCTCACAGAGGAATAGAAGTCAATCCTACCAAAGTAAAAGCTATCTTAGACATGCCACTGCTAACCAACATCAGTCAATTAAGGACATTACAAGGAAGACTACAATTAATCCATAGGTTCATGGCCTAGCTAGCGGACATGACCCCTCCATTCCAACATTTGTTAAGAAAGGTGTGCCCTTCAATTGGACTGACAAGTGTCAAGAATAATTTGACCAAATCAAGAAGTACTTATTAACTCCACCAATCCTTATGCCACCAATTGATGGAATATATCTAATACTATATGTGGCAGTCACTACATCAGCATTGGGGGTATTGTTAGCACAAAATAATGATGATGTCAAGGAAAGGGAAATATATTATAGCAATCGAACTTTAGTCGGGTATGGGATAAACTATAGTCCTATTGAGCGAGCATGTCTAGCAATGATATTTGCAGCACAAAAATTGAGGCACTACATGCTAAATCACAAAACCAAGTTAATTTTTCCAAAATTGATCCTTTGAAGTACCTACTCAGCAAAGAAACATTGACAGGCAGGCTAGCTAAATGGGTTATGATCCTGAGTGAATATGACATTGAGTATGTCAATTGCAAAGCAATAAAGGGACAGTTAATAGTTGACCAACTCGCAGATGCACCATTAAAAGAAGACCATCCTTTGGTATCTGAATTCACAAATGAATCAATTCTTATCATAGACACACTAACAACATGGAAGCTATAACTTGATGGATCTTATACAAGTCATGGATCAAGAGTCGGTATCTTATTCATCACACCTCAAGGAGACTCTATCCCTAAGTCATTCTAGATAGACTTTTCATGCACAAACAATATGGCTAAATATGAAGCATTACTGACAAGACTTTGAATGGCTATAAATTGGAAAATCAAAGATCGTCAAGTTTACGATGACTCCCAACTAGTGATTAAACAAGTTAATGATGACTATGACACCAAGGATGAGAAATTGATGCCCTACAAGCGCATGGTAGATAGTTTTAGACTATACTTTGATAGTATCTCCTTCAAGAAAATTCTAAGAATCCAGAACAAAGTGGTTGATGCAATGGCTACCATCAGATCTCTCTTGGACATCCCTAATAATGCGGCTTAGTATGAATTCTTGGTGGAACAAATTTTGATCCCTACATTCGATGTCCTCGAAACTGGACTTATGTGTGAACTAGTTGGTCTTGAATCTCCTTGGTATAAAGATATCTACACCTACTTGCATGGCCAATTTATCCCTCCTGACTTGTCCTTTAATCAATGCAAAAAAATTATTTGACAAGTGTCTAAGTATGCCATCATTGGAGATACCCTTTATCATCATAGCCTAGATAGTAACCTTCTTTAGTGTCTCGACTCAAATGAAGCACAAACATCCTTACAAGAGGTACACTAGGGTATATGTGGAGCTCACTCTATTGGTCCAATCTTAGCTAAAAATATCATGAGAATGGGATATTATTGGCCTGTGATGGAACAGGATGCTTATCACTTTGTGAAGAGATGTCACCAATGTCATATTCATGGAGATCTTATACATGCACTAGCTTAGGAACTTCAACCACTCACTTCACCTTGGCCTTTTTCTCAATGGGGACTCGACCTTATAGGAAATATCCATCCCACCTCTTCTAACAAAGATAAGTTTATCCTTGTCACTACTGAATATTTCACGAAATGGATTGAAGCCATCCCATTGACTTACATTACTAGAAAATAGATAGCCAAGTTCATCCTGAATTATATCATTTGTTGCTATGGTATTCCACAGTCCATCCTCACTGATAATGGTCACCCTTTCAAAAACTAGGATTTCCACAAGCCATGTGACAAATTTCATATCCAACATAATTTTTCCACTCCATATTACCCCCAAGGCAACGTACAAGCTAATGCATCTAATAAGACTATCCTAAAAATCCTAAAGAAGACTGTCAATGACGCTAGCCATGACTAACACTTACAACTCAATCCTGCTTTGTGGGCCTACCGTACTAGTGTCCGCACTCTGATTGGAGCCACTCCATATTCCCTTGTCTGTGGGTCTGAAGCAATACTTCCTATTGAGGTCAAGTTACCCTCTTTGTGAGTCTCCATGCAAGGCTTGATTGATCAAGAAGAATATCATGTCTCTCATCTAGATGAGCTAGAGTTGCTGGATGAAAAGAGACAGAATGCCTTATCTGACCCAAAAGCTTTGACATTAGAGATTTAGTCCTGAGAGAAAATCCACATAATCAAGCAAAATGAGAAAAACCAGGAAAGTTTGAACCTAATTTGTTGGGCCCTTATATCATTACAACATCATATGGCCCAAGTGCATATCAACTCTCTACTCCTGAAGGAGAGCCATTTTCTGAACCTATCAACAACATGCACCTCCTCAAGTATTACACTTGATTCTCAAAGTATCCCCTTAAAAAGTCAAAAATACAAAAAGAAATCAAAAAAAAATTCACCTTGATGAAAACTTGGCAAACAGGCATCTTCGTGACACCACAAAAAAAATAAAAAAAATAAAAAAATAGTAAAGAGAAATAATTTGTCCAAAAGTGAAAACCACTTTGGTGGTGCTTTGGATAAGTACCATGGTGAAAGCTTGGAAAATAGGTGCCATGCATAGTCAGTTCCTGCCCCTTCCTCTACTGTCACTCCATTTGGTCTTCTAGCCTTTTGCTCTTCCAAACACACATGTCACTCTGTCATAATAAACTTTGTCATCCTTCCATGGCTTGGGAACCACCAACATTTGGGTATCCCAATCATCCTTTACATTTGTCGCTACCCCTTTGCACCTAATAAATTGGTCTCACACCTGACTGGGGGCAATTCCTTGACCTACGTCTTCATCAGAAATGATACCAACATCATAAAATGTCCTAAAAAAATCCAAAAAAAATCATAAAACATCAAAAATCTTGGAAAAATCCATAAAAATCATAAAATTTCCTAAAAAAAATAAAAAATCATAAAACTTCAAAATCCAAAAACAACAAAAAACTTCAAAAATTCCAAAAATAGAGTTTGATTTTGAGTCAGTTTTTGTTAATAGGGTCAAACTACGTTGCCTCTACGTGTTTGCTATGTAGGCAAGGCTCATCTTAAATGAGCCCCTGAGGCATTAGGTTAGTCCTTTTAGGTTGTCCAAATAAAATCATGACTTCGTCTTTTGTCAAATAAGGAAGAGTCAAATCGTGTCAAGCTACGAGGTCTCTACACATTGCTACATAGGCAAGGCCATCTGTCGATGAGCCCCCAAGGCCCCCCAGGTCAAGTTCCTTAGGGTTTTTCGATTCTGGTCATGTCCTTGGTCTGAAAACAATCATCCTTCGAAACAAAACCATCAATCAAAAAAACACACATAACCAACAGAATCTTTCATCAATCAATCGATCTTTTCATTCAATTGGAATCGGGCATCTCGTCATTTGTCTCATTCAGGCTTATCTTTTGTCTTTTATCACAATGCATCCTTCCTGAGATTAGACTTTGTCAATTTGATCATTTACCTTAAGCAAGATGTGTCTTTCTTACAGTTAGGTGCCTTGTCAACATTTATCAATTGGTCAACTTTATCAGATGTGTCATTTTCCTTAAACAGGATGTCTTTCCTATAGTTGGGTATCGTCACATCACTTGGTCATATCAATCAATCTTTGTCAAACAATCAATCGATCTTATCAACCTTTTCAATCAATCTTTCCTTAGTCAGGATGTGTCCTTCCCGAGGTCAGGCACAATCATTATCAATCAAATCTTGTCAACTTTATCAATCAATCCTTATCAAATCAACCAATCTTGTCAACCTTGTCAATCAATCTTTCCTTAGTCAGGATGTGTCCTTCCTGAGGTTAGGCACAATCATTATCAATCAAATCTTGTCAACTTTATCAATCAACTTTATCAAATCAACCAATCTTGTCAATCCTGTCAATCAATCTTGCCTTAGTCAGGATGTGTCTTTCCTGAGGTTAGGCACAATCATCATCAATAAAATCAACTTGTCAACCTTTGTAAACTTATCAATCAATCTTTGTCAATCTATTGATCAAATCAATTTGTCAACCTTTGTCAATTATCAATCAATCTTGGTCAACTTATCAATCAATCTTCGATCATCTTGGTCAAACAAACAATCTCATCATAATCATTGGCAAGCACTATCATGGAAAACACTTTGTTGGGATGGAATTGTCTTATTATCTTGATTGATTTTGGGTCATGTTACTTGTCTCCTCAAGGATGTCCTATCAACGGATTTAGAGGGACAATGATGGATCATGGCCTCCTTTCTTTGTTTGTTGTTTATGGCTTGTCTTGGCAAAAAGATTGGGACAATTGGGTCCTCAGTGTGAGCCGGGGCATTCCTTGTTTGTTGAGTTTGTCTTTTGACTGTTTGTCTCTCCCAAATGGTCACCTTACACACCTTGGTCTATGTCATACCATGGTGTTTGTGGTCCATTTGCAACATTTTAACGCCCAATGATGATAAACATAAAAATATAAGCATGAAAGTTGGTTCCCTTATCATTTCCTGTCTAAATTTTCATCTTCATCCTCCTTTCTCTTTCACACTAACATCCATCCCCTTCCATGCTAACATTTCTTCTATCCTTCATCCTCGAGTCTTATCATCCATTTCGAGAGCACATTTGTGTTCTTTGAACCCATCTATCCTCTCGAGGGGGAATACCACAACCCTCCTAGTCATCTTTCCTCACTCAACTTTCATGGGGCATATTTTAGAATTAAATTTCTTTGAGACAACACGATGAACTACATTATGTCAAAGAGGGGAAAAATGTAGACACTAAAAAATGTCCTAAGTCTGTGAGCATCATTTTTTTCTTTGTCTTCGTCCTTCAATAATTGAATAATTTTAATTATTTAATTAATTCACCTTCTCATTTCTATCATGATCAATTAAGATAATTTAATTGCATCACTAATTTCCCCCCCTTCTTCAATAGTTAAATAAATTATTATTTATTTAATTATTTTATCACCTTTCATCTATAGTTAAATAATTACCATCAATTATTTAACTATTCCCCTGTCATCTTTCCTTATTAAATAATTAATCTAAGTTAATTATTTAATGTCTCTATTTCCATTTTTCCTCTTATTTAACTAAATGGTTGAATAATCATTTTAATTAAATGCCCATTTTCATTTTCCTCCAAATAAATAAGTTGAATAGATTATTTATCTTCACTTGTCATTTTCCTCCATTTTTTGAATAAATAATTTGAAATAAATTATTTATGCACCACCTGGTCAAAGATGCTTTGTCATAATCCTTTGTCATAACATTCATTTTTTTCATAGCCTGCATGTCCTGCATATCTATCATAGTTGTCAGGCATCATAGCAGTCAGTGTCATATCTTTTCCATGCATGGCATATTTCTAGTGCATCAATTTTGGACCATTGATCTTGGCATATTTTCTGAGGCTCAATCTTGGCCATCCATTTCATAACCTCCCTCTCATGCATTCTCATCCATTGATCTTGGAATCCTTCTAGAGGATTAATCTCAACCATCCATTCGAAAGATTGTCTATGAAAGCAACCTTCCTCCTCCATTTTCACCTTAACAACTAATCTTCTCCAACTTTCTTGCTTACTATTTGCAGGTACTTGCACACTTCAACTAAAAAATCTGAGGGAAAATATTGCATAAGAAGGAGAGACAAGAGAAGTAATCAACCATAATGGGGAGTATTTTATTTTCTTGTTTTTAACTTATTGCTCTCTTTTATTTGTGTTCTCTTGTTTTGATGTGGTTAATAGCTTAGAAGTGTTGGTTGCCATTTTATCTATGCTATTTGATTTTTAACCCCATCTCGTAGTTGGGAGATCATACTTGACATAGTAGTACACTTTTGAGGTGTTGGTAGGAGGACATTATGGTTTACAGGTTTCTCTCTTCATGGTTTCTTCCTTGGATGTTCATGTTCATATCATTTGGGGAGGATGGTGGCTACATGTTGTGAGAGATTATGCAACTCTTTGGGTTGTATGTGTGGATCATTTTTATTGTTCTTGGTACTTCATGCTTTGACATTACCTATGTAGTGGGAGTTACTGGATATGTATGTTCTTCATTGACATGTTTGATATAGGGAGCTTGATTGTAGTTTATGGATTGCATATGTTCTTGGCATGAGTTTATTGATGTATTGATACCTTGGAGGTATGGATGGTTGGATGTATTAGCATGTGTTGTGGATGCCATTTTCGATCATGTGGGTTTTTTATATTTGAAAAAAGCTTGGTTAGAGCCTTTGTTATCACTTGGATTTGATGCTTTTGCTTGTGAATTGGTGCATCTTCACCTTGGAATGTTCCTTTTCTTCTATAGGTGGCACATTGGAGGATGAGAGGAGTTCTTGCTTGAGATGGTGGTCACTTTGTTCTTATTGCAAGTATCTTGATGGAGCACAAGAGCATGTTGGAGATTCTTATGGTTTCATGTATGGCTATGATAATGTATTTCATGTATCGATCCCTTATGCAATGTATACAACAAGTGAGAGAATGTTGGGATATAGTGTTCTACAACATTGCATAAAATGATTTATTACAATGTTGTAATTAAATAATCATTTAGTTGTGATGCACCTTGGTGGTGTGGATAATTACACTAGGTAATTATTTGGGGACCACTTGATGTTGTATTGTAACATTTTATTATTATTTAATGTGTGGAAGACATGTGAAAATAATTTAATATTGGGAAAATATTAAATAAAGTGAAGTCTTAGTACCCAATATTAAATAAGGGGTTAGTAGTTTTGTATTCACATGGTTTTGTGGTACGTGGTTTTACCTTACCACTATTTTGTGTGAGCTTGTGTCTATAAAAGCTAACACATGTGTAGTGGTTTAGGTTGGGGGTTGAGTGGTTTGGCCCTATCATTATTGAGTCTTTCTGAGGAGTGCATTTGTGAAGCATGGCATGGGATGTGTGGATTCATGCTTGGAAACATGAGAGTGCATTGGAGGACTTGATGCTTCATAGGTGTTCATTGTAACTCTTGTATGGTTTTATTGTTGATTAATATGATGGAGTATGGATGCTTTTGGGTTTTTTCTTCTTGAGGGTTTTCCCAGGTTATATATTGTGTCATCTTTGATGGGTATGTTGTCTATTCTCTTCCATGTGGATTCTGAGTACTTATTTGCATAAATTTCTCTTTTGGGTTATGTGGAAATTGTCATTAGATGGCTGGAAGTTTCCTTACAATTCTAATGACAAAAATGATAAGGAAAGAGTAGGAAAAGATACCACTCATGCATAGTCCAATTATCTAGCTAGCTTTGAGCAGACAAAACTTTCTTTTAGATATGCAACGATATGGAGAAAAAGTGATAAAGGAAAGAATGAAAATGGCACAATAAGGTAGAAAAAAAATGAAAACCTAAATGCTACTCTACAAGATGATAAATGCACGTAAAATAAAAATACACAATGTTACCTTCCCTGCTATAAGCACTCAAGGTTGATAGAGGAAGGAGAGAGATGATACCACCACACTGAGGAGATAGAGCTTCGTAAACTTGCAATGATGATGGTGTTGAAGTAAGAAGACATTGTAGAGACCAAGTAGAAAGTTGGTAGCAAAAATATAGAATTAGAGTGAAGCAAGAATGATCAAGAAGTGAATAGAGAATGTTTGAGAATGAGTTAAAGAATGTAAGAGCCTATAAGAGAGAGAGAGTGAAAGAATGAGTATGAATGAGAAAAATGGGGGAAAGGAGTCATTTTTCATCTGTCAAGACCCAATAGAGAATGTTACATCCATGACCAACTAGGAAACATAACACTTTTGTAGATTTTAGAGGTAGGAATCTATTAGAACAACAAATGATGTGTAGAAATTCACATGGCATGCACGTGTCCCAAAAAAATATTCCTCCATCGACGCAAAAAGAGAAGGATGCATGCGAAGATTAGGGAGACAATGGTGGGTTTATGCATCATTGTACTTGTAATTCTAAAGTAAGGGTAAATGGGAAATTTTCCTAAGGTACAAATTTAGTCCATTACATGTCTAAATAGTGAATATTTTGACTAGGCCTTTTGCAATAAGATATTTATTAATGGTGATCCATTTTTCTATAATTCATTGAATGCAGAAACATAATAAACTTGAAGATGAAAATCTATTTCTTCATTGATATTTTACATAAAATATGAACAAGTTCTTTTTTAGGAATAGGCCATGGAAATATACTTGATAGATTTCACCATTGTTACAAATAGGCAACGAAGATTTCACCATTTCGTTGCTTAAAGTTACATAAATGTAGAATTTTACAATTTCATGTTCAACATTATAAGAGAAATGTGCTGTAAATTTCTTAGATAAGTTTGAAAATGAATTGATGGATCTTGGAGTTAGGTTCATGAACCTTTCTAGTTCTTGAGCTCCTAAGATTCAAGGAAAAATTCTTAACAAGTATACATTGCTATAGGATACTTCTTGACAAGACACAAATAATTCCTTGACATGGTCTCGTGGATCCCCTTTTCCTTTATATTTATAAAATTTAGGCATCTCAAATCCATGAAGAAAATGTGTCATTGTGATGCTACAGTTGAAAGGATAGGGACATGGATCTTCAAAATTATATTGTTTTTGTTGATTCAAAGTCCCACTTTTTTATTCCTTTAAGTGTATCTTTTATCTCTTGCTATTCTTGGTCAAGAGAAGTTTGACCAACTAGTGGATTGGAAGGAATGTAATTAATTGATTCAAAAGGTGGAGGTTATTGTAATATAGAGTGAAGTAGATTTGGAGATGAAAATGTGGGTTGATGAGTGGATTGATATGATGTGAAGGGTGATGTTGTGAATGGAGAATAAGAAGTTTGATAATGTTTCAAAGGTTGAGATTAATTTAAATGATGGGACACATATGGTGGAAGTGAGGAATGTGTTGGAATTGTTTGAGGAATGGATAATGGTGGAAGTGAGTGAACAAGATCACACATGAATTGGAATGAATATTGAGGTGGATGTGAAAGAGAAGAACCATGTTGTTGAGACATGAGAGATGAAATGATGTGGGATAAAAAGAATAGCTCCATGTGCTCACAACACTTCCTCAAGGTCTCAACTACACATGCACAACCTGTTTTCCTCTTTTTCACAAATTTCTCAATATCCTCAACATGTTCATCCCATAGTTGAAATCAATGACAATACCAATTAGTATACTTTATGTTGACATCAATGACAACACCATCATTCTTGCAACAACTCACAAGTGGAAGGTATAGACTTTGAGGAAACATTTGCCTCGGTGGCTAAGATGGAAGCTACCAGAATGTTCGTGGTATTTTCAACATACAAGGACTTTAAAGTCTATCAGATGGATGTGAAGTCTACTTTTCTGAATGGTGAATTGGAAGAAGAGGTTTACATAGAACAACCAAAAGGATTTTAGCTATTAGATCAACTAGATATGGTTTGCAAATTGAAAAAGACATTGTATGGATTAAAGCAAGCTCCCAGAGATTGGTATGCAAGATTGGATAAATATTTGATTTAGCAAGAATTCAGTAAAGGCACCGTAGATAGTAATTTTTACTTCAAAATTGAGGAAGACACCATATTGATAGTGGTTGTATATGTGGATGACATTATCTTTGGAGGCAATGAAGCTATATGGAAGAAATTTTTAGAAGAGATGCATAAAGAGTTTGAGATGTCAATGTTTGGGGAGATTAATTTCTTCCTTGGGCTACAAATCAATCAAAAAAATAAAGACATTTTCATTTCATGGTCAAAGTATGTTAAAGAAATGTTGAAGAAGTTTGGAATGGAAGATTCCAAACCGATATGCACTCCTATGGTGACTGGTTGCAAATTGAGCAAGGGTGATGATTCACCTAAGGTTGATCAGAGAAAATATAGATCTATGATTGATTTATTGTTATAGCTAACTACTACTATACCGGATATCATGCATGCAATTTGTCTTGTGGCTAGTTTTCAAGAAGATCCTAAAGAAACACATGTTGCAGCAATGAAGAGGATATTCAAATATTTAAAAGGCACTTTGAATTATGGCTTATGGTATCGTAAGGATATTGATTTCACATTGTGAACACCAAACATGCACAAGCTAACATAAGATCAACAAACACTTGTTAAACATGTTAGAAAGCTCAATCTAGTGTTCCCTATGATATTCTTGGCAGAACAAAGATGAAAACATGAAGCTAAAACATAAAATAAAACAAGAAGAAAGCATGTAATCAACTAAGTTAACCAAACCTCAATCCCATCGGGGGATTGGTGCTCCTTTGATGTGGAAAGAAGCCCTTTCCCAATCCCAATTGATAAACTTGATGTTGAATATAATTACAAGTGTGAAATTGATGCTAAGTGATGAAAATGAGCTGAAAATGACATGAAGATGGTGATTGCAAATAATGAAAATGACTATAATGATAATGTATGAAGTTGTGGATCCATATTATGAAAATGATGCCTCTATTTATAGAAGCCAAGGGTTGAAGAATGAGAGGATTTGATGAATGTGGGATGAAATGGGATCCATTGAGAATGTGCCAAGTGTCACAATTCTATTGGAGGAAGGTGGAGCACATTTTGGGAAATGTGTGAGTGGAGGAGGATGGAAGAGAAATAAATGAAGTTGGTTGAGGATTTGAAAGGTTGTAAGAGGCATTAAATGAATGTTGTTGATATTTGAGAGGATGTAAGAAAATTTATTGTAGATGTGAAAGGTTTTTGAAAACCTTTGGAGGGAAATTGAATAAAAGGTTGTTGAGAGGAATATTCCTTGGAATATTCCTTTGTGAGGATAAATAGAGGAATTAGATAATTAAGAGAAATTATTTTCATGTGCAACTTGGTTAGTTGACCATGGGTTGATTTAACTCTTGAGGAGTTAAAAGTTGGAGGAATTACTTATGATGATTAGAAAGGTGATTTAGGATTAATTAATTTATGGAATGGATTAGGAAATTATGACATTTGATTTGATTGATTTTAATCAAATGAGAGGATTTAATTAATTGATTTGATTTAATTAAATATGATGAAAATTAGTTAGAAGAAGGGTGAATTAATCAATAAATTAAATTATTTGATTAATAGTTGAATTCACTTAATTTAACTAAATAATGTTGATTATTTAATTAATTGGTGAATTTGAGGTGATTTTGGAAGAAATGGTGTTAATTTATCAGAATCAGATGCATAGTATCAATTGGGACTTTGTTGGTGTCTACATTTTATCCCTCTTTGAAGCGAAGTACCTGTTGTGATGCAGGAGCATCCATGGGCTCGTGCAATCTTGCATCAACCAAATTTATTTTATTTTAATTTGGTTTGGTTTTCAATAAATGGTTGCCACAAATATTTGTAATTAATGTAATAATGTAATTTTAAATTAAATTACATTAGCAATTCATGTTGAATGATTATTCCAAAAAAACAAGTGTTGCAAAGGAAATGGAAGTGCAAAAATTCAAAATTTAGATTTTTGCAAGTTAAAGGAGATTTTTAAGATTTTAATTTAAAATAAAATCTCAACTTCCACAAATCCATAAAAAATAGGGACTATCAAAGTGGGTGCCCATCTGATCAAATTGGCAACTTTGATGAGTGAGTTCAATTTTGGAAATTGCTCGTAAAGTGTGTGTGAGACTGATTGCTTGCACAAGTGAGAAGTTTGATTTTTGATTTCTTTCAATTTCAATTAAAAAATTATCTCCTTGGATTTTTGGGAAAGATGATTTTTGAGTTTGAAATGGAAATGAAATTCAATTTCATTCCAGCAGATTTGGAAAGTTTGTAATAAAAGATAATTCATTTTACAATTTGAAGTTAGTTTTCAAAGTCAGGAAACTCAAAACTAAGATGGATTTTTCTCTAAGGAAAAATTATAGCAAAGTATGAAGGCTTCAAGAATTTTATTGCAGCCATTGTTGAGGAGTGACAGAGTGTGCATGTGGGTTGGTTGTAGTGCTTGAGAAGCACACAAATTATATGGAGTGTTGCAGATTTTTGTAATCAATTTTATGATGTTGTAAAGGGAATATGTGGTTCCCATAGTCTCATTGAGACTTTATTATTTTGTGATTGCAGATTTTCCATTTTAATGAAAGTTTCATGTTGTAGTTTCTTTCATACTTGTGTTTGTGTTGAAATTAAATCAGCAGAGAGGGTTTTGTGTCACCCCCTCCCTGCTTCATGTTGTGTCGGTTCAAATAA
Source organism: Sequoia sempervirens (assembly GCA_007258455.2). Taxonomy (NCBI): domain Eukaryota; kingdom Viridiplantae; phylum Streptophyta; class Pinopsida; order Cupressales; family Cupressaceae; genus Sequoia; species Sequoia sempervirens. The sequence continues at coordinate 134,851,110 of VDFB02000015.1, read as the reverse complement.
TAACACTACCATGATCAAAATTCTAAAAAAATTCAGTTTTTCAGATGCCCCACTGCTACCCCAGCGGAAGAAATTACACTACTACACTGCCCCCTCGAGAGATCGGGCGAAAATTGCAAAATTAGGTCGAGCTCATGAAAAAAGGTTCAACAATGATTCAGGAGCGGAAAATATCCCAGGGATGTGAAAATCGCAAATCAAAACAAGCTTCGTTTGGTAAAAAAAAAGGATTAAATGGGTTCAAAAACCCTAAAAAATACCCTAGAAACCCTAAAAAATGCATAAATAGGGTTAGGAGGGTCATTTTCAAATCATTTTCACTCTTAGCTTTATGAAATCTTGACTTTTTTCTCTAAGGTGTTGATGGAATGGCAACTCGTGTGCTTCCCAGAAATTGGACAGATCGTATTCATGAGTTCCAACGACCTCAGGATGGAGGACCCCTGGTACACCTTTTGAAACTTTTCTCATTTTGTGTGATTTTGATGCATTTATTAGGGTCTAATTAGGTCAATCAAGAGCGATCCCCTAGGACACCACAATTGTTACAGTCGACATTGCCTTTGTGCATGTTGACTCACATTTGTAGAATAGCGTCACATGACACTAGAGGGTCTCAGAGTTGTGGAAAAAATCCTGACTCGCCTTTGCAGGATTGTGTCGCACGGCATCAGAAGAGTCTAGCGTCGCCCTAGAATGTCGACTCGCTTTTGGCATGAAGCATCACTTTTGATTTTAGCAAGGCTTTTGCAAAATGACAGAGACTCACCTTTGCAAAAGCTGAATCACATTTGCTTTTTGGGAATTTTTTATTTTCAAAAAATGCGCCAAGTCGATGAATTTTGATGTCATGGGAATTTTAGATGCAGAAGGTCATGTCAGTGCTCCTCTCGAAGGAGCATAGGAGTCAAATTTTTTGTCGGGCGAGGCACCTAACGAATGATGCACTATTTTTTCTTGGCTTGATTGGATTTGGCCACATAGCTTAGATGCCCAAGGTGAGGATGCACTTTGTGATGATGACTAAATTAGTGGAGAGATGGTAGAGTGAGACCTCCTCATTCCATTTACCAATTGGTGATACCACCATTACCCTAGAGGGCGTATGGCAGATCCTGTGGATCCCCATACACAACGAGAGGATCATATATGATGTGGAGGCTAGAGGTGATGCCATATTTCAGTTATTCAACATTGATTAGTACGAGACCAACAATGGCCAGATAGACCTTTGTCGATATGAGGGGATTGCCCCTGATTTGACCTTGTTTGTTGGTGTATTGATCTCGGGAGTCCTCGTTCCCGAAAAGCAAGCGAGAGGCTGCAACATTGGATGGGGGATCATTTGGTCTTGCATGATGGAGGAGATGACCATCTACGCCTAGGGGCTAGTTGTCTTAGCATTGTTGTATCATGATATGCACCAGGTCATGTATTGTGGGTCCTACAACATTGGAGCGAGAGTTACACTTCTTCATGTGTGGGAATATGAGCATATAGTTGTTTTGAGGCCCACAATAGTAGATGTTCAAATAGACCACAATGATCCTAGGGTTTACAAGTATGGGGGGATGACCACCCTCCATTATACAAGCATTACAGGCATCCTGCATTGAAGGTGGTTTATCAATGAGATGATAGTGTTTTGGTGGAGACCATGGCTCCACTTTTATAGGTGGCATGATGATGATGCCCAAATTTTCTACTATTGGTAGTCTAGATGCTTGCAGGGATGAGAGAATTGAACATGATAGAGTGGTACCTCCCAGATAAGGTTGCTCGCCAGATCAGAGAGGTACAGGATGTCCTTGTTGATGGACAGGGAGCTATATTTGTGCGGAGGACCAGAGAAATAGTGTGGGGGTAGAGGATCCCCCTTAGCAGGCCATTGACGACTTCAAAAAACTTGTGATGATGTCGTGGGTTTACTTGGATGGTCCCATAGATGTGGACACTACATAGGCCTATGATGGGTACTTTCAGGCCCATGCTCCTATTCGATTAACACTACCAATGGTTCCTATAGCAAGAAGAGGTTGGGTTAGAGGACCCCAGATTGGACAAGTCCCTCAGTAGCTAGGCCATTAGGCATAGGATGGATAGGACAGAGGTGCAGGGCATGATGGGAATGATGGGTAGGTCCCACCACTATTTTCACCCATTGGACAAAGGCCACTAGTATATCCACACCGGTAGGCACCATGGGCACCACCACCAGTTCCCGATCCTCAGGATGGTCAGATAGTAGCATTGCAGGCGCAAGTATAGGCATTGACAAGAAAGCTATAGCAGGCCCAAGCTCAGATTTGGACCCTGACCCAAGAGAGGGATCAGGCACGACGAGAGGTGGTTCAAGAGTGCCATATGAGATAAGATGTCGATCTTGGATTGGACTTGGAATAGGGACAGAGACAACAGCTAGAGGCAACAGCGTAGCAGGCACAGGGGCAAGCTACAGTCCTAGCTGAGATGTACAAATGAGTGATGTAGGAGGCATTGTACTACAAGCTATTATACTACATGGTTGTGGCACATGAGCGACGAGAGTCAGATTTTTTCCATATCAGTTAGGTTGCTCCTACCAAAACCCCTCACGTAGGGACATCAGGGTCTCATCACCAAAGCCAAGGCAACCATCATGGGGACTGACAGAGCGAGGGTAGCTCGGGGCATTGATAGGGCACTTGACACATTTTTTTATTGTACACCCTAATTTATGATGTATATACATTCATTGGTTGAGTTTTGATTAGCCTCTTGTATATTCGATGACGATACTATATATTTGATCCCAATTGTATCATGACATTCAACTTTTTTTGATATATATACATGAGATGGTTTTGATGTGATTTATATGATGTGATGTTATTTTATTCTACGTGATGGATGCAAATGATATGGATGGATGTATGTAAATGCTTATATTATGATGCTTTATGTTATGATGTAATGTGATATTGTCGATGTATGATATGAATGCACATGGATCTATATGGATGCACTTTTATGCGATGGATGTAAATCTGTATTATGTGATGATATGTGATGGATGCAATGTAATGATATGTTTAACTTATTTTTTAGTATCTTTTTCTATATGCGATGTATGATGATTATGATAATGCTTATATGGTTATGCAATGGATATTAACGTAAATGTGAGGTCTATAAGATGCTTAGAAAAGCCAATCTACATTATGATGGATAATAAATGATAATGCAATGCATGTGAGATGGATGATGCTTCTTATTATGATGATACATGTATGATGCGCAGTATGTTGATAGTTTATGGATTTAGGATGGATGCAGATATATATATCATACTTCTAAATGTCATGATACCATGTTAGTATTAGTATATGGAGAAGAAGAAAGAGGGATCAACTCTTGAGTTCAAGATGATTCAGAAGTCTAACAAGTCTATGAGTTGTTGAGACTTTATTAGATATGATGATGATGATGATGTATTGCTTATCAGAGATTGGGGAAATAAAGGGCATTACTTTCATTATGTTTGATAACACACATAGATATAATGCATCAAGGTATAGAAAACTAGGATGGTGTTATACCTAGTGAGATGGACTTTGACTCGACAATCAGATAGGAGTATTCTTGTTCACACCTAGCATACAAAAACCTTGTTAGGATGTACTTTAGATATTTCAAACATCTCAGACCAAAACATAGAAAGGAAAAACCTCTCAAAGTAATAGTCAACAAGATACTTAAAACACCCTCCCTACAAACTAAACCAAGCAAGCACGACCAAGGTTATATTACAAGAATATCCAACAAGCACAACAGACAAAAGATAATGATCAATGCCCTATTCCTTTCTCTTAATATTTTTGATTAGACATCATCAAGAGGTCATCAGGATGGGCACAATAAGATAAATCAAAATAAAATATCAAGTAAACAAACAAGCTAATGTTCTTCATACCCTTAGCCAAGACTAAGCTATGGTGATGCTTGATGTTGATGTCCATTGTAGGAAGGATGCATCCTAGGAAATGATGTTATCAAATGATTTTGAGACTAACGAGATGATGGGATATTGATTCCAAGAGTTTACCAACTTGTTTACCTACTGACCTAGACTTGAAACCCTTGAGACTTTGAGTTTTCACTTTTAATTTTCTATACTTGTTTTTTATTGTTTTACCAAAGGTGGGGGTGACGGTCATTATTATGAGTGAATGTTTATTGCAGGTGATCATTGAAGTGGGTTGGATAATTTTGGGTTTTTTTTAATGTTTTTGGTGTTTTGAAATGTTTTGAGGCTGTTTTTGGTATTTTTGAGATGTTTTACAAATATTTTGATTTTTTACTTTTCCAATGTTTTTGTGTTTTCTGAGATTTTGACCAACAACCTAACCTAAGGACCTATCCTAGGGGCCTCAAGGGCTAATCAAAGATTAGCCTTGCCTACATTATACATGCAGAGACAACATAGTTCGACTGACACAAACTCATTTATTGATGAAGAATGAACAAATGGATTGCCAGATTATTGTAATGGAATCCTAAAGGACTAACCTAATGTGTCTTGAGGGCACATCAATGATGGCCTTGCCTACGTTCAAGCTCAGAGACTCATAGTTCGACTTGATGACTCTATTTTTCAATTTTTGATATGTTTTGGATGTTTTTGGGTTTTCATATTTTCTGAAAGTTTTTGGATTTTTGGATTTTTGAATGTTTTTGGATTTTTTGTTTTTAAGGAAAATTTCAAGAAAGTACACAAAACTGATCCAATATAGGTATAAGAACATTCCCCCAGCATGATGCGATAAACTACTTCAATATAGGAAGAACAAACTAACCTTAGGAATGTGCCAAGTAATTCTAGCCATGAACATGATAACAACACAGGATCAAGCTATGATGCAGACATAGATGAGTGATGGAAGGACCAATGGAATGTGATGGATGAATGATGTAGAACAAGCCATAGAGATCATGGTGGATGGAGAGTGCTTTATTTACACAAGGGACCTGATTGCTAGGTTTTCACCAAGGTACTTTCCCAAAGCACCACCGAAGTGGCTTTCACTAGAGGACAATTTTTTTCTTTACTGTTTTCAATCCTTTTTCTATTTTTTTTGGATTTTTATATTTTTTGTTTTTTTGTTTTTTTTTTAATTTTATACCTTGCAAGCTTTAGGCATAATTTTTTTTGAGATGGGAGCTATTGATAGGCTCCTACAGAGGCTCACTTTCAGGTGTAGATAGTTGATATGCTCTTGATTTATAGCTTGTTGTGATGATGAAAGGTCCCAACCAGTTGGGTTCAAATTTTCCCTTGCTGTCTAGATTTGGCACATTCTTCTGATTCTCCTTCAATAGGAGCTCTCCGATTTGAAAGGTCCAACTCTTGATCTTTTTATTGTAGTTTCATTTGAGACAATTCTAATAGACTTGTAGACAGTTTAGGGCATCCATGCGTCACTCATCTAGTAGTTCTAGCTTGTTCAACCATGACACCCGATATTCTTCATCAGTAATGAGATTCTGCAATGATATTCTTAAGGATGGGAGCTCGATCTCAATGGGAAGGATGGATTCTAATCCGTAGACTAGGGAGAAAGGGGTTGCACCTATAGGCATACAGATACTTGTTTGGTAGGCCCATAGAGCAGGATTTAGGTGTAGTTTCCAGTCACAACCAACTTCATTAACTATCTTCTTGAGGATTTTTAAGATGGTTTTATTAGAAGCCTTAACTTGGTCATTACCTTGGGGGTAGTATGAGATGGAGAAGCGATGTTGGATATTCAATTTTTGGCATATCTCTCAAACATCCCAATTCTTGAAAGGTATCCCATTATCTGAGATAAGGGCTTGTGGAACACCGTAGCAGCAAATGAGGTAGTCCAGGATGAACTTGGAAATCTACTTCCCTATGATGTAGGTCATGGGAATGGATTCTACCCACTTTTTGAAGTACTCTGTGGTGGTGATAATGAACTTGTGTCCATTGGTTGAGTTGGGAGTGATTTTTTTGATGAGACTGAGCCCCCATTGTGAAAAGGGCCAAGGTGTTATAATCAGTTGGAGATCCTGAGTTGGTGCATGGATGAGGTCCCCATGTTATTGGCATTGTAAACATCTTTGAACATAATCATGAGCTTCTCTCTCCATCGTAGGCTAGTAGTACCTAGTCCTCAGTAGTTTCTTGGCTAAGGTCATACCACTAGAATGCAAACCACAAATACCATCGTGTACCTCAGTTAAAGCAGTCAAAGCTTCCTCAAACTCAAGGCATCGCAAGAGGGTTCCCTCGATACTCCTACAGTAAAGGGTATCACCTAAGATGACAAAATGAGATGACCTTTTGATAAAGGTTTTTCTAAGGTTTGGGGTGATATTGGTAGGGAGTACTCCTATTTTTAGGTAGTTGTATATGGCATAGTACCAAGGATCACTGATACTAACGATTTCACACATGAACTCAGAACTTGGTACCTCAAAAGTTGGTATGAGAAGCTTCTCTACCAAGAATTCATGTTTATGGGTGTTGCATGGGATATCTAGTAATGATCTGATTGTTGCCATAACATCAGTTGCTCTATTGTTTTCCCTTGGTATTTTCTCAAATGTGATGTTGATGAATTCCTTGAGACTGTCTACTAGTTTATTATATGGGGTAAGTGTGTCATCCTTTGTTTGGTATTCATCATTGACCTAGTTGATAATTAGCTTAGAGTCTCCATAAACTTTAAGGGCTATGATTCACCATTGTACTGTGATTCGAAGTCCTATGACTAGAGCCTCATACTCGACAATATTGTTGGTGCAAGGAAAGGAAAACCTATATGACTTTGGTATGCAATCTCCTTATGGTGTGATGAAAAGACTCCCACTCCTAACCCATGTTGTGTCTAGGACCTATCAAAATATACTTTCCAATGATCTACTACACTTAGATTAAAGATTGACTAATCGAGAAATTCTGATACCAATGGGTTCTCTACACATATAGGTGCCTTTGTTAGATGATTTGCAATTACCTGTCCCTTGATGGATTTTTGTTCTACATGTTCAATATCATATTCTGTTAATATCATGACCCACTTAGCCATCCATCCTGTGAGTGTTGCTTTAGACAGTAAGTACTTCAGCGGATCTATTTTAGCAATTAGCTTTATCTGATACATGTACTGCCTAAATTTTTGTGTAGCAAATACTATTGCTAGGAAATCCTTCTCAATGAATGTGTAATTAAATTTGTGTCCCACCATGGTTATAATAATATAGTAAATGGATCTCTCTTTTCCTATTTCATCATGCTAAGCTAAGAGAGTGTCAAGGGTTGTTGTTGCTGATATGTAGAGTATCAATGGTTTGTTCTAGATCAGTAGCATGAGGATTGGTGGTGTCAGCAAGTATTCTTTGATTTTGTTGAATGCCTGATCACATTTCTCATCCCACTTGTATTCTACCCCCTTGTGGAGTAGATGAGAATATGGGATAGCCTTATCTGCCAACTGTGCTTTGAATTGGTGAATGGATTAGAGCCTTCCCTGCAAACCCCTTAACTGCTTCAATGTCCATGGTGCTTCCATTTCAAGAATTGCTTTGAATTTTGCATGCTCTTTCTTGATTCCCCTCACTAATACAATATACCCTAGAATTTTTACTGATTGCTCACCAAAGACACATTTCTTAGGATTGAGTCTAAACTTGTATTCTTCTAGTTTGTCAAAAATAGAGCCTAGTGTTGCTATGTGGTCTCGACACTTTCTTGATTTGGCTAATATGTCATCTACACAATCCTCTACATATTTGTGGATCATTTCATGGAAAATTAGTGGCATAGCTCTTTGGTATGTAGCTCCAACGTTCTTTAACCCAAATGGCATCATGCTCCAATAGTAAGTGCCCCATGGACAAGTAAAGGTTGTCTTGTGTTGGTCATCCTTGGCTATCATAATCTGATTGTATCCTGAAAACCTATCCATTAATGATAACATTTCATGCCCTACCATCATATCTACAATCATGTCTATATTTGGGAGAGGGAAATCATCTTTAGGGAATGATTTGTTTAGGTCCCTGAAGTTAGTGCAAATATGGATGCCCCCTGTGTTCTTAGAAATAGGTACAAGATTTGAAACCCATTTTGGATAATCAATTGGTCGCATTAATTCAATGTCAAGGAGTTTCTGTAATTCAAGTTTGACCAGTAATGTGATATGTGGATGCATATTTCTCAACTTATATCTTACTAGTTTTTCCTCTAGATAGATGACTAGATGATGAACCACAACCTAAAGATCAAGACTAGGCATGTCAGCATAGTTCCATGCAAAATTTACTTTCCTGTCTCTCAAAAATGTAGCTAGAAGTTCTTATTCCTTAGTCAAAAGTGACTGCATAGAAAGTGATGTGTGGTGTTTCTTCAGTTCCTAGATTGACTAGGTTGTACTTTTCTGCAAATACTACTGATTTTTCCTAATGAATAACACTAAGGAGAAGATTGAATCCCTCATCCTTTGGCACCTAGAGAGGTTTTCACCATCGGATACATCCTTTTTTTTTACTATTTTCGGGACAGAAAGTGCCACAATATGGTTTTCACTTAAAGACCTAGATATTACTCTTAGATTTTCTATTTTGTGACTAAGAGATTCAATCATTTGCCCATAGTATGCATGTGTTTCCAGTTCAATATCAAAACTTTCTTTATGATCTCTATATAGTAGAGTATCCCAAACTCCCATGAATTTTGAGAGAGCCTCATCATTTTTTAATGTATCTAAGATCGGTGGTCCTTGTTGGTCACAGTCTATTAGTTGGGGGTAGACAAGCTTAAGTTTGGTGGTTCGGTCACTTAGCTCAAAAGACATGGTAGTGATCATAAAAATGGAGAAATCCTCAAATAACATGGGTAAATTAGTGATGGGATCTTCATCACATATGTTGGTATATCGAAGGTATAGTTATCTAGAGGTAGATATGTGGATACCGGTAACTGAAGAGGAGCTTTGACTTTTTTAAGAGGGGTACCTTTGCCAAGAATGGTTATCTTTCCTGGGGTACATCCAAGACCAAGATTATTTAGGTGCTTCTTAGGAATAATGGGTTCTAACAAGTCGTTCTCATTTTTCCTGAGCTTCTCATTTTTTTTATAGCCCCACCCATGCATTAACTCTAGTCCTTTGTTATCATCATCCATGGGAAGATCAGATACAAGCCTCTTATCTTGATACAACAGGTTTGATACATCTTTCTCATCTACTACCTCCTTGCTTAGGTCTCCCCACTTTCTAAAGGTGGTGGGTTCTACTTTGAAGGTTTGGGTTGTTGTGTCAATTGGTTGTGGTTTCCCATGAGATCTAGGAGATTGAGATAACTCCCCTATTACAAAGGCACTCTTTTTCAGTTATAGTCTCCACACCCATTATCTTGGATTATAACCTTAATATCTGGGATACCCTGAATGGGAGGTGTCTTTGTCTCAGAAGTGGAGGCTAGGGTGGATGGGTCTATATAAGGAGATGTGGGTCCCTCATCATTCTTTAGGACTTGAGGGATCTTGTAGTACTTGGCTTCTAGTTTTTTGTAGTAATAAAATGGTTCGGGATCACCATGGACTATGAATTCTTGGTTTTGATAAGGGAATTTGATAGATTGATGGAATGTGGATGCCACAACTTGCATCCCATGGATCCATGGGTACCCTAGGAGGATATTGTATGAGAGTTCAAGATCAAGGACTTGGCATGTTGTCACCATGATTCCTGACCCTACTTGAATAGGGAGTTGAATGGTGCCTTTAGACACCCGTTCTTGATCATCATAGGCCTTGATAGTGATACATTTTCCTTTCTCAATGATTCTTTAGAGAATCCCAAATTCTTTACCAACTTCAAAGTACAAATGTTTAGACCTGCACCTCCATCCATCAAGACTCTTTTGACTTTGTTCTTATGGACTAGGACTTCAAGATGGAGTGCACAGTTGTGAGATGGTTGGGTTGGAAGATCATGCTCTGAAAAAGTGAGGAGATGCGGTGTAGTGATATGTCTAACCATAGCTTGGAACTGGTTAGCGTCAAGATCCGTCAAAACATAAGATGTGGCCAATGCTTTTTCTAGGATGTCCCTACGTGCGGGCAAGATTTTAAGCAACTAAATGATGGAGATCTGGGCGGGGGTTCTTTCAGTTGATCTAGAACATTATAACCATTAGGAATGGATTTCGGATTGGCGGCAGGTGCCTTGGGTTGTGGTGAAGGTCCTAGAATGGTAATTTTTCTGCCACATGTGGTGACTCCACACTCAGCTCTAGATCCCTTGATGTTGACAACTGTGACCCATTCATCCAAGGATGCAACAACATGGTCATAAATATGGTTTACATTATTGTAGCTCTTTCCTTTACCATTTTTGTTTCCTTTATTATGATCTGGCATCAAATTCGTGTATATCTTGAGCTCTTAATTTCCAGTTGGTTGTTCAATGGTTATGGTCTTATTGTCATTGAGATCTTGGATCAAGTTTTTAAGTTGCATACAACTTTCCTTCATGTGTCCCTTTATCTTATGAAATTCACAAAGGTGCTTCTTGTTATACCATGGTGGTTTAACTTGAGGCTCTTGATAATTTTCATAGACTAGGATTTTGATGATATTTTCTTGTACTAGCTGCAGTGTGACAAATTCAATTGGTTCCCCAAGCAATGTGTATTTTCATTTAGGGGGATACTTGTTCCTTGGGGTTGGTCCCCCTTGATCATTTATATTTTTGAAAGTTTGATTGGTGGGTTGTTTTGATGATGGGTTGATTTGTGTGTTGTTTTGGGCATTGAATGGTGGTTTTTGGTATGATTGTTGTTGTGTATTCTACCTTGGGGTACTGATAATAACTTTTGCATCAACAACACCATCGTTAGTGATATTTTTGTTCTTTTCCAAGGTGTGAGGGTTTTCATTGTAACTGGTTGATAGTCGATTGTCTCAATATGTGAGTGTGCCCCTTTGTGCTATAAGGGCTCTTTCGATGTTGAGCACCTTGGGGATCAACGGGTCATATGTTATGCATTTAATTTTCAAATGAAAGGACAAGTTTCCTTCAAGATTTGAGATAATAGTCTTGATTTGTTGTTCTTCTAGCATAGCCCACTTGCTTCTATTGGCCTTGGATCACCATCGTTGCAAGAAGTATGTGAATATTTCTCCCTTGGCTTGTTTTAGGATGGAAAATTCTTCCAAGCTCATCTCCATGCCTATGTTAAATGATTAATTTTGTATGAATAAGTTCACAATTTCTTGAAACTTTTTAATTCTAGGGGGAAGGAAGGAGAACGATTCCATTTTTGGACTTATTGTTGGTCTTGTTGTTGTTGTGCCAACAACGCTTGTTGTTGGTCTTGTTGTTGTTGTGCCAACAATGCTTATTGTTGGGCTTCTAGTTGAGATGCGTGTTGTTGTGCTTGGTATTGTTACAAAGCTTGTTGATAAACCAATTATTGTAACAATGCTTTTGCTTGATATTGAGCTTGTTCCTGAACTTGAACTTGTTGAGTGGCTTGTGTGGCTTGGGAAGCTTGTGCGGCTTGGGAAGCTTGTGCGGCTTGTGTAGCTTGTGCAGCTTGTGCAACTTGTGTAGTTTGTTGTTGTTGCAATAAAGCTTGGGCTTGTGCTTGGGCAGCCTGCCATGTTTGTTGTACGACTTGTTGTGTCTATGCTTGTTGTGTGGCTTGTTGTGTAGCTTCTTGAGCTTGGAATTGTTGAAGTGCCTTTTGATCGGTTTGTTGGGCTGCTTGTAGTGTGATTTTGTATTGATTTTCCATGTTTGGATTTGGTGGTGGAGGTGGAGGATTTAGAATGGTGTGGGATGGTGTGATGAGATTTTGTTGAGGTGGTTGTGGAGGTGCTTGTTGTGTGATGATAAGGGGTTGTGTGGTAGATGGTGTGGTTGATATGCTAGGTCCTTGGGAGACCACATTTTGGGGTGGTATAGATGGTGTAGTTGTAGGATTTTATGGTGAACTCCTCAAACACCCCTGAATCACCTGCAAGACAAATAACTTCCACAAGAGAGAAATGGTAGAAATATCATGCTATCATTAAGATGCAAGAATTCCAAACTAAATATGGAAAAATACACATGATGCCTTGCTTATATAGGAAAGGTTGAGATGTAGTAGTTAATATGATGTTGACATGTTTCATAATCTTATGACATGTGACAACTAACTAACTACTTAGGAAATGATGGTAGATAAGATAAGACTTCTAGAAAAGACAACTCATCTTTCTAGAAGAAATCTTATATCCTAAGTAAACATGTGAGTCTATCACCTAGTAAATGATACCTAGGAATATAATTAAATGTCTAAGTAAACTTATGTAAGTGTAATTAAATAATTAATTACACCAACACCCCCCCATAAGTGAAACTTAGGGAGGAAATTACTATGCAAATGATGCAAAGATGCAATAGTGGGTCCCGACTACAAGGCCATGTTAGGTACCCATGTACAAATACAATGTAAAGAAGTCTCTCACAAACAAAGAAAAGGAGAAAATCCAGTGGGACAAAACTCCTCACCAAAAGAGAGATGAAATACAATAATGATATCCATCACAAATCCAATCAATCTCCATCCATACAAAGGATGAAAAGAGAGACCATTCATCCCCTCGTAAGGATACAACCTATTACAAGAGAAGAACTAGAAGTACACTATGGAGTAACACCAGAATCCTTAATTCGACAAGCAAGGAAAGATACTTCTGTTTGCTAGAAACCATATTAGAGTCACTCAAGGACTCAAGTTGGAATCATGAAAAGCAACAGCATACTCGATGCCAAGGAACACTGAAAAAATGAAAACTAGCACAACTCTAGAATATATGAAGCAACATTCGATTGAAAGATGATTTGGAATAGAAATGAAGTGCAGAGAAAATGCAAACCTAATGCACACAAAAAAAAGAAATAGTGCATGCACTGATGAATGTTCACATCTGCCTCCATGATGAAAAATAACCTCAATTTTTTGTAAATTAAAAACTCTAAACAAATGGCCAGCACCACTGTGAAGTGCTTGAAACTATCCTTCCGTCGATATCTCATTTGCCAAAAATGGACACTGTGGCCAAAAGTTATGATTTTTTCAAAAAAAATGAATTTAGCCTACAAGAAATGTATTTTCTAGAAAAACTTATTTGATTTATAAAAAATATGTTCCCAATGAGTAGAAAAAAATAAAAACACAGAAATATTTTGAAGCTAAGAACAAAACCCAGAAATCACTTTGTGATCCAGCAAGCAAAAGATGTAAAAATATATTTTTTTAACCTTCAGCTAGGAGAAAAATGACGTGTAGTGATTTTTATACAACATTTTTCTCTAGATCTATGCAAGATATGCAAAATCTAAAAGATACCCATTTGAAATTTTGACTCTGGATACAAAACCCATAAAAACTTTTTCCTACAAATGAGTAGAAGCTAATTTTTGAAGAAAAAAAGAAAAATGGCTCCAATAAAATAGTTGTTGACGCCTTGGATTCAATGACGAGGCTCTCAAGACCCTAACTTGCACCTAGAAAAAATTTCATGCCAAGATTGAACCCCCAAATCTAGGAAGAAGTCTGCAGTACTGAAGCTCTAATACCATGTAGGAGTTTATGGTGAACTCCTCAAACACCCCTGAATCACCGGCAAGACAAAATAACTTCCACAAGAGAGAAATGCCAGAAATATCATGTTATCATTAAGATGCAAGAATGCCAAATTGAATATGGAAAAATACACATGATGCCTTGCTTATATAGGCAAGGTTGAGATGTAGTAGTTAATATGATGTTGACATTTGTCATAATCTTATGACATGTGACAACTAACTAACTACTTAGGAAATGATGGTAGATAAGATAAGACTTCTAGAAAAGACAACTCATCCTTCTAGAAGAAATCTTATATCCTAAGAAAACATGTGAATCTATCACCTAGTAAATGATACCTATGAATATAATTAAATGTTTAAGTAAACTTATTTAAGTGTAATGAAATAATTAATTACACCAACAGTAGTGATTGATTGGGTTTCTTTGATTGATGCCACCTGGTGTTGCGATATCAGTGGCATGCTCAGAGGATTTGGTATATTGACTTGATTCATGATTGGAGGATTATCTTGACTTGATTGATTTTGGATTGGTATGTTGGGTAAAGGGGGTTTCCCTAAACCTTGGATTGGTGCGGATGTTGATGTTAGAGGGGGAAATGGGGGGAAGATTGGTGGTGTGTTTTCTTGCAAAAGTGATGATGATGTATTAAAATTTCCCATTTGTCCAAATGAATCTACTTGTCCTTGTGATACCATGGGGAGAGAGACTTGTGTATCAAGATAATATGTCAGTGATGTGGAGAAGGTGGATGAATTGTTGGTGTCATGGAAAATGAGTGGGACATATGGATGCTTTGGGTCTTGAGGGACAGTATTTGGTCAACCCAAGATGGTGTTTGCATCCAAGTTTTGGTTATTTACAAGGGGATGTGTTTGAAGAGCTTGGAGAAATGAAAGCAATGAACTCCCCTTGGTAATCATGGGTTGACTTGGAGCATGAGATGATGTTGGTTGTATGATGGGTTGGATGACGTTTTGGAAGGAAGGTGTGAATGATATTGGTGGCATATTCCCAAGAGGTTTTTCCACAATAGTTCTCACATCAAAATTGGAAGGGAGCTTAGCCCCTTCCTTTGATAATTCTAACATGTATTGTGTAGGATTGAGTCTCATAATTGTGTTGACAATTTTGTGTATCTTAGGATTTTGGATTAGCTCCATGATTTCACCTTGGGTCATTCCTTGGAAATTGTTGGTGACATCCTCCACTTGGCAACCTCCCTCTTGAAGATCTTGTGGTAGTTAAGGGGGGTTAATTGGAGGGTTGGTATATTCCATGGGATTGTATTATAATCTAGTTTGAATCAAGTCACTTGAAGTGGATGTTTCTTTGTTTTGTTTCATGTTCTTCTTGTGTTGAGATCTAGTTTGGACCATAAAATATGGATCAAATTTTAGGAATATGGGAGGTAAACCTCTAACTCCTTAGGTTGGTCTAGACTTTAGGTAAAAAAAAAGAAAATCTAGGATGTTAAGGATCAAATTATGGTGATGAGATAAATGAAGGATGGATGATATGGATGTTTGAACTTTTAAGACCCTTGGAGGAATACTAGACTTTAGGATTTTTTAGATTTGTGATTTGGATAATGGACTTATAAATCCCAAGATGTTAGATGTTATCTTGGAATCAACTTGTCCACAAGGATGATAATTTAACTATATGTATGAGGAAGGATTCATCCACTCACACTTAGCCAAACAAGGTGATTTTGATTTTGATTTGAAGGATTTTACCAAAATTCTAGTATGAATGATTTTTCTAAGGTTCTAAAAGTTGTTTGTGAGATGGGATTTGATTGATGGTATGACAAGTGAAGGTGTTGATTTTGATCCTAGATGAACCTAGAGAGACTTTTGTTTACAAGACCTAGGTATTGAAGAACATGTTATACCTCTGAAACTTTCAACCCTACAATGTAAGATACTCAAAACATTGGAAAAGACCTAGATTTTGACAATAATAGAATGAGTACAAGTTTGGATTTTCCTTTGAAGCACATTTGTAAAATTTATAGAGCAATCTATCTCTGACTTCATAAAGTGTTGAAAGATGTTTCTTGAGAGCCCTTGGACTAAGTTGTTTATGATGATTGATAGACTTTGGTTTGGGGATTTTGACTTTGCGGGAAATCATTTGAACAAACACATGTGTTGGGTTCAATTGTCTTTTATCTTTGCTTAATGGATTATTTTTACCACAAAAACACTTTCTTGCTTAGTTTTTCAAACTGAATGTCTATGTCTCAACTCTTTTTCATTCCACAAGGTCCATATGTGAAAATCAAGGAATCAAAGGCACAATTTTCCTAGGTTGACTATGGAGAGAACAAATTGATAAATGGGCCCAAATATTTAGAAGCCTCTAAGGATAGAATCCCTAGGGATAAACAAGAATATGTGGACTCTTTCAAAGATATTTGTTCTTCCAAAGGGTTTGAAGTTTTGATGACTTGTTGAATGTTTTTTTCAAAGTTTTAGATCCAAGCAAAGTATTTGACTGACTCACAAATTGCACAACCCTAGGATAGAAAGGACAATATTTGTTGATTCCCCACTTGGATTTCTCCAAACATTGAGACAAAGAGAACAACTAGAGATTTCGAGACACTGGCTCCCCTTCACGACACACACTTCTCGAGACCACCAAATGTGAAAATCCTTAAAATCCAGAGATTAAAAGGATTTATTCTATTTCTACTTTGAATAGTACAAATGTGGGGTGGCTTCAGAACGATCATTCTTACACCAACAAATAGTAAGGATTTTGGCTTCTACACAAATTGGTTCTTAGTTAGGGTAATCAGGGACATGGCACCTTGCGAGCATCCAACAAGCCACTAAAGACTTTAATCAATCCTACTAGGGGCTCTTCTACTTTTTATAGTAGTACCCCATTCTGAAAGACATTGTACGAGTAAGGCCTACATACCATGAGGACTTGATAGTTTAGTCTCATTCATTTATATACTGGCCTAAGTGAAAAACCAGTTGGAGTCACGTTCGAATTGTTCTTAGGAAAGCCCCTCTAAAGGTAAAAAAAAGTGAGGGAGTACACTTGTAGTTCGATCACCCAGTTCGCATAAAGTGCAAGGAGGGAGCACACACAATGTCTCTTTCTCACACTAGAATGATTTGTTCAATTTTAAACCCAAACTTTGAGATGTGTAGGTAATTTTTTAGACAACCAATGTCACTATAATTCTTTTGATTCTCAGGATCGTCATGAAGTGCAAGAGAAGTGCATACGCATTCGAATGACACAAGTTGCAAAAAAGATTTCAAGATAATGAAAACACAAGTTCTTTTTAATCCTCAAAGAATTGATGAGTTATTTTTAGAGCACCAAAACCAAGTATGAAGTTTTTTGTTCAATTTTAACCCACAATCCAAATTCTAGTAAGTTTCTAAGGTTCAATTTTAACCAACTTTGACAAAGCTTGAGTTGTTTGTAAATATTATGCCCAAAATAAATCTTGTTGGTCCTATAATAGGAAATAAAATGAAGAATTGGAAAGCCTAAGCTATTACAATGAGCATTAAGAAATGATTTTAAGTCTCCAACTCAATTTTCCTCCCTTTCCTACAAAGGTGATTCTCTTCAGCAAAAGCGACACTCTGCAACTGGAAAATGTGGCACTAAAAAAAAATGCAGTGCTCTATTGATAAGCAAAGGCGACACTCTGTAGAGGACAGAGACAACGAATGCGATGCAATTTCAGAAGTGACACTCTGTGGAAAAAAAAAGAAAAGACAAAAGACAGAAGGGTCAAAGGAACCGTTGAAGCATAAGCGACGCGATAGAGGCAAGCAAGTGTGGCACAATAGAGCAAAGGTGACACTATTTCTGAAAGTGACACTCTGAAAGTTCACAAAAGCATTAGTGTGGGAAAATGCAATGCTATATGAGTCAAGGGCGACATTGCTCCCTTGTAGCTGCAAAAACATAAAATTTTAAGTGGAATTCATCAAAACAAAGTGGTTATCCCTCCTTCTAGTGTCAAAATGTGAACACCAAACTTGCACAATCTAACATAAGATCAACAAACACTTGTTAAACATGTTAGAAAGCTCAATCTAGTGTTTTCTATGAGATTCTAGGAAGAACAAAGATGAAAACATGAAGCTAAAACATAAAATAAAACAAGAAGAAAGCATGTAATCAACTAAGTTAACCAAACCTCAATCCCATAGGGGAATTGGTGCTCCTTTGATGTGGAAAGAAGCCCTTTCCCAATCCAATTGGTAAGCTTGATGTTGAATATGATTTCAAGTGTGGAAATGATGCTAAGTGATGAAAATGAGCTCAAAATGACATGAAGATGGTGATTGAAAACTATGAAAATGACTATAATGATAATGCATGGAGTTGTGGATCCATATTATGAAAAGGATGCCTCTATTTATAGAAGCCAAGGGTTGAAGAATGAGAGGATTTGATGAGTGTGGGATAAAATGGGAGCCAATGAGAATGTGCCAAGTGTCACAATTCTATTGAGGAAGGTGGATCACATTTTGGGAAATGTGTGAGTGGAGGAGGATGGAAGAGAAATAAATGAAATTGGTTGAGGATTTGAAAGTTGTAAGAGGAATTAAATGAATGTTGTTGAGATTTGAGAGGATGTAAGAGAATTTATTGCAGATGTGAAAGGTTTTTAAAAACCTTTGGAGGGAAATTGAATGAAAGTTTGTTGAGAGGAATATTCCTTGGAATATGCCTTTGTGAGGATAAATAGAGGAATTAGATAATTACTAGAAATTATTTTCATGTGCAACCTCGTTAGTTGACCATGGGTTGATTTAACTCTTGAGGAGTTAAAAGTTGGATGAATTATTAATGATGATTAGAAAGGTGATTTAGGATTAATTAATTCAAAATTAATTAATTGGAATGGATTAGGAGATTGTGACCTTTTATTTGATTGATTTTAAACAAATGAGAGGATTTAAGAGGATTTAATTAATTATTGATTTGATTTAATTAAATATGATGAAAATTAGTTAGAAGAAGGGTGAATTAATCAATAAATTAAATTATTTGATTAATAGCTAAATTTGTTGAATTTAACTAAATAATGTTGATTATTTAATTAATTGGTGAATTTGAGGTGATTTTGAAAGAAATGGTGTTAATTTATCAAAATCAGATGCATTGTATCAATCAAGACTTTTTTCGGTGTCTACACACATTAAGTGCTTTCACAAATGCAAATTGGGCTAGTTGCATTGATGACTAGAAAAGTACAAGTGGTGGCATATTCTTTCTTGGATGTAGGTTGGTGTCATGGTTAACTAAGAAGAAATATTCAATTTCTTTATCCACTGCAAAGGCTGAGTATATTGCATCAACATCTTGTTGCACACAAGTATTGTGGATGAGAGAGACATTGAAGGATATTAGAGTAGAGTATGATGACCCTATATCCATCTTTTGTGATAATGCAAGTGCAATTAACATTTCAAAGAATTCAGTGATGCATTCAAGGATAAAGCACATATCAATCAAGTATCACTTTTTGAGAGAGAAGCTCATGGAGAATGAAGTGAAGCTTGAATATGTACCTACAAAGGATTAGATTGCTACCATATTTACTAAGGCTCTTCCTAAAGATACTTTTGAGTATCTCAGGGAGAAGTTGGGGGTTATTGTACCTCCTTTGAACTAGATTCATATGGAGATCCATTAGTTTAGTGGATCTATGGATTCATCTCTTGTTTGAATTGATGTTGGTGGCTACCTCTTAGGGGGAGTCGGTAGTTTCATGTGTTGTCATTTTGCAAAATTGATGATTTGATTAGGTGTACTCCTTAGGGGGAGTATTTAGAGAAATTATCTTGGTTCAGTGTCAAAGGGAGAGAAAAATGCAAAACACTTTATCCTTTTCCATTGATGTCAAAGGTGAAATAATCATGTGAAAAAAATTATCTACATAGGGGGAGAGAAAGAAAATCATGCGAGAGTGTGTTCAAAGTTGTTGTGTTGTCTTTGATGGTTTTTCACATCACGTGTTTCCATCAATGACAAAGGGTGAGATTTTTGTAGGTATGAATATGTCATTTATGTCAACAACTTGGTGTTGTCATTGATGTTAACTATGTGTTGAGGAAGGTTGTTGCATGGTGAAGATGTCGAGGATATTGAGAAAATTGTGACAAAGAGGGAAACAATTTGTTGCAAGTTATGCATGTATAGTTGAGATATTGAGGAAGTGTTATGAGCAGATGGAGCTATCTTTGTGTTGCAGTGTCTGGAGATGTGTTGGAATAAAGTAATGTGCTAAGATGGTGTCTTTAGTACTTGGTTTCCAAGTGCTTTTGAGAAAATTTGATATACATAGAAACAATGTTGTGTAAGTGTTTAGGATGTGCTCCGGGATGTGATCCACATTTCTTCTATGTTGATCCTATGCATGTACGGATCTGATATGTTGTAAGTAGTTTCTATATCTAGAGTTTTGGTTTCTATATTATTGTGTAGAGTGAGTTGTATTTACTAGTGTGTGAACTAGGTTTTTAGTGTTATTTGTTGTGGTCTGGGAGAAATGCCTTTGGTCTAGATTTCTCTTCATTTTTTTCAAGTTGTGTGGATCTGGGAAGTTCCTTATAGTGTTTGTATCTTTTAGAATTTAAGGTTTCACTTGATTTAGTGTAGTACAATGTGTGTTTCATGTGTCAATTTGCGTATAGGGTTAATCAAATGTTCTAGGTTGAATTATTTCTATTATGCGAGTTTGGATGAAGTATTTGTTGGATATCAGGTGGTTTGTGGATTGTTCCAAATTGTGTTCAAGTGAATTTTGTTGTTCAAAAGTTTTAGATTGATTTAAGGAAGCGTGTACTTAATGTTTTATGGTGTTTAGTATGGGTATTGGTTGACTTGGTGTTAACACTACATGCAAAACTTTTTGAAGTGTATTGAGGCATGTTAGGATTAATTTGGGTCCTAACTAAGGATTTATATAGGTCACCTTCATTCATATCCACTGTAGGAATATTTGTGTGCTGACCTAATTTGGAATTCTAAGTGTAATTGATAGTTTCTAACCTTGGAGAAGGTTTTCAAGGTTGAGGATGATATTTAAATAAGAGTGGTTTTGTTGGTAGATGCAAGAGAGAGGAAACATATATGTGATATTGATGTGAGTGAAGAATGTGATGTGAATTATAGAAGTATTGATGTGCATTTGAGCAGAGCAATGCGAATTTAAAAGTGTTGAACTTTTGAAGGCAGTGAGCTGAAGATGTCTGCAATCTTTCAAACAAGGCTACAAAAGTGTTGGAGAATTTGTGATGGATTCCTTGTTGCATTGAGAATTTTTTATCTATGTAACATTTTTCTTCTATCTTCTTTTTCTTTCTATGGCAGTGAGCCCTAGTTGTGAGCCTTTTTGGATAGTGTGTCCTATTTTGGTAGTGAGCCCTTGTATCAGTTTTGCAGTTACTTATATTTTGAGCTAATCCTCATCATTTTTTTTCCCTTATTGGGTTTTCCATGTAAATATGGTGTTCTCTTGTGTATGGTTTTGTTATTTGAGTTTTTGTTATCTATATTTCATGATTAATCACTTTAACAAAATAAGGGTTTAATGAATGCTTATGGATCTAATTACTATTGATGGTTTTTATTTTTTAATTTGCTACAATTGATTCAGCCCCCCCTCTTTGTTGTCTTGTTCATTCAACAATGTTACGTAGACACTATACAAAATTATTGAAATTTTTGAATTTTCTATGTTTTAAAGAATGCAAAAATGCAAACCTAAAACCCTAAATGAGATGTAAACTAATGCAAGTAAACAACCCTAAATGAGAGGAAAATCAATGCAATGCAAATGAATGCAAAACATAGATCTAGGGCTGAAATGGACTCCAAAATTAGCAATTTATAATGCTCAAAATTTAGGTTCACCAAAATGAAACAAAGAAAAATAGGGTTGGAGGGGTTCTTTTTTATTGTTTGAAAATGTATGAGGAACCTATTTTCCTTTATTTCATTACGAAATGAGATCACCACAAAGAATTGATTAATAACCCTTAGGTGAGTCAACCCTAAGTGAGAATCTTCATATTTCCTTATGACTGAAGGATAGGGGTCAAGGTTAAACAACACTTTGGAGAGAAAAACTAAAAATAGAAAATTGACTCCAAAATGCAATCTAACACTTGAACCTTGAAGATTAAGCTCAATATTTTCCAAACCATAAAATAGAATGTAGATCTAAGATGGGAAGAAACATGTGTAGCAGTCACCAAATTTGTTTTTTAGAAGCTAATCTGAGACTCATTCGCCCATGGGAAAATGGGTCCAATTACAGGGATTTCAACAATCTTTCGGGAGCCTCTGGTGTAGATCTAAAGATTTTGATTTGTCCATGTTTTAGTTTCAAAAAGTTGGATATCTAATCTATAGGTTAGATTCCATGATTTGACAACAACTTTGACAACTTTTGCAACTTTGACAACTTTTTAAATCTTGCTCTTCAAAAATTCTTCAAGTCTTCTTCAACCTAATTCTACAATCACACACACAAGAGAGAGAAATGTTTGTTTTGAGTGAATAAGGGTTTGCCTTGGTCAAACCTTGAATTGAAATAATGCATGAAAGAGGGAATGAAGAATGAACAAAGCTATGCTACGACTCAAAAAACCCTTGTATGAAACCTTGATAATGGAGATCTTAGGAGGTCTACAACTTGCATGAAATGGAGAAATTGGATGTGGTTCTTGATACTTGAATCTTTCTTGAAATGATACTTCGAATGCTTGACTTAATCATGAAACCTACATCGCAATGTTAGCTCCAAAAATATGCATGATGCAAGAATACTTTGACATGATGAATGGATCTTGAATGCTGCAATAAATCTTTGATATATCTACTCTTGAATGCTCTTGATTATCAACCTTACTATACTTTTTCTCACTTAAAAATTCTAGGTAAAACTTAGTGAAATGACCTTGTATTTATAGGTATGTATCCTTAGTTTCCTGAAATTAAAATATCACAAGCTGACATTGAATTATGGATTTGAAAACATTAAAATATTGCCAAAAATATTATTTAAATTTAGGTCCAAAGGTCTAGGGGGGACCAATTAACCCATGGGCGAATGGGTCCCAGGTCCCTATTCTTGGAACACACATTGCTCAATGTAAAGTCTTATGTTTAGACATCAATTATTACCATGTTTCCACTTTGGAAAATGTAATTAATTAGGCTTGTAAATGAATAAAAGGGCTAATTAAGTCATAATTAATCTCAATTAATTAGGAGGGCCCAAATAAGTGTGTAAATGTAAAGAGGTAAATTTAACAACACTAAATTAAGGCATTAAATTAAGTGCAATTTAAATTAGGAAGGCCCAAACAAGTGAGAAAATGTAAAGGGATACATTTTTCTACACTATAGTGACAAATGAAGGTGAATTCTTAACCTTATTATAGTTACCAATGTTTGTAAGTTAGGACAATGATGAACATTATGATAGGAAGCTTCCATTGTTTTACAATATTCAAAGGGTTGTGGATCAACATGAATGGTAACTTCCATGCTATTATGTGGGAATTTGAGACATTGGTGATAGGTGGAGGGGACAACCTACACGACATGAATCCATGGGCGACCAAGGAGAAGATAGGGAAGATCAAATTCTACAACATGAAAATTTATTTTTGTAGCATAGGTCCCACTTAGATAGGAAGATATATGGTGGTTCTAGGTTAGTTGTAGAGAACCCTAACTATTTTAACAGTCTCAAAGTACACAAATTTAAGACAAACTTGTTATCCAATAAGACTTCTTGACTTTATATTTAGCAATAATGACTTCAATATGAAAGGATTTTATGTGTGAGGGGTCAATGGGTGGTATATCATTTTACATAAATAAAATTGGTATGTAGATGAAAGATGAACAATGAAGGCTTGAAACTGAGAAAGATCAATATTTTTTGGCACTTGAGACTCTTGTAATCCTTAATCTAGGATTTATCTATGCATAGGAGATGACAAATCAAGTATATAAAGGCTAGGGTGATGAAAATGATCTCACCAATGTGCTAGTTTGCCAGCTAGCTCCACGCAAATGTTCACCTACACACACACAAGAAGGGGAAAATTGTTGGGGTTGTATAGGGGCCTACCTCAGTCAGACCCCCATTTTGGTGTTTCCACCTCCATGGACAACCAGAAAGCAATGAAGTAGAATATGTGATAAAGGAAAGAAAAGAGAGCAATATACACTACAAAACAATACAATGCTACTCAACCAAATCACAAAGGAGAGGAGTGAAACGTTACCACCTCCACCCAAGAGCTCACTAGCCAATGGAGGATATATGGACTTGGAAAAGTCACCACAACTGCAACTATGATGAAGGGAGGTCTCGTAAGACTCCAAGCCCATGCTTCTATGGCTTGCTTCACATTTACAATGTGGAGTTGATGGAGTGTTGTTGCAATGGAGTGCTGGAATGTTGCTTGAGAGGGAAGTGAATGCTCAAGAGAATGGTTAGAAGATGAAATGAAGTGAGAATAAATGAGTTTGAAAGAAGAATGGGGAAGAATCTTCCATTTTTGGGTCAATTGGTCGAAGAGGGACGTTACAATTCAACCCCAATCGGGTGTGTAACACTGTTACCAATTTTTCGCTACAACTCAATTGGTGGAGCTGACTAAATAGTGTTATATTTAAAAGTAGAAAATACAATTATTTCTGCATATGCTAGGTGCTAATTGCATCTTATTTATCATTATTTATCAAGTTATAGTTATGCTTTGAAATGAGGAATTAGAATTTTAGAAGTTGATATTCAATGTTTTAGAATCAAATGGAGTACAAAGTTGAGCATACAACGATAAAGCAACGAAATTCTTTCATTTATTTCATAAAGTAATTCATATTTACAGAATTCCATTTGATTGCAAGAATTCAAATGATAGTACAAATTTGCATTGAGATGCATTTTTCTTTTCAAAATGAAAAGCAGAAGATTGAAATCAAATATCCACACAAGCCGTGGATGTAACTGTTACAGTGCATCATAAGCATCACACTACACTATGGAAGATGCATAAAAGGAATAATCACATAAGTATAAACATAGTCATCATTTCCTGTTGATTGATGGCCGACATAGAAGTGGTGCACCATTTGTCTTCTTCGAGCTCCATTGACCTGTAGGAAGGAAGAGAGGGATGTTAGAGCTCTGACTATAAATATACCTACATGAATCATCAACGATAATGTAGTATGATACTGATCATACACTATAACAATCAAGAGAAGTGCAAAAACATGAGCTGAAAGAGAGAAATCCACATCATGATATATTGTTTTATGCTAACATCGTTTGTTTCTTTGTGCAGATATAGGGAAAATCATGAAGTTGGTTATCATTTAAAGATCAAGCATGTGGAAAAAAATGGGCTCCCATAAGGGTAGATCTCGGCATGCTACCTCTTATTCATTACAAGTGGGCTAAGAAGGAGATTGTAATCATCATGTTCATCAAGAAAGGAAGTATGCAACTGAAAGAGTAAAGGAGAGTTCATCTTTCAAAGCCATTAAACCAACTATTCATTCATAACAATCATGTAAATGCTTTCTGAAAGCTACAGGTGAACAGTGGGTTTAATCAACTCAATCAATTTAAATGAGTACATTCATCTCAAACATTGATGTATGGTTCATGTTCTTCTGCCATAGTATTATTTGTCATCATGTTCATGCTCACTGTAGACATCTAATTTGACCACTTCCATATGATCAAAAGATGTCTCCTTATTCATCTAGCTGCTTATCCCCTCTTTTAATATTAATTGAATTATTTGTTTAATTAATACCTTGCATCTTACATAGGGTTCATAAAGTATTTAATTTAATACATATTTTACCCCTCTTCCTCCTCTAAATTAAATAAATACACCATTTTATTTAATTTAGTCATATTTCCCCTTTTGGAATTAAAATTTATTTCTAATTCCTCTTTTCTCTCTCATGGTCACATCCTCCAACTTTTGCAAGTTGGTCTCTAATCCATCTTAATTCCTTCATCTTCTTCTAATTGACCATGGTTAACATATGCACACCCCTAATCATCATTAGGGTCACATCCTCCATAATCTCCCACTTGCTTCTAATAGGTCATTAGTCCATCTAACTAAGTACTTGCACAACCTTAATCATATGGTTAGTCCAACCTAATCCTCTTCCCATTTATGGCATGTGTCCTTAAGTCAACCTTATTAAAGGCTTTCTCCTTTTGGGCAAGGCACTCCACTTCCCCATGTGAATTTTTAATTCACCTTTTAATTCCCCAATGCACCCAAAAGGAATTTTTAATTCCTTCACTTCTCCCCACATGTCCTCTATTTATTCTTTATTCTTTCCCATCTCCCCATGAGAATATTTGAGGAATTTTTAATTCCTCACATGTTCTCTCACCCACATGGGGACAAGGACCTCCTTTATGAGGAGATCTTGTCCAATCCCAAGGTACTTTGTACCCCCCTCCATGTCATGTACTATTCTTCCACCTCATGTCCACTTCACCTTTTAGGGCTATATCACATGCCACATGTCAAGATGTGAGGGCTTGTGAGTTCTCAATTCACCTTGGCCCTACATCTTGATCTTTGGTGGCTCAATCTTGGCCATCCATCTCTTCTAGGAATTCTCAAAATTCCTATAAATACCCCCTCTTTTCTCTCATTTTGGAGGAGATCATTTTGCTAGCCAAACTCTTGCAATTTTATTTCTCAATCTACACTTAGCCATTTTCATGCTTTTATCCATTTCCACCCATCTTCACATCATCATCTAGTTTTCATATCTTGCCATCCAAGGAGCATACACATCCAAGATCGAAGGGCCAACCAAAGGATCGATTCGAGACAAGGTATAATGTTCCATTTGTTGCTTTTATCTTGTGTTGATTCCAACTTAGGCTAATCTTGAGGTGTAGGTTGTTTTGGTGTTTATTTGCACTCTTTAGTTTGCTTGCTCATTTTCTAACGCATATATTCAACCTATCACATTTTTGGCACGCCTAGTGGGACCCACAAATGGGTCTGTTTCTTTCACATTTGCTATTTTTTGCATTTTTGCAGGTCCGGATTACAGAGTGCGGACCTTTCCTTATAGAGTGGCAGACTTGTCCTTCCGTGGCGGACCTGTCCCTCTAGTGGTGAACCTGTCCCTTCGTGGCGGACCTGTCCTGTTGTGGTGGACCTATCCTTGTAGAGTGGTGGACCTATCCTTACAGAGTGGCAGACCTGTCCCTCCGGTGGCGGACCTGTCTTGTTGTGGTGGACCTGTCCTTGCAGAGTGGCGGACCTGTCCTTACAGAGTGGCGGACCTGTCCCTATGCTGTGGCGGACCTGACCTCCTGAAGGTGAAATTTCAAGTTTTTACCAATTGTCCTTTGGTAAATTAGGCACATAGTTTAACTAGAGGGGTCAACAAACCTTGTTTGGTGTGTTTTTGGAAGGCTATTTGACGTATCCAATCCCCTTGCGCCATTTGGTGATCTGGGTGATGAGAAATCGCAGCTTTCCAAGTCCTTTGAGTCACCCCATTTTCATTTTCTTAGTGAGACCTGCTTGGGGATTTCATCACCCCAAGGGACGATTCCAACCACATACTGGCGGGGTATATAAAGGGGGGAGAGCGAAAGCTATACCTCAATCCAACCACGTTGTAATTGGTGAAGTGTCGGGATGACGTGAAGAGTTGGTCCGAGCCTTTAGTATCTCGCTAAGGTTCCCGACTCACGCTTGTAACGGGTTGGTGTTCACGGTTTGGGCCTCACGTACCGGGTGTATATCGAGGACTCCTTAGCAACCATGTTCATCCTAGAGTAGAAGACTTTGTTGGCCATACCCATTTCTACTAATCTTAGGGTTGTGCTGTTTGAATTGTCTTTCTCGTGCAAAACCAGTCATTATCAGTTTGGCCAAATCTTTGCATGTTTGCTATATTTTGGGTCCTTTTCTTTACTTGTCCACCAAAAACATCAAGTTTAAAACTTATCCTTTGACGGACCTAATCACATGCTGTGGCAGACCTGACACATGTTGTGGCAGACTTGTCCTTATGCTGTGGCGGACCTATCCTTATGCTATGGTAGACATATCCCCATGTTGTGGCGGACCTGACCTTATGCTATGGCAGACCTATCTTTATGTTGTGGCGGACCTGTCCTTATGCTATGGCGGACCTGTCCCCATGCTGTGGCGGACCTGACCCCATGCCGTGGCAGACCTAACCTTATGCTGCGATGGACCTGACCTTTGGCCAACCTATATTATCACTTGGCATCCCTTATCTCTCTATTTTGAACATCGATACCACCATTCAGCATCCAAAACAAACATCTGAATGTCTGTTCCGAGTCTTCATCCCCTCATTCTGAGAGTCATTCATTCTGAGCACTCTTTTGCTTGTTTCGAGAATCATTCATCTATCCTAAGATGCTCCCCATCCATCCCGAATCCGCTTTCATCTCCAATCTCTGCTATTCCATATAAGCCCCATTGGAGTAGTCATCTGAGTTGACCTAGGTGTTCATCCCTAATCATAATCATCGTAACTGGCTTAGGATTGCTATCCGTCGTAAGTCAGTCATCCTTTTCGACCCAATCAATCTGATTCTATCTCAAGTTGGATTCGGTGTCGTTATCATACATCCACCTGTCAATCAATACCTAGTGTTACCAAGGATCCTTCTTAAACTCGGTTGTGGATTTTGGTCTTCATCATATTTATCATCAAATCAATCCTAATCATCAGATCAATCCAACCCCCACATCATCAAATCCATCTGGATCAAAATTCAAATTCTAGATTAATCCAGTATCTACCAATCAATCTGATCCAATTTCATCGAATCAATCCACGTCAGTCTGACCAATCGTCATCAGCTAATCTCCCATCCAATCGAATCCATCATCCAGGTCTTTCCAATACCTTGATCCATCTCATCATCTTGCATGCCCGTTCAGACTCGATCACAGGCAAAGAAGATGGCCGACCAACAAGCCTAGAATGCCCAATCAAACAACCCTCAAGATTCCAACAACACAATGAATGTTTCATCAGATCCTAACTATGGCGCTAACATCCCTCACGATCCCCACAATGGTACCTCATCACAATCCAACGTGGATGGTCAAAACACGTCACCACTTGGGGAGGAAAACATGGCTAATCAACCTAAGCTCACATTCGAGGAACACTTCAGTAACCTTGTTAATGCTCAAATGACAAAATGCCTTCTTGAAAAACATGGCGATAAAATCTTGGCTCACTTGATTGACAAAGGTGTCAAGCTTTCGTCGGGTGTCAACTTATCCAAGTACAGCACCTCCACACCTAATGTACCCCAAGGTTCACATGACATCCCAAGTAGCTCATACGTCCCCAATGTTCCTTCCGTAGAAGGTTGGCATCAACCTGAGTTTGGCAACGTTGTTATGTATCTTGTTGGAAATCCCATGCATCCCATCATCTTAGTCATGGGGACACCCCAAACCATTGACCCCAACAACCCTTTCGCTTACGGCATGCCCCAAAACATCTCACAATTGCAACCACTAATGCTACTGGCACCACCCCCCTCAAATCCGCCCCCTGTTAATATTGAGGGCAACCCTTTCGCTACCTTGCCTCCACCTCCTGGGGCTACGAATCCTCCACCATTGTCATTCATACCCCAACAACCTCCCCAATCCAACATCCCTCCACAAAATACATCCCAATCCTATGCTCCCACTAGTGCTCAACACCCCCCCTTGCAAAGCATCTCAGCCACACCTCGACCTCAACAACAACCATTGGTCAATCCTTTATTCTCAACACAACCACCACTGCATCAACCACAAGGAAATCAACCTCGGCATTTAGCCCCAACTATATCTCCATTCCTTGCATCCATCTTATGCCCGCAAGCGCAACCACCACATAACATCCCATCTCACCCACCACAGCCGCCAATAATGCATCAACAACCACCCCATCATTACAATTATTATAACCAACAACAATATCAACAACAACCATCCTATGTGGCCTCGCAACAGTCACATCAGCATCCCCAATACCCACAAACTAATCAGCAACACCTTCTCCATACTTCCCAACAATACGCCACCCATAACTACCCAACCAATCCATATCCCACCTCGCAACAACAACCTCTTTATCAACAAGTTCCCTTGGTGCATCAACAGGGGATACTGCCTCCTCATTATCCATACAACCATCCCCAAGTGTCATCTCAGAATCCACAATCGTCCTACCATCAATACACATCCAACACACTGGCCAGTGCAGACATACTAGAAATCAAAGCCGCTCTGAACGATCTTCAGGTAGGGACTGGCAAACAATCATTCAAGTTCAAAGATATACGCCCATATCTGTTTGATCCCTCCATCTCATTGATTCCCTTCCCCAAACATTTTGAAATGCCAAAGTTTGACAAATATAAGGGGAACAAAGATCCTAAGGCCCACTTACAGGAGTTTTACTCCCAGTGTCAAGAAGTTATCCACAATGACAACTATCTCTTGCACCTGTTTCCTTGGAGTCTAGAAAGCAACGCCCTAGGGTGGTTCATGACCCTCGAAAAGGGATCTATAAAATATTTTGTAGACCTGTCAGAAAAGTTTGTCTCCTACTTCTCCTTCAATTTGGAGAAATATACCGATACCTTGGATCTCCTCAAAGAGAAACAACGTGAAGGGGAAACCTTTACCAACTACCTCCAAAGGTGGCATGCCCTAGCAAGCCAAATGAAAACCCCTTTGAAAGAAAAGGACATGGTCACCCTCTTCGTGGAGAACTCTCATCCCGACATGGCTCATAACTTTAGATTACATTGTGTCACCACTTTCATGGAGGTAGTAGAGAAGGGACCCATCCTTGAGTGTTCCCTTATTGCCAAGGGGCACATCAAAATATATAATCAAGATAAGGAAAGGTCATTCAACGACAAGCCACGTTTCTGGAACAAGAACAAAAATGCAGTAAATGATGGCGTTACAGATACTAAACATGTCCATGTGGCTAACACATCCTAGAGACAGCAACATTCCATACCTAACGCCATATCCGTACCACAAGGGACACCCTGTCCTCCCCAATAGAACAATCAAAATAACCAAGGAAACACTAAATGCCAGTATGCTCAACTAGGAGAACCTCTGAGCGTCGTCTTCAATAAACTGTTACAGATCAACTATCCGATCACGTTCCCTGTCACCAAGCCACTCAACGAATCCAAACCTAACCCTGCATGGTTTAGGGAAAATGAATATTGTGAGTTCCATAAAATCAAAGGACACTCTTTGAATAAGTGTCAGGGTCTGAAAAACTATGTCCAAGATCTCATAGATCGAGGTGATATCAAGGTTGACCCCAACCAAGCTCCGTCATCCAATGCTCAATTGCAGATATATCAAAATGCCTTTCCAAACCATAATCAAGGCCCGAGCACCTCCAACAATAATCCTCAAAACAATAGCACAAATAAAATAAGCTATAAGAATGTACCCCTCAATTACGAGGGTATTATCCATTACATTGAGCAGGTAGAACCTCGTGTATCCATGATACATGTCAAAGCTAAAGACCCTCAATGTGTTGTTACTACACAACGAGCCCGCATCACCGTTCCTGCAGCCTCCGCACCCACCCAATCGACTCCTGTAAGCTCTCAGTACAACATCCTTGATCACTTAAGAAAGACCCCTACTCATATATCCATTTTGGATTTGCTTAAGTCTTCTTTGGTACATCAAGAAATCCTCAATAGAGCACTGCAAGAAACCCATGTGCCAAATGATATCGACCCCACACAATTCCAAGCATTGGTGGGACACTTAGCTTTGTCTCATCACTTGCACTTCAACCAAAATGATATGCCAAACATTGATGTCAATCATAATCGCCCCTTACATATCGAAGTCGTGGTTGCTCACCATAAAATAAAAAGAGTCCTGGTAGATAATGGCTCTGCCCTCAACTTGTGTACTTTGAAATTCATAAAACATGTGGGGTATACTCAAGCGGACTTAAGTAACCAGATCATCACAATCAAAGCCTATGATAATGCAGAAAGGAATTCAAAAGGGATTATCAATCTCCCTATCCAGGTGGGACTTGTGGTTCAATACATTACCTGTCATGTCCTTGATCTGGACTTGCCATATAATCTCCTCCTCGGCCGTCTGTGGCTCCATGCTATGCAAGCTGTCCCCTCCACATACCATCAGTGCCTAAAATTCCTATTCAATGGACAAGAGGTCACCATCTATGCTGATCCCCAGCCATTTGAATATTGTTGTGCTTTAGAAGCGTCATTTCCCCATTTACATTATTGTCCTAGGGTTGAAATGGGGGTATCCCAGTCATCATCCACCAATCCACCCTCCATTGCGATAGCCTCTCCATCTTCTGCCACCAATCCTACAGTCACTAAAGTCTAGATCATTAACAAAGGGTGTGGTGAGTATGAAATGCATACTGCTCTTAATGTAGCAACCATGCCACCATCACTACACGAGTATGGTCAACCTTCACATGCTACTCGAAAGGAATACAAGACTGTCACCTTCAGTGGTAGAAACATCCCTACCACCATTTTCAGGTCCCCAAGTGTCAAGATAGATGCACCAGAAGAAGACATAAGCCAATGGGTCTACCGAGAAGAGCCTGAACCAAAAACTCCTCTAAAGGAATATTTTCAAGAAAAGTACCCTTGGCCGACAAAGTTCGTGAAAAAACATAACTATCAAGGCAGGGTCCTAGGTAAAGAAGAGCAAGGGCGGTTGCAACCCATTGATATGTCACAGCTACCAAAAAACATAGGCATTGGGTATGACAAAAAGTAGAAAGGCCCTGAAACATCATCTAATACTTCCAATAGTGTCTCCGTGGACAATGGCTCATTGCAAGACATACCCGAGGAGAAATCCATCATACGTGTATATGATGACGTCGATCACACCAATCTATCATCCATGTTCGAATGTTTATTCATCTGCACTATTAGCCTATCCCTTTATCACCCTGAGCTTATTGATTGGGACCTCCATAATAGCACACCTGTCAGTATGTCTGTGGATACGTATGTCAACCTTATGGGATTGGGGGAGGATGAACACTCCAGTCACAAAAATAAGAATAAGAAAAGTAAAAAGTAGTCATCTAGTGAAAACCTCCCTGAGGCACTTCCTGACCTTGAAAAAGTAAAAATAAAGGACGCATCTGATGGCGAAAACCTCGAAGAGGCGCTGGAAGATGGAGATGTTCATCTTCCCCTTATGGGAACTTACTTATCTGCCCAATCATCTATTCTAATTGCAGAAACTCAAGAAGTTAATTTGGGAGCTGCTGAAAGTCCTAAGATCACCTATGTAGGTAAGTCACTCTCAGAGCAAGAGTATCCGGTCATCGTGCAACTACTCCAAGAAGGAATCATTAACTTTGCTTGGTCGTACTCAGACATGTCAGGCTTAGACCCCGCCTTAGTAGTTCATCACTTAGACATTCGCCCAGACGCCAAGCCTGTCAAACAAAAGCCCTGCAAGATGCATCCACAGGTCGCATTATTGGTCAAGAAGGAATTGGAGAAACTACTAGAGGCGGGTTTTATCAGACCGATTGACTACTTTGAGTGGATCTCCAATATAGTTCTAGTTTCCAAACCAAGCGGAGACATTTGGGTCTGCACGGACTTTAGGGATCTTAACAAAGCCTGCCCAAAAGATGATTTCCCTCTGCCTAACATTGACATGTTGGTCAACCTAACAGCAGGACATGAGATGTTATCCCTTATGGATGGCTTCTCTGGTTATAATCAGATTCGAATCGCACTTGAAGACCAACACAAAACTGCCTTCACAACTCCTTGGGGCACTTTTTGTTACAATGTTATGCCCTTTGGTCTCAAAAATGTGGGGGCAACATATTAGAGAGCAATGACGGTCATCTTTCATGACCTCATACATATCATCATGGAAGATCATGTCGATGACCTATTAGGGAAATCCAGAACACGAGCAGAACATCCTGCCATCCTGAAAAAGATATTTGAGCAGTTAGAACACTACAAGTTGCAGCTAAATCCAAAAAAGTGTGTCTTTGGGGTCACGTCAGGGAAGTTGTTGGGTTTCATAGTCTCTGGTAGAGGCATTGAGGTCAATCCTGCCAAGGTAAAGGCTATCCTAGACATGCCACCCCCACGCAATCTGAAATAGTTAAGAAGCCTCCAAGGGAAGATGCAGTCCATCCATCGATTCATAGCCCAGCTAGCAGATAAGTGTCAACCATTCACTCATCTTCTGAAGAAAGACTCCACCTTCCAATAGAACCAATAGTGTCAAATGGGTTTTGATTAAATTAAGGAATATTTAGCTCATTCGTCGATCTTGATGCCACCTATTCCGGGAAAACCCCTCCTGCTGTACATCTATGCCACTTCAGTCGCATTGGGGGCATTGTTGGCACAACATGATGAATCATCGAAAGAGAGGGAGATCTACTACATCAGTAGGACATTGGTTGGCTACGAATTAAACTACTCCCCCATCGAAAAAGCCTGCCTTGCACTCATCTTCAGCACACAAAAATTTTGACATTACATGCTCAACCATCCAATTAAATTAATCGCCAAAATCGATCCATTGAAGTATTTGTTATCTAGAACCACTCTGACTAGCCGCATGGCCAAGTGGGTCATGCTCCTAAGTGAATTCGACATAGAATATGTGGACTATAAGGCTATTAAAGGAGAGATAATCGCAAATCAATTAGCAGTAGCTCCTTTAGTGGATGCTCATCCATTGATCATAGAATCCCCTGATGAAGAAGTCTTCTCCGTTGATGAGATGGCCATGTGGACACTATATTTTGATGGGTCATACACACACAATGGATCGGGGGCAGGAATTTTATTAGTTACCCCTCAAGGTGACTACATTCCAAAGGCATTCAAGATAGCATTCCCGTGTACCAACAATATGGTAGAATACGAAGCTCTCGTCACCGGCCTCAGAATTGCAAAACAATGGCACATAACTCATTTAAAAGTCTTTGGTGATTCTTTGCTAGTCATTAGACAAGTTAATGATGAGTTCCTAACCAAGGATGATAAGCTATTACCCTACAAGTGCATGGTGGATGATTTCAAGAAATATTTCACCTCTATATAATTTGAACAAATTTTGAGGGTACTAAACAAAGCAGCTGATGCAATGGCCACTATTGGTTCCCTGCTTGACATGCCTAAAGACCGCACAGAATGTGAGTTCCTTGTAGAACAACTTTTAATCCCAGCATATGATATCCCCGAGACTGACATGGTGTATGACATTGTGGGTCCCACTTCCCCATGGTACCAAGACATCTACACCTACCTCCATGATAATATTATACCCCCAGATCTTACATGTAATCAATGCAAATCCTTCGTTCACCGTTCTTCCTGATACGTCATCGTCGATGATACGCTTTATCGTCGCAGGTATGATGGAATCCTCCTTAGATGTTTGAATGAGATCGAAGCCCATGTTACACTCATGGAGGTACATGGCAATGTCTGTGGAGCTCATTCAAATGGTATGGCTCTGGCCAAAAGGATCCTACGAGCTAGGTACTATTGGCCTACATTAGAACACGATGCTTGTGAGTTTGTGAAGAAGTGTCTTCCATGCCAACAACATGTAGATTTGATTCATGCCCCAACACAAGATCTTCAGTCCCTCTTGGCACCATGGCCATTTTCTCAATGGGGTTTCGACCTGATTGGCAAGATTTACCTAGTATCATTCGATGGCCATACATTCATCATTACCACCACTGAGTACTTCACCAAGTGGGTGGAAGCGATGCCTCTTTCACAGATCACCGGTACTCAGATTTCCAAATTCATCCTCTACTATATTCTCTGCAGATATGGTATCCCGTCCACCATCCTCTCTAATAATGGAAAACCCTTCAAAAACTAAGCCATGAAACACCTCTGTGACACCTTCCATATCAAGCACCATTGGTCAATGCCTTATTACCCCCAGGGTAATGGTCAGGCATAAGCAACCAACAAAACCCTTATCTGTATCCTCAAAAAGGTTGTCAATAACACTAGACGAGATTGGCACCTCCATATTCATCCTGCCCTCTGGGCATATCGCACATCCATCTACACCCTGACAGACGCCACCCCCTACTCTTTAGTGTATGGTGCTGAAGCCGTCTTGCCAATCGAAGTTGCACTTCCGTCATTGAGGATTTCTCTGAAGAATCTTATCAGCGAAGAAGATGCTCGAGTTGCACGGCTTGCACAGCTGAAATTACTGGATGAACAAAGAATAAAAGCCTATGATCATCTGCAAGCATACCAAAATCGCCTCAAACATAACTACAATAAGAAGGTTCATCCTCGGCAATTCCAGGTGGGTGAGCTTGTTCTTAAGGAGAACCAGCACACTCAGCAAGACCGAGACAAGAAAGGAAAATTTGAGGCAAATTGGTTGGGACCCTATATCATAGCTGCTAAATATGGATCTGGCGCATAAAAGTTGACTACTCTTAAAGGAGAACCCCTCAATGAACCCATCAATATCATGCATCTGAAGAAGTTTTACACCTAAATCCGCTTGGTAACCCCAAAAAAAAATTTAAAAAAATTAAAAAAAAAGTCAAAAAAATTAAAAAAAAAAGTCAATTTTTTTTAAATCAATCAGAAAATCAATTAAAAATAGTAAAGAAAAATAAATTCATCCTATGGAGAAAACCACCTCTTGGTGGCGCCTTGGATAGGTATGGATGGTGAAAACCTGGTGGCATGCGTCATCCATAGAGGGCTTAATCATTATCTACCGGACATCTTGGTTATTTTATACAATCATCCGCGCTATTGTCCTCCCCATCTCATCCTAAGCCGCTTGGTATATATTGATTGAGCATGGTATATATTGATTGAGCATCGGATGACCCATCTAGCCTATCCCCCATCCTGAGCTTTTCAATATCCCACTTTGAGCTTACATTGCTCATTCTCTTTGTCGATTAGTTTGTGTCATCATGTAGGATCATTCATCGTATCGGTCTTCACCTAGATCACATCCTGTCACGTCCGTTAGTCGAACTACGTTGCCCTTGCGCTGTCACGTAGGCAAGGTCGATCATTTGATTCACCCCCAGGACATTTTTCCATCATCATCAGTCACCATTTGTCTTCTTTTTGCTTTATCCATGGTCTTTTCTAGAACTACGAGGGCTCTGCGCTTTCACGTAGGCAAGGCTAATCTATGATCAGCCCCCGAGCCCCTAGGTCTATAGGTTGTTTCAGTCTTTTGTGTTTCATCATCAAGTTATGCCCACATCTAGCTGGTTCTTAATAAACAAAATTCCCTTGTGTTACAAGATCTTGTCCCTAGGTAACATCCCGCGTCAACTGGGTCATTCTAATTTAGCATCCATCTTTGGTCTCAACATGATGAATCCTTCCTAGAAAACCTCGTCAATCCCATCCATCACCTTGATCCTATGGCAAAGGACCTGTTGTCTTGATTGTGATCTCTTGATGCTTTTGAATTTTTTTTATTATTTGGGTTCCTTCCCATCACTTGTTAGGGTCACCTTGGTCCACCATACCATGGCGTGTTTTGACCTGTTGACATGGGGGCATACCTTGATCATTTGTTTTGACTGTTGTCTTCTCAGTTTTCCCACGTAAGACCCACCGAGATCTCTAAGGTCTTGTGTTACGCTGGGACAAATTTGTGTGTTTGTAGTTATTTCAACACCAAGCCTGACTGAGGTCATCATGACATCAAGGTGTTGGGATAACCTTCTTGTTTGTTGTGTTTGTTTCATGTGTAGAATACTCATTTGCCTTGATCTTCCATATCAAAGTACTTGGTATCCAACACTATAGTAAAAATCAATGCTCCAAGGATGGCAAAATCTCATCACTTCACATGCATCCTTCATTTCCATCATGACCATTACCATGACTTATGATTTTGGTTGTGCAAGTACTCTCGTTCCTTTTTCTCTTGGGTCCTCTTTCTCTCAGGATATTAATGGTTTTTTTGGCAAATGCACTCTTCCATATGCCTATCGCCTATCTGCGTTCTCATGACGCTCTTTATTGACACTTAAGTGCATTATAAATATTTACCTTTCATTCATATTCCACATAAACATGTGCATCCATAAATCATAAATCATAAAAACATACATAAATCGTCCATCCACATCTACATCCATAAATCATAAATCATAAAAGCATTTACATAAATCGTCCATAAATATGTGCATCCATAAATCATATATCATAAAACGTACGCAATTATCCATTTTCATAAACAACTGTACATCCATCATTATAATCATAATGACATACATGTGCATCCATAAAACATAATCATAAAGCATCAATCATCCATCTATATAAACATGTGTATATATAAAACCACCTCATAAATCATCCCATATATAGCCGCATAAAATAAATAGCATGCCTAGTGTCAATAAAGGCCCTCGCATAATCAAAATAATAAACATCCTATCATAATACAATGCATCTCTATCATATATCACCAAATAAGATACAAAATCCAGAGATGTCGGTCACCTCTGACCTCTGGCAACATGAACACAACATCCATCCTGTATCTGCCAAAAAATCAATGTCTTGCATTTTCCCACTCTTCTGTGAGCTACCCACATTTGATCTTTACAGAGAGTCAGGTACTAGCCCTCTGTGCACTGGAGTCCCCTGGTAACCGCCATATGGAGATGGAGTCTTCCGGTAGTCGCTAAATCTCCTAGTGTGTGTCCCTAATGACTGAGACGACCCTGGTGGCTGAGGAGCTTGGCTGATGTAGCGTGCTGTGCGCTACGCCGGATCCGGAACAACCTACTCATATACACCCCTCTAATAGCTCGCCTGCTGCATGAACTCATCCCTCTGCCCAGCTATCAGTCTCGCGACATTCTGCTCTTGTCTGTACTGATCCCGATATGCACTGATAGCCCGCCGCTCCTGTACCCAGGCCTCCTGAGCTAGTATCAACTATCGTATCTGCTCTGAGCCTCTATCCCTCTCTGCCTGCAACGCCTGTAACTACATGTGTAGCTCCTAAACATCTATCCTTGGCCCTCCCTCCTCAACCAGCCCCCTTTGCAACTGAGCTCATGCTGCATCCCTCTCGCCCTTTAATGTCTGCATCCGCAACTCTGCAACATCCCTCTCCCTTTGTGTAGCCTGTCCCCGCGCCACCATTGCATCTCTGTCCCTCTGTAAGGCTTATAATCTCAGCTCAGCTAAATCCCACTCTCGTCACAAGCTAGATGCTTGCGATGTTGTTGTATCCCTCTCTCTACGAAGAGACTGTACCTCTGCCTCAGCTACCTGCCTCTCACTCTGTGCTACCTGGACCTGCGCCTGTAACACATCCCTCCCTGCCTCCAACACCTCCACCTGTGCTTGTGCCACATCTCTCTCTGCCTCCACTGTGCGCACTCTGTCCCTAAGCTCAGCTAGCTCTCTCTGCGCACTCTCTGCATCCACTGCACCCCCTGTCCCCCTTCTGACAACCTGTTGTGTCACCCCCTCTCCCACCAAACCTAATCCCTCCATCTGCATCATCTGACTCTGCACCTCCGCCTGCAATCTCTCCACCTCCGCTCGCAGATCCACAGCCTCATCCCGACTCTCATCTCTCTCTCTCACCAATCTCCTCTCCTGCTCTGATACTAGCCTGACCAACTCCATGTAGTCTCTCTCACCCTGAGCAAATCAGGCCCACCACTCATCCCTCTCCGCCTCTACTCTGATCCACTCTGCCTCTGTCTCCTGCACTCGCTGCTCACTCCGTCGCAGTCTCTCCACTATCTCTCTCAGTACAACCCTCGGATCTTCCCCTGTGGGTGGTGTTGCTTCTAGCGGTGCTACATCGTGCACATCTGAATCGACCTCCATCTCTCATAGATGATACCCTTCACTCTCTGCTGATAGCTCCATCTCATCCACATCTATCACCCCGGGAGCTCCCTGTTGTGGCTGTCCTCCTCTGGCTCTGTCTGCCTCCTATCCTCCGGTGGCCCTGGCCACCTCCTGCCCCCCTATCCGCCTAGGTCTCTGTCCATCTCCTCTCCAACTCCATCTGCCTCCTGTCCTCCGGTGGCCCTGTCTACCTCCTGTCCCCCCTGTCCTCCTAGGTCTCTGTCCATCTCCTCTCCAACTCCATCTATCTCCTGCCCTTCGGTAGTCTTGGCTATCTCCTTTCTCACCTCCTCCCCTCTGGCCCTGCTTGCCTCACCCTGTGTACCCTGTGGCTCTCCTCCTCGGGCTCTCGGCCTCCTCTCCTGTCGACCCCACCCCCAGGCTCTTGGCCTCCTCTCCACCACCTCCTCAGCCTCATCCTCTGAAACCTCCTTAGCCTCAACCCCTCCCCCCTCTGCTCTGTCTCCTCCCCGGCCTCTCCACTGGCATCTCCTCCTCTAACCTCCTATCACCTGCTCCTGTGCCCCTCGTCCTCCTCTGTGTCCTCTCGGCCATCTCTACAATCGCCTCTCATCCTCTAGTCCAAATCCTCGTGCCTCCTCAATTGGCACCGTTGGTGTAATCCGCTTAGGCGGATGTTGCCCGAACCACTCATCATATCGCCCTGTCGTCCCTGCATCTCACGGCCCCTCTCACCTATCCAGATAGGGTCTGAACACCAATCCCTCAATATCACTCCATACGCTGTGCAGATTTAGCGTGGCTCCCCATAGCCGCTCCCGTACCTGTCGTGCAAATGTCACTCGGCCTACCAGAATATCCTCTCACTCTGAACTGTCTCATCACCTGATCCGGTCGATACAACTCCACTACTCGTGGCCCACTCCCAATCATGTAACATCAAGTAAAGAAGTAACCACTATGCAAC
Organism: Sequoia sempervirens; assembly: GCA_007258455.2. Lineage (NCBI taxonomy): Eukaryota > Viridiplantae > Streptophyta > Pinopsida > Cupressales > Cupressaceae > Sequoia > Sequoia sempervirens. The sequence continues at coordinate 134,810,509 of VDFB02000015.1, read as the reverse complement.
CCCTCCTCTCTCGACCACCCTCTGAATCGCCGCATCATGTATGGCCTCCACACTATATCCACTGCCCACACATCATCAACTGTCTCCTCCACACGTCTACCTCCTACACCTCTCGGTACCGCAGTTTAGCCCTTGCCTCTGCTCCCCACCACCATGCTACGGGCTCCCTGTCATCATGCTCACCAACTCTCACTATAATCGGCCTGGCAACGGGGATATGCTCCCAGGCCCACACCTATAGTAGTGTGACATTTGTCACACTCAATTGTATCCTATAACAAATCACGTGCGTGTCTCGATACAACTGTGCTAACATGCAGGTCCTCCACGTGAACTATCCCTCCTGACCCTCGATGATGTGATGGATCACTTCGACTATCCTCATGTGAAGAAACTGACCACTCCGGTCTGGCAGAAGTATACCACTAATCAACCCTGCCAAGTACAGTGATAGTGTCGGTACCCTACACGCCACCATCCTATCCACATCCAACTGACCCCGCTGCGTTGATAGCTCGTCACTACCAAAAATAATGCACACCAACTCATCCAACGCCTCGTCCTCTGACCAACACTCGTTGATCAGGAGCCCTGATATCGGGAGCCTCAAAATCTGCCACACATTCTCTAGTGTCACCGTCATCTCCCTTGTCGGTAGGTGAAAGGTTGACGTCACTGAATCCCACCACTCTATCAATGTTGTCAACATGGCCCCATGGGCCTTGATCGACGGATATGTCAACATATGCAGTAGTCCTACCTCTTCTAGTCTCTGGTGATCCTCCCCAGTCATCCTCGCTATGCATCTCCTCAACACCTCTAATCGTCTCTCTCGCAACCACAAAATCCCTATTTTCTACATACACGCAATAAGATTTTATCATTTTCATTCTTTTTTTTCCCCTCGTCATTCTCGGGTTTCCCCTCCCTATCATTGTTTCTCCCCTCCGTCGTCCTTTTCCCACCCCCCATCCTTCACCCTCGGCGGCCCCACCCGGTCGGCGGTCCCGCCCCTGCGGTGGCAGACCTGTCCGCCCCCACGGCAGTGGACCCGTCCGCCCATGCGGCTATGGGCATGTCCGCCCGCAGTGGCAGACCTGTCCGCCCATGGTGGCGGACCTGTCTGCCCCTGTGGCTGCGGGCGTGTCTGCCCCTGTGGTGGCGGACTTGTCCACCCACAGCAGCGGACCTACCGCCGCGGTGGCGGACCTGTCCGCCCACAGTGGCGAACCCGCCCCCACTGCGGTAGACCGGTCCATGTGGCGGCCGCCCAATGTCCCCCCTGGCACGAAAATTAATAAAATACAAAAAAAAATTCCTACCCATTTTTCTTCCTGACCTCCTGGACAAAACCCATGTTTTCGTTTTTCCAAAACATTTGCGTAAATGACTAAAAATTAAAGTTAAGTTTTGGACTAACCTGGCGTGGTACGGCATGGTGGGTAAAGAATAGCCGCCTCTCGTCTGCCCGATGGATGATATCACTATCATACTCTGGCATCGCGCCCGACCTCTCTTGCCTCCTCTTCTTCTTCTCCTCCTTTTCCACACTTGCTAGCTGTCACAATGATAAAAGGCAATTCTCCCATTCCCTTTTATTACCTTTTCCCTCCTTTTTCAAATTAAAGTCTTTTTTTCTTTTTTTTTAATCACAAATTCCTCCAACTAATTCATCTAGCCTCTTTCTTCCCGGGGCCGCCATTCGCACACTATTTACCCGATTGACTCCGTTCGAACACCATTCTTTTCATTTTTCCGTGCTCTTTCCAACAACATATACCACTCATTACTTTCGAGAAGTTGACTGGGACCCATTTTTCCTCCCCCGTCCCCCTTCTCGAGGGGGCATACCCTACCATTCTCTCCTAACCCGTCACTCCAAGCCTACCTTCACTGGACTGGGGCATCCTCTCCACATTCCCTCCATTCGGGGCAGCTCACATTCCCCCATGTCGAGGCATCTCTTTTCTAATCTCTTCCTCTATAGAGTCATCTACATCCTATTTTTCTTCGAAACCCTATTATCCTAATAGTATTTTGAAGAGGGAAAAAATTTAGACATCTAATTTGACCACTTCCATATGATCAAAAGATGTCTCCTTATTCATCTAGCTGCTTATCCCCTCTTTTAATATTAATTAAATCATTTGTTTAATTAATACCTTACATCTTACATAGGGTTCATAGAGTATTTAATTTAATAGATACTTTACCCCTCTTCCTCCTCTAAATTAAATAAATACACCATTTTATTTAATTTAGTCATATTTCCCCTTTTGGAATTAAAATTTATTTATAATTCCTCTTTTCTCTCTCATGGTCACATCCTCCATCTTTTGCAAGTTGGTCTCTAATCCATCTTAATTCCTTCATCTTCTTCTAATTGACCATGGTTAACATATGCACACCCCTAATCATCATTAGGGTCACATCCTCCATAACCTCCCACTTGCTTCTAATAGGTCATTAGTCCATCTAACTAAGTACTTGCACAACCTTAATCATATGGTTAGTCCAACCTAATCCTCTTCCCATTTATGGCATGTGTCCTTAAGTCAACCTTATTAAAGACTTTCTCCTTTTGGGCAAGGCACTCCACTTCCCCATGTGAATTTTTAATTCACCTTTTAATTCCCCAATGCACCCAAAAGGAATTTTTAATTCCTTCACTTCTCCCCACATGTCCTTTATTTATTCTTTATTCTTTCCCATCTCCACATGAGAATATTTGAGGAATTTTTAATTCCTCACATGTTCTCTCACCCACATGGGGACAAAGACCTCCTTTATGAGGAGATCTTGTCCAATCCCAAGGTACTTTGTACCCCCCTCTATGTCATGTACTATTCTTCCACCTCATGTCCACTTCACCTTTTAGGGCTATATCACATGCCACATGTCAAGATGTGAGGGCTTGTGAGTTCTCAACTCACCTTGGCCCTACATTTTGATCTTTGGTGGTTCAATCTTGGCCATCCATCTCTTCTAGGAATTCTCAAAATTCCTATAAATACCCCCTCTTTTCTCTCATTTTGGAGGAGATCATTTTGCTAGCCAAACTCTTGCAATTTTATTTCTCAATATACACTTAGCCATTTTCATGCTTTTATCCATTTCCACCCATCTTCACATCATCATCTAGTTTGCATATATTTCCATCCAAGGAGCATACACATCCAAGATCAAAAGGCCAACCAAAGGATCGATTCGAGACAAGGTATAATGTTCCATTTGTTGCTTTTATCTTGTGTTGATTCCAACTTAGGCTAATCTTGAGGTGTAGGTTGTTTTGGTGTTTATTTGCACTCTTTAGTTTGCTGCTCATTTTCTAACGCATATATTCTACCTATCACACTCACGACAGTGATAGTGAACAGGCATACATAATGCCTCGAAAAAAAGAAATGTTATAGATTTTCATTTTAGAAGAGAGCAAGACATAAAGCAGTTTTAAATAATGGAGCATAAAAATGCATGAAGAGTGCCAGATAGAATAACATACTTTTAAAGGGCAGTCAAGCATGGAGACATGTGAAGGAGTTTCAAATTTCCATCAGAATAAAATGACAAGATCAATTCAGTGACTGCTATATTTGATAAAGGTGAATAATTCAATAAAACAGCCAGTTTCATTTTGGCTGAGAATGCAAGGTTGCTTCAATTTAAGTTATGCATCACTGTTTTGAAAGAGGAACAATCAAGTACACTGTTTTGGGGTTTTTGTTCTATCAATTAAATTGTTCTCTCAATCAATTTTATTTTCAAAGAAGAGTTACAATGTGGAAAGATTGTTTCCAGAATAAGCTGAGAATGACAAAACATGAAGAAGCTTTACAGACGCAAGCTGGAATAATATAAAATAATGTAAAGATCAAGGCATGTAAACTGAATTCTGCAAGGTCGAGCTACTATACAATCAAAAGGGGAGCAATAATTATAAAGAGAATGGAGCAAAATTATATATGCTGATTGAAGGGAAATGAACAGAAGTAGCCAGAATTTAAAAGAAGTTTGTACAGGAATACCCATAGGTGTTATATCTCAAAATGCTGCTATCGAATGCCATGGTGAGTTAAGCCCAGCCTTGAATAAATAATAATACAAATTCTTGCTTATTCTTTCAGCATACCTGCATTGGGGTTTCAAGTCAATTATACATATTTTCACCAAATGCAGTTTACCCTCATGAATATTTTAACAGAGCAGTAAGATAAGGGTTGTTGTTTCAGTCAAGGGTTACCCATATGAGGGTTTTCAACAGTAAGGCAAAGGAATATGTGTTCTTCATAATGTTATACACCTAGGTGGATTTTTGTCAGGAAGTAATATTTATACAGTTCTCTCATGGTTGAGCTTAAATATAATAGAAAATACGGGAATAAACACAAATTTCTTCAAATTCTTGTTACCCACAGTGGGGTTTTGAATTAAAATATAGATTCTACAATTTTCAGTGACACCCATGTCAGGGTTTTTATCTGAAGCAATAGAGATTTCAAAAGAAAGCAGCAATCATAGTGGGTCTAGCGAGTTTCATAAGAGAAAATCACAAAATAAGTAGGTTTTCTTCAAAATAGTAAGTACCCCTATGGCAAAAATTGAGAAAACCGAAAAACATGTTGGGTCGGGCCCAATTTTTGCATAAATAATTAAATATACAGATTCTTGTTCATTTTTCAGAATACCCATTTTGGGGTTTTGAATTCAAAGGAATATAATACAATTTTTAGAGAATACCCACATGAGGGTTTTAAAATAAAATGCAGATTTCTTGCCATTTCCAGCTTACCCATGTTGGGGTTTTTTTAACAGAAATATAGAAATGAACGGATTTCTTCTAGAACACCATTTACCCATGCAAGGGTTTTGACAAGAATTTCAAAGAGGTAAATTGTGGTCTTGGGTCGAGCCCAGAGGGTTCCAAAACACTCAATGTGTGCATGTATTGGGCGCGGCCTGCACAAATGGCTCGCATATTTATTCCTTAATGATCATCTTGCTCATGCAAAGAGAAGTTTTGATGAGTTTTCTGAAGGATAGAATATAATGAGAATGCAGTGGAGCTATGGCAGAGCTCCCTACAATTCCCATGTAATGTCTCCTATGGCGCCTCATGGAGGAAGAGCATATAAACAAGAAAAGAAAATATAATGAATGCATCAGAGGTGTATAGCCACGGCCTTATGGCCATTCTTGCTTTTCAAAATACAGTGGAAAAGTCATAATACAATTTAGAATTGACTTACCCATGATTTGCAGAGGGGATTCGACCATTTGAAGACAAAACATGAAATTCTAAAGCATTTGCAAGCTACAAACTGAGCTCACTCATGGCGGTACAATCTTTCCTAGGTAGAGCTTATCTTCAAAATGACAAAGTGCGAAATGAGTGAAGATTAGGGTTTACTCTTTTTTTGTTGTGTTGCCCTAATTCAAGCTTATGGGCTTATCATTCATGTTTATTTTTTCATTTGATATCAAACCTTATGCAAAGTTTGAAAGGTCGACTTCCCTAATGATCAGGTCAAGCAATGTAGAGGCTCATGTGGTTAAAATTTTGTCTAAGTCTTGTTTTGTTTAATGAATTATGTGAATACTTTAGGCCTTTAGGTGAAGCCTTTAACTACTTTCAGGGGTTTTTGAGGAAAATCAATTAGATTTTGGAAGGGATTGCTTTAAAGATAAGGATAGGTCTTAAACCTTTTATTGATTTTAAAGAAATTAGTTGAAATATTCATAAGAGAGATGACATATTTTTATGACTTTTTTTTAGAAAAATCAAACATTGTAAGCGAAGATATAAGTTGTAATATTTTGCAAAAGATTTCAAAAAAATCTTTAATTGCAAAATTAGGTCAGATTGAGAGAGTATAAGATCTGCAACTATGTAAAGCAAGGATAAAGCAGATGGTTTTATTCCTTGCTATTTTTAGTAGATTGAATTATTTTTCTTCCTCGGGTCGGATTTGAGATTCCTCTTTGAGAAATAAGTTGTTTTATTTCTTTAAAAGCATATTTGGTCTAATTTTTAGAGGTTGGACAGTATGAACATGGAAACAGTGAGTTTTTTTTGGTTTTGTGTAGACTTTTTGGGCAACTTTGATACTTTTTCCTCGAGCTTTCTTGGTGAGCTCGGATTAGGGTTTTTGGAGAGATTTATCTTGAAGAAGACTTGGATTTCTTCTTCTTCTCAGTTCAAATTCTAGTTTCTTACTCTTAGCATTTTGGAGCTTGTAAGCTTATTTTTGTACTCAGTTTGATAGGTTCACTCTTTCAGTTTTAATAAAGCAGCAGAGTTCTCCTTCCCACTTTTCTTGTCTTAGTTTTTTAATGGCAATTTGATGTCTTT
>VDFB02000015.1:134686853-134804060 GCA_007258455.2 Sequoia sempervirens | reverse complement strand
ACTCTCTCTCTCTCTTAAAATTCTCCCTCCCTCTAAAGACATACATAAATACATACAAGCATAATACATATGTACATAAAATCCTACATCCATACAATATGCATGCACTAATACATATAGGCATACATACATACAAGGATATATACATACATTAACATTAATGAAGACATAACGCGAACATGTTATGTCTTGCTTGGCATGTATCCCAGATAAGCAAAATGTCAAAACTAGGAAATAACGCGCTCACATTATAACGCGAGCGCGTTATATTTTTCTTTGGGAATCTCTGAGCCTTAGCATTGGTATTTGCCTTGGAATACCAATCCAAAGGCTTGGAGGGCATTCCCAATGACTAGAGACGTGTTTTTGCAAATTCTACAATTTTTTCACATAATCGGGTTCGTGCTCAACATTGGGATTGCATCTGGTTCAATATCAACAAAAGAAAACACATGGGTAATGTTAGGTTCTCTCTTAACTATCCAATGATGTAATTTTTTTTCACTTTTTAACAATGTTAAGCCTTTCATCCGTAATTTCTTTTGTTTGTATCTCTTTTTCCCCAAAAAGTAGTGTTTGGTTTTTTTTTCGTTATAAATTAACCGTTCATCAAAATTTCAAATAAATTACATTTTTAGAAACTAGACTCTATTCTACAATTTAAAAAAAATTTTTTTTTTAAAAAAAAAATCAATTACCTTCAAAAATTTTTAGGGGGAGCACGCCAAAATTTTGCTTTTCAGGAAGTGCCCACTTAGAAAATTAGTAAAAAATCAAATATTCATTAAAAAATTATAAGAAAAATCGTGCATCAACTAGATACTGTTAGCTAACTTTTGACTATAGCAATTTTAAAAATACTATAAAAAAGTTCACCGTGCTCAGGTCGTACAAGAGTTGCTATGTTATGTTTTTTGACAAAAAAATAGCAACCAATTTGTGTACATCCCTCTTTTGAACCCCTTAATCTCAACCATTTTCAAAATAAATTAGTAGTTTAGAAAGTAGACTTGGAGCACTTCGATCCTTGTTTTTGTTCCATCTCAAAATTTTGAGTGTAACTATCCTCAATTTCACGTCCAAGGTCAGTATTTCCTGATTTAGAAAAAAAGTGGCCACTTAAGCCCCCTTTTTGGGAACCATCTTGGTGCACTTACCCTTCCAGAAGTAGCATCAGTCACCATCCTTGACATCCTCTTGGCTTTCTTAGGTTTTGAAGAGATTTGAAGTAAATTTTCAACTGTATCCACTCCAACTGTCATTGTAGGAGTATACTTTCTCTTCTTCTCCACTACTTTTTTCAGCCATCCTGGGGAGGCTACTACTAGACCAAAATCTTCTTTTCCAGTAATAGTATCTTTAGGAGTAGTAGGAGTGAAAGGTGGATTATCAAGCGGAGAAGAGGGCATTTCAAAGTCTTCAGACATAGGAGGAAATATATTATCTTCAGCGATCTGTTTAAAGATAGCTTCAGAATCTACAGCCACAAGTTGAAGTTTTTCTTGATTGGTATTCTTCTTAGGGGTAGGAGAAAGCACACTGTCTTGTTCACAGATGCTCTTCAACTTGACTGCTTCTTGTGGCCTATCACCATCACCTCTTGACTGAGAATTTGCACTAGATGACCTAACAGAGGGTTTCCCCGATGATACACTTGAACCAAATGCTTGCGTAGACCCCTGTTCATTCTTTTGTGATGACTTCGGCTCTTGAATAGGACCAGCAACTTGCCGCCATTTCCCATCCAACTAGTCCTAGGTTCTTTTGAGCACTAAGGCAACACACACCCTCATATCTAAAATTTTACTTTGGTTCCAATCAACCCTAGGGTGGGATTTATCAGGAAATTTTTCATATCCAGGATCTAAGATTGTTGAATCCTCAACTACATTTTCAGGAATGTCAAATTGAAGACTGAAAGCCTGTATCTGTTTTAGCGTTAGCCTCATATAATTTCTTCTCAAAACTTCATTGTCATCGACACAATCTTCCCAGAAATCTTTGATAGATGGGTGATGCCGATATGAGCTCCCTCCATAGATATTCTGCTTTACAAAACCCTTACTGTCAAAATTAGCTCGCATAGACAAATTATCAAGGTTATATTCCTTGAAAAGTCCTTCAGCTCCCCTGGCCATCTGGTTTGTTTTGCACAAAAAAGAAGGGGTCTCCAATGGGAAGGCATACCCTCGTTTCCCCATGTTTGTATACTTAATATTAACCATTTCCATTTGTCGACAAACTTCCAGAAATATCATTAAATCTTCAGGATACAGAGGTAATTTCAATGGGGCTTTCTCAAAACCCCCTATTCTTAGATAGGAAAACTTATCAAATTGGATATAAAAACTCCCATATTTTGATAAAAGAGAAATGGATTCAGGGGAAAGGTGCATTTCTGGATTTCCATCCAACTTCCTCACGACCTCCATTAAAAATGCATCATTAACATGACAAAAATCATCCATTGCAAATTTTTTAGTGAACTGAGAAAAGCGTTTATACACAGGCATATCAAAAGCTGGGGTTCCTTGTGGCTCCAACCTTGGCTAAAAATACCTTTGACTACCTACAATGTAGGTAAGGCAAGAACACATACAAAAAGTAGCAGTCTTATGGAAATTAATTAATTGCTCATTCAAATGGAAGCAAATAACTTCAGCCCAGTCAATGAAAATGTTCTCATCACAAACTTTCAAGATAAACCGGTACATCCAATCCTCAAATAACTCAACTTGTTTATTCCCAACAACGCGGTGCAATAAAGCAATAGCATCTGCAATTTCTCTCTTAAAATGTAATCTTTTGAGTTTATTTGGAAATTGTGACTTACCTTTCCTTTTAGTCTTCAACCAAGTTTTGGCCATGGAGTGCTTACACCAGTCTTTATTCGCTTCAAAAAATTCACCTACCACTGCGACAGACATGTCTTCTAGAGGTTCCCTTTCTAGAATCCCCAGCGCTCGGGAAACAACTTTAGGAGAAAATTCTACAATTACAATCCCATCCACGGCTTTAATTTCTTGTGTCTGTGGAATGTACCTTCTTGCACATGCACTTATCAAGCCCACACTCAACACAACTTTTAGAAACCCTCCAGCCTGAGCTAGCCCGCTTTCTAAGAGTTTTATATCCAGCCCAGACTTGATGTCTCTCTCCAGGCGCGCCCAAAATTCTTCTAACTTAAAAGGTCTGAGCTTCGTATCCCTTACGTCGACTGTACGTTCACTCTGCATGAGCGCAAAATGAAAATTTGCGGAGAAAGAATGTTTGTACCTCAGAAGTATTGGCCTTGGAAAAGAATGAGAATGCAGGCTAAATGTCTGAGTAAAAAGAATGTTTGCACTTGAGAAGTATTGGCCTTGCTAAAGAACAAGAATGCAGGCTAGATGTCTGAGTAAAACTTTGCCACACACTTATGTTGTTATTTTTGATAGGACGTGCATTGAATGTGGCATTCAATTTCCTTCCTCGAAAAGATAGCCTTGAAACACGCATGCTTTTGGAAATTCCTCAAAAGACAACTCTAGTTTAGTCCGTACGTAAGTCCATAATGTCGCGTGGTCGCTGAAACTAGGAACCTTAGAACCAAATTCTAAAGTTTTGAAGTTTTTGAAACCTCCAACCCACCAACTACAAAGATGACCAAGGTCCAAGAAACTAGAAAGACTTGCAAGTTTGCAACTCAACAAAGTGAATGATCTCGGGGAATCAGGAAGTTATGAAAATTTAGAGCTCTGTGACAAGGTTATAAATTATAAACTCTGATGTCTAGCAACTGATAAGGTTATAAATTATAAATATTTGAGAAATAGTGACTAAGGTTAGGAAAAGCACCAAAACCGCGACTTTGAGTGATAGTAACTACAACATGTCATTAATCTTCTTTGTCATTATGCATTGATGTATGTTTTAATTCTGGATCTAGTTTAATGAACTAGTTAAAGTACCTTGATTAAAGCATGAATTCATATAAATGTTTAGTGGTTCTAATATGTAGTACTAGTCATGGAGATTGAGTATCGAACAGTGAATTGTAATGCAATTTAACTAAGAATAAGATTATGGATGCCTGCAATTAAAGTCACCTTATAGTTCATATTTTAATTGTGTTAAAAGTAAAACTTGAACATGTACTAAGTGATTCATCACTCAGCTCAATGCTTAATAACATATTAGCAATAGTATTAGTAGCATATACAACAATGAACATCAAAAATCATTTTAAGTGTATCTAGTAGTTGAAACCACTATCATACTTTTTCTTCAAGTGAAAAAATAAATAATACAGATAATTTATTATTTAACATTGACACATTACTGAAGTCTGAGTTGGAACAGAGAAAACTTTGCACAGAGCTGAGTTGGAACTTGGAAACCCATATTATCAAAAATCAAATCATTGCAAAACCTTTTCTAGTAACTTCCACTGTTCAGGTGGTGGAATTGTCATTTGTTCTAACTGATGTTGTTTGACTTGAAGATTTGTTAACAAATCATGATTCAAATTGGAACCTGTCTTGCATTCTTCAGTCAATTTTACATTCAAGGTTAGCAATGGTTTGATAGAATCCAAGTAGTTCACCACATCTGGGTTCTGAGGAAACTGGCCCAAATCAATCTTCATTGCATCCTCCATCTTCTTTCTGAAATCATTATTTCCAATGAATCGCTCATTTGTCTCAAAAACCTCTGGAAACCAAGTTCTATGAAGTTCCTTACCTTTTCATCCACCTTCTTCATCCTGTCTACAACCAAATTAAAATATTCCTTTGTTTCACACATTTTCAAACACTTTTCAATGATAGATGACAACGTCATTGATGTAGCAAGCCGATTAGTAATCCCTTTTGATTTCAAAACATTGTCACAGGCTTTGTAGACTATTTGTTGAATTTCTTTTGTAGATTTCTCTAATGCCAACACATTTTTGTTGTCCACTAAATATTTAATGAGCTTCTTATGATGATTTTTGATAGCATCAGTCAATTGAAACATGTCATACAAATGATCAATCCTTTGCATTATTTCATCCCAAATCTTTTCTTTCATATGGCTCATTGTCTCTCTACAAAATGCAGATAACTTATTTTGACAAGTCTCAATTTCATTTTTTGCTTCCATCACCTCTGCCACCAATCTTTTGTTTCTTTTTCTCTCCTTCTCCAATTTTTTTTCCCACTGTGCATTTCCATTTGCAATGCTTACTCTTAGTTTTTCTAAAGTGGATTTTTCCTCATCATATTTCTTGTTGCTCTCATCTAGCCTATTCTTCGGTTCATTCACTACAGTCTCATTCTACTTATCCTCTTTGCTTGTTGATGCAGAGGCATATTTTTTTATTCTTTTTTCTAATTCATTGCTCTTGTTATCTGCTACTTTCCTCTTTGTTTTCTCATTTGCTAGGTCTGCCTATAACTTTTTAATTTGAGTCTGCAACCTTGTTTCCTCTCTATCTTGCTTTAGCAATGATATGTACACCAATTCATTGTTCTTCTTTGATACATTAATTTTGTCAGTATTTCTGAGTCTAGAAAAATTCAATTGAATATTGTTCACCTGGAATTCAAATCGAGCCATCTGATTTGCTAGTTTGTCTTGAACTATGGGAACAAGAAATGTGTACTCCATGATTTCTTTATTTGTGTCAAATGTGGGTAATACCATGGTTGTGGCAGGCTCTGAAGTTACAACAAATGCACTCTCCATCAGTTGCTTTTTTTCTTTTTTATTCATGTCTGATTTCTTTTTAAACTCTTCAATGTAATCAAAACCTAGGAACACAGGAACAATGGAATGCTTGAATGGCGAAGGAATAGGAGTAGTAGTACTTGCAGTTGCTAATGATGTCACACCCAGAGTAACTGGCACTGGGGGGTGCCTGGAAATAACTCCTTTGTGGTGGATCCACTGGTAGTGTGACTTGGACCTATCAAAATCCTTTGCCTCTTCTGTATGCCTTGATCACTTGGTGTTTCTGTGGTATATTGTATTGTTTTCCTCTTGTGTGTAATTTTTTGTTGTAGCACATGTTGACCACTACTAGTACTACTACCCATACCATCGCCACCAGAGGCATGTCCTAGTTGTGATTTTTTCTTACCATGAGGATGAGGATTTGAAGCTCTAACAAATTGTCTTGTATGCCCTAGGTCTACTTTTTCACCTCCAATCCCAAGGCTAGAAAAATCACTTGCTTTTCTATGCTCTACATCTATTACCATCCAAGGGCCTTGTCTTTGGGATCCCAAAGGACCACCTTCATAACCCATTTTTTCAGCTATGACTGCTCCATTAGTATATGCTTCTTTTGTGGCCTCACTTAAACCAAGTTTGAAATTGACATGGATTCTTGCTTCCCTATCATCATTAGATTCATGATCACTTTCTTTATCTTCTTGTTCATCCGGATGCTGTATATTTCACAATTTTTGAAACTCCCTGCCTTCTTCGTTATCTCCATACTCTGCAAGAGCTCTTGGTTCACCTAGCTCCTTCCTTATAAACCAAAAGGCAGTACTTTTTTATTGTGACCAATTTTTTTCTGTAACTTCCTTCTCTAGAGAACCTGGCATTTTTACTCTATTACATGGTTTAGCACTTTTTTGATAGAAATTGTTGTACCTCCTGATTGTCTTTTGATGCAATGTCATAATTTCTACTAACAATTGCCCAAAATAAATACCATTCTCAGTAGCACTTTTCTTCATTACAATTTTGACCTCATCCCAAGAATCCTTGTTTCTCAAGTTTTTGTGCAAGCATTTACTTTCATGTTGAATTCTATTTGCAACATTCTTATTGAGCACAATCATTGATTTAATGGTGTCACATGGATCATACTGCCAATGATAGATAGCATCAAAATAAAAAAAAATAAAAAGATTATGTGCCACACTAAATGCTTTTCTCTCGAATGTGATCCCTCCACATGAAAAAGGTAAAGAAGGAAATAAGGTCTTCTTTTGCTGACTGGTAAAGTGCAGTTCATCAGTACTATGCATCTATCTTACATATTCCAAAGAAAAAACCCTTTCTGTCACATGTATTGGAAGTTTTTATGGTTGTACTCCTGATCCATAAAATCTTAGCACAGTATATTCTTCCATTAAGTACCAATCAACCAATTGTATTTCTTTTCCTAGTTGAATGTAGTTTCTACATGACATAGGCAATCTAGGCATTGGAGTATTTGTAATTACTTGATGCAATGGAGCCAAAAATTAGTCTACAAAATGATTGTAGTTCCTTCGAGAATCATGCATCCTTATAACAGTGGTCTATTCATTTACTGGAGCCATTTTCTTTTCCTCGGGATTACTATAGGGCCGAATCTGAAGCTTGTTGGTCTGAAACATTCCTCTGAATTTCAATAGAAAAAGATAGCACAAGTAGGTTGTGAACCTAAATGTCTTGATGGAACCTCCTTTAATCATTAAAAAATGTTTATGCATGGATTCTACAATGTGCTCAATAAATTTATATTTGACATGTTGAACACCATAATGGATATTATACACCATTTCAAGGAGGCATGCACCCACTTCCAAATTGCTATCTAGTCTGAGGCAAAATGCTAGCATGGAAATAGTATCCTGAACCCATGATTTAAAAATTTCCAAATCATAAGGAGGCTTATGATCATCTTTCAATTTGTTTCTATCCTAAACTATTTTGTTTATGAAAGATTTTTTCTCCATTTCATCCACTGCTTCATAATCACTAGCAAGATTTTCTAGGTCAATGTGGACATTCCCAAATTCTTCAATTGTAAACCCCAACACTTTTCCAAGTTCTTTTGCATTAATAGATAACAATTCTTCTTTGCTATCTTTATTAATGTTCAATTGCTCTTTTTTTATCATCATAATTTTGGGCATAGACCATGATAAATTCAGGGCAAGGGAAAACCTCATGTAACATCATGCGCCCTAATCCAGTTACCCACGGTGCATTGATACTATTAACTTACATTTTCTTTGAGGCCTTATTCTCAAATGAAAATCTAAGTTCTGAGGTACACCTACCATAGGTTTCAGGATCATAAATATCATGGTATTCATTAGTGAAACCTAGGGTTTTAAGCAATTTTGCATAATGTATTTTCTTATCTGACATTGCTCTAGTGGTACTGCTGGTAGACATGCTTATACAATGTGAAACTGTGAATTCCCTATTAGTCCTTAATTTTTCTTAATTCTTAAATCTCTTAGCCCTAACCCAAACTTCAAATTTTGACAAAATAAGATTTTAAGAAACGTCAAACGATGAAATGTAGCCACAAGAATTCTTTCACTTACACGACTTTTGTTTCTTGGAAAGATTAATGCCGACAATCATGGAAACTGGGTTTCTGGAATGGCTTTGTCGGAAGTGGAACTGTGGAACCCAGAACAGGGTGGTGTCGTGGTGCGCTGCAATGAGAAAAATGAAGATTAAAATCTCCATGTGTGCTAACCCTCTCACTTAAAAATAAAATCACTTAGTAGTATAAATTGAAAGTGCTTTTTTCAGTCCTATATTGACAAGAAATTATAAAGAATCTAAAGCGTTGATCTTTGTAAATCTAACGGTTATAGGGTGATTATGGACATTTAGGTTTGCAACCCTAGTGCTTCGTGCATTTCATTCCGGAATGCAACTATAGCCATACATCAAATGTTCATCGAACGACTAAGTAATTTATGATATATATTATAAATAGTAAACATGTGTTTTAAAGTTCTTTTCAACCTTTAATGCGCTAGCATTCACATC
This sequence comes from Sequoia sempervirens, assembly GCA_007258455.2. Classification (NCBI taxonomy): domain Eukaryota; kingdom Viridiplantae; phylum Streptophyta; class Pinopsida; order Cupressales; family Cupressaceae; genus Sequoia; species Sequoia sempervirens. The sequence continues at coordinate 134,795,303 of VDFB02000015.1, read as the reverse complement.
AATTCCTTTATAAAATGAATTACAATGTCACATTAAAAGCACAACCATTAATAGAACAGTAACACTTAACATTACAAAGGACTTAATAAAAGGAATTACAATGTCACATAATCACATGAATAGCACACCCATTTATTTTTATTACAACTAAATGACAATTGTCAATTTCACATTATTACATAGTGCAAATACAAATGTATGTGCAAGCGCCAAGCTTCTGCCATGGTCTTTGAGTCCTGACTCTTTGTCGTCTGAAAATAAATGCATGGAGGGGGGCCACTACCAATCATGGTTTCTGAAAAATATGTATGGGGAAAGGGGGGAAAATCAAATGGGGGAAATTGAAGCTGTTAAAGATACAAAAAGTACTTATCCCCTTTGAAAATTAGAGTCATGTAGAGGATGAGGGGTTGTAAAACTACTCCCATATTCTACTTGCTACTTCCATGCACTTGGAGAGCACTTATCTCCATCAGAGCTCCCCATCTTGGCTCAAAACTTGTTTGAGAAGTCTGGTCAACCAAATCAAATTCTTTCCAATTCCACCCATTCTGAACTTGAAGGACGAAGCGCCAAGCTTCTGCTAGACCACTGGTGAAAACGTAAATGTGATACATCACTACATGTGTGTCTGAAAATAAATGGATTAATGGGACTTGCCGGGTCAACCATGAGCTCTGAAAATAAACACATGGGACTTGTCGGGTCAGCCATGGGCTCTGAAAATAAATGCATGGGGCTTGCCTAGGGAATCATGCTGGGGAACTGGGAGCCGTGAAGAAATAAAACGTACTTAGCCCCTTTCAGAACTGGACTCATGTAGAAGATGAGGGGTTGTAAAATTGCTCCCATGCAGAAGATGAGCACTGAAAATAAATGCATGGGGCTTGCCTAGTAGGCCATGGTGTCTTAAAATAAATGCAAGAGACTCTCCTGGCCAACCATGCAGACGATGAGGGGTAGTAAAAATGCTCCCATGCAGAAAATGGGCACTAAAAATAAATGCATGGGAATTTCCTAGGAAATCATGCAGACGATGATGGGTAGTAAAATTGCTCCCATCTTCTACTTGCAACTTCCATGCATTGGGATAGCACTTATCTCCATTAGATCTCCTCATCCTGGTTCAAAACCTGTCTAAGAAGTCAGGTAAACCAAATCAACTTCTTTCCAATTCCACCCATTCTGAACTTGAAGCCTGAACGAAATTGGTTGTTGACTCTATGACTACATAACTACAGGTAGGAGAATTTAGAGTATCCCCAATAATGCCACATGATCTTCTTCCTGAATCCTTATTAACCCTACAAAATGAAAACCCTTACGACAATTCAAACATTGCACTCAATTGTAAGGCCTTTAGCCTTCAACAAATGATTTTAGTTGTGCTCACTAGTCACTATCCTTATTTAGTTATTTCTGTTGCCAATAGTGCCACTACCAGCCTGGTTCCTATGTACACCTCACACCTATCACGTATACCGCATAATCATGATTCATAATGGCGATTCGCGGCTCGCGCAAACCAAAAAATCAACTTAATCAATTTGTGTAACAATAAATTAAGCCTTACATGTACAATTAAAATGTTTAATTTGATTGACGTCTAGCTGCACACAAACTATGCCTCAAGCCTTACATGTACAATTAAAACTTAAGGCTTACATGTACAATTAAAATGGTTAATTTGATTGACGTCTGGCTGCACGAAAAGTCAAAAACTGTACCTCAAGCTGACAAGTGACAAGCTATCAAAATCGCCAGACTCCAGTGTCACTCGAACGATATGAATTATGAAAATTTGAAATCTTTACAAATATTGTTTCATTAAAGCTACGACTCATGAGCTATCCAATCAATTGCTTGAGATGTTCATATGGTATTAATCGCCTCCAGTAGTATGACTACCACACGTTCTTCAAAAAGATTGAGAATTTCAATTAAATGAAATGTAATACGCCGAGTCATTGAAAAGAGAAAAATGAGCCTTGATCTTGCCACGCTGTTCATATGGCATTAATCATCGCGAGCAGTACAACTACCACATGTTCTTCAAAAAGATTGAGAATTTCAATTAAATGAAATGTAATACGCCGAGTCATTGAAAAGAGAGAAATGAGCCTCGATCTCGCCACGTGTCCTTATCTAACGGTTCTAGTGTTATTCCAGAGGTTTCAATTCGCAAGTCTACTGCTTCAGAGATTTACTTGCGGGATGCACCTACAACCGTCCATCAAAAAATCATCAAATGGTCATGGTTAGATTTATTTGCAACATCCTTTGTGTAAAACATTCTTAAGTTTTTAAGCATTGGTCCTACGTTCTCCCTAGGCGGTCCCTCTTTAAAAAAAAACTTAATGCACGTGCATATTTCTGCCACTTAAGTTCTTCTATCGCCCATCACCAAAATCCAACCCATCGGATTCATTACCACGATGATGACCCTTGATCTAGCCACGTATCCACATCTAACAGTTCTAGTGTTATTCCAAAGGTTTCCATTCACAAATTTAGTGCTTGAGAAATATACTTCCAAAATGCAACTATAGTCGTCCATCGAAAATTCATTGAACGGTCTTGGTCCATAATGTCGCGTGGTCGCTAAAATTTGGAACCTTAGAACCAAAGTCTGAAGTTTCAATTTTTTTGAAACTTCCGACCCACCGACTACAAAGACGACCAAGAAAGACTTGTAACTAAGACTTAAGTTACTAAGGTAGTAAGGTTAGTAAAAGTACCAAAACCTCGACTTTGCTGAATTAAGATAGGAAAGGTGACAATCCATAATGTCGCATGGTCGCTAAAATTTGGAACCTTAGAACCAAAGTATGAAGTTTCATTTTTTTTGAAAATTCTGACCCACCGAATACAAAGACAACCAAGAAAGACTTGCAACTAAGTTACTAAGGTAGTAAGGTTAGGAAAAGTATGAAAACCTCAACTTTGGTGAATTAAGATAGGAAAGGTGACAAGCATGGTGGTAGGTACATTTATGGAGAAGGCTAGCGAAATGAGGTGTTATAATGACATTCACCTTAACCTATCACCCTTGATGCTTCTTCGAGTTTGAGTGTAAGGATAATAGGATTGTATCCTTTCGGTGGTGGGTGATAGGTTGGAAGCCAGTGAAACAGAAAAGCAATGGAGGCCAGCTTCACCATGACATCGCGGAGGAAGTTGGACCCCTTTGTGGGTAAAGCATCTGTGCAAAGGCTGCGAGGTTTATTTCTCTACAAGGAAGAGCAGGTGGTGTAAGAAGTTGAAATAATGTTGGGGGATGGATTTGAAAAATTGACACATAGATTCATAATGAATATGGATATCTATTCGTTGGTCATGGCTTGGGGTTTAGACTTAGGAGAACTGGTGAATGAGGTGAGGAGAGTAATGAAAACTCTGGTGCATAAAGATTTTTTAGTGGACATGGAAAGAATTCTGCAATAAGTGATACCAGGAGTAGGGTTGGTAAAAATAGAAGGAATGGATGGTGGGGGCCCGGAGCTTGCGGATTTAAATCACCTCTTTATCAGATGGCCAGAGGGTCGCACTAAAAACCAGTGGCGGGAAGGAGCCCAGTGTGGGTGGAAAGCACTTAAAATCTGTGTTGAGCTAATGGCATTAGATGAAACAATATAAAATCTAAAAGAATTTTCCAGAGAGGAGATGCACGAAAAAAAGGGACTGCGTTCGCGGAAGAAGCCAGGACCGTTAAAGGAGATACTACCGTAGGAGATGGGTGAGTCTTCAAAGAAGATTGAGTAATAATGGTTAATGTAAAGTGTAGTTTTCTATTTTGTTTTTAGCCTCCACTACAAAGGTGTAGTTGTTTAGGGAAGTTCTGATACTTTGGTTTTTGAGCTGGTTATTCAGCTTTTTTGGTAGTTTTTGGATGTTGCTAAGTTTGTAGAATCTGTATCTTTTTCTTTATAACTAATAAAATAAACAAGTATCACCGATCAACTTTTTTGGCAGTTTTTGGATGTTGCGAACTTTATAGAATCTGTATCTTTTGCTTTATAATTAATAAAATAGAAAAGTATCACTGATAAAACAAACCATTCTTAAATTTTTAAGCCTTGGTCCTACGTTCTTCCTAGGGGTCCCTCTTTTAAAACAAACTTCATGCTATCTCTCATCACCAAAATCCAACCCGTTGGGTTCATTACCACGATGATGACCCTTGATCTCACCACGCATTCGCATCTAATGGTTCTAGTGTTATTCCGGAGGTTTCAATTTGCAAATCCAATGCTTGAGAGATATACTTCCAGAATGCAACTAAAGTCATTCATCAAAAATTCATCGAACAGTCATGGTTAGATTGATCTACCACATCCTTTGTGTAAAAGTTCTTAAGTTTTTAAGCCTTGGTCCTACATTCTTTCTAGGCGGTCCCTCTTTTAAAACAAACTTAATGCACATGCATATTTCTGCCACTTAAGTTCTTCTATCGTTGATCGCCAAAATCCAGCCCGTCGGATTAATTACCACGATGATGACCCTTGATCTCACCACGTGTCCACATCTAACGGTTCTAGTGTTATTTTGGAGGTTTCCATTCAAATCTAGTGCTTGAGAGATATACTTCCAGAATGCAAATACAACCGTCCATTGAAAATTCATCGAACGGTAGTGGATTCGCCACTGAATTTAATTGGCCAATGAATTTTTTTATTAGTTTGATATTATGTTTAATTCGCCAAATTTTTTTTCTTAATCATTTGAAAATAGGTTTAATTCGCTAATGAATTTTATTTTTTTGTTTGAAAAAAAAATCGCCAAGAAAATTATTTTTTCTGGTTTGAATACAGGTTTAATTCGCCAATGGAAATATTTTATTGGTTTGAAAATAGATTTTAATCGCCAATGAAAATATTTTAGTGGTTTTAAAAAAAATTTTCCACAGACTTCTAGCGATTACAAAAGATTCGCCCATGGGGATTATTTTTTTTCACGAAAAATGAAAAAATTTGCCTCTAAAATTAATAGTTTTTTGGGGAAGTATGAAAGATTCGCCAGGATTTTACAGCTTCTCCGAGGGGGGTTTCTTAAAGTTTTCCCTGATAGAGACCTAACACCCTTCTCAATGTTTCTTACAAAATTATTTCTAAGATTTAACTCTTAGATTGATTGATATTCTATGGAATATTGTTTCTATAAATTAAATTGTGTTAATTAAAGGAAGGTATATTTTGGAAAACTTGATAATCAATGAGGAGGGCTTGAATTGGGTAAATTTTTTTGTTTAGAATGTCATTATATGATTCTTCTTGGCTTTGAAAAAGCTTATGAATTGGGGGAATAGGATTTTATTATTGAAGTTTTGTAAGATTTTAGATATTTGGATCTCCTTTGCAAATAGGTTAAAGTTCTATTTAAGGATGCTTCCACCCAAATTGATGTTAATGGTTCTTTGATTATACATTTTTTTCTTCAAACATATATTAGGAAAGGGTGTCCTTTGGCCCCTACTTTGTTTGCTATTTTTGTTGATGCCTTGTATTAGATTTTAGAAACTAAGATGCTTAGACCTCCTATCAAAGATATTTGTTTACCTAGTGTAATGGGCATGTGTAGGATCATGATGGGCCAAAAAGTGGCGATATGATGGGTATGTGTAGGGTATGTGGCTGATGACTTTTTATTTATCCAAAATTGATAAAACGAAAAGGGTTTTTAAAGGAGATTCTCAACTTTCCACTAATATAAATTATGCTTTACTTTGAATTTAATAAATAATTATTATTCATTTTCTATTTGAATTATAACTAAATTCTTGATTGATAGGCTAATTAAAAACATCTATAGCTTTCAACGTATCACATTTTTGAATACAAAACATGCATCACATTCTATGCTTCATATTATAGGATTAAAAATGAATTTCATGAAGTTTTGACCAAGTTAAGGTGGTCGACATAAGTTTTTATATTTTTAAAAGTTGTAATAAAAAATTCATAATTAATTATTTAAACTTGGAAAAAATTACAAAAAAATATGCATCACATCGGGACATGAGTCCTCTACTTATATCTAAAATATTATAAAAAAATATTATCATTTTATTGTGGTTAGGGTGGTCAGACAGACACCTACTTCTTATTTTTTCCCTAAAATTTAAGTGCTATTGCATTGAAATTTCAAATTTTCACCAAATAGATTTAAAAAAAAAACCTAGTAGTTTAGAAACTACATTCAATTTGCTACAGAATCTATTCTTACACATTTTTGAAATAATATAGATAACTTATTCAAATTTTTATGTCAAGTTGCCTAACTTTGATTTTTCTAAATTTTCATCACCACTTAAGGGCCTGTTTTTTCCATGATGATCCTACACATACCCTAATAAAGAGCTTCTCAATGCCGATTTTGTTAATGATATTGCTATGTTTATATTAAGATAAGTAAATAGCATTTTAATGATGTTTTGGATAGGCTTAATGTCTTTCTTAAGGCCTTAGGTGCAAAAATATTCTCAATAGTAAGTATATTGTCTTAAGTTGGTGTTATTCTCCTCTAGAGTGGTTTAAGAATTTGAATTGGAAATGGGGAGTACCTAATAAGATTGTAAATTATCTTGGTATTTCCTTTTTTTTAACCTTCCTTGAAAGATATATTGGAATTTCTATTTAAAATATATTGAAAATAAAAATGTTAAGTGGAAAACGCATCTTCTTTCTCTTTCTAGTGGATTGCATGTTTGTCAAAAAGTCTTACATATTCATATAGATTTTATTATTCTTCTTCTTAGTTATTTAGAATCTACCAAATTAAGAAAATTTAGAAAATAATTATACTTTCTTTCATCTAATGGGAAGGGTAGTAAAAATATACATGTTGTGAAGTGATCTTGGTGTTGTCTCCCAAAAACATTGGGGGTTACATCATAAAGATCTCAAGTTTTAGGACATTTTTTTTGTAGTTTAAAATAGGTTTTGAAAGCTTTTGATAGTAGTGAACCATTGAAATATTTAGTTAGAATAAATATTGCTATTTTCAAAGCTTAGAAAAAGTAAAGATTGGGTAGCATTACATCCTCATAATAAATCATTTGATGCATTTTTAATTAAACCTTTTGGGTCTAATATGTTTAGCAACATTTGGAGAGTATGGGTTCAAGTGTTAAGCATTTTGTTAAAAATAAGTAATATTTTGTAAGGGATAATAATATTTTCGCTACCCATAGGTCTATAGGGTGGAACTTGAAATGGACTAATAAAACTCTTGCTCTCCATCAAGGTTGTTCAACTAAGAATTGGGCCTCTAAGGGTATTATGGAATTCAAATAGATTCATGTTAAGGGTCTAGTTAAGGATTAAAATAATTTACATATTGAGTTTAATATTTCTTGTCATAAGAGAAAATATAGTATTTTAAAGAAAGATTTTTATGGGGTTAATTTTCATGTTTCTGTCAATCAAAATATGGAGATCATAAATAATTTGAAATGGGAAGAGGGTTATATCCTTGAGAAGATGACTATTAGAAATATATACATCCTTCTTGTCAATACTAAGTAGATTAGTTATTTTCTTACTAGTAAATAGAATATGAATTGGTTTATTGATAAGTGGTCTTGCATGTTGAATAATATTTAGCCCTAGATGTGGTTTAGCCTAAGAAAGTGTACTTTAGATAGAACTGTTAATCCTTCATAAGCTTGTTATTATTGTTGATTTGGCATTATTCGTCATTCCCATTAATATTTGTGCTTTTTGTAACAAAATTGAAACCATTGAGCATCTTTTTATTTAATGTATTTATGCTTTCAAACCTTCTTCATCCTTTTTAGGGAATTTTTTGGGTTGGGATAATAAAGAGGGTTTTAACTAGTTTAAAATTCTTTTTGGCTATATTCAAAAGTTTCCTAAGATGCTTAATAAGTTTGGGTTTGTTCTTACTAATGAGATTTTGTAGCATGTTTAGAAAGCTAGGAATGAAGATGATTTCTAGGACAAAAGAAGGTGCTTTAAAAATTCACATTGTAAGTTCATTCTTATAGGTATTTTATGCAAGTTTCTTTGGTTTTAGAGATTACATTTAAGATAAGTTCTTTATTCTATTGGGGGAAGGCCTTATATTGGTCTACATGAATGAGGTATATAAGGCCTCATGATAGGAGGAAATTGAATGGGAAGGAGCTTGAAATCCAAAGAAAGTACATTAAATATTATAGCACCAAAAATTTGGATAAAATTTAAAAATTCAATTCTATCAACAATGTCAAGTATGACCTTGTGGTAAAAGATTTGAATCCTATAGATTTAGCTGGTCTATTTATTGGGACCTTTGAATTTGATGATTATCAATACATCAGAAATAAATTTTTTTTTAGAATAGTTTTATCTCTTGAATTGGTTATCTTTTAATATGTTTTGATGCTTTTGGTAGCTCCTATTGCTCGTGCAAACATGCTTTGTGGTTGGTTGATATTAGTTTCAAATTGGTTTAGTTTGACTAGTCATTGGTGACATTTTAACCTCTTATTGTACCTATATTTTGTTAAGAATTATCAATATATATATATATATATATATATATATATATATATATTGTATATTTGTGAAAGGTTGGATAGAGCACAAGGAAAAGATAGGGGATGTTTGAAAATCCCTGCAATTTGTATTTTATCATAAATATCAATAGTTGGAATCATTAAATCTTGATCAATGTAAAGAGAAAGAATAATTATTTAATTAGTGTTGTATAAGTGTATCTTCATTAGTCTGTGATTCAAGGTTCTTTCCCTATTAAATGATGCATCATATGTAAATTATAGGGTTGTTTACTAGTGTTGATAGTTATATATGTATCCATGTGTATACATGTATGTGTTATTTCTATTTGCAATAAATGTAGTGTTAGTTTGAGTCCTTTGCAATTGGATAGAGTGGCTATTGAAGTACCTACAAGTGATGTTTTGTCTTTCTCTTTAAGACTATGCATTGCTTGTAGCAACATAACCTTCCTTATGTGTGTGTGTTGTTTTCTTTACCTGCAACAAAATTAAAAGTTGTAGCACAACCTACAACAAACATTGCTTCCTTTGCTTTGAAATGTGCAATGGGGTTAATTTCTAGTCTTCTAAAGGTGGCACCATCAATTCAATAACAAAAGGTTTTCTTGAACAATAAACAAACTTAATGTCATGCACACAAGATTAAGATGAATGATAAAGTTGAGAATGCACATGAAGATAGAGTTGTTATGAAGAGGTGGCTAACATACTGGTCCCATGGAGGGGACTTCTTAACATATTTTAGTGGGTGTTGAATTTCTAATTTTTATGAACATTTCACAAACAGATAGTTTTATTAAAATTTATAACAGCATACAAACTTAAAATTTTAAGTTCCAAATTTTTATAAATATACTATTTTTTATATGGTAATATAGACACTATTCATAAAATATATAAATTTTTAACTCCAAAATTTTAAGACACTATGTATAAGGATTATTTTAACAACAACTAATCTATTTAAACTCCTATTTCCTAAAATAAAATTTCAATTTATTGTGTAACAAATTTTCTCCCACCAGCTAAAAAATTTAAGATCTCAAAACTGAAACTCATATTTTCTAAAATAAAATTTCAATTTATTCTGTAAAATATTTTTTCCAGTCTCATAAAACCTCTTGGAAAATTGAATAAAAATATAGCAATACAATAAATTTCGTGTATAATCTCAAACTAGTACCTAATCCATAAAGCTGAAAGCCTACAACAAGAAGCAATGGAAAACAACATGGCTTAACCGACACACTCTAAGCAGTTGACTGCTTAGGTGGCCAGGTGGGACCCTTTTAACCCATGCTTTTTCATTTCCCTTAACCTGAGCTTTTTCAAATCTCGGTTGTAGTTCATATTTGATTTCTGTACCAGTTTGAGATTGTCATTTCCACCATTTGGATTGCACCATTTTAACACTGGGTTTTAATTTTAGTCCCACATTCGTTCCTTACAAAGATTAGGAGCAATGCAACAATTTATATCAAGAAACTTTGTCTACAACATAGAATGAGCTCACACACAAAATAATAGAAGATAGAAATGTCGTTTATATATATATATATATATTCTTTTATATATTAAGTAATAAGTAATAATTATTTAATTAAATTATTTGTATTTTAAAAGTTAATTATTTATATTTAATATTTGTTAATAATTAATTATATTTGGCAACATACATATTTAATAACATATTATTTATATTTAATAATGTTATTGTATTTAATCATAAAGACAAGATTTATGATGAAATATTAAAATTACATAAATAATATAAATATGTTATGGGTCATATAAATGTTCATTATTTAAAGTGTTGTAGGTTTAGGGTTTGATCTTGTAAATGTCTTAAAATATGTGAATTAATTATTATTATTATTTTTCTTTGGTTTAGATATATGTCCACAAAATAGAATTGGTGTATAGGCCTAAACATATAATTGTAAAAATCAACTAGCAAAAAATCAATTCTTGGAATTCATTCACATTTTATCTTCTAACATTTACTCTTCAATATGGATTGACAATGTTTAGAAACACAATTATGAAATCTACTAAATTGTGAGGCTTGTGTTATCTCATATAGATCCCTAGATGATTAGTAAATTTCTCAAAAAAAATCTTTGGTTCATATATATGTCTAAGAAATTGAACTAGTGTGGCAAAAAGGAAGCCTATCTACAAGAATCAACTAGCAAAAAATTGATGCTTAGAATCTAGTTGCTTTGATCTTCTAATATATGAACCTCAATATAGATTGATGATGTTTAATAATACTTTTAAGGAATGTGCTAAATTGCAAGGGTTTTGTTCTCCCTAATCAGACCCCTAGCTAAACCAATTCCATGACTTAGGAATACTGATTAAAGACATGATGATATATGTTAAAGTGCTATTACATTCCTATCAATGAAAGTTCTTTTTTGATAAATCTCCTAATAATCTTTAATAATCTTAAATGGTTGAGTGAATGTCTTTAAATAAAATGTAGCATGCAAATAAACACAAACATGCACAAGGTAAGCTCACAATAACTAATGGGAGGGTGTTGTCAATATTTAAATTGAGTTTGAATTTTAAAAGTGTAGTGTTCAAAATTACAATTATGGATGATCAAGGTCAAGTTTGCACTAGTAGATCTTATCCAAGATAGGATAATTCTATAATAAATTCACACAACCATTTGCCACTTGTAGACTTGTTATTGCACAAAGGACAATCTAGTCAAAGTGTGCCAAAAAAATAATGAAAAAGGGCATTGGATATATCATTAATTTTTTTTCCCATATTGATGTGCATGTGAACTTATATAATGGTGCATGTCAAAGTAAACAGTGTATCAACATTATTTAAATATTTTTAAATACTAAAATGGTATAGATTTACTTAAAACAAATAGTTCACCATTATATTCTCCTCCCAATAATAACTCCACCAAAAACATGCAAAATTGAAAAAGCATGTAATGAATAACATCTATCAAATGTTTAAAATAAATATGGGGACTTAATTATATGTTAATTTATAATTATAATTTGTTACTTAACATAAAGGTTGCAAGCATTTCATATTTATATTTTATTGTTTGACTTTTAAATTTAAGGTTGCAATTAAAAAAGTGAAAGAGGTTGGAGTTGCTTTAGTATTAATGTGATTATAGGATATTTTAAGGTTCTTTTTTCACTTAATCTCTCCTAAACAAGTGGAATTAGTTTGTGGATTTTAAAATTGTGTGTTTTTCTTTGGCTAGAGCTATTTTTAATTGTGTAAATTCTTTTATCCTTTTAAACAATATATTACTCCTAATGTATGTTGGACACTTTTAAGGTTAACCAGTTAAATAAGCTTATAACTTTTTTTGGTTACATAATAAGGGAAATAGAAGACTTTATGCAATCTCTTGGGATTTGAAAAACATTATTTTTTATGGTATTAGTTTTTAAAGCCTATCCCTAAGCAAAGTAAAAAATGATGTAGTCTCTATTATTAAGAAATTTTATTTAGTAAGTTTGATATTAAGTCTTTTGGATCTACTATTTTTTGGTCCTTTGTGAAAGGTTTGGTGATTTATTAAGGACTTTTAAAGGGTTAAGAGGTCTTCAACTAGATAAAAAAAATAAAATATTTAAGATTTTGTTCATTGTGTTGGTCAATGAACAATAAGAGTCACCTTCTTGCTTCTACTAGGGCTTGTTCACCTAAAGCTAGGTCTTGTAAACCTATCAAGTATACGAACAATATTTTAGTTAATGAAAGTTTTAATCCTTAGGACACTGTTTAATTTAAGTCTGATATACCTATGTAATAGAAAATAGCTTATTCTATGATTTAGTAACATTGAGCCTAAGAAGCATTTTTCTTAAGTGGATGTTTTTTATTAAAAAAATAAGTGTGGGTATTTTAATTTTAAGTAAGGATTTTAAATCTTGTTTAGTCTATGGACATGTTTGGTGTATTCTTTTAGTGTCCCCCAACTAAGATTTTCTAAAAAAAAAATCATCCTTTTTGGAATAGAAGTGCAAATAGGAAGTCAGTTTGTTTGATATTTTATTTTTGAAAATAGTTAGTTCTCCATATTTAAATAATTTCTTTGACAATTTTTATATTGAGATTCTATAGTTTTTATGGATTGCTAAGAATAATCGTTTCTCAAGACAAGAATCGTTTGCTTGCTAGCCTTTCATGAAAGTCAAAATTACTATTGATGATGATTCCAAAGCTCTTAGTAACCTCAACCTTCACACATAAGGTATCTTTAATTAGTTTTCCTTTGATAATGATAGTTGGCACCAATAGAAAGATGTGATTATTGGTAGTGATGATCATAATATTTGAATCTTGCTCTTTGTTTTGAGCACCATGTGGATACTTCTATTTTGAAGGTTGTTTGGAAGAATATTAGTTCTAATATTCTTGTGGATGGCACTGATGTTCTATCTTATTTTCATTTGTGGATTCTAAAATTTGAGTCTAAGAATGATGTTTTTCATCTTGTATCTTGGTTTACTATTAATAGTCCCTCTCAAGCTATTGATTTTATTCCTATTAAAGGAATGAAATTTAACAACTTATAATAGTAGATGAAAATGACACAAATTGCAAGGCTCAATGCCTAGTTTGAAAAGTATCCTGTAAAATATGAACTTTAAAACAAAATACGGTAAAGTAGAATGCTTGAACTCTAAAAAATTCACAAATTTTTATCTTTTGCATTAGAAATGCCTTCAATTGTAGGCTTTCCCTTTATTTCTTCCCCATGTCCATAAATTCAAAATGAAAAAGAATTTTTTGAGTATTTATATATATTTTACAATCAAGCCATTTCTAAAATTGATGATTTCTATGTACATTTTAGACTATTTAAAAGTTTCTTGATTTAAAAATTTCTCCTTAATCAACAATTGAGCATTTAAATTTGTAATGATAGTCGAGTGAAGAAGATTTTGATAATTTATCTCTTATTCTTCTTGGAAATCCTTAGTTAACTAATATTTTTCTATTCAATGGCTTGAATTTACCCAAGAATATGTAGCTTCAACTATCATTTTACATCCTTTATCACTCAACTCATTATCCCAATCCTTTGTTACTTTATCAATACATTTCATTTTCTCTATAGATGATGCCTCTACCTAAAAGGATGATTATAGGATTAATAGACCTAGCTACTATTTGTAAGGGATGAACTAGTTACTTGATATATGCTTGGACTTTTGCAACTTGATCCTTTAATTTCTTCTTGGCTTTTACCCTCTTCATTCTTGACATAATAGTAGAGGTGATTATTTGGACTTCTTGAATTTTTTGTTCTCTAATGTGCTGTCTAAGATTTATTGTAGTCATGTATGATATTCTTCATCTCTTAGGTCTCTATCATTTTTTTCAACAATAGGATTAACTATTTCGTCTATCCTAGAACTTGTAGCTTCCCTTGTTATTGTAGATATCTACCCTTTACTTCTTTCTAGCTCTAGGCGTATGAGTCATTGATATGATGCTAGAAAGATCTTAGGATGCAATCTTTACTATTGATTACCTATATATTATATATTTACTTCTAACCAAATAGGCACTCATGAAAAAGAGTCTACAACTTGTTGTTGTCATTGTGGCCATATAAAATAAATATCTAGCTAAGATACTTCTTTACTCGTTTTCTTTCTTTCTTTTGTGGAGTTGGAAGTATGAATGTCAAGGCACATGGAATATCTTGTTGATTATCACCAACTTTTTATTGTTGAATTGGACCTTGATCCTTATTGACTTGTTATCTGGTTTGCTTATCTTGGATATTAGTATCCTTATTATCTTATAAATTAATGGAAACTTTTATTTGTTCACCTTGTTTTTTCTCTATAATCCTCAAGGATCAATGGTTTAGGCTTGTATCCCTATTATCTTTATTAAGATGTAAATGTTAGAAGATAAAAGTGAGTGAATTCCAATAATTATTTTTCTGCTAATTGCTTCTTGCAATTAAAGGTTTAGGCTTGTAAACTAGTTCTATTTTATAGACACATCTAAACCAAAACATAAAAACATTTTGTTTTTGTATTTTAAAACATTTATAGAATCTAGCCCTAAACCTCAACACTTTAAATAACATCTACATCTCCTATAATATATTTGTATAATTAAATTTTTAAAGTAAGCATCACATTTAATTTATTTAATTTTAATATTAATCCTTTCATAAACCCTAACTTGAAATAAAATTTATTTTAAAAATAATAAACCATAATAAATAACTCTTTTTCATTAGAATAAATAACTAAATAAAATAACAATCATTAAATATATATTTTATTAAATATAAATAATATTCATTAAAAAATATTAAATAATATTAAGCTACTGTTGAGGACGTTACAGAGGCACGTATATGTTTCTAGAACTTGTACAGAGGTGAATTAGCTGCCATTTCAAATTTTAAATTGAATCATATGTTTCGTTTTTCTTCTATTCTCTTCCATTACAAACTGATATTTCCATTTCAAATTTTAAATTGAATTATATGTTTCGTTTTTCTTCTGTTCTCTTCCATTACAAACTGATATTTTTCACCATGAATGAGGTCAGCTTGCAGGCATGACCAGCTAACTAAGAAGAAACTGTTTCCTTCTTTTTCTCATTATTTTATTTTACATTTTAATTAATTTTTAAATAAATTAATATTTATATCTTCCACAAATTTTAAATTTAAAATAATGGTCACCTTTGATACGTTCGATTAAGTGTGAATTGATATTTATTATTCAAGCGACTTTAATTTTCTTTAGTTAAAACTATTATTCTCTTCCATAACTTGAGAATAAGTGTGATTTGGGTAAGCTTGAGAGTTCAGTATTTTTACGCTTCTTCATTCAAATTTAATATTTCTACACTTTTTCACTTTTAATAGTATGTTATTTTAAAACATTGAATAAATAGTTCATTTTAAAAATTAAAATTTATTAAAATTAATTGATAAATTAGAACATAATTAATAATTTTTTATTGAAAAAAATTATTATCTTAAATTTATTTATTTTTAATTTAAAAAAATAAAAATAAAAATCATTTAAAATAATATTTATATATTTTTCTTATTTTAAAAATATTCTTAAATATTAATAAACATCATGAAGATATTCTCTCTAATTTGTATCTATTGAAATTATTGAATTTATCATTCAAAACAATATATTTAAATTGAGATTTAAAAATAAATACTATAGTCAGTAATTTATATTGACAAGTATGAAGTATCTTTTAGTATCAAATTATGACTTTTTATCAAGGTTTAACTACTTATCTTAAAATTAAATTTATTGAGCCATATTTTATGAGTAGTATTTCACATTAACTCCTTACGAACATAATGATTGATATTGAATCTAAATGATGACAAGAGTGAAGTATCAAAACTTCTCATAAGACTATTCATCTCAATTATACTCAAACTTAAAACACATTGAATTTTAAAATTTAACTCTCTTATAAACATGAATATCCATTCAATTGACTTAACACTTAGTAAATTTAGATGATATTCACAACAATAAAATATCCAAAAAAATTATAAAATCATTCATCTCAATACTACAATTTTAAATTTTCCTATTAACTTATATTATATTCATAACTAAAATTTTCTCATATATATTTTTAACTTATATGTTGATTCAATACAAATCAATTTAAAAACTCCACATGTCAACCAATTACAATGCCACTTTCTTTGACTCCTTGTTCAAACATTACTTTTTTTTATGATTTTGTAATTGAGGCTGCTTTCACACTATACATGATGCTTGGAAATCTAGATGCTTCTAGAAGATAAGTAGCTACGTACATATGACGGCCTAAGTGTTTACCATAGGGAGAGTGGAGATATTTAGCCATATGTTTGTGGTCCCATGTAGTCTCTATGCTCCCCTTTGCTTCTGCGTCCCTTCAGCGTCGTGAGTAGAAAAATGTAGTAGATTTGTTGACAAGGAATATGGACGTGTCAATTAAAAGAGTTTGGTATATTAAAGAAAGAAGGTAAATTATCATAATTAGCAATCTTATTTTGTTGTGTAATGGTCGAAGAGGTGTGGAAGGTCAATTAGGAAAAAAATGGACTATTTTTTTTCATACATTTGTGCAATATGTGAGGTCAATTGGTAGGCCATTTATCAAATGATGTTATTTGTACAAAAAAGATCTCAATGGAGAAGTGATAGATTCAAATCAACTACACCTCTTCTTATAGGGATCCAGACACAACTAAAACAAAACATTTGAATCAGGAAGATAATCAGGCTCCATTACCAACAAGCTCATGTTATGTTTGTTATAGGGAGAAAGGGAGAGAGAGGGAGAGATAGGGATAGAAAGAGGGAGATATAGAGGGGAAGAGTGAGAGAGAGAGGGGGGTAAGGAGATAGAGATAGAGAGGAAGATATCGATAAAGATGAAGATGTAGAAGGAGAGGGATGTGGAGAGAAGGAGGGGGAGAGAGATAAGAGAGACAAGAGAGAGGGATATGTAGAGATGAAAGAGATAAATATACAGAGGGGGAGAGAGAGGGAGAGAGATGGATGGAGATAGGGGATGTTTGAAAATCACGACTCTTTGTATTTTATCATAAATATCAATAGTTGGAATTGTTAAATCTTGATCAATGTAAAGAGGAAGAAGAATTATTTAATTCAAGGTTCTTTCCTTGTTAAATTAGGCATCATATGCGAATTATATTGTTGTTTACTTGTGTTGATAGTTATATATGTATTCATGTGTATACATAAATGTGTTATTTTTGTTTGCAATAATTGTAGTGCTAGTGTGAGTACTTGGCAATTGGACATAGTGGCTATTGAAGCACCTACAAGTGATGTTTTGTCTTTCCCTTTAAGATTGTATGCATTGCTTGTAGCAACATAGCCTTCCTTATGTGTGTGCATTATTTTCTTTACTTGGTACAAAGTTAAAAGTTGTAAGACAAACTACAACAAACTTTGCTTCCTTTGCTTCAAAAGGTGGAATGAGAATAATTTCCAGTGCTCTTAGTAAGGTGACACCATCAATTCAATATCAAGGTCCCATGGAAGGGACTTCCTAACATATTTCACTAGATGTTAAATTTCTAATTTTTATGAGCACTTTACATCTGAATAGTTTTATTAAAATTTATAACAATGTACAAACTTCAAATTTTAAGCTCTATTTTTTTTTTAATAAATATACTATTTTTTAAATGATAATATAGTCAGTATTCATAAAATAAATAAATTTTGAGCTCATAAACTACCAGCTAAAACATTTATGATCTCAAAATGGAAACTCGTTATTTTCTAAAATAAAATTTCAATTTATTCTGTAACAACTTTTTCCCCACCAGCTAAAAAATTTAAGATCTCAAATTGAAACTCCTATTTTCTAAAATAATATTTCAATTTATTCTGTAAAATATTCTTCCTGGTCTCATGAAACCTCCTGGAGAATTGAATAAAAATATAACAGTACAATAAATTTCTTGTATAATCTTAAACTAGTACCTAACCCATAAAGCTCAAAGCCTGCAACAAGAAGCCATGGAAAATAAGCTGTAAATCTTCTCCTGCCGCCACTACTGTTGACAGATTCAGGGAACGGAATTGAAGCCGCCAAGAAAAATGACCCCCAGCAGAGGCAACAATATTTGCCAAGAAGTTGCGCCTACACCGCTACTGTTGCCGGTATCAGCAGGTACTGCATGTTTCATGTCCACAAACCAAACGATTATAAACCAGAAGGAAAAACAAAAAATCCTGACTAGTAAAGGCTTTCAATTAAGTCGAACAATCTAGGCTTACCTGAAGGTGTGGTACCTGAAGGCGTGATAGAACCCGAAGGTGCAGTTGCAGTAACTGTGATTCCACAGACAGATTATGCCATTGAAAAGAAAAACAAAAGAAATGAAGGGAAAAGGACCGAGGCAGGGTCAAATCCACATACCGTTGGAACAAGAACTAATTGTGACGTTTGTGTCGCCGCAGAGGCGAGGAATATTTAGGGCTTGAGTGACATTGATATTCAATTGCTGGACGAGGCTACTGTTGAGGAGGCTACAGAGGCACTGCGCCTGCGTCTTGATAACGTTGAGTAAGGGCACGCAGCACGAATCCGGGGGTTTCGTTGTGGCATTCAAATAACTTGCACAGGGCACAAGCGAATTTATGCAGGAACTCGAATTGTCTTGCGCTG
The DNA here is from genome assembly GCA_007258455.2 of Sequoia sempervirens. Lineage (NCBI taxonomy): Eukaryota > Viridiplantae > Streptophyta > Pinopsida > Cupressales > Cupressaceae > Sequoia > Sequoia sempervirens. Next base: position 134,776,576 of record VDFB02000015.1, on the reverse strand, counting down.
CTCCCTTCTTTATCAACATCGTCATCATCAGAACCAGCACGATCTTCCAGTATGGAAAACTGGAGCCACCGATTCTGCTGCTTTTTGTTCTTAGCGCCATCTTTTCTGGTTTCTCTGTTTCGCAGTAGCAATGAAAGGCAAGAGAGGGGAGAATATAAAGGGAGAACAGAGGTTACCGGTCTAATAAAGCTCTGTAACCGCTCATGGACATGCGAATGTTTGCAAGGAACGGGTCAAGTTTGAACAGAGTATTGAATTGTTCTGGTATTCTCCTCTCCAACCATTTGAGTGTCCTTATTCTTTTCTGAAACTTCTTAGCCGGCCCTTCGATTTTTAAATTGAAATATGTTTGGTTTTTTATTCTGTTCTGTTCCGTCACATGGCCAGGTGTCTGCTAACAGACATTCTTTCAACGCCAATGAGGTCAACGGTTTTAGGTATGAATACCTAACCAATAAAAAACTGTTTCCTTTTTAATTAATTTTTTATATAATTTAATTTGAAATAATGGTCATTGCCTTTTATAACTTTGGTTCATTGTAAATTGATTTAATATTTAATTAACTCTCATGTTTTTTTTTTAAACGTAACCTAAATTTTAAAGGGTAAAAGTTTAAAAATCAGGCATCGTACTCTGAAATTCAAGCGCTTCTAGAAGATAGTAGCTGGCGACATGTATGACGTAAGAGTTGACGTACGTGTATTGCCACCATTGGGCCCTCTTCCACATCATAGCCAGACTACCTTTACCCCTATCTTGTGGGTCCCATGTTGTTTCTACGCTTACACATGTCAGTTGAAAAATGTCCCTTCAAAATTAATTTTTTTACGGTGTAGTAGGTTTGTTGATAAGCAATATGAATACGTGTCACTTTTGTTGCGTTGAAAATACTAATTAAAAATAAATAGTGACATAGTTCTTACAACTGAATAATTTTTTTTCATGGAAGACAATTTTCTACATTTTATGGACTTCGAAAGTTTAAGTGAAAAGTCTATAATGATATGATCAAATATATACACAATTAACATAGATAAATAAGTAGGCTTGAGAATTAAGTTAATCAAGAAATTGAGTAATTTTAAGTGTAATATTTAGTGGATTTCAAAGATGAAAAAGTGATGTTGAAGATGTTAAGAATCAATTTATTAGAGTACTAGAGTTTCAAGTTGTGTTCAAATGGGTGTCTTAGGATCTATCAACTAAGTTGTGTATTTCACTTTGGTTCACATACATGATTGTGGCCCTAATCTTCACAAGTATAAATTGAATCTAAAGCACAACTTTGAATCTAAGTTGTAGGACTAAATTGGCAAAAAATGATTAACTAAAATTTGTTTTCCTTGATCTTCTCATCTTTGAATCTAAGTAAGGATTGATAATGTTTAGAAACACCTTTCAAGAATTTGTTGAATCATGAGGTTCATATTCTCCTCAATCAAACCCAGGCTTGTAGGTTGGCTTTATGACTCTAAGTGAAATATCAAAGACAACAAGCAATGACACCTAAGATAATGTCACAAGTAGACAATATAAAATTAGTTCCCTTTCTAAGCTCTTTGACCTAGATGTTTATTTCACATTCCAACATTTCTAGATAAATCCTAGATGATCTCAAAATAAGTAAATAAATATCCTTAAATACAACAAAATAGTATTATTATTCATAGATGATGACTAGAAACAAGAATTGTGGTGGAGTTTATTTTGAATTGATATTTTAAAAGTTCAAGTTTTAAATCTATGGCTAAGAAAAACTTGGTCAAGGTCATGCTCATTCTTATAATCCAAGGTGATGAATAATAGATATAGAGATTGAGATAAATGTCTAGGGATGAGTGATAATGAGATTCAAATGTGGTGATATCATCATTTGAATTTATGCAAGAATGTCACTTGTAGACAAGTCATTGCATTAAGAACACTCTGATCTAAGTGGGTCCAAATAGTTTTTACCATGAAAAAGATTAATAAGTGTCATGTAGTCACATTCTCTATTACTACAAGATGTTTGAAAATTAGTTTAGTTAGTTATGTGTTAATAGTTTGGTTAAGGTATACATTTTAAGTAGACGAATATATCTTATTTTAAATAAAAACTTTTTACAATACAATAATAATAATAAATAAAAAGAGTAGGAAGAAAAATAAAATAAATGTGAAGTTGTTGAAATATACTTATTTTGCATGGTTATAGTCTATTTGGCTATCCTTGATTTACATAATAATTAATAATTACTAATAAAACATAAAATATATTATCATAGTGTGTAAGTTGGTCAATATTATACTTTAATTTATTTTGTTCTCTTGATTAACAAATTGAATAATATATTATTTTAATTCAAAGTTCAAGAGGGTCTATTAGAGGGCCTCTCCTTATATGAAAAAAAATATAGATAACCAAAAAATAGATCAAAAATCTTGCATGACCTAAAAGGGTGATAGGTCCATCAAGGAAATAAACAACTAGCATAAACATAATCCAACAAACAAAATAGAATAACTACAAAGACATATACTAGCATACTTCAATACATGTATCACAAATAAGAGAAACCAATATAACTAATCACCACAAAAATATAAAACATCAATTAAGAACTTGAAGCTCTCAAGTAGGATATAGAAGTACCATGAGACATCAACTTCCACTACTCACCAACCTTATTCATGACACTATCTTTAAAAATCAATACCACCTTTGCTACAATGAGAAACCAAAATCAATCACTGAATAAGGAATATAAATAGCCTCAATAATCTCATCACACTTAACATAATGAGAGAATATCATTCACAAACTATAGCAAGGTGAAACTACTTGTAACCTCTAACACCTCTCCATGACACTAAAAAAATAGGTCTTTATCAACTCGATGGTGATCCTAAAGCACACCCATTGCAATTCCAAAATTTCTATACCAAAATTTATAAAGTACAAAGGATTAAAATCCTCCACCAAAATTTATGTACTCACCTTTATTAGACAAAAAGGCATTGAGGATAATATTTGTTGTTCCATGATGTAAGAGAAATCCTCCCTTCTTGCATGTTTGAACACAACAAGGTCCTTAATATTAGGATTAAGGTGCCATTTACTTTGCAATCTTATGTATAATCTATGTATCTCCAACACTGTTCAAAGGTGTACTTGGATGCCTAGGGTGTGATTGAAGAAATACTTTACAATTTAAATTCCCCTATATGTTTAGCATTTGTTGTCATATGCATTCATGAAGGAGGTGGAGCATAATGACAATGGTTATAATTGACTTTGTGATCATTTAAGGTTTTTTTTGTGGTGAATGCAAAAAGTAGAAGTCTTTTTCTTGAAAACCAAAGTTTTTCATAGTTGGAATACAAATTTAAAACACTTACATATAGAATATTAACATGACATTAAAGTATAAAATGTAGGATTTTATTTCTAGTATTTAAATATGTAACTTATTCCAATACCCAAATGATAGAGGATGTTTTTGCATAGGATGTACAAAAGCAATTTTAAAAAAAATGTATGTTGTGGGCCAAAAATATGCATGTGTACCCAACATAATTTGACCTAAATGAAGGTATTTTTGTAATTTATTTTGTGGAAAGATGTATATGATGATGAAGCTTGATCAAAATATTTTTGTATTTTTTTAAATAAATCTTTTTAAATTAATTGTATACTAGGCCCTAATTTGTAATTTAAAAAAAACCTCATGTACAACTACCATAATCTAAAGCAAACTAATTGTAACACAATTTTTTTTAACATTTAAAGAATGATGTCTAGATTGGTCGAAGATAATTTAAAAATAAAATAAAATCAAAAGTTATTAAAAATAGTAATATATGTCTTTCCAAATATATTAGCTTCTTTTGTTTAAAAGTTAATTAATAAATAGAAAAAACATGTCCAACAATTAAAAATTCACATATTTGAAAACTAGACATTGTCATTTATAATGTGTTTTAATTTGACCTAAAAATTCTAAACAAAATTGATTAGTCATATTGCTAAAGTTTGTTTTTAATCTTGCTATTAACATGTTATTGTACTTGTAGATCCAAGGCTAAGGGTTAGTTTCTAAACTTCTTCCAAGACTAAAACTAAAACAAAAAATATATATTTTACATTTAATTTTTTATGGAATGCATACTCACTCTAAGGTGCTTATCCATTCTAAAATGTAACATGCACATAGTCTTAATAGAAATAGGAACTCATTTTGAAAATGAGTACACATTCTAAAAATAAATGGGTACCCATTCCTATTATATCTATTCTCATTCCATTTTTAGTAAAATATATTATGGCTACATCTCTACAATTTTTATTTTATAAGTATGATTTGATTAATGAATATTTCTATAATTTCCTTCATGTAGGTGTCTTTTTATAGTATCTTAAAAAGTCATATCATATTTAGTTCTTAAAGGGATTCAATTATAAGGAGTATTTTCATGTAGAATGAAGTACATAGATTATCTTTTTAAAGGAATAAAGAAAATGAATTGTTTTTAAAGGTATAAGTGTGTGTGACATATTGAACAAAAGATCTACATCTATTTGTACTTCATAAAGATTAAGGAGGATCCATACCAAAGTAAATTAAATGTCATTTGTTATCAAGATAGTTTACTAAACCAAATAAATGTCAACAAAAAAGAAAAATGAAGCTCATGATACCTAAAGAAATTGAAGCATATTGAGAGGAGGAAAAATGACAAAGAAATAGGAAATAGAGGATTCAAGAAATCAAGAATATTGAAGCATCCAATTCAATCACTATTAATGAAGATAACATTGAAGAGACTAGCATGGATGAAGAGAATGTAGAATATGTAAATTTAGAAATGGTGAGTGTGGTAGTTTTCAAGAATATGGAAAAAGGTGATAGTAGAAATGAATATAGGTAAGTCTTCAATTGTATCCAATGATAATTATATTAGTTATTTTTAGGAATATGGATTTATTAATGTTGAGATAAATTCTACTATTAAAAATAACACAACAAAAAATGAAAATATAATCCCTTGTATGAGTGAAAATGCTTCTTTTTTTTTTAAATTGAAAGAAATGTATTGGATAATCCTTGTGGTAAAATATCTCAGAGACAAATTCTAACACATACAAATATATTGTGGGTGTTGCCACAATAGCGTGTCTCACTTTTGGGACATCTTGATTTTTTTCCTGAAATCACTTATTTTTAGAAAAACTAATGATTTAAGCCTTGAGAGGTTCCATATAAATGGTTTTAATTGAAGAGGGTTAGATAAGACCCCCTTAGATCAAATACCCTTGGATAGATGTAAAACGCAGAAAACTCACATACTAAACATAGTTCCCAAAAGGAAATGCTTATTCCAAATAAGGAAAGTGAATCATATATTAAATAAAATATCTATAAATGCTCTATAGCAAGTTACAATAATGAAGTACATGTCTCATACACTAGTAGGTTGCTACATTACATCTATTTCAATGTTACAAGTATAAGTTTTGCATCAATACTATAATTACATCCATAAAGATAAATTTACATTTATAGATTGGCTAAGAAAGCCATACAATAATTTCACAAAGAAGTGTATCCATAATGAATCATATAGTATAAGAATATTTGTCCTCAACCGCCATGACTCTAAAGGTCTTCCGCAAGCTGAGGCCAAGAGTGAGGTTAAGGCATTTTTTTTGCCCAACCAAAAAGTACTGACCTTCCCCAGGTTTCTTCCTAACACGACGAAAGCATCAACCCTCCGCAAGGAGCCTAGCAACTTGGAATAGTAAAAGCAGGAGGGAATCTCTCAATGCATGCCTAATGCCTATATGAATTCCTAAACTAGAATAACATAATACTTACAAACAAGATGTGGCAGAGACATATATAACATATAATCTAGGCTTTTCAAAAACCATCTGTTTCGTGCTGGTATAGTAGCTTGGCCAAGGAAAAATAAAACATAATGGTAATTTAGAAAAAGTAAATAACTGTCTCTAGAAGTCCACATTCAACATCCTATCCTGGAAGTAATTCCATAGAAAGAATAAATATAACACAACATCTCATAAGTTTGATAAAATAACAAGCATTCACTAATCATTAAGCTCTTTCAGAACACATTTTTTTACTCCAAGTTTGTTATTTGGTTAGCATGTCCATCTATATTTATAAATCCAATGAGATGAATATACCATAAGTAAAGTAAGTTGCTTATCTAAAATAAATGATTTATATATACTGTATACACCTAAAAATGGTCTAGATAATCTAATTAATTAAATACGACTTATTTGATTAATTAACCTTAAATTCATCTTCTATTAAATAAATAGAATTATTTATTTATAGTTCATTCTTCTAAATTCTTCAATTTTAAATTATTCTATCTTAATTAAATAAGAAAACTTCAATAGTTTGTATTATTTAATTATCTAAATCATGTTTCCTCTTAATTAAATAAAATATCATAAAGATTTATTTAATTATCATATCCCTTTTTATTAAATAAGCAAATGTCGAATATTTGTTTCATTTAATTAAATATCTTCTTTTTGCTAAAACTTGAATAAATCAAATTTATTCAAATAAAGGAAAATTTTCCTCTATTCACTCACCTACCAAATTAGATAAAACATCTAATTTATTTCAACTGGCATTCACAAGAAAGCTGTGGAGACAAACTTGTAGGTAATCCTCTTTAATCTCTTTTCTCTGATTCTTCCTATCATTTGGCTTGATGTTTTCATGGGGAGAAACCATTCCCATGATCAGCTCAAGGTTCTTCATCTCTCACCATTAAATCCTCCAGATCAAATCCAAGCCTTAGTTGTGCTATCACATCATATGATACTATCGTGAATCTATATATACAACCTTCTAAAATAGGAAATGGATCCCATCTTTGTGCAAACTTACTCTGCAGGAATAGCAATCAAGCAATCAAGCATCTTAGCAATAACATTATCATTGAACAATAACAATCATAGCATCAGTAGAATCAATATCATGGTTGCATCATAGTTCACTGTAGCTTCTTTCATCATAGTTTCATGCCAATTTAGATTACAATAGCTTCATTTTATCAGTTAGAAATCACCATATAGGATTAGATTATTGCATTTAGCAACATCTCATTCTCTAGATTAGCATTTTAATAGTCACAATGTTTACCAAATTTGAGAGCCCCGTGACTTAATAAATCTTTAGAGATAGAGAACAATATGATGCTTTCAGTAAATTCCTGCTTTAAATTAGTTTAATTGCTTTTGAATCTTTGATATAATGTTTTATTAAGAAGTTTTTTTAGTTATTTTACTCATTATTTATTCCACACTTACATTTTGGCACCCACCGTGGGGCCCTAACCCCATATTTTAACAATTTTTTTGAAAAGTGTTCATACATGATTCTGGAGTGTTCTTTTAGTGCGACTAAGGGATTTTTCAGTGCTTTTGATGAAATTTTTAGTGCTTTAGACTATTTCAATGTATCCACCAAAATTTTTAGCACTTCTAACTCTTCATCTGATGAAAACTTTAGCGCTTAGGAAGACAGTTTTAGCGCATCCACCGGAGGCTTCCAACATGGTTGACTGTTCCATGATCAATCTTGTTTCAGCACTTCTGACAAATTTTGCAGCGCTTCTGACAAATTCTGCAGTGCTTTTGACAAATTTTGTAGTGCTTCCAATCATTTTTGTAGTGCTTCTGATCAATTAAGTGGCGCTTATGACTTCTATTATAGTGCTTATGTAACTTGTTGTCTGGATCCAACGCGACCACAACCAACAATTTCATCTTTTCATTTGGACTAAAATAAACCAGTCCTAGGATAGTCATTTGGATTTAAAATATATCAATCCTAGGGTAGTCATCATACATTTTCTATTTAGGTTAAAATTAACATCATGTATTTTGTGAAGCAATATCTTCACATAGAATAGCAAATTGTCATTTGGACTTTAAAATTGAACATTGATTATTGTGAGTGTGTGGTGATAGGCCTATGCTCTCCCCTTAACTAGGTGATCAAAATTCTAGACTCATCCTTTAATTTCATGTAATTTATGCTTTGTTAAATCCTTTAGAAGGCCTATCGTAGTGGGAAAAAGTATTCACCCTACAAGAATGACTTGAGTGGGAACAAACCAAAGCCAGGTTTTCCAACCCACTATAAAATAAAAGTGAATATGGAGAAACCCACATTTACTAGAATTCTACAAGATAACCATCCCCAAAATATTTGTTCTAAATATTGGGAGGAGTCTTGAGGGAGTTTATCATTTGCCGCTTCAAACGAAAACCCTATCTACGAACCATAGTGTAAAATCCAACTTGTTAGTTTCTGAACATTGTAGTACTCAATGGTGCAAGGGGAGGGAAGAATCTACCCCCAAGACACTCACCATATAATTTCCAAGGACCGTTTGCTCAAGGGATTGAGAAATTTAACTTTGAGTACGCACCTAGAAAAGACAAAAACACGGGTGCCCTTTAGGGGGTGACACAATTGTGTGAGTCAATGCAATTTTAAGATGTGGGTTGTTTGAGTATAATGATGACCTTTTGACCTTAAGAGTGAGTTTTCTTGAAGCCTATGGAAATTGTTAAAAACTTGTGGAAATTGAGAAGGATCATGTTTGATTCTTGAACATACACTTATTGTTTAGATTCTAGGACTTAAAAAAAATTGTTTTAGAATTGCTTGTTGTGTTTTCAAATCATTAATCCAGATAAAGATTATCCAAAAAAAAAAAACAAAGAGTCTGATAAAATCAAACTATGAAATTTATGATTAGGGATTGGAAATCCACAACGTTTGTCAAGAAATCCCTCACAACAAAAGTCAAGAAACCAAAGAAGCAACTTAGCTATAAAAAACTTTTGAAAAGAAGACACTTCTTGTATCAAAGTAGAAAGTTTTTGTTGGAACATAGAACTTTTATCCATAGATATCACGACTTTGCTAGGGGATATACTGATGATTTTTCCTTAGAGCCTTTATGTTCAAAAGCTTACTTTCAACGAAGAGCTCTTTCACAAAAACATAATCATAGTCAACCCATTTGTCAGTCTTTCATCCCACAACTAGCAATACACTATTCCAACAGGCCAAATCAATTCTTGCAATAGAGAAAAACTTGGAAACATTAGGCTTGCCATCCAAAATCAAAGAGTTACTAGCAGAGATATCCTGTCAAAATATCGAAAATCCAAAAACTTACACCAAAAAGTCAATTTCTTCACAAAGAAGAAAAATTAGACAACAGTGTGGAGTCCCAAAATAGTGCTTACACATTCTATTTTAGTGCTTTTGCATTGTCTTTTAGCACATCCACAACTCAAATAGTGCGTCCGCAGGCTGTTTTAGCACTTTTGAAAAATTTTGTAGTGCATTTGCTGACTATAACTAAAAATTACTAGTGTTCGAAATCACCTGTATTTCAGTGCTTACATAATTTGTTTTAGTGCTTTCGTGTTGTCTTTTAGCACATACCCAATTCAAATAGCGCATATGACAAATCTAATAACACTTCTACCAACTGTAACTAGAACGTACCAATATTAGGAAATTTACCAGTAAAATAGCGCTTCCACAGTATGTTTTAGTGCTTTTACCTTGTCTAATAGCACATTTTTGTCTTTTAAAATTTCCATAGTTTTTTTTAGTGCTTCTGCCCTCTGTAATAGCACATCCATAGAACAAGAAAACAAAGAGCTATTAGAAACATCTGTCAGACTGTTGACATTGAAAACTCGGGTTTTTACTAGATAGGAACATTTTTACAGGACAAACACTATCTTAAACTTGAAACCAATAGGATCCTATAAGTCAAAATTCATTTTTAAAAAAATGTTAAACCCAAATCTTGCAAACTATAAAGTATCAAATTATCAAAAGAACACATCTTGGTTGTTGAATTAAGTTTCATCATCAGGATTTTATCATCATATTATCACGAAACAAAACACAATAATCATATTTTAAACTTGGTCTCACCAATAGAATATATCATTCTATTTGACATGGTTAAAATCCATTTACACTCATCCAAACACAGAAGATCAAAGTTTAAGTCAGGAAAAAAAACACTTGTATGCCAATTTTGACAAGGTTACAAAGACAAAAACTTAGAGAAAAGGAAATTGAAACACCAAACGTCATGGCTGAAGAAAATCCTTTTCATAGATTCCAACAAAATGATCCAAATGAAATAACCCAAGAGGATGTCAACACAACACAACAAGATCCAAATTTCCACAAATTCATGGAAAAGGTTTTAGAACAGGATATGGAAAAATATCTTCTAATGCTAGCTGAGCTAGATGCCAAACTTCCAAAAGACTTTGACGTCAATCGACTGAAAGAAACACCTAAAGCAGTTGAAACTAAACCACACAACACACAAAACACAGATCAAGTGGTTTCCTTAACATGTCAAATGCAAAACTTGTAACAACTTCAAGATATGCAAAAGGGAACCACGAAGAGGTACTCTTTACAAGACATTTGTCCTTACCTATTTCATCCAAGTATAGACATGATACCATTTCCAAGACATTGTGAATTCCCAAAATATGACAAGTAAAATGAAAAAATAGATCGAATTGACCATGTAAGGGAATTCAAAACAATGAGTTTAGAGTTTGCACAAGAGGATACTTACCTAATGAGGTTATTTCCTCGGAGCTTAGGAGGTCACTGTATGGAATGGTTCTCCAAATTACAACCAGGGATTCGATCCTTTGAAGAACTAGTCAACAAATTCATCTCACAATTCTCCTTCAACATTCAACATGACGTAACCATAAAAGATCTATACAACATGAAACAAAAGAAGGGTGAGATATTCCTATCATTCTTACAACATTGGCGAAAGTTGTTTGCTAGATATTCTTGATCTATACCTAAAGAGGAAAAGATTGAATTATTTATCAACAACTTAAATGATGACATGAGTTATATACTGGAACTGCAATGTCCCCCGACATTTGAAAATGTGATTGAGAATGGGCTTAAAATTGAAGAAGCCTTAGTCAAAAGAGGAATGTTTAAACATTACAATGATATTTTAAACAACGCAAATTCCTCAAATCACTATGGAAGCAATGACAAGCCTAAATTTTGGAAGAAAAATAGAAATACTGGAAACAATGATGCTACAACTGACACACAAAATATGAAACCAATATTCAATTTGACGACAACAACTATGAAAACAAATCAAAATGACAACCAAAACAACAATCAAGGACCCACTCAAAACAATAATACAAACAATGGGGAATCTCAACCAACATCATATCAAAGACAATCTAGTCGACAGAGATTTACACCATTAGGACAAACCTTGGAATCAACAATGAGAGAGCTTATTGCAAATAGACTTATTTCTCTACCAAAAGCAAGAAATTGGGAGCCGAAATGAAACCATCTTGGTGGAATGATGCTGATTATTGTAACTTTCATAAAAATAAAGGACATAAAACAAGTGACTGTATGCAATTAAAAAAATTGATACAAGACTTGATTAAAGAAAAGAAGGTGTTTTTCGAAGGAAATCAAACAAACAACGATCACAATGCGTTTACAAATCCTTTACCCAATTATGAAAAGGGAGACTCTTCTTCAAACAGTAAAGGAAAAAGTGTAAGCTATATTTATGACCACCATCCATTGCATCTTTGAAGTTGAGAAAAATAAGGTCATTGATAATCAAACAAATAACATTAAGATCAATGACACTATATCCCTAAATGTGATCCCAGACATAAACACATCTGACAAGCAAATCAATGTCATAAAAATTAGGGAAAGACAAGACTATCAACTAGTCAATGCAACAACAAGGGGGCAGTCCAAAGTGATATTGAAAGGAGTTTCATCTAAAACCACTACCCCCCCTTGAAATCAATACAACATAGTGTATCAACTACAAAAGATACCAACACAAATATCCATATTAGAACTTCTCAAAATTTCACCATCACATAAGGAAGTTCTAGAACAGGCTCTAGTGGCCACTACGATACCAATAATTTGGATGTCTGCCAATTTCAAGCTATGGTGGTACATCTGACTATGCCTCATTGTCTGTCATTCTTTGAACAAGATGATGTGTCACTAAATCACCCACACAATGTGGCCCTGCATATAGAGGTTCTAATCCATAAACACCATGTCAAGCGTGTCTTAATAGATGGCAGGGCTAGATTAAATATTTGTACTTTAAAACTAATTCATGCACTAGGTTATTCTGACAATGCCATTGATGCCAAAAGAAAGATAATAATAAAAGAATATGATGAAGAGGAAAGGTCTTCCAAGGGGCTGATTGTACTACCAATTCAAGTGGGACCAATTGTTAAGAATGTAGTTTTTCAAGTGTTAGAAAATGAGCTAACATATAATATACTCTTGGGACGTCCATGGATTCATGAAATGCAGGCAATACCATCGACCTATCATCAGTGTTTAAATTTTCTAGTCAATGGATAGGAAATCACAATATCAGTTGATTATAATAATCCCCAGACTTGTAACATGCTTAAAGCAATTCAAGACACTTTGGTACCCTACAATAGAGAAGCCAACACTTCAAGTTCATCCAATGGTGAAAAGCAACTAAATTTTATATCCAAATGGGTTGAGAAGAAGGACCAGTCAAAGGAAACAATTGTTGTTGACTCAACTTTGTCAAACAATGAAGGTCCCCTGAATACTCTATCACAACAATTCACAGATAAGATCCAGTTAAAGGACAAGGGCTTGGGAGAATATTCCATTGAGCAATCTTTGTGTCTTTCACAATTGTTGCCATCTCCAAAATCATATGGATGGCCCACAACAAACACACAACAATCATCACAACCTATCACAGTTGTGGATGAAAGGTTTATAAAATCAGGTACTCTAGAAGATGAATCAGAAGACAAAGCCATTCTCAATTGGCTCTACAAAGACGAAGAAGCCTCAACATCAACAAATATTAGCATTAGGACATATCAGTATGGAAAAGGAAAGGCTATCTTAGAGAAAATGGGATATGAAGGCTAGGGACCTATTGGCAAAAGAAAAGATGGCATTATATAACCTATTCAACCTCTAACACTTCAGCCTAAAGACAAAACAAGATTAGGCTATATAGGGGAATCAAAAGAAGAAGAAGAAACTTAGAAAGTGGTAGAAAGGATTCTTCAAATAAGGGATGGTTTTGAAACAGATTCCAATGAGTATGAATGGGATCATTTATCTACAACATCATACACTGACAAACACATTGATGCCATAAAAGCATATACACCCACATGAGAGGAGGGACAAAGTTCAAGAACTAGGCCACTTGTAATGGGATCACCAAATATTGATGACTCAAGTGAAGATGAACATACATCGAGTGCGATAGATGACTTGGAGGAGAGTAATATCATAGACCTCGACCTTCCCACTAACATCTTTGACCACATGGCTATTGGAACCCTCATTGCCATCGACCTTACTCAACCTGAGGACTTTTTACCCTTGATGCATCTTGAACTTATTGACTGGGAACCAACCGAGCCTATTAATATACCAGTCTTTTCAAATGATGATGCCATCATAAATTTTCTTTGTAGTGACACACTCGATACAAGTTATACCCATAACACTCATAACAACACTTCAAATCAAGAGGGTGTCAAATCTTCCAGTTGCAAAATTGACAATAGGAATAACAGATCTAATGGTGAAAACCATTCAATGACATCATTAGATCTTAAAAAAGTAAAAATAAATAACACATCTAATAGTGAAAACCTTTCTAAGGCACTGAAAGATGGGAGATTTGACTCCCTTCTAGAACATTACCATGCCAGATCGTTAGTACTGGTGGAACCTACATAGTCAATCAATATTGGCACAAAAGAAAAGATAAAAATGCTACATCTGGCAACATCAGTGACATAACAAGAAAAGCCAGAATTCATCAAGTTATTTGAAGAGCAACATATCAACTTTGCTTGGTCTTACTCTGATATGCCAGGGCTAGATCTAGATCTTCTGATGCATCATCTATCTTTACCATCCAAAATCAAACCAGTCAAACAAAAACTAAGGAAAATGCATCCCCACATCGCATTGATGGTAAAAGCTGAGTTGAAAAAGTTATTAGATGTAGGGTTCATTAGATCCATCGGTTATGTTGAGTGGATTTCAAATATTGTACCTGTATCTAAACTAGACAACAATATCAAAATATGCACAAATTTCAGAGATAAATAAGGCATGTCCAAAGGATGATTTTCCTTTACCAAACATTGACATTATTGTCGATTTAATAGTAGGACATGCCATGTTGTCGCTAATGGATGGCTTCTCAGAGTATAACCAAATCAAGATAGGTATAACCAAATCAAGATAGCACCCGAAGATTAGGAAAATACAACATTCACATGTCCATGGGGAACATTCTATTGGAATGTCATGCCCTTTGGGTTGAAAAATGCAGGTACAACATATCAGTTTGCAATGACCACTATTTTCCATGACATGATGCATACTTTTATGGAATATTACGTTGATGATATATTAGCAAAATCATACACCCGGGAAGGACATTTGGAGATTTTGGGAAATTTTTTTACAAGATTGGAAAAATTCAATGTCAGATTAAATCCAAAGAAGTGTGTGTTTGGGGTTACATCGACAAAGCTCCTTAGATACATAGTTTCATAAAAAGGCATAGAAGTGGATCTTACTAAAGTCAAAGCAATAATGGAAATGCTGCCACCCAAGAATATTAGTCAACTATGGTCTCTACAAGGTAGGATACAATCAATCAGGAGATTTATCTCCCAATTGGCAGATAAAAGTCATCCATTCAATCATCTACTACACAAGAATGTCTCTTTCAAGTGGGATGAAGGATGTGAAACAAATTTTACTCAAATAAAGAAATATTTGATGTAGCCTCCCATACTCATGCCACCTAAAGAAGAGAGACCATTTCTATTATACATAGCACAAACAAATATTTCTTTAGGAGCTCTATTAGCACAAGAAGATCCTCAAGGAAGGGAACAAGCTATATACTATATCAACAGGACTCTGAATGGTTATGAAATAAACTATAGCTTCATCAAGAAATAACTTTTTGTGGTGGTATTTTCTACCCAATAGTTGAGGCATTACATGTTGACCCACACAGTTAAGCTCATTGCAAAGATTGATCCATTAAAATACTTACTCAACAAGGCTGCTCTAACAGGGAGATTAGCCAAATGGGTCATGATCTTAAGTGAATTTGATATCCATTATGTGGAAAGGAAAGCCATCAAAGGTCAAGTGATTTCCAATCAATTAGCTAAAGCTCCATTATCTGATGATCGTCCAATGAACATTGAGTTTGCTGATGCAAACATTCTAATTGTGACAACACAACCATGGAGGTTTTATTTTGACGGGTCATACACACAACGTGGGTCTGGTGCGGGCATCCTTTTTGTCACACCTCAAGGACATACAATCCCAATGTCTTATAGACTCATGTTTTCATGTAGAAATAATGTAGCTAAGTATGAGGCTTTGATTATTGGTATCAATGTGGCGGTTGAATGGAATATCAGAGAACTGCAAGTATATGGAGATTCACAGCTATTCATTTATCAGGTAAATGACGAATATCAGACAAAGGATGAAAAGTTGATGCCATACAAGAAGATGATAGATGAGCTCAAAAATTACTTTGTAGATATCAAGTTTGAACAAATTCCCAGGGCGAAAAACAAAGCTGCAGATGCTATGACTACAATTGCTTCTCGTTTACAAATCCTAGAAAAACAAGGTTGTTATGAGTTTATGGTAGAACAAGTGTCTAATCTTTCCTATGATAACCGAGAATCTCAGACCATATGCCATTTGGTTGATGTTGAATCTTCCATTATGGAAAGACCTATGCTTACTTGAAAGATAATATCCTTCCTCCCGATCTTTCTAGAAACCAAAAACACAACTTCATCTGCCAATCTGAATGACATACATGTAAGGAAAGCTAAGTGCGGAAAAAACTCTCCTAACGTCAAAACCTCAGGGAAGAATGCAAAGATACTTTTAAATTTTCAATTACAATCCAATTAAGATACACTTCTAAGCAATAATAGAAACAAAGAAATAATCATACATAGATGAACACCAAATTTACGTGGGAAAACCCTTACGGGAGAAAAAACCCACCACATAAAGAAAAAACCCTTTGTATTACAGTAAAGAAATTACATACAAAATACAGGTTTCACTCTCTCTGATGTCAATTTACAACAGCATTCACAATGATCAACCTTGCTATAGAACACTCAAGTTACAATACACTCAGATTTCAATTCACTCTAATCATACATCGAACTATTCATCCAACTGTTCATGCAACCAACCAATCGATCACAATCTTCAATTTTTAAGTATAACCATGATGCCCCTATCTGTCGAACTTCCTCTCAGTAATGGCCACAACAGTCCAATTGCTAGCGGTTCCCATTCGGCTTCTCTGATTGGTCGTAGACTCACCACATAGGATAGTCATCACTCGGTCAAAGGCGTTCAAAATGTATTCGCATGTCGGTGAGACACTAACCGTGTCTCCCGGATGCCACAAAGCCAGATCGTCATTATCGCCAAGAGTCTGCACTATCGGCGAGATTCATACCGATGTTCACAAGTCACATCGACCTTAGCATTTCCATCATCGAGACTATTTCTACTCACCAAGAGATCATACCGAAGTCCTCAAGTCATATCGATGTAAACACAGTTGGCAAGACTTAGGCTATCGCTGAGAGGTAATACTAAGCCCTCAAGTCATACCGACAATGGACTACACCAACGCTGAGACAAACACCCATCGCTAAGACTTCATACCGAAGCCTTCAAGTTACACCGCAATGTTCCACTATCGGCGAGACTTCGTTCATTGCTAAGACTTCATACCGAAGCCTCCATGTTACCCCAAGACCACCTTTCACCAGCAGTCATACCGAAAAAATATGTAGCAATGTCGGCAAGACTTACCACTATCGATGAAACATCATATCAAAGCAATCCTTTCGGCCAAGGGTCTCCCTGATGTCTTCGAGTGTAACACTGTTAGCAAGACAAGCTTCCATCACTAAGAGATCTTACTGAGTGTTCAAGTCACCCCAATTATTTCAAGTGAAAAGCTATCGGCGAGACTTCTCTTGTCGATATGAGACATACCGAATGACCAAGTCTCTCCCCAAAAACTTCTTTCGCCATAGGTCTCCCCAATCACTGCTTGTCACCTAGAGTCTCCCCGACATCTGATAGGAATAGCCTATCAGCTAGAGATCTCCCTGAGTGCAGTGAGATATAAATTGTCACAGTGATCATGTCACAGCGATAGGTCCATTCGACAAGACAATGACAAGGTCTTAGCGACCAAAACTTTTCACAAGGTTCCAAAGCTGCTAGTCGGCTAGACATAATGAGTGTCACACCGAATTGTCTCTTTTAGAGGTTTCAGCCTGTCAAATTGAGGCACATTATTCCAACAATCTCCCACTTGATGAAGATCACACAGACACCTCTAGAGCACAACAAAACTACTGAAACCCATGGGCACTGAGGCCCATCAAATTGGCACACCACCTGAACTTGTCTGTGCTCACTAGCTTCCTCAATGCATTTGCAACATTCTCTAGAGTATCCACTTTTTCTAACGAGACCTTTCCATCCTCCACCATATCCCGTACAAAATGATACTGTACATCTATATGTTTCGTCCTGGCATGGAAAGTAGGATTCTTTGCCAAAAAGATAACACTCTAACTGTCATAGTAAATTGTTATTTTCCCTGCATTAAAACCAATGTTAGAACACAAACGTTTTAACCAGATTACTTCTTTACAAGCATGTGTAGCTGCCATGTATTCTGCCTCTGTAGTGGACAAAGTGACTATAGCCTGTTGCTTACTCATCCAACTCACTGCACCCCCATTCAACATGAACGTATATCCACTAGTGGATCTTCTACTGTCAATGTCCCTTGCCCAATCAGAATCCACATAGCCTTGAATGCTAAGAGTCCTCTGTGATTCAACCAAGTTCCTATGGTAACACAAAACATATTATGAAGTTCCCTTCAAATATCTGAATACTCTTTTCACAACATCCCAATGTGTTCTTCCAAGATTAGCCATAAACTGACTAAGTACTCCCACTGCTTGGGAAATGTTTGGCCTTGTACAAACCATTGCATACATTAGACTGCCAACTGCACTAGCATAGGGTACACTGGTCATGTCCTCCATCTCAGTAGGAGATTTTGGGCAGTCTTCAACAGATAGCTTCATTCCCTGCAAAATTGGAACTAGCTGCTTACAATCATTCATACAAAATCTCTCTAGAATAGTCTTGATATACTTACTCTGACTGAGCCAAAGTTTTCTACTATTCTTGTCCCTGGTTATTTCCATTCCCAGAATATACCTTACTGCACCAAGATCTTTCATTTCAAGCTTTGTAGACAACTGAGACTTAAGATCAAAAATCATTAACTTACTATTGCCTATGAACAACATATCATCAACATAGAGAACAATAATAAGGACTTGATCACTTTCAGCTTTGTAATACACACAATGATCAATTTTGATCTTACAAATCCTAATGAAAAACAAAAGTGTCAAACTTCTGGTACCACATTCTAGGAGACTGCTTTAACCCATACAGAGATTTATTCAACTTGCAAACCAATCTTTCTTTACATTTTTCCACAAAGTGCTTCAGGCTGGGACATATAAATCTCTTCTTCAAGATCACCATGAAGAAATGCTATCTTCACATCCATCTGTTCAACCTCTAAGTCATACGCTGCTACAAGTGACAAAAGAAATCTAATGGATGCCAGCTTAACTACAAGAGAAAAATTTCTCCATAATCAATTCCCTCTACCTAGGAATAACCCTTCGCAACCAACCTTGCCTTATATTTTTCCACATTGCCATCCAGACCAATTTTATTTTTAAATACCCATTTGTAGCCCACAACTTTTCTGCCTTTAGGCAAGGGCACCAAACTCCAAGTATCATTCTTTTCTAATGGTATCCATTTCTTCATTCATGGCTTCCAACCAAGAGTTTAATCAGACATTCTAAATGCTTTCCACAGTCCTAGGCTCATTAGTGCTAAAGAAATTAAAGCATAGGCACAAGTAGAATCTATCAAAGAAAACCCATACCTATCGGGTTGCTTTCTTCTTTCATGAGTTGACCTCCTCACTTCTTTGGTGAGGTTCTTCTTCTTCTTTAGAACTTTCAGAACTACTTGAGCTCTCCTTAGTTTTAGGTACATTTTGAATTTTCAATTCCTCTTTATCTGGTGTCGGAGGAATTTCAACTACATCCTTTTTGTTTTCTAATTTTGTCTCTGACTGTAGATCCAAGGTAGAAGGCTTCAGCTCATGAAAGATAACACTTCTACTATATAGAACCTTTTCCGTATCAGGATTCCAAAGCTTGTATCCTTTTATGCCAGCACTATAACCAATAAAAATACATTTGATAGCCTTGTTCTCGAATTTAGATATTTTCTCATACAACACATATGCATATGCCTCACAGCCAATAACATGAATATGTCTTAAAGAGGGCTTCTTACCAAACCATGCTTCCAAAGGTGTTTTCTCAACAAGAGCAGAATTCAGAGAACGGTTTATAAAGTAACATGCTGTAGCAACTGCCTTAGCCCAAAACTTTTCCTCCAAGCCAACACTACTCAGCATACTTCGTGCTCTTTCCATCACTATCTTGTTGAACCTTTCTACAACTCCATTTTGTTGCGGAGTGTAAGGTGTATTTTTCTGTCTTTTAATCCCATGATCTTTATAGTACCTCTCGAAATCATCAGAACAAAATTCGCTGCCATTATCAGTTCTTAAACATTTTATTTTTCTTCCAGTCTGATTTTCTACAAGGTTCTTAAATTCCTTAAATCGACTGAACACTTCTGATTTACTTTTCAAAAAATAAACAAATGTTCTTCTCGAATAATCATCAATGAATGATACATAGTACCTTGAATTAGACAAAGAAGGAACATTCACTAGACCAAAAACATCAGAATGTACATAATCAAGCAAACTAGAAGATTTGTGAGGACTGGAGTAAAATGTAACACGGTGTTGTTTACCATATATACAATGTTCACAAAATTCAAATTCGAGGTTACAATCTTCAAGCCCCTCTACCAAGTTTTTATTCTTCAAGGTTTTTAAACCTTTCTCACCAATGTGGCCTAGCCTATGATGCTAGAGCATAGTATTTTCTGCTAAAAGTTTGACTTCCATAGAGTTTACACTATCAAGAACTTTTTCCTCTTTTCCTCCATGAGTAGCTTTCTATGACTTGGCAGAGACACTATTGCTTTGCACAACATGTGCATCAAGCTTATACAAGGTACCAACATGAGCACCTCTTGCTAGCACCATAGAGCCTCTAGTCATCTTGTAGCCATTTCCAGAGAATGTGACTTGCACTCCAATATCATTCAACATACTAATAAAAAGTAAGTTTCGAGCCAAACCTGGTACATGCATTACATCATTAATTCCCTTCACTCTTCCATCAGGGAATTGAATTCTGACTCTTCCACGACCAACAATTTCCAATGATAAATCACTTGCCAAATATACCTTTCCACCATCGTATTTTTCATACTTCGTGAACCAGTCTCTATGAGATGTCATGTGGAAAGATGCTCTAGAATCAATCAACCAGACATCATCTGATGCCTGCGTAGCCAAGGCTACAATGAAGGAGTCTGCATCACTCTGAGAAGAATCATTGTCAGAAGAATACTTCTTCTTTTTCTCCTCTTTACAATCCTTTCGGACATGACCAGTTTTCCCACAATTCCAACACTTCACCTTGGAATTCTTGCCAGGAGACTTTGATCTCCCTTCTAATTTCGATTTGGACTTCTTGTCCTTCTTCTTGCCTTTATCTTTTGATCTACCTCTAACAACAAGAGCCTCCTTCGCCATCTCAGAAGATTTCCTTCTCATCTCTTCTGATAACAAAGAAGAAACAACATCTTCCATCTTAAAAGTGGATGTCGTACTCCCAATAGCCATCACTAGGTGATCCCAAGAATCTGGAAAAGAACATAATAATAGCATACAATGATCCTCTTCATCAATATTCACACCCACAGATGTTAATTGTGCAATCAACATGTTGAATGTGTTCAAATGATCAACAACAGACCCTCCTTCCTGCGTTCTCAAAGAGTACGACTTCTTCCTCAAGAATAATTTATTCACCAAGGATTTGCCCTAATAAATAGCTGCCAGTCTTTTCCACAAGGAAGATGCAGTCTTTTCTTCATGAACATTCAGAAGAACAGAGTCTGCTAAACAAAGCCTTATCAGCCCCTTAGATTTTCTATCTGCAAGGCCCCAATCTTCTTGCTTCATGCCTGTAGGCTTCGTTCTAGACATAGCAATACAAAGATCATGATCAACCAACAGATCTTCCATTTTAAGTTTCCAAAACTCAAAATTGCTGCCATTGAATTTCTCAATTTCAATATTTCCTGACGTGCTTGCCATCTTAACCTGTAATTTGAATTACCAAACTTCTACAAGACTCCCACTGAACAAAAATTGACTCAAAAAACCCAATGTGCCCACAAGGATAACACAACTGGCCAGGCTCTGATACCAATTGTAAGGAAAGCTAAGTGTAGAAACAACTCTCCTAACATCAAAACCTCAGGGAAGAATGCAGAGATACTTTTAAATTTTCAATTACAGTCCAATTAAGACACACTTGAAAGAAATAACAGAAACAGAGAAATAATCATACATAGGCGAACACCAGATTTACATGGGAAAACCCTTATGGCAGAAAAAACCCTTTGTATTACAGTAAAGAAATTACATACAGAGTACAGGCTTCACTCTCTCTGATGTCAATTTACAACAACATTCACAATGATCAACCTTGCTACAGGACACTCAAGTTACAATACACTCATAATTCAATTCACTCTGATCATACATCGAACTATTCATCCAACTGTTCATGCAACCAACCAACCGATCACAATCTTCAATCTCTGACTATAACCATGACACCCCTGTCTATCGAACTTCCTCTTAGTAATGGCCACAACAGTCCAAATTTTAGCAGTTCCCATTCGACTTCTATGATTGGTTGTAGAATCACCACGTAGGATAGTCATCACTCGGTCAAAGGCATCCAAAACATATTCACATGTCAGTGAGACACTAACCGTGTCTCCCTAATGCCACAAAACTAGATTGTCATTATTTCCAAGAGTCTTCACTATCGGCGAGTGTCATACCGATGTTCACAAGTCACATCGACCTCAACATTTCCATCAAAGAGACTATCGCTACTCGCCAAGAGATCATACCAAAGTCCTCAAGTCATATCGATGTGAGCACAGTCAGAAATACTTAGGCTATCACTGAGAGGTAATACCGAGCCCTCAAGTCATACCAACAATGGACTACACCATCGCTGAGGCAAACACTTGTCGCTATGACTTCTTACCGAAGCCTTCAAGTTACACCACAATGTTCCACTATCGGCAAGACTTTGTTCGTCACTAAGACTTCATACCGAAGCCTCCATATTACCCTGAGACCACCTTTCGCCAGGAGTCATACCGAAAACATATGTAGCAATGTCAGCAAGACTTATCGCTATTGATGAAACATCATATCGAAGTAAGCCTTTCGACCAAGGGTCTCCCCTATATCTTCGAGTGTAACACTGTCGGCAAGACAAGCTTCCATCGCTAAGAGATCTTATCGAGTGTTCAAGTCACCCTGATGACTTCAAGTGAAAAGTTGTCGGCAAGACTTCTCTTGTCGGTATGAGACATACCAAATGACCAAGTCTCTCCCGAAAAACTTCTTTCGCCACAGGTCACCCCGATCACTGCTTGTCGCCCAAAGTCTCCCCAACATCCAATAGGAATGGCCTGTCGGCAAAAGATCTCCCCGAGTAGAGTGATAGAAATTTTCACAGTGATCATCATGTCACAGCGATAGGTCCATTTGGCAAGACAGTGACAAGGTCTCAGTGACTAGAACTTTTCACAAGGTTCCAAAGCTACTAGTTGGCCAAACATAATGAGTGTCACACCGACTTGGCTCTTTTAGAGGTTTCAGCCTATCATATTGAGGCACATTATTCCAACAATACATTAATTACTGACATACTTTACTGTCAAGGTCTAGATGGTACTCTTCTTCGATGTGTTGAACATGGGGAGTCTGAGAAAGCTTTACGTGAGGTTCATGAAGGTATTTTTGGAACTCATTCAAGCAGACCAACCTTAGCAAAGAAACTCCTCTGTTTGGGGTATTACTGGCCGAATATGGAGATGGATTCCTATCATTTTGTTAAGAAGTGCCAGAAATGTCAGATCCATGGTAACTTAATTCATGCACCAGCACAAGAATTGCATCCGTTTACATCAACATGGCCCTTTTGTCAATGGGGACTAAACCTGGTAGGAAAGATAAATCTATCTTCATCCAATGGGCACAAATTCATAATCACAACAACAAAGTACTTTACAAAATGGATAGAAGCGGTTTCTTTAATAACAATCACTAGAAAATAGATCTTGTCATTCATACTAAGCTACTTCATCTATAGATATGGAATTCCCTAATCCATAGTAACAGACAATGGGAGACCTTTTAAGAACTAGGATGTCTAGGAATTGTGTGAGAAGTTCCATATCCAACATTGTTTTTCAACACCATACTACCCTCAAGGAAATGGCCAAGTAGAGGCCTCAAACAAAACAATTCTAAAAATTCTAAAGAAAATAGTTAACGATGTTCGATGTGATTGGCATATTCAACTAAATCTTGCATTATGGTCATATCTAACTAGCCTCAAAACACCCATAGGAGCTACACCATATGCGCTGGTATATGGATCAAAAGCTATACTACCCATTGAGGTTGAAATTCCATCACTTTGTGTTTCACTGAAAGGTATCATTCCAGATGAAGATTATAGGGTTTCTAGACTGCAAGAGTTGGAACTATTAGATGAACGTTGCCAACAAGTTGTGAACCATCTAACGACATATCAACAGAGGATGTCCAAAAGCTACAATCAAAGGGTAAAGCCTAGAGTCTTTCAATTTGGGGACTTGGTCCTAAAGGAAAACCCTGGAAATCAGTAGGACAGAGAAAAGAAAGGGAAGTTTGAACCTAACTAGCTAGGTCCCTTTATCATCATATCAATTTATGGATCTAGGGCTTATCAACTATCTACACCTGAAGGGGATCTTTTTGATGAACCTATCAATAGTATCCATCTTAGAAAATTCTACACCTGAGTCACCTAGTACACTTATTATCTATAAACTAAGTTACCTTGATCACTTTGGTTCACCAACATGATTGGGACAAAAAAATACAAGAACAAATTGAAAAACAAAAAAAATTTGAAAAATAGTTGTGGGACTAAATTAAAAAAAATCAATAAAACTAAAATTTGAAAACTTTGATCTTCTCGCTTTGAATGATTTTAAAGTATTGCCAATGTTTAGAAACACTTATGTCAATCCATTGACTTCCACCATTCATCGCTCCTCAATCAATACCCATTGCAAGTTGTCTTGTATGACTAAGTGAGATATCAAAGACAACAAGCAATGACGCCTAAGATGATGTCACAAGTAGACAATATAAAATTAGTTTCCTTTCTAAGCTATTTGACCTAGATGTTTATTTCACATTCCATCATTTCTAGAGAAATCCTATCATGATCTCAAAATAATAAATAAATATCTTAAATACAAAATAGTATTAATTCATAGATGATGACTAGAAACATTTAAATTCATATTTTAAAAGTTCAAGTTTTAAATCTATGGCTAAGAAAAACTTGGTCAGGGTCATGCTCATGCTTCTAATCCAAGGTGATGAATAATAGATATATAGACTAAGATAAATGTCTAGGGATGAGTGATAATGAGATTCAGATGTGGTGATGTCATCATTTAAATTTATGCAAGAATGTCACTTGTAGACAAGTCATTGCATTAAGAACACTCTGATCTAAGTGGGCCCAAATAGTTTTTACCATGAAAAATATTAATAAGTGTAATGTAGTCACATTCGTTATTACTACAAGATGTTTGAAAATTAGTTTAGTTAGTTATGTGTTAATAGTTTGGTTAAGGTATACATTTTAAGTAGACGAAGATATCTTATTTTAAACAAAAGCTATTTACAATGCAATAATAATAATAAAATAAAAAGAGTAGGAAGAAAAAGAAAATAAATGTGAAGTTGTTGAAATGTACTTATTTTGCATGGTTATAGTCTATTAGGCTATCCTTGATTTACATAATAATTATTAATTATTAATAAAACATAAAGTATATTATCATAGTGTGTAAGTTGGTCAATATTATACTTTAATTTATTTTGTTCTCTTGATTAACAAATTGAATAATATTTTTTTTAATTCCAAGTTCAAGAGGGTCTATTAGAGGGCCTCTCCTTATATGAAAACAAATATAGATAATCAAAAAATAGATCAAAAATCTTGCATGACCTAAAAGGGTGATAGATCCATCAAGGAAATAAACAACTAGCATAAACATAATCCAACAAACAAAATAGAATAACTACAAAGACATATACTAGCATACTTCAATACATGTATCACAAATAAGAGAAACCAATATAACTAATCACCACAAAAAATATAAAACATCAATTAAGAACTTGAAGCTCTCAAGTAGGATATAGAAGTACCATGAGACATCAACTTCGACTACTCACCAACCTTATTCATGACACTATCTTTAAAATTCAATACCACCTTTGCTACAATGAGAAATCAAAATCAATCACTGAATAAGGAATATAAATAGCCTCAATAATCTCATCACACTTAACATAATGAGAGAATATCATTCACAAACTATAGCAAGGTGAAACTACTTGTAACCTCTAACACCTCTCCATGACACTAAAAAATTAGGTCTTTATCAACTTGATGGAGATCCTAAAGCACACCCATTGCAATTCCAAAATTTCTATACCAAAATTTATAAAGTACAAAGGATTAAAATCCTCCACCAAAATTTTTGTACTCACCTTTATTAGACAAAAAGGCATTCAGGATAATATTTTTTGTTCCATGATGTAAGAGAAATCCTCCCTTCTTGCATGATTGAACACAACAAGGTCCTTAATATTAGGATTAAGGTTCCATTTACTTTGCAATCTTATGTATATTTTATGTATCTCCAACATTGTTCAAAGGTGTACTTGGATGCCTAGGGTGTGATTGAAGAAATACTTTGCAATTTAAATTCCCCTATATGTTTAGCATTTGTTGTCATATGCATTCATGATGGAGGTGGAGCATAATGACAGTGGTTATAATTGACTTTGTGATCATTTAAGGTTCCTTTTTGCGGTGAGTGCAAAAAGTTGGGTCCACTTTTTGACCAAAAAGTAGAAGTCTTTTTCTTGAAAACCAAAGTTTTTCATAGTTGGAATACAAATTTAAAACACTTACATATAGAATATTAACACGACAAATTAAAGTATAAAATGTAGGATTTTATTTCTAGTATTTAAATATGCAACTTATTCCAATACCCAAATGATAGAGGATGTTTTTGTATAGGATGTACAAAAGTAATTTAAAAAAAATTGTATGTTGTGGGCCAAAAATATACATGTGTACCCAACATAATTTGACCTAAATGAATGTATTTTTGTAATTTATTTTGTGGAAAGATGTATATGATGATGAAGCTTGATCAAGATATTTTTGTATTTTTTTAATAAATCTTTTTAAATTAATTGTATACTAGGCCCTAATTTGTAATTTAAAAAAACCCTCATGTACAACTACCATTATCTAAAGCAAACTAATTGTAACACAATTTTTTTTAACATTTGAAGAATGATGTCTAGATTGGTCAAAGATAATCTAAAAATAAAATAAAATCAAAAGTTATTAAAAATAGTAATATATGTCTTTCCAAATATATTAGCTTCTTTTGTTTAAAAGTTAATTAATAAATAGAAAAAACATGTCCAACAATTAAAAATTCACATATTTGAAAACTAGACATTGTCATTTATAATGAGTTTTAATTTGACCTAAAAATTCTAATCAAAATTGATTCTAGTCATATTGCTAAAGTTTGTTTTTAATCTTGCTATTAACATGTTATTGTACTTGTAGGTCCAAGGCTAAGGGTTAGTTTCTAAACTTCTTCCAAGACTAAAACTAAAACAAAAAATATGTATTTTACATATAAATTTTTATGGAAGTGTGTGATCAATGGAGAAATCCTAAAATTTGTTAAAGGGTTGCATTGTAACATTAAATTCCTATGAAATAACAAAGTGCAAAGGAAATAATATGAAACAAAAGGAACAATGTTACCCTAGGTCTTCATCTTCCATGCTTCACCTTTGTTACACCTCCTAGCTTGCTGTAAATAGAGATGCCCTCAGATTTGTGTGAGCAACTATGACAAATGACAAGACCAAAGCAAGTTTTGAAGGATTTTATTGAAAGAAATGACTTGACAATAGACTAGAATGACAATGACTGCAAATGACAATGACCATGAGTTGACGAAAATGACATGAGATGGAGAGAAAGATCAAGAGAGAGAGAGAGAGAGCCAGAGGGAGCCAAATGAGAACAAAATTGCCATTTTATAAAAACTGCAATTTTGAATGTGTGGCCAGGATGAGAAGATGACAAAAAACCCTAGAATAAATGATCAAGATTGAATGTTGCAATAAGAATTAGGGTTAGGTCAAAATTAGGGCAAATGATAATGATGAAGGGCCAAGATTGAATTATAAGATAATTCAATCAAAGTCAGAGGTAAATGAGATGTCCCGAGATAAATTTTGGAAGATAAAATTTGTACAGGACAAAAGGTTCTTTGGAGAAATTAAATAATAAAATTTATTTACTCCGGTGACAGGTAAATAATTAAATAATAAAGATATTATTTAATTATGGAGGGAATGTGACAAAAGTCATTTTGAATTAAATAATGATTTAATTCAAAAGAATTCAAAGAAGTGGACCAAATTAAATAAATAAAATTTATTTAATTTATGAGAGAAGAGGCTAATGAATAATTAAATAATTAAAATAATTATTTAATTATAGTGGATAGTGGACAAAAATTAAATAAATAAGAATTTATTTAATTTTAGAAAGAAGGGGACCTAATTAGTGACGTAATTAAATAAATAAAATTTATTTAATTAATCAAGGGAGAATAAAGATAAAAATGAATTAATTAAATAATTAAAATTATTTAATTAATAGAAGAATTATGACTTTAGAAAATAATTAAATAATTAAAAATTATTTAATTATTAAGAATGAAAGGGGAAATGTTGAATAATCTAAGAGTTGCAAGCCTAGGACAATTTTATGTGTCTGAATGCATACTCACTCTAAAGTGCATATCCATTCTAAAATGTAACATGCACATAGTCTTAATAGAAATAGGAACTCATTTTGAAAATGAGTACACATTCTAAAAATAAATGGGTACCCATTCCTATTATATCTATTCTCATTCCATTTTTAGTAAAATATATTATGGCTACATCTCTACAATTTTTATTTTATAAGTATGATTTGATTAATGAATATTTCTATAATTTCCTTCATGTGGGTGTCTTTTTATAGTATCTTAAAAAGTCATATCATATTCAGTTCTTAAAGGGATTCAATTATAAGGAGTATTTTCATGTAGAATGAAGTACATGGATTATCTTTTTAAAGGAATAAAGTTAATGAATTGTTTTTAAAGGTATCAAGTGCGTGTGACATATTGAACAAAAGATCTACATCTATTTGTACTTCATAAATATTAAGGAGGATCCATACCAAAGTAAATTAAATGTCATTTGTTATCAAGATAGTTTACTAATTATACGACCAAATAAATGTCAACAAAAAAGAAAAATGAAGCTCATGATACCTAAAGAAATTGAAGCATATTGAGAGGAGGAAAAATGACAAAGAAATAGGAAATAGAGGATTCAAGATATCAAGAATATTGAAGCATCCAATTCAATCACTATTAATGAAGATAACATTGAAGAGACCAACATGGATGAAGAGAATGTAGAATATGTAAATTTAGAAATGGTGAGTGTGGAAGTGTTCAAGAATATGGAAAAAGGTGATAGTAGAAATGAATATAGGTAAGTCTTCAATTGTATCCAATGATAATTATATTAGTTATTTTTAGGAATATGGATTTATTAATGTTGAGATAAATTCTACTATTAAAAATAACACAACAAAAAATGAAAATATAATCCCTTGTATGAGTGAAAATGCTTTTTTTTTTTTAAATTGAAAGAAATGTATTGGATAATCCTTGTGGTAAAATATCTCAGAGACAAATTCTAACACATACAAATATATTGTGGGTGTTGCCACAATAGCGTGTCTCACTTTTGGGACATCTTGAATTTTTTTCTTGAAATCACTTATTTTTAGCAAAACTAATGATTTAAGCCTTGAGAGGTTCCATACAAATGGTTTTAATTGAAGAGGGTTAGATAAGACCCCCTTAGATCAAATACCCTTGGATAGATGTAAAACGCGGAAAACTCACATACTAAACATAGTTCCCAAAAGGCAATGCTTATTCCAAATAAGGAAAGTGAATCATATACTAAATAAAATATCTATAAATGCTCTATAACAAGTTACAATAATTAAGTACATATCTCATACACCAGTAGGTGTTACATTACATCTGTTTCAATGTTACAAGTATAATTTTTGCATCAA
Organism: Sequoia sempervirens; assembly: GCA_007258455.2. NCBI lineage: Eukaryota > Viridiplantae > Streptophyta > Pinopsida > Cupressales > Cupressaceae > Sequoia > Sequoia sempervirens. Next base: position 134,746,712 of record VDFB02000015.1, on the reverse strand, counting down.
TACTATAATTACATCCATAAAGATAAATTTGCATTTATAGATTGGCTAAGAAAGCCATACAAGAATTTCACAAAGAAGTGTATCCATAATGAATCATATAGTATAAGAATATTTGTCCTCAACCGCCATGACTCTAAAGGTCTTCTGCAAGCCGAGGCCAAGAGTGAGGTTAAGGCACTTTTTCTGCCCAACCACGAAGTACTGACCTTCCCTAGGTTTCTTCCTAACACGAAGAAAGCATCGACCCTCCGCAAGAAGCCTAGCAACCTGGAATAGTAAAAGCAGGAGGGAATCTCTCAATCCATGCCTGATGCCTATATGAATTCCTAAACTATAATAACATAATACTTACATACATGATGTGGCAGCGACATATATAACATATAATCTAGGCTTTTCAAAAACCATCTATTTCGTGATGGTACACTAGCTTGGCCAAGCAAAAATAAAACATAATGGTAATTTAGAAAAAGTAAATAACTGTCTCTGGGAGCCCACATTCAACATCCTATCCTGGAAGTAATTCCATAGAAAGAATAAATATAACACAAAATCTCATAAGTTTGATAAAATAGCAAGCATTCACTGATCATTAAGCTCTTTCAGAACACATTTTTTTTACTCCAAGTTTGTTATTTGGTTAGCATGTCCATCTATATTTATAAATCCAATGAGATGAATATACCATAAGTAAAGTAAGTTGCTTATCTAAAATAAATGATTTATATATACTGTATACACCTAAAAATGGTCTAGATAATCTAATTAATTAAATACGACTTATTTGATTAATTAACCTTAAATTCATCTTCTATTAAATAAATAGAATTATTTATTTATAGTTCATTCTTCTAAATTCTTCAATTTTAAATTATTCTATCTTAATTAAATAAGAAAACTTCAATAGTTTGTATTATTTAATTATCTAAATCATGTTTCCTCTTAATTAAATAAAATATCATAAAGATTTATTTAATTATCATATCCCTGTTTATTAAATAAGCAAATGTCAAATATTTGTTTCATTTAATTAAATATCTTCTTTTTGTTAAAAATTGAATAAATCAAATTTATTCAAATAAAGGAAAATTTTCCTCTATTCACTCACCTACCATATTAGATAAAACATCTAATTTATTTCAGCTGGCATTCACAAGAAAGTTGTGGAGACAAATTTGCAGGTAATCCTCTTCAATCTCTTTTCTCTGATTCTTCCTATCATTTGGCTTGATGTTTTCATGGGGAGAAACCATTCCCATGATCAACTCAAGGTTCTTCATCTCTCATCATTCAATCCTCCAGATCAAATCCAAGCCTTTGTTGTGCTACCACATCATAGGATACTGTCGTGAATCTATATATACAGCCTTCTGAAACAGGAAATGGATCCCATCTTTGTGCAAACTTACTCTACAGGAATATCAATCAAGCAATCAAGCATCTTAGCAATAACATTATCATTGAGCAATAACAATCATAGCATCAGTAGAATCAATATCATGGTTGCATCATAGTTCACCGTAGCTTCTTTCATCATAGTTTCATGTCAATTTAGATTACAGTAGCTTCATTTTATCAGTTAGAAATCACCATATAGGATTAGATTATTGCATTTAGCAGCATCTCATTCTCTAGATTGGCATTTTAATAGTCACAATGCTTATCAAATCTGAGAGCCTCGTGACTTAATAAATCTTTAGAGATATAGAACAATATGACACTTTCAGTAAATTCTTGCTTTAAATTAGTTTAATTGCTTTTGAATCTTTGATATATTGTCTTATTAAGAAGTGTTTTTCAATATTGTACTCATTATTTATTCCACACTTACATTTTGGCACCCGCCAAGGGGCCTTAACCCCATATTTTAACATTTTTTTTGAAAAGTGTTCATACATGATTCTGGCGTGTTCTTTGAGTGAGAAAGAGGGATTTTTCAGTGCTTTTGACAAAAAATTTAGTGCTTCAAACTATTTCAGTGCATCCACCAAAAAATTTAGTGCTTTTGACTATTCATCCAACAAAAACTTTAGCGCTTAGGAAGATAGTTTTAGCGCATCCACCTGAGGCTTCCAACACGGTTGACTGTTCCATGAAATCTTGTTTCATGCTACCTAAAAATTCTGCAATCTTTTGATGAATTTTGTACACTTCCAATCAACTCTAAATTTTTGATTTTGGTTTTGACTTTATTATAGCGCTTATGTAATTGTCTGGATCCAACACACCATTCCAGTAATTTCATATTTCATTTGGACTGATTCCAATCTTAACCATAGGCCAGGTAGCTAGCCTCCTCTACCTTAACCACAACCTTGGTCTACTCAACAACCTAAAACTCATGAAGAACTCAAGCACCTTTGTTCATTAACTCTTAGGTCAGTCAAAGGTCCAAAAATAAATTTAGAAGCAATATAATTTAATCCATTCCAAAATCTAACATTTTCTATGTTGCATCATTTCAATCAATTCTTATACAATAATTCTACTTCATTGCATTTCATTAATCTCATTTCCAAAATATTTTAATAATGTCAAATTTAAAACTTAGAATTATCATGGAACATAGAAATTTTATCCATAGATATATGACTAGGGGCATCAAAATTTTTCCTTAGAGCTTTTTTTTACTTTACCACATATTCACAATCAATCCCACAACTAATCAATTCCAACATAAAGTCTATGAGCTGTAAGTTTCTTTTAGAGTGGACATAGGCAATAGAACTCAAATTTTGTTAGCAGCAAATCTACTAGTCCAGAGTGGATAGACCCTTCAAATACATTTAAAATCTTACCTAACCTGCTTTTTCCAAAATAACCTTTTCTTTATCCTTTTGTTTTAGTGAGCCATTCCAGTCATTTTCTCCTATGTTTTCCATAGATCTCCTCACCTCAAAATAGTCTTTCCAACTTGTCATATTTTGGATATGTTTTGACAAATTTTTCATAGATATTTGGTCCAATTTTTACTGAACATATCCTTTTCTATTCAGAAAATGGCCAAAAAAAACCTAAGGATGTAAAGTTCAAATTCAAAAAGGTTTTGGAAAAATATAAGCTTGAGCATGCCAAACTTCAAAAGTTTGAGTAATCGACTCATTGAAACTAAATTTCCTTTTCAAATGCAAAACTTGTAACAACTTCAAGATATGCAAAAGGGAACCACGAAGAGGTACTCTTTACAAGACATTTGTCCTTACCTATTTCATCCAAGTATAGACATGATACCATTTCCAAGACATTGTGAATTCCCAAAATATGACAAGTAAAATGAAAAAATAGATCGAATTGACCATGTAAGGGAATTCAAAACAATGAGTTTAGAGTTTGCACAAGAGGATACTTACCTAATGAGGTTATTTCCTCGGAGCTTAGGAGGTCACTGTATGGAATGGTTCTCCAAATTACAACCAGGGATTCGATCCTTTGAAGAACTAGTCAACAAATTCATCTCACAATTCTCCTTCAACATTCAACATGACGTAACCATAAAAGATCTATACAACATGAAACAAAAGAAGGGTGAGACATTCCTATCATTCTTACAACATTGGTGAAAGTTGTTTGCTAGATATTCTTGATCTATACCTGAAGAGGAAAAGATTGAATTATTTATCGACAACTTAAATGATGACATGAGTTATAGACTGGAACTGCAATGTCCACCGACATTTGAAAAGGTGATTGAGAATGGGCTTAAAATTGAAGAAGCCTTAGTCAAAAGAGGAAAGTTTAAACATTACAATGATACATCAAACAATGCAAATTCCTCAAATCACTATGAAAGCAATGGAAAGCCTAAATTTTGGAAGAAAAAAAGAAATACTGGAAACAATGGTGCTACAACTGACACACAAAATACGAAACCAATATTCAATTTGACGACAACAACTATGAAAATAAATCAAAATGACAACCAAAACAACAATCAAGGACCCACTCAAAACAACAATACAAACAATGGGGAATCTTGACCAACATCATATCAAAGACAATCCAATCGACATAGATTTACACCATTAGGACAAACCTTGGAATCAACAATGAGAGAGCTTATTGCAAATAGACTTATTTCTCTACCAGAAGCAAGAAATTGGGAGCCGAAATGAAACCATCTTGGTGGAATGATGCTGATTATTGTAACTTTCATAAAAATAAAGGACATAAAACAAGTGACTGTATGCAATTAAAAAAATTGATACAAGACTTGATTAAAGAAAAGAAGGTGTTTTTCGAAGGAAATCAAACAAACAACGATCACAATGCGTTTACAAATCCTTTACCCAATTATGAAAAGGGAGACTCTTCTTCAAACAGTAAAGGAAAAAGTGTAAGCTATATTTATGACCACCATCCATTGCATCTTTGAAGTTGAGAAAAATAAGGTCATTGATAATCAAACAAATAACATTAAGATCAATGACACTATATCCCTAAATGTGATCCCAGACATAAACACATCTGACAAGCAAATCAATGTCATAAAAATTAGGGAAAGACAAGACTATCAACTAGTCAATGCAACAACAAGGGGGCAGTCCAAAGTGATATTGAAAGGAGTTTCATCTAAAACCACTACCCCCCCTTGAAATCAATACAACATAGTGTATCAACTACAAAAGATACCAACACAAATATCCATATTAGAACTTCTCAAAATTTCACCATCACATAAGGAAGTTCTAGAACAGGCTCTAGTGGCCACTACGATACCAATAATTTGGATGTCTGCCAATTTCAAGCTATGGTGGTACATCTGACTATGCCTCATTGTCTGTCATTCTTTGAACAAGATGATGTGTCACTAAATCACCCACACAATGTGGCCCTGCATATAGAGGTTCTAATCCATAAACACCATGTCAAGCGTGTCTTAATAGATGGCAGGGCTAGATTAAATATTTGTACTTTAAAACTAATTCATGCACTAGGTTATTCTGACAATGCCATTGATGCCAAAAGAAAGATAATAATAAAAGAATATGATGAAGAGGAAAGGTCTTCCAAGGGGCTGATTGTACTACCAATTCAAGTGGGACCAATTGTTAAGAATGTAGTTTTCCAAGTGTTAGAAAAGAAGCTAAGATATAATATACTCTTGGGACATCCATGGATTCATGAAATGCAGGCAATACCATCGACCTATCATCAGTGTTTAAATTTTCTAGTCAATGGATAGGAAATCACAATATCAGCTGATTATAGTAATCCCCAGACTTGTAACATGCTTAAAGCAACTCAAGACACTCTGGTACCCTACAATAGAGAAGCCAACACTTCAAGTTCATCCAATGGTGAAAAGCAACTAAATTTTATATCCAAATGGGTTGAGAAGAAGAACCAGTCAAAGGAAAAATTTGTTGTTGACTCAACTTTATCAAACAATGAAGGTCCCCTGAATACTCTATCACAACAATTCACAGATAAGATCCAGTTAAAGGACAAGGGCTTGGGAGAATATTCCATTGAGCAATCTTTGTGTCTTTCACAATTGTTGCCATCTCCAAAATCATATGGATGGCCCACAACAAACACACAACAATCATCACAACCTATCACAGTTGTGGATGAAAGGTTTGTAAAATCAGGTACTCTAGAAGATGAATCAGAAGACAAAGCCATTCTCAATTGGATCTACAAAGATGAAGAAGCCTCAACATCAACAAATATTAGCATCTGGATATATCAGTATGGAAAAGGAAAGGCTATCTTAGAGAAAATGGGATATGAAGGCCAGGGACCTATTGGCAAAAGAAAAGATGGCATTATATAACCTATTCAACCTCTAACACTTCAGCCTAAAGACAAAACAAGATTAGGCTATACAAGGGAATCAAAAGAAGAAGAAAAAACTCATAAAGTGGTAGAAAGGATTCTTCAAATAAGGGATGGTTTTCAAATAGATTCCAATGAGTATGAATGGGATCATTTATCTACAACATCATACACTGACAAACACATTGATTCCATAAAAGCATATACACCCACATGAGAGGAGGGACAAAGTTCAAGAACTAGGCCACTTGTAATGGGATCACCAAATATTGATGACTCAAGTGAAGATGAACATACATCGAGTGCGATAGATGACTTGGAGGAGAGTAATATCATAGACCTCAACCTTCCCACTAACATCTTTGACCACATGGCTATTGGAACCCTCACTGCCATCGACCTTACTCAACCTGAGGACTTTTTACCCTTGATGCATCTTGAACTTATTGACTGGGAACCAACCGAGCCTATTAATATACCAGTCTTTTCAAATGATGATGCCATCATAAATTTTCTTTGTAGTGACACACTCGATACAAGTTATACCCATAACACTCATAACAACACTTCAAATCAAGAGGGTGTCAAATCTTCCAGTTGCAAAATTGACAATAGGAATAACAGATCTAATGGTGAAAACCATTCAATGACATCATTAGATCTTAAAAAAGTAAAAATAAATAACACATCTAATAGTGAAAACCTTTCTAAGGCACTGAAAGATGGGAGATTTGACTCCCTTCTAGAACATTACCATGCCAGATCGTTAGTACTGGTGGAACCTACATAGTCAATCAATATTGGCACAAAAGAAAAGATAAAAATGCTACATCTGGCAACATCAGTGACATAACAAGAAAAGCCAGAATTCATCAAGTTATTTGAAGAGCAACATATCAACTTTGCTTGGTCTTACTCTGATATGCCAGGGCTAGATCTAGATCTTCTGATGCATCATCTATCTTTACCATCCAAAATCAAACCAGTCAAACAAAAACTAAGGAAAATGCATCCCCACATGCATTGATGGTAAAAGAAACTGAGTTGAAAAAGTTATTGGATGTAGGTTCATTAGATCCATTGATTACGCTGAGTGAATTTCAAATATTGTACCTATATCTAAACTAGACAACAATATTAGAATATGCACAGATTTCAGAGATCTAAATAAGGCATGTCCCAAGGATGATTTTCCTTTACCAAACATTGACATTATTGTCTATTTAACAGTGGGACATGCCATGTTGTCTCTAATGGATGGCTTCTTGGTATGCAAATAATGTTCAAAAGGAGTCTTGATTAGTTCATGCGAGGTCTTTAACTTGGGGGACATTGTGCCTAATGTCCCTAAGAAAGGACCAATCAAAGAATAGAAAATTCACAACTTAGGGGATGCATTGTGTCACATCAAGCCACTAAGAGGAATGTAATATGATAAGAGATATCATGCTCTTGAGGGACATCACACCCAATGCCATCCAAAAAGTGGCAAACATATCGTATGAAGTAAGAAGACAACACCATGAACCATGAAAAGAAAAATACAAAAGGATAATGCCAATGTATGCCCCCACTTTAAAGAAATTGCTAAACACCATACTGTGAGTAATTACTTTAAAGTAGCAAATAATAAATTCAAACAAAGAAGAAGACATGAGAGCCAACTTGGAAAGCCCTATGCCAAGTCATATGTTTCCAAGTAAAGCCACATCATGTAAGAGAAAAAGCCCAAAATGAAAACACCAAACACATAAGGGATCTATGGATTTGGGGTTAGTATATTCTTGCTGCAATGGTTTTAGAGAGCTCCGAACTATCATCATCCCCCAAATACACATAGAACTAGAAGAATGACACAAAGAGAGAGAAAACAAAGGAAAACCTTTTGGGTCAACATGGAAGAGACATGAATGTATTGATGCCTTGTGTCATCCCCAAAAGGAAAACACAAGACAAAAGAGAAAAAGAGAAAATGAGAAGGAAAAGGAAAAATAAAGCCTTTTGGGTCAACATGGAAGAGACATGAATGTATCGATGCCTTGTGTCATCCCAAAAAGGAAAACACAAGAAAAATGAAAAGAGCGAAAAGCAAAAAGTAAAAGATTGATGGCATAGAGAATAATTAAGGTACAAATAAAGGAATGTCACAAAGAGAGAGAGAACATCAAGAAAAATATCACAGGGGATCACATGACACACATGCAATCACACAAAATAAAGAAAAAATAATTAATGCAAAATACTAGTAAGGCATAAACGAGTCAACCTATGAATAGGTCATCCACCTCCCAATCATGTTTGTTGTATACCAAAGGAGGTAAACTAGCCAAAGTGACAAGAGAAAGTGCCCAACTAGGAGAAGTACCAGGTTAAACACTCTATGTGGTAGATTTTTCATCTAAGCTCATGGAAGAGGAAAATAATGTATTCAATTCATTATGCACCTCTTTTTCAATTTTAGAAACCTCATCATTGTCATCCAAATTAATCACAATAGGAGGTCAAAGGATAATGTCCGTGGAAGAGTTCAACTCTTGTTGTGGTTGTATTAGATTTTTTTGTTTCGGGGTAGGGGTAGAGTCATCATGCATTGCTTCAGTTAGGTTTGGATCTTGATTATCTTTATTTAATTCATCATGTAACCTGTGAGAAAGGGCATGATGTCTACTCCTACACTCTCTAACACCTCTGTTTCTTTTTAGTTTTGTTTTCAAGTTGTGTTTGTGTAGGAGCGGGTTGATCAACCATAGGTTTCTTTTCTTCCCTAAGGGGAGGAACAAAATAAACCATCGGGGGTTGTTTAACCACTTTCTTTTTGACATAAGTTTGTTTTATTCTAGGAGGTGTGACAAAGTTTTTTTCATTGTCTCTTCGTCATTTGCAAGATGTAGGTGAAGGTTTTGTCTTAGGTTGGTCTTGGTTGTTTGGGACTTCTTTAGGTTCAAGCATGGTTTCATCAAGGATGGTAGGTTGAGAGGTTGATGGGGCCATGTTTCAGAGGGATAGTTTGACTATTTTCTTTTCTTTGAATTTTTGGTAGGATATAAAAAAGAAGTCTTCTCGTGGCTTTATAGGTTCCATGGGCTCGAGCCAAAAGGAATCTAAGGAAAAATTTCCTTTGGATGACAAAGGGTTGAAGTGACTATGGTGAACAATGAATATTTCATTGTCAAAGAGAAACTTTAAACATTTATGGGCAACCGAAGGGAAAAATTTCATGGAGCAAAGCCAAGGGTGGCCTAGCTTCACACAAAATTGGTTGAATGCGAGATGATGGAGAATGTGACATCTAATGTTTTTGGTCCTATTTTCAATGGTAATGTGATCGATCCAATTGTAGGGAAAGAAAAACCATTGTGTGTCTTGATCCATGCCTTTTATTGATCGTATATATCTTGATAGACCTTATGCAAAAGTAAGAATTCCTTAGTGATCACATTCTCTCCATAGGCGGGATCTATTAGTATCCCATTAGTGGGCTTGTCATAGATACAGTTTGCTATGTAGAGAGGACCATTGGGTGCATGCTTAATTATATCCTTAGAGGAGAAAGCAATGTCAAGAGGACTCTTAGTTCATCCCTTACATTAAATGACATCTATCACCCCTACCATTTCATCTATAGGATTAGTAGTGGTAGTATCATGTTGAATAGAATCATTGTTATCATCATTTGTGTCGACATTCATCACATAATTTGTTGTAGTTTCACTGGATTTGACAAATGAAATATTATGTTTTGGCATTGGGTTGGTGAAAATTTGAAAGATTTGGTTAGGAGGGGCAACATACTTATTTCCTTGATCACTAACACCTCCAATGGATAGACGACCAAAATCAATAAGGTCTTGCATGAGATGTTTAAGACACTTGCAATGTTCTATGTCATGTCCATTTTGTTGGTGATAGTGGCAATAAAAATTTGATTTAAAGCTTGGAGGTAAAGGCTTATTAGGGTTAGGTGTTTTGATGACAGACAAGGTAATCATTTGATGGTCTAACAGTTGATTCATTGTGTTATGAAGGGTATCGGGCAAGGGAGTGAATTATCTTTTTAGGTCTCTATAGCTAAAGGGTACCATGGATTTGACAACAACTAATTGGTTATTGACATGTTGAGTTTTTTGTTGAGGGAGATTAAATTGAAGGAACCCTTTATTCTGTTTCCTAAAAGGTTGGGAATTGTTTTGGTTTGCAGGCTTAGATTTCTCAATTCGGCTAGAAGTGGAATTTGTATCTTGACTACTAACCAAATTTTGATAATCACAGAGGGTAGTACACAAGTGCATGAACAATGGGAATTTCATCATGGTAAGCTTGTCTTGAATTTTACTTTGCAAATTTTCTATGAACATCTTTTGGAGGAGATGAGGGTTGGGGACCTTGACATTGATTTGGGAATAAAGCTATTGATAGCGTGAGATAAAATCAGTTACCTTTTCATCTTCTTTTTGCTTGCATCTCATCAAATCAGCCAAGGTCATCTTGGGAGTCATATGCACTTGGAAGTGATTTACAAATGCCTCAACAAGCTCCTTGAATGAACAAATTGAGTTGTTTGGTAGAGAAGAGAACCATTCCAAGGTGGTATCTTTCAAGGACCTAGGAAAAAGCTTTGCTAACAGTTTATCATCAAGGACAAAGTCACTACATAAGGTATTATAGGCATTAACATGGTTAGAAGGATCTCCCTTCCCTCCATATTTCTTAAATCTAGGAACCTCTACACCTTGTGGCATCGTTGTTCACAATATCTCCAAGGACAATGGGCTGCTTTTGACATAATATGTAGGTGGGTCATTTTGATTTTGGTTTATGGTGGATTTTTTTTTTTGAAGGGATTAAATAGTTTGGAAGAGTTGAGCGATGAGAGGGTCATTGTTTGTGCTATGAGATGGAAGTGAAAGTGGGAAAGGAGTGTATGTGTTCGTAGGACAAGTGAATGGAATGCTTATAGGTGGTAAGGTGGTAGGAGATATAACTTGCGATGCCACATAGGAACTAGGAATGTTAGTAGGAATAACCAAGGAAGGAATCACATTACTAACTTGTTGCATTGTTGTTGTGAATTAAGGGTTGCTATAGGTATGTATTGAGGCTATTGTTAGAGGGGGAGGAATTTGAGTTCCTCCTTGACTTGTAACATTGCTTGTTGGAAAAGGAGAACTAGTGGTTGAGGTGAGACGTTTTCCAAAGATTTGTGCTATGTTTTTCACAAGGTCAAGCCCTTCTTCACTTTCAAGCATGTGATGAATGTTATCTATGGTGGGAATGGCAGTAGTTGAAATGTTGTCATTTTGCACTTGATTTTGTAAGTGTGCTAGGTCTTCATGAATGTGAATTATGTTTTCTTGTGGGACAATATCATTCCTTGGTTCAACTAGCATGCTACTTGAAGGCAAAGAGTTGTTAAAGGTATTGTACATATCTAGTGTACTAATGTCAATACTGGGAGTGAAAGAGCTAGACAACCCAAGATCCACAACGATTGTGCTATTGCTGGATGAAATGAGTCTCAAACTTCATCTCACTACAGTATTAGCAATAGGACACCAAATACTCATACAAAAGCTACTGAATGCGGGGTGAATGCAAATGCAATGCAAGCTAAGAACAATGAAATGCTTATAATTGAAATTCTAGAAACTCAAACAAAAAGGCAATAAAAACAAATAGAAACTCAGAAACTGAACTTTAAATGCTAGAAAATGTAATGTAGAATATGCAGAGGGATTGATTTTCCAAGGGTGGCAAATGAGTCCTAGTGATAATTTTTTTGAAAATTTTCAAAAATTTTGAATTGAATTTTATGATTTTTTATGTTTTCTGATCTATGTTTGAGATTTAAATGTAGAATTTGAATGGTTTTCAATAAAATTGGATGCACAAATGTAAGCTATATGAGATTTCACTAATGCATAATTTGAAACCCTAAAATGCAAGTTAACCAATGAAAATCCTAATGCACTGTTAATGCAAACAAGATAATGCACTCCAAATAAGAAAAGAGGGTATTCTAAAGTTGGGTTCACGAAAATGAAAGGTGGAAAATTGGCTTCCCTTCCTCCACCCTTGATGAATTTAGGGCCTAGAAAGGGGAAACTTTCACTTTCACTCAAGAACAAACCCTTGAGATTTCTTTGCAAAGGAGAAAGAAATCTTACAAGAGGGTTGTTCTAAGGATTGAAAATAATCTAATAATGGGTTCACCACCAAGTTGAAACTTGGAAAAGATAATGAAATGTAAGGTAAAAATGAAAAACCCTAATTATATGCAAACTAACTCTAAACGACCTAAAAAGATGAATGAAATGCAACAAAAAATTGTAAAACAGAAAGTGTGCACTTGGGAAGCTGGAGATGGCTGAATGGAGGTCTGAATCATTGGAAGATATGTGCTATCAAGGTTGACTAGGACTCATTCGCCAAGCTGGGTGAATAAGTCCTATTTCTGGGAAACTGTACAGGAACATATTTCTACCAAAAGGGTATCTAGATCTGAAAAATCCTAAAAATGTACTAGAATTGGGACTCATTCACTAGAAGTGGTGAATTAATCCAGTTGGGCTTTTCTTCAACTTCTGAAGTTGATTATGCTCTTCCTTATCTGCTTTGTTCTTTTTGATTGATTTTTGGATCCAAATATCTGATTTGCAACTTGTAGGTCTTTTCCAAGTGTAAGGGTTCGAGGTTTACTTACTAATTATAATCCTCAATTCCAAATAATTCAATAGAACCAAATAAATATATATTATGAGAATTAAGAGGGATAATTATATGATTTACATCACTTATAGGAATGGAATATCATGCACATCAATGAATCAAGGTCTATAAAACAAGATAAATGATGTGTTAGTATAAACAAGAATCATCTTTACTCAAAGTAAATATTTTACAGGTATATCATTTTTGACCAACCTAATGATGCAACACAAGAAAGGCTTTCTCATCCATGTGTCAACAACCTAGACCTGCAAGAAAATGTTAGTGAATAGGGGTTTTCTTGGTCAAACCCCGTTTTGGTGATCAAACCATGAAATGAAATGAAATAAGATACATTAATGGAAAATGATCACAATGTGATGTTGCAACTCACCATAACTCTAGCACTAAGCTTTTTCTTAATTACGATGGATCTTGATTGGAAGGCTTCTTGAATCATGAAATATTCATCGCCAATGTTAGTTCAAATCCAAAGATGATACATGAAGGAATTTGCACTAATACAAAACTTCATACATTAAATGGTAGCTTTTCGTTGCATAAAATGGTGATATTTATATATTTATCATTAGCTTGCAATACACTTGTTGACATACAATCTTAAAGTAAAGGATTTTATTTTTAGAAAGAATCTACATAAAGACTTATTCATAAAGCCATGTAATTAACAAAATTATTTATTTGGTATATTACATGAAGATTATTTTGCACTGTTATAAATTGTAATCTCGATGATCCAACTTTTAAATTCTACACATTTTTCCTTCTATAATTTTAAGGACACTTCTAGCCATAATCTTAGAAAATAGAATAATAAAAATTTCAAAAGAGAACCTCTACAAGCCAAAATTTTAACTAGACCCAACAACCACTCTTACAGTCGTGTAATCACACCACTATAGTGTACTAGATGAAGGGGACTTTTAATCTTTTACATCTAAAGAAAGAAAATAGCTAAGTCTGAAATAAAACTAAACTAAAGAGGATTGGAGGTTCAAAGTAATATTCTTAAATAAAAGCCAAGAAATCAAGCATATCTTTTTACATAAAACTTCAATAAAATTTAAGTTCGACATCTAATCATCTCTAATATCTTTTATTATATCAATACATAACAAAACCTTAAAAATAATCCACATACAAATATGTATATATATTTATAATTGTATTAAGTAAATTAAAGTTGTATGGTAAAATCGAATGGAAAAGCCTCCTCATCATCAACCTTATGCATACAGGATACAACAAATAGGATGTCAAAAGAGTGAGTAGATATCATTGAAGATCTCTACGGTTATGCATGCAAGGACGGGTAAGAAAGATAAGCGTTACACAGGCCATTCAACTAACACACATACAGTTACCAACAGAGTAAAATGTATGATTCAGTCGAATGAAAGGTGGTGATGAGCATAAACTAGCTAAATCAAAAGTAAAGACTTATTACTTAAGTTTGAAGGCAAGACATAGACATTGTTTAGCCACTGAAGTTTACAGTAGAAATCATGGAGTAATCCAAATATGGCTAACTAGATGAAATCTACAGATAACTAGATGGAATTTGAATGACCTTGAGTCTTCGCATATGCATTGAGGGTGATAAGAATGAAACAAAAGTTTCAATATACAACCAAATGAAAGATTATAAGGGATAAGATGCATAAGAATTACCCAAATTCAAAACCCCTAAGATGCCACAAGGTTCCAACTAAGAATAGTGACTCACAACAAACATAAAGGCCATCTAATATATAAACAAAGTTCGACATTGATGCATTAATATATGCAAAGCGTTGGAAGCAACAATATACATTGCCTGGCAAAAAACTTATATAGAATCTAGGCTAGAGATACACCATACGGAAACCAAAAATTAAACACAGGATAAAACATTTGTGTTCATCCTCTAACCAAATACAAGGAAGAAGAAAATATGTCGCTCATCCACCGTCGACAAAAACTAGAGAATAAGGAGATCCACCTAGAGTTGAAAAATGTATGTACTATGCAAAACTGATAATCAAACATCACTTAGGGAGATCTGAGGTGAAAAGCATGCCTTAGGCATCGATTGCCACTCTAACCCCAAAAATTCAGTTAACAACACAAGCAAAGACTATGATTGGTGGTTGATAAGATAAATTTCATTAAGCGAGTTGGCCTAACAATGTGGCGAACAATTATGGTTAGTGCGGATTGTGACAAGTCTTGGCTATGTTTCCCGTCCATGGAATCAATACATTCTTGGAAATCAACAATGAATTGCAAGGCAACGATTGCCATTTTAAATGCAAATTTAAATTCTCAATCAACGAATACTATTCATAGGCCATAAACGTAAGCAATACAGAGAATGAAAGTTAACCACTTCACTCGGTTCCCAATATCTAATGGAAATATCTAATATCTATGTCAGCGTGCAAAACTAAGGGTGAGTTATACAAAACACCAAAAAAAACATAGGGGAATCAAAGATTCATTAATAAAGAGATTACGAAATAGGGTACGCCATTGTCAAAAGAAAAGAAAAGACTAAAAATCATAAAATATAATTAGTAGGAAATGAGATGATATCCAAGCATGCAAGAGAAAACTACAGGATATGCACAACTTAATTTACAAGAAAATCCAAATCTTTCAAAGGTCTCATCTATCATTTATTTCCATTCAAAATTAAACAAAAGTGAGAAACTATGAGCAATGGAATCTGATTGCAAGAATAGCTTAGCCGTGGATTGATGCCGAGATCACACTCCTCAAATTTTAGCTGCAACTTCATCAAGATTCAACAAATAGTATAGAAATTTCCCAATTCGAGAGCCTCCAAATCTCGTGGTAGCTCCCAGCAACAAAGGAAACATCAAAACCCCCCATTTCCAAATATTTTCTTTTTCTTGAGAGATAAAGACAAGATTCATTTTCAAAAGACCTGCATTCCTCGAATGCTTCCCACACTTTTTTTATTTTTCTTGCTGAGGCCTTCGTTCCTCTTTTTACATAACTACATCCTTCTTGTAACTCCTCTAGACTACTTGCCTTCTCCTTTCTCCTCCCATTCCCCTAATCGAGTAACCAAATATTTATTATAAAGAAAACATTTCCCTTCATATTCCCAATAACCGATTTTTGAATATAAAATAATATTTATTTTCATGCATACTATTTTACCTGTTGCCTATATTTCACCTATAGTTAAATCAGGCAAGATAATCATATGTTAGATCTTCGAGAGGCCAATGGAACATTCACACGAGCACAAAGACTCTACATCTATTGCTAGGTCATGGGGCACTCAGTGGGAGAAACTGCCCTAGGGAGATTTGGCATGAAAATCATCTAAGGAGAAAGTCGGCAAGACATTTTAGAGGTCTCGTCGACTAGAAGGGTTTCCATTAAGTTCGAGTGCTTAGAACCAGGGATCCTATCAGCATGAGATCTCTTTCAGAAAATAGTCTCAGCGAATAATGGTATCTCACCAACAACAGTGAACCTTCGGTGTAGCTTTCAAGTTGGGGTAAGGTCTCCTCGACTCCTAATGTCTTGCCAACGTATTAGGAGCCTCAGATGGAGAGATACTTTCAACATAAGAAGGTGAGCTTCACTAGGAGGTCTTAGTGAAGGTGAAGTCTCGCTGAAAGGAAGGGAAGGGGCCTCGATATGGTTGTCTCCGGCAGGAGTCTCGTCGACACAAAAGAACCCCTCGGTATGACTAAGGGACTTCACCAGGATGTCTCCCCGACTCGTAATGTCTTGCCGAGATTAGAGCTCAGAAAAAGGCGAAGGGCTTGCCAGCAGTTGAGGATATCGCCTTGAGGTCCTGTCGACACTGGGAAGTCTTGGTGACATAGGAAGTGTCATCGGCAAAGGTCTCATCGAAAGCCAGCGGTCCCGCCAATGAAGTCATATCGGCATAAGGTCTTGCCGAACGCATGAAGTCTCCTTGAATTTTGATGTCGGTGTAGCGCCCGATGCTTGGTGTAAAGTCTGGCTGACAGGCCAAAGTCTTAGCGACTAGTGGAGCCTCCAAAAAGGAAAAAGAGTTCACCAAAGGGAAGGGATTTCTACATGATGTTTTGGAAAACTGAGATTGTCTTGCCAACATGGATTAACTTTGACATAGGTTGAAGCCTTTGCCAGGATGTCACGCCGATCTGTAGATTTCTCCCCGATAGGGA
This sequence comes from Sequoia sempervirens, assembly GCA_007258455.2. NCBI lineage: Eukaryota > Viridiplantae > Streptophyta > Pinopsida > Cupressales > Cupressaceae > Sequoia > Sequoia sempervirens. Next base: position 134,730,033 of record VDFB02000015.1, on the reverse strand, counting down.
GAGGAGCCCGCCGAAGGATAAAACGGTCGGGTATGGTCTCAGTGACCTGTTAAAGTCTCACCGATATGAGAACCTTCGGTATAGCATTCCAAGTCGGAGAAAGGTCTCCCTAACTCAGTGATCTCTTGGTGAAAGGAAAGCAGAGCTCGGTAAGGTAAAATGCATTTGGGGAGACACTAATGGTCTCTTGCCGACAGATGAAATGAGCTCACCATGAGCTCTCATCGACTGTTCCACGATATGCCGATAGTTGTAGAGACACATAATCGCATCGACGAGACACTTCTAGTGTCTCGCTGAGATGTGATTCTGACTGAAGAAGTTTTGACCACCTACATAGTCTACATGGAGTAGGCTCAACCAATCAGAGAAAGCCAAAAGCAAGCCGTGGCAGTGGAACCAAGTACCAGGAGAAGGTGATTAATAGAAGGAAAAGTAACATGAGCTCAGGAGCATTCAAAGCAGCTTGATTGAGGGGAATTCAAAAAGGGACACGATACTAGGTAGTGAATGCGGTGGTTGCAGAAAGATCAAGAAGGTTTCCTATGAAGGAAACCTTTCTTCACCAACAAAGGCAACATGGACACGCAGGGTGCAACATTAAATTCAATAAAAATATCTAAGGAAAGATCTATCCCGTGGCCTGATAGTTTTTGTAATCCCTAAGGGGCTGACACATTGGTGTATTTAAGGCTTTTTTGCCTTTTTGTAGATAGTTCGGATTATACACTCGGAAGAGTTAGTGATTTTTTGTCAATCATTTCTTGACTAAATGTATGTTTTGTAACTCAACTAAAATTTGGAACGTATAACAGAGTTCACCTTGAAAGCAAGTACTAATGCCCTTACCACTCTCATTTTCTGTATGTTGGCTTATGTATGTATTTCTTTAAACAATGTTTTTCTAAATCTGTATTCATACCACAAAGCTGTGAAGTTTGTTTCTTCCTTCTTGAGATATGTATGTAGATCAAACTTGTCAAGAGTGATGCATAAATCTAATGGGGTCATGTTGAGCAAGTAAAGTAGCTGCAGTCTAGTTTTCTTAGTGTGGTTGCTTTCTATTTTCATTTTCCTGATTTCTTATTAACTCAGTGTATGACCATAGAAATAGTTCAGTATAGTTTCATTTTGTATGCATTTCTTCTCCCTTTACCTCACAAAGATCAATAGTATAGGTGATACCCAAAGGAAGCCGACCTTCTCCGGAGGTTCACTCCAATCTCAGGTGACCCATAGCCTTGGAGTGATCCAATGTTTCACTAGAAAGCTTAGTTTTTATAACTTTGCATAGGGTGCATTTCTAGGTGACAACAGTTTCTGGCACGCTCGGTGGGACAGTGAACTAGATTGAACTGCTAGTTTGGTATGCAACCAGTGAATTTCAGACTTTATATAAGTCCTTTGGCATACTTGGAAACTCCACAAAGAAGAAGAACCCCAGAAATCAGTGCCTTCTATAGTTTATGAGAAAATTTTAGATAAGAGGCAGCTCAGGTCCCTTTGAATATTTGCAGCTGTCACCACCAAGAAGGAAAGGAAGAGCAACAAAAAAAGGAGGAACAACAGTTATCTATTCTAGAAGAACTCAGTCTACTCCTCCATTAGTGGGATCTCATTTTGATATACAAGTAAATTCAATTCAGCTACCTCCAATGGCCACTCCAAGGAATCAACCCTTTGTCACTTTCAATAGAGGCAACCCCTTAAATTTGGCACAGCACAACGACATCACAATGGCAGCCTTAAAGAGTCTACCAATTTTCATGGGAGAAGACCAAACTACTCCCATTGAACATATGAGAGATGTGGCTTCGTTATGTGGAGTCCACCACATAACCCAAGAGAACATTGTAATGAGATTACTAGCTGCTTCACTGAAAGGAAGAGTTGTGCAGTGGTATAGGAGCCTACCAGTCAGTTCAATTGCAACATGGGACGAATTTGGAGATAAGTTGCATTAGCAATTCCAAGACATGTCTGACAACTTGTCTCTACTGGAGCAATTGACTACAATTAAGAGGGCTCCATAAGAGCAAATGAATGATTTCGACTTTAGATTTCAGAGAACTTGGGATAGGATCCCTGCAATGGTGAGGCCACCTCTAGAATACACATTTTTGTATTTTTTGAGGGCTCTGAACAGTGACATAGCTATCATGATACAGTCAATGGGAGGAGTGTCCTTGCCAGACACTTTCGAAATAGTAATCAAAGTGGAGAACAGCTTAATACAAGCTGGCAAACTCGCTCCTAGGCCACCAATGCCTATATTTCTAGAGATTCATGCAAACATCCCTTTGCAAATACCTCTTTTCACACCTCTACCAGCTGTACCAACATTGCCAGTTGTTGTTCCAACCATTGATAAACAAGAAAGTGTTGCTTCAAGCTCATCACAGGAGTTACAAGAGATCAAAAGTCTTTTACAAACTTTTGGTAACAAGTTGGTGAACTTGGAAAAGCAGCAGACCTATTCTAGGCCTTATCAACAGTAGAATCAGGCCTCAAGTCAGCCTTTTCAAGGTCAACAACAGCAATTCCAAGGGAATAGATATCATTATTAGGGAAATTATCAGGGCCCAAGATAGAGTGTGAACACAAGGCCTTTTCAGGCCTATGCTCCAGCCCCTATTAGTGCGACCAAGGAGTTGATTCCTATCCAAAACAACTTAGCAGTAGACTTTGAGTGGTGTTACCCTTGTAACCAACCTCATAATCAAGCCACTTTCTCAAATGGACTAATCAATCAGGAACTTATGGTACATAATGCTTCAAGTTCGCAGCAGAGTGCATGTGATGATGCATCTTCACAACACCAAGACCAATTTAGCAATGATACAACCCTGCTTAACTGGCAAGGTCAAGAGTTTTGTGGGTTGAATGAAGATAGTTCTCCAGTTACAACTAACACCAAGGCAAAGAAGAGAGCTTTTGAGCTTAGCCAAGTGGCTGACAAGGGAAAAGCAGTGATTGCTGAACCATCTACATCTCGAGTGGCTCCTGTTTGGCAAAGAAATCAGCAACTCCCAGACAAGGAGTAGTCACACCCGCAAGCTAATCATACTGGTATAAAAGTACATCCTAAAGTAAATCCAATTGTACCTTATAATATCCTTGATAGTATGAGAAAAATGAATGTTACAATGTCCATGTGGGACTCATTAGCCATCCCAGGTCAAAAGGATATGTTACAATCAGCCCTATCAAGTTTGAAAATGTCTGATGAATCTAAGCCCCCAATAGGTCAGGTTAGAGCTGTGTTAACAAATAATTCTCAGGGAAATGATCAGCGGCCTTACATGGAGATTGAAAAAGGAGTTAAACCACCTCCTTTCTACATGTCAGTGATTATTGGTGATAAGCTAGTTCATAACTGTATGGTAGATAGTGGAGCTAGCAGCTCCGTGATGCCAAAACAGATTGCTGACAAACTTGGACTAAAATACCAGCCTTTAGAGAAGGGAGTGATCCAATTGGATGGTACTTCGGTTAATACTTTGGAAATTATCAAGGATTTAAATCTCACCCTCCATGCTTGTCCAAATTTTTTAGTTCCTCAAGACATTTGTGTCATAGACCTCCCACCTTTCTTTTCCTTGTGTTTATCTAGAGACTTTACAGCCAAGATAGGTGCTTACGTATTAGCTGATTGGTCACATATGCTATTTAGAACAAGATATGGAACCAAGGTTACTAGTAAATCTAAGAGATTGGCTAGAGACCACATTGAACCATATAATCTGAGCCCTATTAACACTATTCCCATTACACCAGACACAAATTGTCTTGTTTCAATTGACAGTGAACTAGCTGCTACTTAAGAACTCCAATCAAAAGTTGTTCCTGACATGCTACTGCATGAATGGGTAGTTGAAAATGTATTGGATAGTCCTGAGGACCTCATTCAAGATGCTGGTATGGTCAACTATGTCATTCTTGAGCCTGACACAGAGATTCCAAACTAGAGAAAGATGCAGATCAGTTGTTACAACCACTAAGTGGACTTTGGGATATGTTATTTGATGGTTCTAGAAGTAAGAATGGAGCAGGAGGAGGCGCAATGTTGATTTCTCCACAAGGTGATAGATATTACTCTGCATTCTGTTTTGCTTTTGTGTGCTCTAATAACACTATTGAGTATGAAGGCCTTGTTCAAGGTCTAGAGTGGGAAAGGAAGAGAGGAATAACCAGCTTGAAAGTCTATGGGGACAGCGAATTAATTGTTAATCAAGTAAGGGGCCTGAATGTGGCTAAAAATGACAGACTGAAGTCTTATAGAAACAGAGTGTGGAACATGCTTAAGGAATTTGATGCCTTTAATTTAGTATCTATTCCAAGGAATTAGAACAAGCACGCTGATAGGCTCGTGGCCATTAGGGCACAATTTGATATTCCAAATGACATTAGAAAGGAGAAAGTACAACAGTATGTGAAGGTATCGAGATTAGAGCTCAGAAAAAGGCGAAGGGCTCGCCATCAGTTGAGGATATCATCCTAAGGTCCTGCCAACATTGGGAAGTCTTGGCGACATAGGAAGTGTCATCGGCAAAGGTCTCACTGAAAGCCAGCGGTCCCACCAATGAAGTCATATCGGCATAAGGTCTTGTCGAATGCATGAAGTCTCCCTAACGTTTGATGTCAGTGTAGCGCCACCTGACGCTCAGTGTAAAGTCTGGCCGACAAGCCAAAGTCTCAACGACTAGTGGAGCCTCCAAAAAGGAAAAAGAGTTCGCCAAAGGGAAGGGATTTCTATGTGATGTTTTGGCGAATTGAGATTGTCTTGCTGACATGGATTAACTTCAACATAGGTTGAAGCCTTCACCAGGATGTCACGTCGATCTGTAGATGTCTCCCCGATAGGGAGAGGAGCTCACCGAAGGATAAAGCAGTCGGGTATGGTCTCAGCGACCCGTTAAAGTCTCACTGATATGAGGAACTTTGGTATAGCATTCCTAGTTGGAGAAAGGTCTCCTCGACTCAGTGATCTCTTGGTGAAAGGAAAGCGGAGCTCAATAAGGTAAAATGCATTCAGGGAGACACTAATGGTCTCTTGCCAACAGATGAAATGAGCTTGCCATGAGCTCTCACCGACTGTTCCATGATATGCCGATAGCTGCAGAGACACATAATCGCATCGGCGAGACACTTCTAGTGTCTCGCCGAGATGTGATTCTGACTGAAGAAGTTTTGACCACCTACAGAGTCTACGTGGAGTAGGCTCAACCAATCAGAGAAATCCAAAAGCAAGCCATGGCAGCAGAACCAAGTACCAAGAGAAGGTGATTAACAGAAGGAAAAGTAACATGAGCTTAGGAGCATTCAAAGCAGCTCAACTGAGGGGAATTCAAAAAGGGACACGATACCAGGAAGTGAATGCAGTGGCTGCAGAAAGATCAAGAAGGTTTCCTCTGAAGGCAACCTTTCTTCACCGAAAAAGGCAGCATGGACACGCAGGGTGCAGCATTAAATTCAATAAAAAGATCTAAGGAAAGATCTATCTCGCGGCGTGATATTTTTTGTAAGCTCTAAGGGGTCGACACACTAGTGTATTTAAGGCTTTTTTTCCTTTTTCTAGATAGTTCGGATTATACACTTGGAAGAGTTAGTGATTTTTTGTCAATCCTTTCTCGACTAAATGTATGTCTTGTAACTCAACTGAAATCTGGAACGTAAAACATAGTTCACCTTGAAAGCAAGTACTAATGCCCTTACCACTCTCATTTTCTGTATGTTAGCTTTTGTATGTATTTCTTTAAACAATGTTTTTCTAAATCTGTATTCATACCACAAAGCTATGAAGTTTGTTTCTTCCTTCTTGAGATATGTATGTAGATCAAACTTGTCAAGAGTGATGCATAAATCTAATGGGGTCATGTTGAGCAAGTAAAGTAGCTGCAGTCTTGTTTTCTCAGTGTGGTTGCTTTCTGTTTTCATTTTCCTAATTTCTTATTAACTTGGTGTATGACCATAGAAATAGTTCAGTATAGTTTCATTTTGTATGCATTTCTTCTCCCTTTACCTCACAAATATCAATAGTTTAGGTGATATGCAAAAGAAGCGGGCCTTCTCCAGAGGTTCACTCCAATCTCAGGTGACCCACAGCCTTGGAGTGATCCAATGTTTCACTAGAAAGCTTAGTTTTTACAACTTTACATAGGGTGCATTTCTAGGTGACAACATTACCTTTGATAATAATAAAGAATTCTATTTTAATTTCAAACAATGAGAAAAAAGCTATTTTTGATTTGCATAAGAAATATTTATCCTTAATAAGTAAAATATTATTCAGTTGCAAATTAATTACTTATTTTAAATAAATAATAAATAAAGTACATTCAATTGGAAATAAAATAATTGTTCTAAATAACCGAACATTACCATTTATTTGGAATAGATAAAATCTATAATTAAATTATACATAATTCCTATTTGATTCATTGTGATTTTCTTTCATTGCTAATTACTTTAATCAAACATTGTAAAATACGAACCATAAAATAAGGGTCATGACACCAAGGTTCTCCAAGTCTTGATGACAACTTTGACAACTTTGATCACTTGAAAACTTTTCTCTAATCTTGCTCCTTAGGAAATCTACAACCTAGACCTAGTAATCACACACAAAGGAGAGGGGAAAATGTTGTGGGGTTAGTGAATAGGGGTTTTCCTTGTTCAAACCCCTTGTTGGTAATTAAACCTTGAAATAAAAGCAAATATGAATGGAGAATGATGAATGAACAAAATACAATGTTGCAACTCACCAAACCCTAGCAATAAGGTGTTGTAAATATGCTTGAAATGGTTGCAATGGATGTGGTTCTTGACTCTTTCTTGAATGTAGTTGATCTTGCTTGAAACACTTGATTGAATCATAAACCCTGCATCACAATTGTTAGCACAATAACAAACATGATAGATAGAATCTTTGACATGATGATTGAAACTTGAATCCTAGTCTAAAATGCTTTCTAATATTCCCTTGAAGACTCTTGAATGGTCTTTTGAATGCTCAAATGCTCTTGTGAACTATCTTGAATGCTAGGTGAGATTATGAGTGAAAGAACCTTGTATTTATACTTGATTATGCAAGAATTCTCTAAATTACAATACTACAAGCTGACATCAGATCTAGGAGAATAAAATTCTTCCTGAAATTTGAATTAAATTTGAATTTGGGCCACACAGGACTCATTCACCCAATGTGGCGAATGAGTCCCATTAGACATAATGTATGGGACCAAAAATTAAAAGTGCTTAGAAAGGTGTGAAAACCGGTTCGGGGCCAAAAGTTCCAGGTGGGGCCCATTCACCCAAGGTGGCGAATGAGTCCTAGATCCCTAAATCTAGGCCACACAAGCCAAAAACACCTGAATTATGATTGGATATTGATTGGTGTCGGGATTATCCTCAAAAAGATGTAATAAATGAGGCTTGTGGATGTAAAATGGGGCCAATTAAAGCATAAGAAAACCCAATTATTAATGAAAAGACTAGAAAAGTGTGAAAGTGTGTTACAACACTTTACAACACTTCAAATAAGGCAATATTAAAGTTGATTTTGATTTAAAATAGGTTTATTATGTTTAATTATTTAATAAAAACCCTAGAAAAGTGTGAAAGTGTGTTACAACACTTTAGCAAGGTACCATTAAAATCCATTAGTTCACAAGGGCCCAAGACCTAATGCTAATGCATCATCCACATTACAACATGAAATCAAGGCAACAAGCCAAAATCCACAAGGAGGGCCCAAACAAGTGTGAAAATGTAAAGGGATCCATTTTTCTACACTATATTGATAAAATAAGCTAGAAGTGGAAAGCAATAATTATTTTTCATATAGATGGGATGATATGTGTAATCATTACAATCTTGAGAGAGATATAGATCAATCTTTGACATGGTGTGTGATAGGAGGGCCAACTTCATTAATGATAGAGTTTCTCACGTGCTCTGGGATCAAATGTAATTCATCCTAAAGCAATATTTTTAATAAGTTAATTTTTAATGTGTGCTAAAACATTGGGAAGAGTGGTAAAGAAAAGAGTAAGTATTGAAGATGATCCAATTAATCAATGTTAGGATTGTATTGCTACACTCCTAAGGTCTAACAAGAAATTAAATAATGAAGTCAAGTCCTTAACTAAAAAATAATGGCTTTATAATACAAGGGTATTGCCTCATGCTAGAGATGTTTTGAAATTAAGAGTGAGGTAAAAAAAAATTGATCCTCATCCAAAACATTTATTAGATGACTCAAACATAATTAGATAATTTTTTCAAGATGATTCAATTTTAGAAATTTTTATCATAATTCAAAGATCACTTAAGAAATATAAAATTTGGTATATAAAAATTAATAAACAATGAATCTCTTGTTGTTGCAAATCTCATGTGAAATTCCATTATTATTATGATATTCTTTGGTATGTACTTTACATGCTAACCCAATTATGCAAGACTATAGTATTAATATGTCACCTTAAATAATTAAGGATTTTATAACAAGATTACTTTATGAAATACCAAATTCAAGAAAATATTATGTAAAAATATGTGAAACACTCTCAAAATGCTCAATGAATTGGTGAACAATTTCACATATGTAAAAATACATTTCCAATTGGAACTATACTTCTAGTGGTTGAATTTGTAAAAAAATGTATTTTTGCTCCACAAGAAGAGATTTAATCTCAATATTATAGTTTAGTACAAGAAAAGTGACCATTTTTTCATATTGTATACATGAATGCATATGATAGTACATAAGATGATTTTTTTGGAGTACCATTTCTACTTGATTGATAATTGGTTACATTCATTAGAGTTTGTGTTGTATCATTTCAAAGTAATTTATGAAAATTTAAAAGAAATAAATGCAAATGGCATAACATTATATATGGTTAGGAAGTTCTATATGAAAAGTAAAAAATGTTCAAATTTTTTATTGGCTAGGTAGGGCCTATAAAGAAAATAATATTTAATTGATGTAAAGTTTCTTTAAAATTGGGTGTAAAGTTTCTTTAAATTTGGGCATGGTAAAGGAGAACATGATGGAGCTAGAGCATGTGTGAAACTAACTCTTGTTGGGAAGTAACAATATTTTTGGATTAAAGATGCATGTATAATATGGATTGGTGCAATATAAATTGTCTACAAGATCAAGTGAAAAAATATTATTCCTTGATATTATTGTGAGATAATTAATGGATCAAAAAAAATATGTAGGAGAATCTCTATCCAAAAGCAATTCTACATCAACCAAAAATATTTCAGGTTTGATTTTAGTCTTGGTTCAATTTTGGGTTGTGTTTTACTTGGTTTTTTCTAGTATTCTTTTGGGGAAGTTTTAGTATCAATGAAGTTAAGTGAGGACTTCATCTTGTATAAGGCTCAAATGGGTATCTCCATATTCAATTTAGTGATAATTGGGGAAAAATGGGCTAAGGTATGGAAAATTAAAGGTTTAGCTTGTATTAGGAACAACTAGTTTTGAGAACCCCAGGAACCATTAACGAGTTCCACTTCCTACTTTGAGCTTCAACATGTTCTAGTTTCTACTAAAAGCTTTGATGAAGGAAACTTATTCCTATTCATATTAGAAATTTGGATCAACATGAAGTAAGAGGAGTTATTATGGAGTTCCTAATACCTTGGGAACCTCCAACATAGTGGTGAGCTAGATTGGTTCCCATCCAAATGGGAACCCCTAGCAAGACAAAGTGAAGACATACTATTTTATTTTATTTTTATTTTTCTCATCTTTTGAATATTTTTTTTACATTGGTTGGGAATACTCAATAAACTAAGTATAGAAGAATTTAAGATGGGTGATATTCATAGACTCATCTAATATTTTTCCAACTAGAGGGGCCAACTGGTATGCACCTGAGCCATATTTGTGGACAATAATGTAAGGACCTTGCCAATTAGTCTCAAATTTTCATTTCACATCACAATCTTTGGGGATTTTTCTATTTTTTTAATTTTAGAACCAAATCACCAATTTCTAATTCTTGATGTTTGATCTTCTTATTTTAGCTTCTACGAATACAATTCTAGCAAGCTTGCAGGTGATTCAATACACGGAGGCTTCACTCATCAAGGATTTCTAACTCTTGTAATCATCCAAGCTTGAAATATTCATCATCAATAAGGTTATGCAAGGATATGTGCAGTGATGGTAATTCATCCTCAATTGGAAATATTGCTTCAAATCCAAAAACTAGGGAGTATGAAGTGAAACTAGTGGGGTATAGATATTAGTGTGATAAGCCCATCAAGCAAGATGGAAATGGATATTCCAATCACAACCAACTTCATTAACAATTTTCTTTAGTATTTTTAGAAAGGTATTATTATTTCCCTCAACTACCATTACTTGTGGGTATTATGATGTGGACCAATGATGTTGGATATGGAAATTTTCATAGAGTGCAAACAACTTGGTTTTTGAAAGATTTTCCGTTATCTATGATGTCTCTAGGAATTCCATAGGAAAAAATTATGTGAAGTATGATTTTAGCTATGTGTTTTCTGGTTGTATATGTAAGGGGGATGGCTTTAACCCATTTAGTAAAATATTCAATAGCTCTAATAATGAATTTATGGTCATTGAAAGAGGAAGGAAAAATATTACCAATGAGAACAAGACCCCATTGAGAGAAAGGATGAGTAGTTATAGGCTATAAAGCTTGTGAAGGCACATACATAAAATCTCCATGTTTTTGACATGATAGAGATGATTTGACATACTGGCATAAACCATGTTCCATATTGGGCCAGTAATAACTTGTTCATAGAAGATTCTTAGCTAAGATCATACCACTAGTATGGGAAATGTAGATACCATCATGAACCTATTTAAGTGCAAGATTGGCCTTTGATATGTTTAGACATCGTAGTAAGGAACCATCAAAGCCTCTTTGATATGATGTATCATCAAGGGTAGTGAAACAAGAGGTACATTGGATAAATTATTTATTTTGGGAATGCGAGAGGTTTTGTGGCAAGGTTTGATCATGAAGGTAAGTATAAATATCATGACACCAAGGTTGATCAGGACCAACAAGTTCACCTACAGTCTCAAACGCAAGGGCATCATATATAGGAATGAGGAGATGCTCAACTATAAACTCACAATGCTACCTATTTTTATGCATGTCTAGGAGAGATTCAATAGTTTCTATAGCATATGTTGCTCTATCATTAGATGAGAAAATTGTTCAGTTTGGATGTCTATAAAATATTATTTAAAACTATCAACCATGCACTTGCAAGGGAGCAACTTTTCATCTTTTGTTTGATACTCATCCCTAAATTGTTTGTTAATCAACTATGAATCCCCATATACAAGAATGCGTTTAATTTTCCATTGAATAACTATTTTAAGTCCTACAAGGAGGGCCTCATATTTAGTGATATTATTTATACATGGGAAGCTTAATCTGAACACTTTTTCTATAAAATGTGCTTGTGGTTAAAAAATTAAAATTCCAGCACCTACTCCATGATTAGTGTAAGAACCATCAAAATACAAATTCCATGTAGAAGGATCCTTGACTATGAGTATAGCTACATCAAGAAAATCAACAACCAATGGATGATCATCTTTAAGGGGTGCTTCAACTAGTTGATCTATAAAAAAATGTCCCTTTACAATAACTTGTCCCTTAATAGCTTTTCTATTTACATATTAAATATTGAATTAACTTAAGATCATGACCCACTTCGCCATTCATCCTATAAGAGTGGCTTTAGATAGTAGATATTTGAGTGGGTCAATCTTAGATATGAAAAATATTTTATGAGTGAGCATGTAATGTCTTAGTTTTTGGGAACAAAAGATAACTACTAAAAATGCTCATTCCATTTTTTTATACTGAAGCTCATAACCAACTTGTAAAGTCACAAAATTGTACCTAAGGGAAATTCCACATTTTTGCACTTTTTCCTAACATTTATGACACCTTAGAGAACTAATGACAAAAAATCCCATGGGTCAAAATTTTGCAATTCTGACCACATGTGGACCACTGGAAAAGCAACAAAAGCCTAATGACACATTTCTCAAAAATCTAGGCCTTGGAAACCTACGCAACATGCTAGTGTTATGGCAGTTTTCCTAGTTTGAAATGAGGAATCTCAAATCTTGACTTTCTAGAAACATGTCCTAGCAGTTAGATTTCGGTTGTAACGACTCTTTTCCACCCTTGCATGCAAACAAACCCCTCATTTTCTCTCATTTTTGGGTTCAAGTCATTCAGTCAAGCTCTCTTTTCAGTGGTTTCTCTTGAGTTCTCTTCATTCTTGATAGCAACACTCTCACAAGCAAAGCCATGTCAGGATGAGGTCCCTCCAACAACTAAAGCTCTCAAGCAAGCACTCAACGGTGTGTCTATGTGCTTTGAAGAGGGTCTAGGCCCATGGGTAATGTTCTTTCTCCCTCTCACTCTTTCCTAGCTACCTGTTCATTTACTGCTTAGTGGTGCAAGTTTTACTCCTAAAGCGGATTTTTCTTTCACCACACACTTTGTCTATTTCATTTACACTCCTTTCCTATCTAGTTGTCTATGGAGGTGGGAACACTAAAATGGGGGTCTAACTGAGGTAGACCCCTATACAGTCCCAAAATTTTCCCCTCATTCTTCTGTGTGTAGGTCACAAAGTGGAGCTTGGAGTGAAGACTCAAATGTCTGGTTGAGGGTAAGTCTTCTCCGAGTTCTCTTTGTGCTTTACTTGAAGTTTTTGTTCTTTGTTTAATTATTTTGTTCAAAATATCTTAGATCTAAGTTAGGAAGTGAGAATTTATTCTATCCACCAGAGAACCTGAGCTTTTTGTTGCTTAGGATGCCATCATGCCATTTAGACGATAGTGCGCCATACTAGCGTCTTGCATCTGCACTACTGCCCTTTGGCCATGAGCTCCTCCACTAGAGGTAGAAATCTAGAAGTTTCACTCCCTCGAGATTTGAAGTAGTTTTCTATGAAAGTTAATGTGTACTTATTTCCTTTGCAATTTATTTATGTTGAGGTGGATAAGGGCAGTTCATTCCCTGGTGATCTCTTGAGAACGAAGAGACCCATGTGCAGCGAATCCATCTTATCTCACATTTTGGTGAACCTGACGTGAACATGTTGGATCTATTTTTACAATGTGTCCATGTTTACAATAAAACTTTCTCTAAGGAAGATTTGGATATGCTGGATGACACTCTGAATGAATTCTTAGAAGCACCCTCCTCTATTTACAAACCTTCCAATAAAACTTCCTCTCCGCAAGCTAAGGAGTCAGTAAATGTAGTTGTGGTCTCTGTGGCTCCTCCAAGCCCTAAGAAACCAATCATTTGCATGACCCACACTAGCCCTTCTTCTAGGGAGGATTATTCTATCTATGGGGTCTCATATGGAGATGATTCATTAGACTTATACTCAAGGTTCATAAAAGATATTGACTCCACTTCCTATAATGTTATTGGGAACATGTATAATACAAGAAGAAACAAGCAGAACTTGGATCAACAACCTTTTGTTCCTACGTACATATCATTCCACTCAAGTTCCTACTTCTTTACCACCTTCTCAACCAAGCCTTCCTTCAACACCTAAATTTGCGATCAAAGTACCAGGCGATTATGATCTTGTCGAGCAAATTTGTGTTACTCCAACTAAGATCTCACTTTGGGATTTGCTTCAAACTGCTTTGGTTTATCAAGAGATGCTTCAGGAATCTTTGTAGAAGATCCTCTTGCCTACCTCCACTAGGCCTACGGATGTTAATTCACTGTTGGCCCATATTCAAGAAGATTCATCGAATATCACATTCCATCCACAAGAACTCCTGCCTCCGAATGTGTAGAAACAAGCAGACCCCTTGATTATAATTAATGTTAATAATATTGGTATTAGGCATACTATCATTGACACTAGTTTGAATTTGAATGTTTCCAATATTGACCTACTACCTAAGATTAAAGTTGATTCATCTTCTTTGGATTCTTCTTCCTTATACATTCATGGGTTCAATAATGCCGACCATCAAGCTCTAGGCACAATAATACTGCCTTTGCAGCTAGGCCCCATTACCTTACCTACTTTATTTTATGTGATTCCTGGCCCTTTACCTTACAATTTTCTTTTGGGGAAACCCTAGATTCATGCTATGGGTGTCATAACTTCTACTTTACACTATTCCTTAAAGTTTGCCACAAATAATCATGTGTTCATAGTTAAAGTTGATCTAGAAGTTGTTCACCTTTGTGAGCTAGTGGCTGCTAGTCGAGCTTTAGTCATCTCCACTCTTAAGAATTGTATTCCATCTTTAATCGTTGATGATATGACGTGTTTCTCAATGATACCCTTTGTGGAGGTTGTCCTTGAAGCAAATGTCATTAAAGATGAGTCACCTAAAGCAGAAAGTCCTATGTCTCCCCCCTCTTCTCCTTCTTCCAAGTCAAATTCTTTCCTTGGTGATGAATAGGGCTCTTTAGAATTCTCTTAATTCTTCATTACATAATACAAAGTGAGTCCCACTTGTATAGTTTTTGAATGCCTATGATGCAAAGGTGGACGATGCTCTCATTAAGGAAGAGAAATGTGATCCTATCCAGGAGACCATTCCTTCCCCTACTAAGGAGAGTAGTCCCACTCTTGTCAAGGAGGTTAATGTTTGGGAACCAAGGGAAGAAGATGGAAGCACTCCCATGGATGCATTCAATGTTCATTGGTGGAATGAAACCCTCTATGTAGAACCACCACCTCCTGAAGTTTTGTAAACTCATTATGGTTTTGGATATGAAATCACTTCTTAGTATGGATATGGGAAGAAAGGACTAGGGAATATTGAATAAGGAATCCAAATCCCTATCCAGTTTAAGCTACAAAAGCGCTATTTGTGTTTGGGATGCTCTATTGAACAATCTAAGCAGAAACCTTGGTGGAGTGTCAATATGATTTTGGCCAAATCACTGAGTTTGGTCCATCCTAAATTGATAGAGGATAGGGGGTAGGCCGGGAAAATCCCTTTGGATGTCTTCTCTTCAAATGAAGCACTTGAGGAATTCCTAGGTGCCTACTCCCCTTTTCCTCCTTTTCATCACAAAAAATGATTCTCGTATCGCATGCATAAGAAAACATACTTTGGAGAGTCTATCTTGAGTGTTGACGAGGAGGACCCTCTATCCAATGTTGGTAATGATGTTCCAATATTGCATCTTCAAGATCATAGCTCTCTCCTTAAGGGAGATACTACTGAGATCTCTATGGACCCTAAGTCTTCTAAAAAAGTAATTAAGATTGGGAAGTGTGTCTTGCTTCAGAAGAGGTGAATGAAAATTTCAATCTCCTACATTCTCATCCTAAATTTTTTTCTTGGACGTATGAGGACATGCTTGGTATTGATGAGTCTATAGTGGTTCACAATATCATCCTGTGCCCTAATTCCAATCCATTTAAACAAAAGATTTGAAAGATCAATCCCAGGGTGGCATTGATGGTTAGGACAAATAGAGAAGCTATTGAAAGCAAGCTTTATCTGTAGAATCGACTAGTCCCCTTGGACTTCAAACATAGTTTCCATTAGTAAACCTGATGATCATATTCATATATGCATTAAATTTCATGATCTTAATAAGGCTTCTCTTAAGGATGGTTTTTTGTTGCCTAATATAGATATGATTGTGGATTCGACTGCAGGCCATGCATTGTTATTTTTTATGGATGGCTTCTTAGGTTACAATCAAATCCATATTAATCCAGAAGATCAGTAGAAGACAACCTTCACTACCCCTTGGGGTACCTTTTTTTATGTGGTCATTCCCTTTGGGTTAATGAATGTAGGGGAAACTTACCAATAGGGGACGACCTTAGAAGATTATGTTGATCATCTTGGAAAAATCTATAACTCATCAAGACCATGTGAAGAACCTTTCTCTTATTTTTGAGAGGCTTCGACTCTATAAGATGAGACTCAATCCTCTTAAGTGTGTCTTCAGTGTAGATGCCGAATTTTTTTTGGGGTTTATAGTCTCTCACCATGGAATCAAAGTCGACACAAATAAGATTGATGCTATTGTTAACATGCCCCCACCCAAGAATATCACTGAATTGCAAAGTTTATAAGGGAAGATTCAAGTGATTTGTAGATTCATATCTCAATTGGTTGATCATACTCTTCCCTTCACTTGTTTGTTGAAAAAATGTGTTTGCTTCATATGGGATGAAGAGTGCTAGAAATATTTTGAGTCAATCAAAGCCTATCTGGCCAATCCTCCTGTATTGATGCTGGCTATGTAGGATAGAACCTTTTTTCTTTACCTTGCAACATCACCATATGCTTTAGCATCTTTTCTTGCTCAGTATGATTGATTTCAGGAAAGAGAGATCGGTCTACTACATTATTCAGATTCTAGTTGATTACAAAAACCATTATTCCTCCATGGAGACGCAATGCCTTGCTCTTCTCTATGCCATAATGCATGTTATCATAAAAGTGACCCTCAAAAAATTTTGTTCTCCAGTGTCAACCTTGCTGGGAGGTTAGCGAAATGGTCGATGTTACTCTCATCACTCAAAAGTCAATAAAGGGTCAAGCCATTACCGATCAATTGGCAGACACTCCCTTGTCTTGCTCCTCGGGTTTGGATTTTTTTCCTGATGAGAATTTTTTTCTGATTAACTATGACCTTGAATGGAAAATGTAATTTGATGGGTCGAGATGTCAGACTGGTTCCAAAGTGGGTGTGGTTCTAATTTCGCCTGAAGGTAAGTTTGTCCCTCTCTCCTTTCGATTGGAATTTCCTTGTACTAATAATATCATCGAGTATGAAGCCCTCATTGTTGGCTTGCGTGTCACGATTGCACTAAAGATAAAACATCTTCATGTACTAGGTGATTCTATGCTCATTGTGAACCAAATTACGAGAGCCTATCAAGCTAAGCAAAGTAAGTTGTCTTGATATTGAGACCTTGCTTCATCCTTGCTTAATCATTTCTCTTCTTTCATAATAGAAAGTATCCCTAGGAGGGAGAATAGACATGCAGGTGCCATGGCAAGTGTTGCTTCCTTGGTACCTTTCGACGAGGATACGAAAGAATGCCACTTCATGGTTCAAGTTCTTCAAACCTCAACTTTTTTCTGATCAACCTGAATCCAATGCTTTTGTGTATTTTCACATAGACTCAGAAGAATGGTTCTTTAATATTTATAACTACCTAAAGATTGGAAACTTTCTCAATGATGCGACAAAGAACAATTGCACTCGTATACAAAATATTTCAACCCATTATGTTATTTTATTTGATGTTGTCTATCAAAAATCTTATAACGGCTTGCTTCTTCGATGTCTCACTAAAGCAAAAATACCCATCACCCTTAAAGAATCCCATTCAGGCTCTGGGGGTGGAAAATTTGGTGGTAAATCCTTGGTGAGGAAGTTGATACACATGGGGTAATTTTGGCAAATGATGGAGCAAGATTCCTTCAATTTCGTTAAAAAGTGCCTGCAATGTCAGCAACATAGTCATCTTATTCATGCACCTGCACAAGAGTTACAAAATCAGACCTCTCCTTGGCCATTTGTGAAATGGGGGATGGATATTATTGGATAAATATCACCTCCTTCTAAGGGACATACATTTATCATTACCACTATAGATTATTTCATGAAGTGGGTCGAAGCCATTCCACTTTGATCCACAAATGTTGAAGCTAATTGTAGTTTTCTTTTGAAAAACATTATTTCTCGTTTTGGATTGCCTGCTACACTTGTCTCTGAAAATGGTATACCATTCAAGAACAAGGAAGTAAAGAAATTCTTAGAGAAATTTCACATTCAACATAGATTTTCTACACCTTACTATTCACAATCTAATGGTCAAGTAGAAGCATCTAATGAGACTCTTGAACTTATACTTCATAAAATAGTTAATAAGCATGGTAAGTATTGGCATATTCAGTTAATGTACACTTTGTGGGCCTATTGCATGATTGTTTGTATGGTGACGAGAACAACACCTTACAACCTTGTGTATGGTGCCGAAGCTATCATGCCTTTAGAGTTGGAGATTCCATCTTTACGGGTTTCCCTTAAAGGGTTAATTGATGATGAAACTTATTGAGCTAATCATTTGCATCAACTAGAGATGCTCGATGAGTGTTGATTATAGGCCATCAATCATCTTAAAGCTTATTAATGATCATTATCAAGAAAGTATAATCAAGGTGTGCTTCCTAGGACTTTTAAGCTGGAAGACCGGGTTCTTTATGAGAATAAGAGAAATGTAAATGTATCACCTAACTAGAGGGAAATTTAGTCCTAACTGGTTAGGCCACTACATTGTCGTCTATGTGTATGGCTCAAGTGCCTACGAATTGTCGTCTATGGATGGAATGCCTCTAAAAGAGCCCGTTAATGCAATGCATCTCTAACGATACTATGTGTAGTGTCCAAAGTGTCATATGTGTGGTGTTCACTCTTTAAGAGTAGTAGCACTGCATATGTTGACGTTATTCATCAACACATTATGAAAGGTTTTTTGTGTTATGATATGACCATGTGTGTGTGTGAACAATATACATACATGTGTCTTACTATGCCATGTATCCATGCATTACATTACATATTTTAAGGCAGTTAGATCATCATTGTGTTTAATTAACATACATCCGTGTGTATTCATTAAAACATGATAGAATCTAATGTAAACATACATCCATATATGCATATAATATCCATTGCATCAACTTACATGAATATAAAGAAGCATACACATCAAAATACACAATGTCATGATGTCAAAACTAGTATAAATATATATCAAATGCCATATAAATGTATCGGACCACTACTGTCAAAAATTAGTGGTTACTAGATATGTGTTAATGTCTATACAAAAGATTTACAAAAAATATATATCTCTCACAACAAAACTAATGCACAAAATGGGAGGCCCCTATGGCTACGGTGTGTGGCTCCTAGAGCCCTTCGGTTCTAGCTACTACTGTTGTGGTCTAGGGAAAGGCTGTGCAATTGTGATAGACTTGGATCGATGTGAGCACGATGCAGATAGAGCTACCCGCATCCCCTTGATTCTCCCTGTAGAGAGCATATCGTCATTTGTGCCTGCATCAACTCTTGCCATAGCTGTTGAACATCTGTCAGGATCACAGCTATTGGCTACCTGTTGAGGTCATCGAGGCAACTTTGAAGGGAATCATGTGCCTGCTCAGTAGCATCAACCCTCATCACTGTTGTGTCTCGCTTGTCAAGCATCGTTTATAGCTCCCTCAAACGCTGATCATGCTGCCCCTGGAGAGTGGTCACCTCTGTAGTGTGCTGCACTATCTCCACTCCCTGCTCCTCATAAGTGGTCCTCAGATGAACAACCAACTCAAAAATGTGGGCATGTCACCCCACAGAAACCAGCTGGCATACCTCGAGAATCATCCCTTGAATAGGCACGTTAGGGGCCACCTCTGATATGCATAGGGCCAATAACCCAATCCATCCCTGTGCATCCTCTACAACCACAAAAAGAAAGAATGAAATCGGTACATGGAATATGTGTGTAATCATAAGAAAATATAATTGAAAATACTGAAATATAAATAACATGCTCAGTCTACTTGGGTCCCCTGGCTGCCATGTAGGGTCAGGGTGAGGAGTAACACTGGGACTTGCATTGCAAGCATCGATAGCCACTCTTAGTGCCACCAAGGCCACCGCCACTGTGATAGTAGGTGTTGGTGGCATCGATGAGATGAGGGTAGCTTGTGGAGGATTTGAACTCCTTTGTCATTGCCTCCTCTTCCTGCAGTCTCTCCTACTCAGCTTGTTGCCACCCTCTCCACCTATAATGTGGTGTTGGCGATGGCACGTCCCCTTGTGGCTAGGATCCCCTCTAGGGGTATCCTCACTGAACACTAGAAGAGGTCGGTGCCTCACCCACCACACTCCAAAATTTGCAGCAATACCAACATTATTTGTTTGTGCTATAGGCTGTAGATTGTAGTCGGGCTCATCATCATTTGAAGGAACAAAATTAGTGATGGTAGGGCGAGGATGGTCCCCAAGTCTCGCCACACTCCTGAAGGCCCGTGTATATGTGGGCACATTAGGAGGAATAGTCTATACACATACATGCTATTGCATGACCCAACTCCAGTAGTATGGCACAATAATATGGTCACAATGACCTACAAGAAAATAGTCCTATTGTAGGTTCTTGAGATATGTGCTATCATCTACCCATCTGAAAAAGTGATAGGGTCTCCATCTAATCTAGTCTAGAGTAAGTGTATCAAACTTCAAGTGCCAAAACTATAGATCTCCATGTCTCCACTGTCTTGTGACATCATACCAATGGGCCATGGAGACACGGTACGACCGCCACTAGAGAAAAAAGACTGGCCTCATGCACATGATGTGGGTGAAGGTCCACACCTATAGGAGTGTGCACGTTGTGAGGTTGTGGTACTGATAATGAACATATCGCCCCAGCTCCTAGTATGGTGCACTAGCATATTGTACCCCTAGGAAAAAACTATCTGATGCTCGACCATCTCGTGAATAGTATGGACGAGGCCCTTGTGCAAGTGAGAGCCTTGCTCGTCTATCGTGATCCAAAAAGCCATAGTAACGACCATCATTCAATGCAGTAGTCTATGCCTAGTCATACTAATGTGCATAGATATGACTTGTGTTGTCATCATCATCGGTTTGCCCCAAGTAGTAAAGGACACCCTTCGATCACTCTCGTGTCGATCAGGTGTCGTCAATGGCCACCTGCTGTCTATGGATAGGTAGTCTGAGAATCTGATACACATCCTCCAAAGTGATCGTCGTCTCTCCAGTAGGCAATTGGAAAGATGATGTGGTGGCATCCCACCGCTCCATTAGGTTGTCAACATATGCTCATGATAGTGCATCTCTTGCATGGTGAATACATGCCAGAGACTGACCTGCTACAAATGTGTGACCTCGTCATCACTAAGGCAGTCCCTCTACTCACAAACTAGTTGATAAGCCCGCTCGCTGAGATGCTCATGAATCTTAGGATAGTCCTACAAAATAGTGAAAAAAATTCTAAGTCAGAACATGAAATTTTAATTTGAAAACAAAAAATTCACTAAGACTTTTGCACACTGTGTAGACGTCTGTGCACTGCACATATGTCCCAATTCGCCATTGATGCTCTGAGGATGCCAGTGCGTACTCGGGATGACAATGCAAAGACCGGATGATAGTGCTAAAACTAGAAAACAACACAAATTTGAGACATCTGCATGGAAAAAAAACACATGCTCAGCTAGGCATGGAAAAAATTGCTAAAAACATGCTAAAATTCATAAAAAAATGAGGTTTTGAGACCTACCTGGTCCACCTCGCAACCCTTAGCAATGTCATCCCTTAGTTGTTCTAGTCTCGGCACCTCGTACTCTCTCCTACTCGACAATTTGCTGAATTTTACCTCACAAAAGTCAACAATTTCCTCGTAGTGAATAGTGAAAATGACCCTTCTAGGGGCCCACCTAGGTATATATAGGCCCCCCCAGGGCCCATTTTTCCTAGAGTTTGTGGCTTCCTAGTTTCTCCTAAATTTACCCCACCTAGCTGGAGGAAAACTCAGGGGGGCATATAGTCACCTCTTGATCATATTTTTCTTTTGAATCAATTTTTTTTCTTGATCATGCTTCTCACTGTTGTAGCTTCTTCAAATTTTCAAAACTGACCTAAAATTTTTGTTTTGCAAATTAAAATTTTGTGCAATTTTTCACAACCACTCTATCATTTTTTGCTAAGCTCGGTTGCTAGGGGCACCTTCAGTACTGGCTAGCTTGACCTTGGTGACTTATGAGGCATCTTTCCTTGGCACACAAATATGTAAAATTTCAAATTTGGGGTAAAAATTTTCTTCTCTACTTTAGTGTGGTTGATTTTTCCCAAAATCGAGCCCACTAAAGTGGGGGCAAAATGTAATGTCACAAAATTACACCTAAGGGCAATTCCACATTTTTGCACTTTTTCCTAGCATTAATGACACCTTAGAGCACTAATGACAAAAATACCATGGACCAAAATTTCACAATTTTGACCCCAAGTGGACCATTGGCAAAGCAACAGAAGCCTAATGACACACTTCCTGAAAATCTAAGCCTTGGATGCTTGCCGAGCGCGCTAGCATCCTATCGGT
This sequence comes from Sequoia sempervirens, assembly GCA_007258455.2. Taxonomy (NCBI): domain Eukaryota; kingdom Viridiplantae; phylum Streptophyta; class Pinopsida; order Cupressales; family Cupressaceae; genus Sequoia; species Sequoia sempervirens. The sequence goes on along the minus strand of VDFB02000015.1, from coordinate 134,707,839 downwards.
TTTTTGAGTTTGAAATGAGGAATCTCAAATCTTGATTCTCTCGACATGTGTCCTAGCAGTTAGATTTTGAGTGTAATGACTCTTTTCTGCCCTTGCACGCAACAAAACCCCTCATTTTCTCTCATTTTTGGGTTCAAGCCATTCAGTAAAGCTCTCTCTTCAGTGGTTACTCTTGATTTCTCTTCATTCTTGATAGTAGCACTCTCACAAGCGAAGCCATGTTAGACTGAGGTTCCTCCAACAACTACAAATCTCAAGCAAGCACTCAATGGTGCATCTGTGTGCTTTGGAGAGGGTCTAGGCTTGTGGGTAATGTTCTCTCTCCTCCTCACTCTGTTAGGTCTCAAAAACGTAGGTTTTTAGACCATAAGAGGGTGCAAGTCTCTTAATACGTTTTTGGCCAATGAACAAGGAAAATTTAATTGGTCACCTCCTACTCTTCAGGCTCTGCTAGACCTAGGCAGGTGTGCCTAACTGATAAGTAAGGTTTTAGAGTTTAAAATGGATCCTAAGTTAGGCAATCTACTCACAATGGCACGTGAGGGTGAAGTAGATGCAAGATTTGATGACTAATTTCTACTAAGAATGAATAATCAAGAATGTGAGTTGAATTTTTATAAAATGTTCTAAAGTTGACCAGTGCCTAATTTATTGGGTGAATGGTGTCAATGGGTGGATGATGATGATGGAGACAAACTTGAAAGATAGGTAGGTCTATTTTGTAGCTTAACTCTAACTTGTTGGGAACTTGGAATTTGTTTGCACCTTGTACAAATGTGTAGGTATGTAAGCTACTATACTCTTCTTTAGTAATCCCAGTGATATTCTCCTAAATTACTGTGATCTCATGAAAGGATTTTTAATTTTGAGCCTAAGGGAAACCAATCATAATAATCACTTTAAAATGATTTTAATCCTTGGAAGGAACTAATCAAAATGAATTATTTGAAAGGATGTTTAATTCACTCCAACTAGAAACCAATCAAAATAACCACACAACAATAGCAAATGTATCCAGACAAATTATGTAAATTTGAATAACTTAAGAGAACCACTTTGGAGACAACACAACAACATATAAGCATGAAAATCAACACAACAATTGAAAACTGAAGATAGATCACCATTTAAGAATAGTCTTCTCCATTATATTGCTTCAAAATATATACATTAATTGTAGAAGTCTCTAAAATGTGAATGGATTAGTGGAATGGATGAACCTATCTACTATTGGTGATTTTTCTAACCTACTCTCTAATTTCTAATGATTGATGATATGATTTTATCTTACATATATACATTGCATTTTTACGGTTACAACCCTTTGTACTGTATCGTGCAGCTCTTCATTTAATTCATTGTCTTTGGAAAAATAAAATATTTTAACTTTAATCTTCGTCTTTGTACCTCCATGAAAAATTAAGTATTTCATAATACTTTAGTCTTAATTCTTTTGCCAACGATTTCTCATTTATATTTACATTTGTGGAAAATATGTCCCTTTGTATTTTACCTGTGTGCATTCACTATATTTACACGATGAAATAATCACCCATCCCTTTATATTTTTACCTTTCAATGCATATCCACTCAAATAATTATCTCCCCATAATTTTCACATTATATTTTCTCTTTCCGTGGATAAATATTCACCATAATAAGTCATTTTATGATTTCAGCATGTTTTCCCCATTCAAATATAAACCATTTTATATTTCACCTCCCCATGTATGCAAAATATTAATCTTTCTTATTTTATTTCACCTCCACTGCATCCACTGCAAACATTTCAATTTTCCCTTGTGGTAGTGCGGGGAATATTAAGAGATCACCCACAACATCGCACACAGTTTTGACTCCTCCTGCGGGGACGTGGGAAGAATCACCGCTCACCTGCACATCCTCAAAATTTCCTTTGCGCGGATGCAGGAAGAGCTCACCATCTGATGCTTCTTGTCATCAAAGTTATGTGTATGAGGGTGTGCCGTGCAGTTGACAATTGGTTGAACAAACAATGTACATTCATTAATTCTGAAATTGCTTGACGAGTCTCATCAGCAGTGTGTTTTTATGTTGAAGACTTCTATATTGCAATGCCAACATCCAAGCATAACATATAATTCGAAGGCACCTTTACTTTATAAATACTATCATTTGTAATATGTATACATTGTTGAATCTGAGAGCCTTGAAAACGCAACATAATTTTTTATCTATGTGAAGACTCTCTTAGATGGAAAAAAAATTCATGATGAGTAATGACATTCATATCCCTCATATGTAACTCTAGAGTGAAAATCTCCATTCTCTTTGTTGAAGATTGCTAAGATGAAGAACCTAATTATTCATTACGCTTGGGAAGTGGTGATCACAAAAAATGTATCCAAAAGCTTCAAGAAAAACTCATACTTTTTGCTACAATCAATGGACCATAAGTTGATGCACCTAGTTGTTCCTCACTCATTTTTAGCCGATAGGCTATATATTGTGTGAGCTTTCATCTGAAACAAGTCTCATGCCTAAAAAATCCCTCCCAATAAACAGGTTACCACTCACGAGTTGCCGAAATTTATTTGCTGGAAAATTTTGGCTTCTTTGCTACAAAAAATCCCGTCTCTAGCTCTTAAACCCGGATATTTTGCACCTACTTTTCATTTATTATTGAATAGACTGCAGTAATAGCATTACGAAAATTGCTTTTGGCTCATCTTGTTGAAAAAATAACTGCTTTGGTAGGGTTTCGTAATGTTTTCCCTACCCATTTTTTTTCACTAGCATCAATGAAGCACAATCTTGAGGTCAGTTTCTTGCTCTGGTTTGAATGAGTATTTTCTGGGATTTATGTATATGGCTAGATCATTTTGTTGGTGTTTTATTTCATTCTAAAACAATTTTTTCTGTCGGTACTCCTGATTATGTATTTTATATTTTATGGCAGCCATGTAAGAAGTCATAGGAGGCACCAACAAAATATTGTTGATCACCCACTTTGTGTATCTGTTGATCTTGTTCTGCACGCTGAGAAGGATCAACTGCGTGAGCGTGTCACATGTGCGGCTGGATCTGCGCAGGCTTCGTAGCTTCGTGTGAGCTCCATGTGACTTTAACAGGCTTTTGGAAATGGCAGCCTACGTGATGTTGGAGGAATGGGAGAACAAGTATATGTGGAGGTTGGGCAGACAACTGAGTTGGAAATATGTTGTAACGGCTGAACAAAAGAATGGCTAGAAGATGACGATCTAAGGAATCTCAAAATCCTAGAGCTAGAGCGAGGGAGGCATAGACGGGTGGTTCAACTCAATGGTTGTCCTTATATGCGAAGGTGAAGGCCGAGAGTTAGCCAAGCAAAAAATCTCAACTATTTCTAATGATTGACTAGGGGGTGAAACAACTGGAGGAGGTGAAAGATTGGTCGTGTGAAATTTACTAGAAGGCCAGACAACACAAGGAGGAGCATGATGGGGAGTGGAGCAAATATGAAGAGGAAGAGAGGGGGGCTTTAAAAGAGGAGGAGTGGATTTGAAGGGATGTTGCCTGCGATGTAGAGGCATAGCAAGGAATTCAAACTTCTCAAAGTCACGGTACGATTTTTATCACTTTAATGTGTACCTTCCATTTTTGACGTCATTCTCTATTCACTCTCTACATTTTCCACCTCTTTTCGCATGTCTCTGTATCTTCCTTTATTCCTTTCGTTCGTTTATATTTGTGACTCTAACAGAGTGCATAGGGAACCCTTTTCAGTTCTATAGCTTAGATTATCATCTTATGTATGTAATTTTTTTCTTTCCTGGTAGCTATTTGAGCAGTCTGTAACTGCTATTAACCTTTCATAGCTAAATTCAGAGCATTTCAGTCATTGTAGGTTTTGATAAGCTTGTTGTTGCTTTCACTTCCCGTGCATCTTAACTTTTTGTTATTTTAGGTTTCGTTCTTGAAAATACAAATTGAATTACATTTATTTTTCGTCAAGGTGACCAAGAAGAGGAATATGATGGGGAGTAGAGAAAATATGAAGAGGATGAGATTTTTTCATGGTGACCAAGAAGAGGAATACAATGGGGAGTAGAGAAAATATGAAGAGGAAGAGAGGGGGGATTTGAAAGAGGAGGAGGGGAGTCAAAGGGACATTGCCTGCGATGCAGAGGTAGAGCAAGGAATTTGATTTCATCCCTTAAAAATTGAGAATTGCAATTCTGAAAATCATATAATTTCCATTGAAATATTAGGATGACCATCCAAAAAAAATATAAATGAAAGAAAATATATGTTAAAAAACACAATCTAAAAATATGGCCAGGCATTGGCTTGCTCTTAGACTATTCATAAAAGATTTAGATGCTATATTTAGAGGAGAAGGTATGGAAGGAAAAACTCGAACGAATAAACACAAAATTTATGTTACCCTAAGGTATTGCGTTTCATACAACAACCTCTACCACAACAGCGTTGTAAGGCTAGATAAATAATGACCATGCCTCGAAGAAATGGTTTCACAGAGGAGGATGAAGCGGAGTTAGAATGGGAAGAGGAAGATGAAGAGCTACTGGAGGAGGGATGGATTGATCTTGGAGATGAGGGGGTTCATGTTTCTCCAGATGTGCTGGCACTAATGCATGCAACTGAGCTTGGCAATCAAAATGCTCTTCGCCTTGCTTTAGGTCAGTTTCTTTGCTACTAGATTTTCCTATAATTTTGCAAACATGGATTGCTTTCAATTTTGCAATAGTTATTACAAATCATAAAATAGGAAAGCTGAAATTTCAGTTTTGGTCTCTTACCGTGGGTTGTATTGTGGACAGCTGCCACCGGAGACTTTTTCCCTAGGAAATTTTAATAGACAACTTGGCGTTTGGTTATTCAGGAATTGATTTCAAGAGAATTCGAAATGAATTACTACAAAACTCGAACTGGGCATAGTGCTTGTCATGTATCTCATGTTTACAAATTTTACAGGTCACCTTTGCACATATATATGGGTGCATGCAGAAGTTTTTTGGTTTAGAGTTTTGAATCATCATATCTTATATATTATTTCTTACACCGCTTTTGGTCATGTTATGGCAAACGACAACGTGTTTGGTGTTAATTAAAAGTTCATGTTGTAAAGTTGAAAAAGCTTGTTTAGTTTGAAAGGCCACTTATATATGTCTACATATGAATGGGAAAATAACTAGGACGTTTGTGGGTTTGAATGCCCAGTTCTGGAAAATCACTGTAAGACATCATCTTTCTTATTTTTTAACTCAGTCTTTTTCTATTCCTAGCGTCCAACATTCTTCTAGTAGAATAAAAACAGTTGTCTTTTACCTACAAGGAACAAGTAGTGCTAAATATCACCATTAATGTTGGATTGAGATTTATTATGGTTGATGATCTTTGTAAAATTTAGCTTCTCATCTTAGATTTGGCTACACCGTAAGTACACAAGAGCCATCTTGAATAAACTTCCTTCAATCTTGATAGGTAAACCATTTTTTAAGTTTTAATGGAAAATAATGACTAAATTTGAACCTTTTGTAATTCATAATTCATTTACTCCAACATTCAACCCAATTTTTGAGCCCGGGATAAGGACCTATCCTTTGACTTCATTGCTATCAGCATTCTATAAACAAATACTAAACTCAAACAATACTTCTTTCCATGTCTTTGTCAAATTTACCCAAATTCCTCTCCGAGGAGTCAATTAAGTTCAACTTCCAAACTACTCGAGGTTTTTGAATCCATATTTTAGTTAAGCCTCTTTAGATTCCAAGAGACATTTCCTTTAGGAAGTTCTTATCATGTATTACGATATTAATCGATAATGCTATTATGTATTTAACTACAGAAAGAAGTACTAAACTTTTGCCAAGTTTACTTGGGGCATTTCAAACCTCTAGCAGTCACCCATCTATTTGATAACATCTTATGGTATTCGCTCATAAATAATTCTTAGTATGCTACAAATTAACCGTAAGTGAGATTCAGTTCACCATTTAATATTTATAGATATTTCATATTTGCAATCCTGAAGTTAGAGCAGGAAACTGGCTTGATATGTGTGGAGCACTTTTTTGGTGAAACACAATTTCTTATAGTATAATCATGGCCCATATCCTGCAAAAAATTCAATCATGCTCATACATTAATACGTTAAATTGAGCTCCCCAATATACCTAGTCTAGTTTGTAGTTCTCTAAAACTTTGAGCTAAAATTTGTTAGGAGTATTTTTTGTGTACATTCGAGGAAAGGACCTTTAGTTCTTATTGCTTGTGCGAACTATTTTTTTCAGTTTACTTGAATTGAAATAATAATTTTTGCCTCAGTCTGTGTGGGTTTGTGGAAGTGTTCCTCAAAGGATGTTTCCCCTACTAGACAATGATTTGAATGCAACAAAGTCGTTGAGTGGTTTATGTTGCAGACTAATTTCTCAGTGTAACTGGTGGGAACTTGGTTCTTCAATACCTTTATTCAAATGATAGTTTACAAGTACTTCCACATCTGAATTGGAGCAAATATTCTATGATGGATAATCACCAAAAGAATTTATATTGGTCAATGTTGTCCAGGGTGGTTCCCCATTTGAGAAGACCTCAAAATATCCTGTGGTAAATCCATGAGCTTGAATTTACTACCAAGAAAGAAGCAAAGCAAATTATATGCAGGTTAGACTCAATCACGTAAACCAACAATGCAACTTCTAATGGTAACAAATAATTATGTTGTGTGGTGATTATGTCATTCAACATACACAATTAAAGTATTTCATTGGTTATATTGTTTAACAGTAAAAGTGGAGTTTTGGCTTAGCTAATTCTTTTCAATTGTAGCCTCTGTGCTATACTTTGGGGCCTAATGCAAAGATTAACTTTTTCTAATGAATTTATTTCAAGAAATGAGGGTATTCATTATGATTTTACTTAACTAATTTATAAGATATTTTTAGTGTGAAATTATGTGTTTTATTTAGGTAGTGGTGTTTGCATGTATTTAGTAATTGTAGTGAGTATATATATCTGATGTGCTTTTTTAAGACTAGACATATCTATAGAAGCAATCTTTTGGTGACGTAAATATACTTTGATAAATTATAGGTAGCATTCTAGATTAAAGTATGTTAAAAGTCATTCCATCATTTATGTGTCTTAGGGGGTAGGTAGTCGTATGCACATACTAGGGTGGGGGTAGTGGATATGCTTCTATTGGTGTCCTCTCTTCTTCTCCCTGTTAATATTATATTATGCTAATCCAACTGCATTTGGATTTTACTGATTTGTGGGTGGCATTACTGTCTGATAAGACAATTCCCACATTTTGAGTGGTATTTTCTTTACACAAATTTGATTTTTTCCAGTGCCCATAAAAATTTATGGGGAATCAATAAACCATGTATTAATTTCTGATTAATGTTAATATATAAGTGCATCTACTCTATTCTTTTCCCCACTAAGAACATTGTATCCTAATCAAATTGCATTTGCATTTTACCTATCCATCGTCACTGGATGATATTACTCTGTGATAAAACATTCCATAACTACTTTTCAAGCAGAAATTTCTCTACCCAAATTCAATTTGCTTCATCAATTGAAGTCATTTTTGGTTAATATGTAAGCTTTGGATTAATTTTAGATTAATAAGTATATTTATGTATGCACCTATCCTCTTCTACTCCCCGTAATAATATGGTATACTAATCTAGTTGTATGCACCTATTGAAGCAAATTACAAAATATGAATATTATTTCAACTTTATTGATCTCTTTATCATTAAATCATTTTGATATATATTAAAATATAATAATACATATTATATATTTTATATTCATTATATTTCATATTATTTATATTTCAACATATATCAATATTATATAGATGTTATAAATATTATTATATATAAAAAATTAATGATAATATTGGTAGGGTTAAAAAAGTAGTGTTCACACAAGATTTAAGGCAATGAGAGAAGACTCAAGCGCTCATGATTTACATTAAGGTCATGTTCCCATCCCTACGTTGTATATTGGCTCATGTTTGGACAGCAACACATGCTTCATAAAGGAACGTGGTTTCTTGTCTAAAATTTTATCAAAGTAAAAACGTAGTTGCATGAATATGAAGGGATTTTTTTTTTTTAATTGAAAAAAGCTGAAAGAAAAGTTACAAATAGAATAAATATCAGCTTAACAAAAGGATCAAGAAGGAAAGGAAAATTAAAACAAACAAACTCAAAAAGAAGCATATAAACTCAGCTATGATAATACAATAACAATAACTCAGCTGAGGATTTGCAGCCAACAGTACAGACGAAGAAACATATAAACTCAACTATGATAATACAATAACAATAACCTAGTTGAGGATTTGCAACCAATAGTACAGATAAAGAAGCATATAAACTCAGCTATGATAATACAATAAGAATAACCCAGCTGAAGATTTGCAACCAACAGTACAGACAAAGAAGCATATATTCTCAGCTATGAAAACACAATAACAATAACCCAGTTGAGGATTTGTAGCCAATAGTACAGATGAATAAGCATATAAACTCAATTATGATAATACATTAACAATAACCCAACTGAGGATTTGCAGCCAACAGTACAGATGAAGAAGCATATAAATTCAGCTATGATAATACAATAACAATAAGGGACCTGAAGATTTGTAGCCAACATTATAGACTTCAAAAATGAGATGCTTGCTACACCAAAGTTTTTGAAAGTTAAAAATGTTATTTAAATGATCAAACATGTATGTGGGATTATCTTGAATGATCATGATTGAGAAATGTAGTGCATAGCAGTGCAGATCCATGGTTAAGAATGGAATCTCTTTTAAAGCTGTAAATTCATTCTTACAATCATCAGTTTACTTGGAATGTGGTAGTCTCTTATAATTTAATATAAGTAGCTGAATGATAGCACTTAACTTGAGGGTAAACTTGGGATCTATTATTATATTATCAGGAAAAAGGAAGAGTTTTGATTATATTTGATTTCATTATGACCAGTACAGGTACACATTTTTACTTTCAAACTTCTCTACATCAAATTTTACTTCATTTTTATTAATATGCTCTTCATAGTATATGCTTTATACAGAAATTACAAACTAATTTAGTCACATCTTCATGGTCTATAGGTGGTTGCTTAATAATTGCAGTTTTTTGCATTTTTGGATCAATTGCACCTAAGATGCCACCCAAAAGAATATTCTCTCTCCTATAGTTCCTTCTTCTAGCAACTGATTTTATATTTTCTTTTGTTTTTAACTTTCCAAATAAAACAATTGATACAATTATGATGTAAGTGTTCTAACTTTTTTTTTCCATGTTTAGGAACACATAACTAGACAACAAAAATTCCTTGATGCAGGCTCTTTTCATACAAGCATGTGGAACCATCAACTATAAAAGCATCACAAATGAAACTACTATGAATCATTCCTTCAAATGGTTATATCAAAAATTGTAATTCAGAAGCAAATTGTATGTGTTCCGAACATTTGTAAAAAAAATATCTTTGGTATGTATTTCAAACTTCTATTACAAATTTATATGAACAATACAATGAAAACTACTTAACATGTTTGCTTACATATACTTCTCTATCGGCCTAACCCTTGTACCCCTTCTGGTGCAAGTGCTAGTATATAATCATATGATAGAGTGAATTCCCCTTTGTGAGCCATATAAGCCTTTCTTATTAGAGGCGATAAATCTTTTAGGGTTTTTTTTGGAAGAAGCCACATGTCCCTAAAAATGATCGGTTGCCTTAATCACAAGCTTTGTAGGAAGGATGTCAATGGCTAAAAGTACAACTCTGTCCCCATCTATGTCTTCATGATAAGAACCATTTATTGGATTATATCTGGAACAATTTTTGTATTTAGATGGTCTGCTAAGCTGGCTCCCAATAACATTGCAGCTCATTGTGATATGTTAGTATTATTCTTTCTCTATCAGAATCATACCATAATTCATTTATGATATTTCTTTGGCCTGTGTGCAGGCTAAGCCTTTCCCACAACAATTAGCTTCAATCCTATTGACGTTATTCTTCTAGAGACATTTCTTTAACCTTATTATATGTGGAACTGATACAAGTCTTGCATCTATAGCATAATTTTGACATATTAAATAGATACCAACTGTGCTTTGTATCATAAGATTGTGAGTTTTTTTAGGACTTTCACCATATTTCATTTCATGCTCTTATATCACTGTCACTCGAACATTGTATATTGCTCTTTGCTTTTAATTGTCATAAGTATAGTTCAATGTCTTGTGCTATGATTGTGATTTAGGAAACTACTTTTGTCTTTCTTGCATAGTCCCTTGTGATTTATTTTGAAGTCATCCTGAAAGCATATCCATTGTGCGGATCTTGTATTAGTCCATCAAAATATGAAGTGCCTCTTTAGCTAAAGTGGGTAGTTATTTGATTTCTAACATTTTTGCATAGTGACTGTACAATAATTCAAGTGGCCTCCGGAATTGCTTTTGAAAATTGATCAAATGATCTCCAAAAGCCATGAAGATGCACTGGAATGTTGAGTTATAATAGGAGAGCATGGATGCAAAACGGATTTACATGAAGTAATCAGGGTCGAAAACTGTCAACGCTCAAAGTTGCATTTTTAACATTTTCTGAAAAGTGCCACTATCAAAATCATCTGAAAGTCACCAACTTGCCCTTTTGAAAAAATACCAAATCTGATTTTGGGAAGCTGCAACTTGGAAAATTGGTTCATTTAAGTCCCATGAGAACGTGTACAAAATGGTTTTTCATCAACCTTCTTTATTCACAAAATATCAGGCATGAAAATTGACCTTTTTGAAGATTTATGAAAGTGTAGATGTCAAAACTGTGCAAAACCCATTTGGATTTGATTTTGAAAAAATACCAAATGAAGAGTCGAGGTCCTAAAAATTAGCATGAGAGCACATTAAGGTGGGAAGAATCTGAGGCACCAATTGGTCCATCATGACAATCTCTTAGTTGATAATTATTGTCCTTCAAAGTTGCCCTTTTTGACATATTGTACTGTGTAGACAACAAACCTTCGCAGAACCCTTCAACTTGGTATTTTGAAACCTTGTCAAAACTGATCATACGAAGCTGAAATTAGGCATGCACATTCACATATGTCAGATAAACATGATTACGAGGTGATTTTGTGTGAAACTGAATGGGCTTCAAATTATGATTTTTCAAAGTGGGCCATTTGAGTAGATTTTTCAACTATACTTTTGAGTGTTGAAATCAAACTTTTCATTATGGAAACATGAAATTTTAAGCTGCAACAGAGTGAAAATTATGAATTTCTGCCTCTAATTGAGGAGCTCACAACCAAAGGACGGAAGCATAGATTTGGGATTCTAGTGCGGCACGCTGTTGTTTAAATGACGCGTTGGTGTCCTAAGCAATAGAAAGCTTAGGAACTTAGGCAAAAAAAATAAAATCTCACTTCCTAACTTGGATCTAAGATCTTCTAAATAGAATAATTAAATAGAGAACAAAAACTTCAAGTAAAGCAAAGAGAACTCGGAGAAAACTTACCCTCATCCAAACGTCGAGTCTTCACTCCAAGCTCTGCTTTGTGACCTACACACAGAAGAACAAGGGGAAAAGGTTGGGGCTGTCTAGGGGTCCGCCTCAGTCATACCCCCATTTTGGTGTTCCCACTTCCATAGACAGCCAGATAGGAAAGGAGTGTAAACGAAATAGACAAAGCGTGTGGTGAAAGAAAAACCTGCTTCAGGAGTAGAACCCACACCACTAAGTAGTAAATGAACATGTAGATAGGAAAGAGTGTGTTGGAGCCTAAAATTATAGAAAATTTTTGGCAAAATTTAGGGTTCATATAATAAAAAAATTGATCTTAGAACTCAAAAACATAGTTGTAAAATCTACTTCAAGAGCTTACTTTGAAAAATCACAAAATGAAGCCAGTGCAATTTTGTACAAAACCACTTTACAAGCATGTTCATCTACCATACATAAGTGTTTCTACCTTATTTTGGCTTCCCATGACCTGATCTGATGAATTTTTTGAAACACCAAACTGAAGGGTTCTAAAAATGTTTACTGGTTGCACAATGTAAAGTCTGCTGAAAGGGTCAACTTTGGAGGATAATTATTTTCAACTTAGAGGTTGTCATGACGAATCAATTACTGTTTCAGATTCTTCCCACCTCAATCTTCCTTCATGCCAATTTTTAGAGCTTTAGGACATCATTTGGTATTTTTTCAAAATCAAATCCAAATGGGTTCACAATTTTGTGACTGCACTTCCAGAAAGTTTCTACGTGGTCAACTTTGACCTTTAATATTTGGTGAAGGAAGTAACTTGATGAAAAATCCTTATGTACACATGCTTATGGGACCTAAATAAACCAATTCCCCAAGTTACAGATTCTCATGAGGAGTTATGGTATTTTTCAATGAGGGTGACTTGATGAGTTCTAGATGAGTTTTTGCAATACAGTTTTAGAAAATGCTAAGTGGACCACTTTGAGCATTAAATTTTTTCAATCTCAATGCCTTAATGCCAAATCATTCTACAATCATGCTCCCCTATCATAAATCAACATTTTGGTGCATTTTTATGGCTCCCAAAGAACATTTGATTAGTTTTTCAAGATGATTCTAGAGGCTACTTGGGTTATTTTGATCACAGTAAGCTGCAATCTTATCTATCTCTTATGAATCAACAATTTCCAATTGAAATTTGTTTGGTAAAACTCACTCTAGGTACAAAATGCAAGGGGACATGCACATGGTTGGGATACACTTACCTTTACATGCTATGAAACCCGGTTCTATATGGTCTATTTGCTGATGCTTTACAGAAAGACAATACCTTAGAAGAGAAAGGAAAACTCGATACATTCAGCTACAACTATCTTGGATGAAAATAGTTTGGTGAAAGATGATAATACAAGATGGATATCTTCAGGTTACTGATCTAGGATGAATAGCCAATTATTACAATGGCTACTTAGCGATGATATTGAGCTATGCTCATTGTTTTCACTAAGTGAAGAGTTTAAATATGTGATAGTAAGGAAAAAGAGAAAATGGATTTTGCAAAGTTCTTAGACCATGTTCCCATTCTAGAGAAAACTCTCATATTCATCAAAACACAAGGAAGGGGTACTTGAACTGAAGGGTGTGTTTACAATTGACTAAGAAGGAATCTCTAGAGTGAATATTGCTTCGGCATGGTTCCAAAGTAACAAACTTTGCTACTATCCCTGGTCAAGGACTTCAAGTAAACCCTCTAAAGGTTCAAGTAATTGAATATATGTTTGGAAAATGTATCTACTTTGCAGATTTAGTGAGTAAGAATAATTAGTATTGTTACACACAAAAGAAAAATCCAGTGGGGTCGATGCTTTGAGTGAAGTGGAATTAGGAGAAGTCTAGGATCTAAAAACATAAAGTATAGAGAGAGGCTTCTCAAAGGAAAACATACAGCAAGAGATTTTGGTAGGGAAACCCCTTCGAAGAAATAACTTACGCATTGGAAGGCACTAGAAAAGCTCTGCATTGATCCCATTAGTTGTAATGAATGAAGCATTCATTTAAAGCGGAATCTATGAGATAAAAATATTTTATTGTCCTTATTCTGCGGCTATAATATAGTCTTGTAATAAGAAATGAAGGGAACTTCATGGGAAAGATGGTAAGGTAAACCCAAGCTGGTGTAACCCCAATTTCTACAACCTTTGCTATCATCGTCCCTAATCATGCCATTGTATGCACCAAATGAGTTTATTGAAAAGGATTTAGAACATTTTTATCAAATACAATGTGCAGGTTGAAAGCAAGCCACACAATGCATTATGGACTTCAAAATTGTAAATGAAAAAAATAAATATAAGATGAAGTCCCTCGGAAGCAAAACTATCCCTTAGAAGAGTTCAAGGCTATTGTGCATATTCTCATCATAAGAAGCAACCAAGCATTAAATTTTGATGTTATCTTTGGGCATTTTTGAGCAATATATTGATGGTCTAGTAGGAGGATATAACCTTTCAAATCTTTTTCAAAAATTTGTTGAAGATTTAGCTCTGCGAATAGAAAAGATATCAGCTATGAAGCATATCATGGATAAGTGTTCTTTAAACCAGAATTTGCATAGAATGGATGCTTTATGGACAAAACATATACAAGAGGAGCACAGATTAACTGATGTAAACAAGGATTCAAATCACGAAGATCACAGTCATTATTGAATTGGTGAGCTCGATCGTATGCCCTTTATGTTCAAGCGAAGGAGGTCTTTCAAGTTTTGCACAACTGTTCAAATCAAACCAAAGCGAGATACTACCAACAGAAAAGATGAATGGCGTATCTGGTGATGAATTTAATGTTGTCTCCACATAAGCAGAAGTGTTTACGATGTGAATAGGTGCACTTGGAATAATGTTACCATATCTCGAACACACAGAAGGTGATCTCTAGACATTACCTGCATCATCACAATCACCCAACAAAATATGTACAGTATTGCGGTGACATTTCCCGCATCACCGCAAGAAGAACGAAGAATTATTATGGAATTGCAGTGGTTTCCAAAATGAGACAAATGCGGTATCACGGGGAGTAGACACAGGTAGTGCCATCTTGGTAATTTGGTGCACAAGCTGGTGTAACCCCAATTTCTACAACCTTTGCTATCATCGTCCCTAATCATGCCAATCACAATCACCCAACAAAATATGTACAGTATTGCGGTGACATTTCCCGCATCACCGCAAGAAGACCGAAGAATTATTATGGAATTGCAGTGGTTTCTCGCATCCCCGTGAATACAAAATGAGAAGAATTTTAAATGATGAAGTAATATATGATAATATGTAACCAATTTAATATAGAAATTTAAAAATCAATCTCTCTCATTTCTTTTGAATAGATTTATTTAAGAAATATACATTATTTTTATAATTTTAATTTAAAATAAAAAAAATATATTTTACTTTTATTTATACTATTCTAACATAAAATTCTATATATAGGAAAAAAAAAAATTTAGCACCAATCAAAATGTAAAAATGTAAAAAATAAATTAAAATCAAATTTTAAAAATATAAGAAAATAAGATTTAAAATATCAAATTGATTATTTTCCAAAAGATTTAAAAAAAATTAAATTAAAGTATAAAGATTGAAATGAAACTAATTCCCAAATTTAAAATGCAATGATTTAAATTGTTTTCACAGATTAATTCCAAAACTTTTATGCACAAATTTTAATATTATATTTAAAGCTCAAGTAAAGACTTTGAAATTAAATGCATATCATAAATTGATCAACAATTTCACTCAAATACATTCAATCATGTCATAAATAAATTATCAATTGAATAAACTCAAAGATTTAAACACTTTATTGCTCAGACAATTTATTAAGATTTGATACTTATTTTTGGAAATGTGCAGAAGAAATCTTCAACTATTGCTGGAATGGTCCTTGGTTCAGCCTCTTTCGCCTGTGAGCAGTCTGGGAGGAAAGCAGACTTTGCTGCTCTACACGAGTGTTAGTTCCATCGGAACAATGCTCAACACTCATACCACAAAACCATGCCCTGGCCAGGACCGTCCTGAGTGCACACACTTGTACCCCAGGTTGGACACCCACTGTAGGAGTGCCCCTTCTCCGTCCTACTCACAGCTTGCTAACCTTGAAACCCTATTCCGGCAATGTGCTCCACTTGATTTTCCTCTTTTTTTCATGTCTGTCATTTTCCAAGTTTCACACGAATGATTTATATATCTTTTAAGGGGTGGTTTCCAAATTCATCACACCCTTTCACAAAGGTTTCCTTTTTAAGAATTATTTAAATAAATAATTAGGCTTCCCCTTTTAAAGAATGTTTATGCAATATTCTTTAATCTCTCTTTTTACCAAAGGATTATAATATCCTTTATTTTTCTCCCCCTTTTTAATTATAAAGGGTTATTTAATAGATTTATTTTCTCTTGGGGAAAAAGTCTATAACAAAGATACTCCTAATATAATTTTTTTTGTGAATTGTGATGATCATAAAAATAAGATTAAAAATTACAAGATCACATTTCTAATATTCAGACCTTATTTGAGTGATCATGTCAACTCCAAACAAAGATAGGATATAAAAACTAAATACAAGAACTAAGCTCTAATACCACCAATTCGGATTAGGATTGCTTAAGGATGCCACACCCAAATTATTTTAAATATGTTACAAATAGAAGCAATGATAGATTACAAGTATACTGAGTGTTGAAACATGTTTAGTCTCATTACTTATTTCCTTTGCTTTTGCCACTTTTTAGGGATGCTACAAAAGAATTGTGCACAAATTATCAAAATTAATGTTGTAGAAAGATAAAGCTTTAAGTCACATAGAAAAGTTTTGTTCTGTATGACCATCATTAAAATAAACACAAAATAAATAGATTTCAAAATTACAGTCTCCTCAGTATAAGGCACTGACAACAGTATATATAGACAAAATCTTTCGAAGCAAAATTAAAAAAAATACTAAATTTATGCTACCAGTCAACAAATGATTACAAGAAAGATATTCATTGCATGGAAGGATGAACTGCATAGAGAATAGTGAATACCTAATGCAAAAACCCTCATAAGTTATTTGCATTGCAAGCCAATCCGAGAAATCATCAAGTGAGCTTATATTACATAAAGAAACAAATGCTTTCCAAAATGCCCAGAAATAGTAGAGTTTATTATGACTTCGGATAAACTATCAAACCATAAACCATAGTTAAAAGTATGCCATGGATAGGAAATAACTAAGATGAATATTGTGATTCGCCCAAAAAGTGCCTGCTATAAGATGATATGCAAGATGTAATATTTCTTATGCGTCCATGTTCTATATACATGTCACATGTGGAGTAAGCTAGGAGGTGGAATTTTCCATGAAAATTATTTAAAATAATTATCAATAAACATTTGAAACAAAATGTCAAGTGAAATGTATTTTGAAATTTTTTAACTATGCAAATAATATTTGTTGAGTGTGAAATAGAAAAATAATTTCATTTTAGAAAATTTTGGAACGAAAAGAAAAAAAAACTTGAATGGTCTTATATTATTCAATTATTATTTTGGCACTTGATGAGACTGCATCTTCTCGAAGGCATGCTGTGATAGTACACATGCCTTGCCTTTGCTTCCACATTTTGCATATGTGTCTACCAGGCAAGAGGCTGCTGGCAAAGGTAGGGCACCTTGGCCTTACACCTGTCAATTGCATTTGCTGGAAAGTTTCTAAAGCCTTTTCAACAAATCCAGTTCTTTTGGGGGGGATGCCTATCCGAAAATCACTGCAAAACAAGAGACCACATTTCTCTGAGGTGTTTTAACTAATAGCCCACACGCCTGGTCTATGTTTCCCCAATTTTGCGTACATGTCCATCAAAGCACTTGCAATCTCAGCAACTGAAAAAATCCCCCCCCTTCCCATTCCGTTATGCTTGGATGAATGGACATACCTGTTCCAAACCACCCATTTTTGGCATACGCAGACAAGATACTGGCAAAGATGGAGGAGCTCGATTTATACCTACTTCCGTCTTTGGCAGGAAAACTGCATGCTGACAAGGGTTGTGGAATCAACAGGCAGCTGCAACCATAGATATGACGCTCCTCCAAACTCTTCCTTTCACTTCTCCAATTTGGTGAGCTGCAACCTGTAAATAAGGGAATTTTTAGAGTATGTTTATTAAAATGAAATTACTTCCTATTCAAAACTCCCAGTTTGGCATAGGTTGGAAGGGTACTAGAAATTTTAGCCTTAACTTACCACTTTGTTTGTAACAAATCCATTCTGTGCATATCCTGCAATCAATGCATTCCAACAATCACATCTCTTATTCATTAAAGTTGATTTTTGTGCATTAACTGTTTCATATTCATTGATCCTTTTATTGATGGGTAAAGACTTTTATTAATGAAAGTAGATTTATTTTTGTGCGGTTTAAATTTTAAATGATATCTTTGGGAGTTAGTGTAATTTTATGCAAATACCTTTTTCTGTGAAGTATGAAATTTTGTCTGAACAAAATCATTATTTATTACCTATTGTAAAATACAAATGCTTGAGGAAAGAAACAATTCCACGGGCATGTCGAAAGAAAGATGGCATCTTCAACCTGTGTAGCATGTTAAACACTGACGATATTTTCGTTTAAAAGGGCTGCAAAAAAATAAAATAAAATCCTCTATCGAGCTCAAAAATCCAGTAGCTCTAAATCCAGATATTTTCAGATCTAATATTCGTTAGTGTGAATAGATTGAAGGAAGACTGGTTTCTCTTTTAAAAAAAAAAAAACTAAAATGGAAAGAAACTGGGAAAAATAACTACTTATCGCCTCAAGTAACTCATTTCTGGGTCTGCAACTACAACATCTCCTACTCAGTCACTGTAAACTCTCCCTTACAACACAAACTTGCAAAACAAAAAAACAACATACACAAAGTAATAGCGATGCATAGCAAGTGACTTAAATCTATATTAAATGACCAAAGTACCCTGGCGTGGCACCAAGCCATTCTAGCGCCTTCACCTCCAATCAAATGCCATTCAATGCATTTAATTTGCATTCATGGATAATGTACCTCTAGCCGCCAGTTTTATAAACTATGCCTTTGCTTAAATTTATGTAATCAATCTATGCATTCGCATTTTCCTAATTTTTTTAAACAAAAATGATTTATAACATAGCAAGTGGCTTAAATCTATATTAAATGACCAAAGTACCCTGGCCACGCTTGGCCACCAAGCCATTCCAACACTTCACCTCTAGCTAGATGCCATTTAATGCATTTAATTTGCATTCATGGATTGTGTACCTCTAGCCGCTAGTTTTATAAACTATGCCTTTGCTTAAATTTATTTAATCAATCTATGCATTCGCATTTTCCTGATTTTTTTAAACAAAAATGATTTATAACATAGCAAGTGGCTTAAATCTATATTAAATGACCAAAGTACCCTGGCCACGTGTGGCCACCAAGCCATTCCAACACCTTCACTTCCAGCTAGATGCCATTTAATGCATTTAATTTGCATTCATGGATTGTGTACCTCTAGCCGCCAGTTTTATAAACTATGCCTTTGCTTAAATTTATTTAATCAATTTATGCGTTCACATTTTCTCGAATTTTTAAAAAGAAAATGATTTATAAAGCTACTTGGACGAATAGAAAAATAGATAAATGCTAATTTTCCAATATATAAAATAGCTCTCCAAATTCAAACTATACAAAAAAATAAGTAATATGTTAAATGGCGATATGTGATTGGCCGATGCTGCCGGTTAAAAGCATTCTGGGCGAATGCATAAGTATTCCTGCCTGGTGGTAGGAACTAATAATATGGGGTGATAAATGAAAATGTGTGGGATAAGTGATTTTAAAAGGTGAAAATATTGATTTTGTGAAAACTTTTTCACTTAGGAGGAATGGGTAATTATTTTACTCAAGAAATATTTTTAATCACGAAGTGAAATACTTTCACCAAGGGAGTTATAAGTAGGTTATTATCTTTGCCAAAAGAATATTTTTTGAATGGTGAAAATACATATAAATATGAGTGTGAAAATTGCCAACAAAGGAATTGAAATTAAAGTACTGCGAAAGGCTTTATTTTCACGAGAATCGAAGAAAAAGATGAAGATTAAATATTTTAATTTGCCGAAGGAAATTAATTAAATGAAGAGTTATACCAGGCGGATGTGTAAAGGGTCATAACCTTGAAAAATGAAATTTATATATGTAGGATGAAGTCATATCAATGATCATCGATAGCAGGTTAGAATTATCATCAGCAGCAGTAGGTTACATTCATATAGCATATTCCACTCATCCATCTCATAGCAAATACTTTTGCTATTCATGTTTATTATTTGAAGCAATATAATGGAGAATACTGCTTAAGATTGGTGATCCATTTTTAGTGTTCAATTGTTCTGTCGATTTTCATTCTTATTTTTTGTTGTATTGTCTCCAAAGTGGTTCTCTTTAATTATTTGAATCTATATGATTTTTCATGACACATTTGTTGTTACTGTGTGACTGTCTTGATTGGTTTCTGGTGAGAGAGAATTAAAAATCCTTTCAGTTAATTCATTTTAATTGGTTCCTTCCAGAGATTAAAATCCTTTTAAGGTGATTAATTTGATTGGTTTCCCTTAAGCTAAGAATTAAAATTCCTTTCATAGCATCACAATAATTTGAGAGAATAACACTGGGATCATTAAAGAAGAGTATTGTAGCAAACAAACATACATGTTTGTACAAGGTGCAAACATTTAAAAGTGCCCAACAGTTAGAGTTAAGATGAATAATAGGTTTACCTATCATACAAGTCTATCTCCATAATAACCATCCATCCATTAACTCCATTCACCCAATAGATTAGACACTATTCAACTTTAGAACATTTTGCACAAATTCAATTCACACTCTTGAATGTTCAAACACTTAAATGAGTAGGAATTATTCATCAAGCCTTGCATCTGCTTCACCCCTACGTGTCATTGTGAGTAGATTGCCTAAATTAGGATCCATTTTAAACTCTCAAATTTTCTTTATCATTTAGGTACACTCGCCTAGGTTTGGTAGAGCCTGAAGAGTAGGAGGTGATCAGATATAGTTGCCTCGTTCATTAGCCAAAAACATATTAAGAGACTGGCACCCTCTTATGGTCTAAAAACCTATGTTTTTGAGACCTAACAACTCCCTCAAGATCTGAAGTAGTTTTCTGTGAAAGTTAACGCGTACTTATTTCCTTTGCAATTTCTTTATATTGAGGTGGATAAGGGTAGTTCGTTCCTTGGTGATCTCTTGAAAACGAAGAGACCTGTGTGTAGCGAATCCCTCTTATCTCACACAACTAATATTTGATTTATGTAATAGTTAGTTCTTTCTTGAATTTTTGTATATTGTTGTGCTAAAAGTGCCCCCAAGGTGACAT
>VDFB02000015.1:134623074-134686753 GCA_007258455.2 Sequoia sempervirens | reverse complement strand
AACAGAGAAATAATCATACATAGGCGAACACCAGATTTACATGGGAAAACCCTTATGGCAGAAAAAACCCTTTGTATTACAGTAAAGAAATTACATACAGAGTACAGGCTTCACTCTCTCTGATGTCAATTTACAACAACATTCACAATGATCAACCTTGCTACAGGACACTCAAGTTACAATACACTCATAATTCAATTCACTCTGATCATACATCGAACTATTCATCCAACTGTTCATGCAACCAACCAACCGATCACAATCTTCAATCTCTGACTATAACCATGACACCCCTGTCTATCGAACTTCCTCTTAGTAATGGCCACAACAGTCCAAATTTTAGCAGTTCCCATTCGACTTCTATGATTGGTTGTAGAATCACCACGTAGGATAGTCATCACTCGGTCAAAGGCATCCAAAACATATTCACATGTCAGTGAGACACTAACCGTGTCTCCCTAATGCCACAAAACTAGATTGTCATTATTTCCAAGAGTCTTCACTATCGGCGTCATACATGTTCACAAGACATCGACCTCAACATTTCCATCAAAGAGACTATCGCTACTCGCCAAGAGATCATACCAAAGTCCTCAAGTCATATCGATGTGAGCACAGTTGGAAATACTTAGGCTATCACTGAGAGGTAATACCGAGCCCTCAAGTCATACCAACAATGGACTACACCATCGCTGAGACAAACACTTGTCGCTAAGACTTCTACCGAAGCCTTCAAGTTACACCACAATGTTCCACTATCGGCAGACTTTGTTCGTCACTAAGACTTCATACCGAAGCCTCCATATTACCCGAGACCACCTTTCGCCAGGAGTCATACCGAAAACATATG
Organism: Sequoia sempervirens; assembly: GCA_007258455.2. Taxonomy (NCBI): domain Eukaryota; kingdom Viridiplantae; phylum Streptophyta; class Pinopsida; order Cupressales; family Cupressaceae; genus Sequoia; species Sequoia sempervirens. Next base: position 134,685,903 of record VDFB02000015.1, on the reverse strand, counting down.
TAGCAATGTTAGCAAGACTTACCACTATCGATGAAACATCATATCGAAGCAAGCCTTTCGACCAAGGGTCTCCCTGATGTCTTCGAGTGTAACACTGTCAGCAAGACAAGCTTCCATTGTTAAGAGATCTTACCGAGTGTTCAAGTCACCCCAATGAATTTAAGTGAAAAGCTGTCGGTGAGACTTCTCTTGTCGGTATGAGACATACTGAACGACCAAGTCTCTCCCCAAAAACTTCTTTTGCCACAGGTCTCCCCGATCACCGCTTGTCGCCCAGAGTCTCCCCGACATCCGATAGGAATGGCCTATCGGTGAAAGATCTCCCCGAGTGGAGTGAGATAAAAATTTTCACAGCGATCATCATGTCACAACAATAGGTCCATTTGGCAAGACAGTGACAAGGTCTTAGCGACTAGAACTTTTCACAAGGTTCCAAAGTTGCTAGTCGGCCAAACATAATGAGTGTCACACCGACTTGGCTCTTTCAGAGGTTTCAGCCTATCAGATTGAGGCACATTATTCCAACAATACATTAATTGTTGACATACTTTACTGTCAAGGTCTAGATGGTACTCTTCTTTGGTGTCTTGAACATAGGGAATCTGAGAAAGCTTTACGTGAGGTTCGTGAAGGTATTTTTGGAACTCATTCAAGCAGACCAACCTTAGCAAAGAAACTCCTCCATTTGGGGTATTACTGGCTAAATATGGAGATGGAGTCCTATCATTTTGTTAAGAAGTGCCATAAATGTCAGATCCATGGTAACTTAATTCATGCACCAGCACAAGAATTGCATCTATTTACATCAACATGGCCCTTTTGTCAATGGGGACTAGACTTGGTAGGAAAGATAAATCTATCTTCATCCAATGGGCACAAATTCATAATCACAACAAAGTACTTTACAAAATGGATAGAAGCGGTTTCTTTAATAACAATCACTGGAAAATAGATCTCGTCATTCATACTAAACTACTTCATCTATAGATATGGAATTCCCTAATCCATAGTAACAGACAATGGGAGACCTTTTAAGAACCAGGATGTCTAGGAGTTGTGTGAGAAGTTCCATATCCAACATTGTTTTTCAACACCATACTACCCTCAAGGAAATGGCCAAGTAGAGGCCTCAAACAAAACAATTCTAAAAATTCTAAAGAAAACAGTTAACGATGTTCGACGTGATTGGCATATTCAACTAAATCTTGCATTATGGGCATATCTAACTAGCCTCAAAAAACCCACAGGAGCTACACCATATGCGTTGGTATATGGATCAAAAGCTATACTACCCATTGAGGTTGAAATTCCATCACTTTGTCTCACTGAAAGGTATCATTCCAAATGAAGATTATAGTGTTTCTAGACTGCAAGAGTTGGAACTATTAGATGAACATTGCCAACAAGTTGTGAACCATCTAACGACATATCAACAAAGGATGTCCAAAAGCTACAATCAAAGGGTAAAGCCTAGAGTCTTTCAATTTGGGGACTTGGTCCTAAAGGAAAACCCTAGAAATCAGTAGGACAGAGAAAAGAAAGGGAAGTTTGAACCTAACTGGCTAGGTCCCTTTATCATCATATCAATTTATGGATCTAGGGCTTATCAACTATCTACACCTAAAGGGGATCTTTTTGATGAACCTATCAATAGTATCCATCTTAGAAAATTCTACACCTGAGTCACCTAGTACACAGATTAGGTTCTAAAATGGTTACCTTGATGAAAATCTGGAAAACAAGCATCTTGGTGAGAAAAAAATACAAAAAAAAATTAGAAAAACAAAAAAAATACAAAAAAAATAAAAATAAAAAAGACTAAAAAAGTGCAATAAAAACATGTAGTGAAAACCTTGAAATAGGCGCTACTTGTGATTTTAAAGCCAACTTTTCTATCTATTGGACATATGTCATGGTCATTACTTCCACCATCATTTCGCATCCATTATCATATCATTGCAAGTAGTCATGTCCCACCCTAGCTTGGGGGAAAAATCCTGACCTCACTGGGGGTGATAAATCTTGAGGTTAACCAAATGGACAAACAACAGGAAGACAAACACAACAAAAACAATGATCGAAACACAACCCAACATGAAACATCAATCACCATCAAAAACACATTGGATATCCATATCACAACAAAAAATCCAAAAACAAGTCAAAACGTCAGTCTTAAAAAGGTCAAAAATAGAGTCTATGTCAGTTGAACTATGTGGTCTCTGTGTGTATAATGTAGGCAAGGCTAATATTTTATCAACCCCCGAGGCCCCTAGGATAGGTCTTTAGGTTAGGTTTTTGATCAAAAATATCAAAAATCACAAAAACATCATAAAATCAAAATGGATGATCTAATTTGAATAATGGTTAAAATACTTTAAGCAAAAGGTTGGATATTTTGTACTTTGATCTTTGTTATCATTTCTTTGGAGCAACTTGACGATGTATTGAACTAGAGAAGCTAGGAAGGAGAATGATATTTTCTTTATCTGTTGTTTGTGAATTAATCATAATTACTATGTGAATTGTCGTGGGAAGTGCTCTATAAAGTATCATGGATGGCATTCCAATTCACATAGGAAAGTGACTGATTCTTGTCTTTTTACGCAAGAAATACTCAGGTCATCTCAGTTTAATTATACCTAGATGCTTGTGTTCACTTGCAATATAAAAAATCATGGAAGTAGTACATCTCCGGTCACCATGGTCTAAATTATATCATCGATGCTTGTACTCACTTTCAACATTTTAAAGCTCTATAATGATACAAAGAATGATAAATGGACTATTAAGATGCCAATGTTTGCATGTAGATTTGCATGATAAAATAGATTGCATTCATGATAGTTTTACATCTGCAGAGTGTTTGTTACAACAACTGGTTACCAATTCCAAACAAAGATATATTTTTCTCATAATGGTTTGATTATACTTGACATTAACAAAAAAATCATAATTATCATGTAGTTACATCATCATTTTCACTGCATACATATAGAAAACATCTATTTTATCATTTCATCTTTCATATATTTAAATCAAATAATTTGCATTGATCATATCATATTTTTTCATCATAAAGTACATAAGAAATTCTCAAAAATAAATCTCTATAGTTGCATTTCATTCATCCATTAATCATATCACATATCATAGTCCATTCAACCTATGATAATATCATACATCCACTTATTACATCATATAGTTGCATTTATCACAAGAATAAAAGTGCACACATCCCATTTACAACACACATCATATATCATTTAAAACATCATATCCATATATCATTGCATATAGGAAAATTATCAATGTAATTTAGAATTACACGTCATCATACATCCATTTTTATCCATGTAAATACTACTCACATCATGCATCATCCATGCATACATCATGCATCCATACATCATACACATCATAGATAGAACATCATAAATCATAACATATCATCATGATTATAAAACTACATCCATAACATCATTATATAAGAATCATCACATGACATATAAAACATAGGAAACAAATGCATCCATCATAGAATCATATAGAAGACATAATAGATCGATAAAATCCACTACATATCATATAGATCTCAAAATCATAATGTCAAGTATACAATGATATTTGAAATGAAAAGAGATATATCATAAAAAATGGTTGTAATCAGAGTGTACATCACATCTCAAAATAACGAAGGGAGCAATCATGAAACTAGGTATTGCTAGCTCTAGATAGTGCAGGCATCTCAGGACCAGTCCCTCCACCACCACCAGATGTACCAGGATCTCTCAGGTCTCTTGGAAAAGGCTTTGTCACACCCACACTAACAATCCTAGTACGAGTCCTGCCAGATCGAGATTTCCCATAGCTCACTCTCTGCTCTAAAGGGACGACAACATAGAATTTACCTCTGTAATACTCTACCTCCTGACCAACATGGACAACCTCTCACATATAATATGCTATAGTGGTACCATCCACCAATCTTTGCAATCTCTTAGCTGCAGCTTGAGCCCCCTCTATAGTAAATTTGGCAGCATCCCTCTCGGTTGTCAATGATGCAATTTGAACCTGAGCTGCCCCTATAGTCTGTCTAGCAGCATCCCTCTCAACTGTCAAGGCTGTAATATGTACTTGAACAACATCTAACTAAGCCTGTACCTATCCTAGGGCTTGTGCATGAGCCTGAGCCTGAGCCTGCATCTGTGTCTGAGTCTGTACCAACAAACCCATGGCCTAAGTCAGCTGGCCCTGTAAGGTTTGAACCTATACCTGTAGGCTCGCTATTTGGGTCTGTCATTGCTACACACGCTGCTATGAAGGGGCCACCACTATTTTCCTCTTATGAGGCATCAAATACTCCTCTAAACTAGGACCTGACCTACCAACACCCGAACTACCCGATCCATCATCACCACTGTTATCCTCCTCATCCCCACTGCCCTCCTCATCACTACTGCTCTCGACCTCCTCCACCACCACCTCCTCATCTCCAATTTTCTCTCTCCTTCATCAGCATCGGTGTGCAACAACAACATCCTCCTTAGTAGGTAATGGTGTTGGCTCATCGGGAATGGTAATATAGGGAAATGGATGTAACACCAGATACTCTGCATAATCGGCTATCACTGGTGGCTCGATAATATCTAGAAGGATCTCCCAAATAGGAGGCTATAAAGCTTGGAACTCCTGCACTACCACATCATAAGATAGACCAGACCCCCAATCTGTAGAGTCTAACTATTGTCAAGCATAGTGGGCAACACCCTAGGGAATGCCCTGAACAATGCCATACTAACGAAGCACTTGTCTGAGTAGAAATCTCTCCAAAATCCATTGTGTCCGACCAATCAAAATAAATGAGTAATGGAAAAATGGCAATTGAACATCATCATCATCCCAATGCTCACAATCTAAATATAGACGCCATGTCACGATCTCCATATCATCCAATACTTTGTGCCAATTATCTAACTTACCCAGTCTATGCTGAGTAAGATGACCTATATATCTATGAACATAAGGCCACCTGATGGGATGTTGTCTCACCATCACTGGCCACATGACAACAATATGCTCCCACAATCACACCTGAAGTAAAGTGACTCTGACTAATAAAATCCGACCTCCAAGATAGACAATAGAATGCAAATCATGATACAGATGGGAAAACATGCACATGCCCCAAGCATATCTCATCGCATCCACAATCATGCTCTCTAGTACATGGCCCCAACCAATAGAGAATCCCTTTGACCTACAATCAAGACAAAGGAACCCTCTAATGAATCTAGCAAGAACTATTGGCAAAGTGGCATAAGCATCTACCATGTCATGCCGTGAAATCCAACATCCAACAATAGTATCATCCTAAAACACTCTCTGAATAACATCAATCCCACCCTGCTCTAATGAATCATAGACAACAATATCCCCAACAACTGGTATCTGCAGAATTTTCCAGACATCCTCAGGGGTAACTGTAATCTTGCTAGTAGCTAGGTGGAAGGTATTATGCTTGCTATGCCACTCTCCGCTAAAGTAGTCAGGAGACCCCGATTAATCTTGATCTGGGGCATATCCAATGAGGACAATCCACAATGTGTAATAATAGTTGTCTCAGGCTGGGCCAATTGTGGTATCAGATCAAACATCTAAGGAAACCGCTCTCTAATTTGGAGGTTTATCAAAGCCTCCTATAATCATGAAATGATCAAAGTCAGTATTCCTTGTCAAAAAATCACACATAATTATCCTATCAAACCTAATCAGCTCTTGGTGAGACTTTTGATTAAATATCGTGAGTGAACAATCAATGAACCTCACCTATCATGAGGCTAATCATCAAACATCATTTAAGCTCGCCTATCATGAGGTCAATACATCAAATTAACCTCACCTATCATGAGGTACATCAATCAAACAATAATTATTCCTTGCCTATCATGAGGATAATTCTCATCAATCAGACATCAGACCTTTCCTATCATGAGGTTGAACATCATCTACTTGATCAAGATCATCAATCATATCGAACCAATAGCTGACACGAACGAAAATCGACAAAATCAAGGATAAATTTGACAAACTTTATCAATCTGACTTGGAAGCGCTAAAACATAGTTTCTATGCACCACAATATCAAAAGCACCATTAAAACACTTAAAAGCACTAAAACAGACGCTCAAAGCACTAAATCATCAAAAGCGCCATTTCATCAGGCATATGCACCATTTCAGACGGTCAAGGTGCCACCTCATCAAAAGCGCTAAACTATAGGGAAAACACGTTGAACTAGTGAAAGCACTAAAATAGAAGGTAAAAGGGCTAAAATTCCTATCCTAGGCACTAAAACATCAAATGCGCTAAAATAATCTACCTAAGCGCTACACTATCTAGCCTAAGCGCTACTTCATTAAAAGTGCTAAAATAGTTGTTTTAAGTGCTACATCAGCATGCTAAAGTGCTAAAAGAAACAAAAAATTTAAAATATGAAAAATGCACAAAAAATGAGAAATGCTTGTAAAATAAGGGAGTTCTCGGGTACGTACCGGAGGTCCATAGACGGTCGGGCGATTGTGTCGTCGCACACGCTTGAACCAGTGAGTGTGGTAAGGAATTGGCATCTTGCTCCAAATAGCTCAAAAATCTCTCTCACAAATTTTACAAACTCAAATTGCACAAATGAGTTTAAAATTACCCCTTTTGACCTTTTATAGGTTATTTAAGATGGGTTTTTTATGGGATTAATTAATTTTTTTCAAGGGAGATTAATTCAAATTTATCCAGGGGCAATTTCTACACTCTTTATCGAGAGATAAATTATTTCAACATCAAATCTTCATCGAATCATCATCAAATCATTGAAAAATCATAAAAAATTGAAAAATCATAAAAAAATCAAAGAAATCCCAAAAATTCAAAAAAATAAAAATTCATCAATTTATCTCTCGAGGGGGCATTTATCCATCATCACTTGAAAATCAGCATCTGGGGCATACTGAAATTTTTCATCGATACTAGCAGCGGCAACAAAATTTTCTTTGAAGCAATGCGTAAACACATCACTTCAAAGAGGGGAAAAATGTATACACCTAAAAATGGTCTGGATAATCTAATTAATTAACCTTAAATTCATCTACTATTAAACAAATAGAAATATTTATTTATAGTTCATTGTTCTAAATTCTTCAATTTTAAATTATTCTATCTTAATTAAATAAGTAAACTTTAGTAGTTTGTATCATTTAATTATCTAAAGCATGTTTCCTCTTAATTAAATAAAATATCATAAAGATTTATTTAATTATCATATCCCTTTTTATTACATAAGAAAATGTCAAATATTTGTTTCATTTAATTAAATATCTTCTTCTTGTTAAAAGTTGAATAAATCAAATTTATTCAAATAAAGGAAATTTTTCCTCTATTCACTCACCTACCAAATTAGATAAAACATCTAATTTATTTCAACTGGCATTCATGGGAAAGCTGTGGAGACAAACTTGCAGGTAATCCTCTTCAATCTCTTTCCTCTGATTCTTCCTATCATCTGGCCTGATGTTTTCATGGGGAGAAACCATTCCTATGATCAGCTCAAGGTTCTTCATCTCTCACCATTCAATCCTCCAGATCAAATCCAAGCCTTTGTTGAGCTGCCACATCATAGGATGCTGCCATGAATCTATATATACATCCTTCTAAAACAAGAAATGGATCTCATCTTTGTGCAAACTTACTCTGCAAGAATAGCAATCAAGCAATCAAGCATCTTAGCAATAACATTATCATTGAACAATAGCAATCATAGCATCAATAACATCAATATCATTGTTGCATCATAGTTCACAGTAGTTTCTTTCATCATAGTTTCATGTCAATTTAGATTACAGTAGCTTCGTTTTATTAGTTAGAAATCATTGTACAGGATTAGATTATTGCATTTAGCAACATCTTATTCTCTAGATTGGCATTTTAACAGTCACAATGCTTACCAAATATGAGAGTCCCATGACTTAATAAATCTTTAGAGATAGAGAACAATATGACGCTTTCAGTAGATTCTTGCTTTAAATTAGTTTAATTGCTTTTGAATATTTGATATAATGTCTTATTAAGAAGTGTTTTTAGTTATTTTACTCATTATTTATTCCACACTTACATATACATTTATATATGTATGTATATACATTTTTAGACATAAATACAATCAAATAGAAAATCACAGTAAGAGAAAGCTTTTCTAGTGAATTGCATACAATCTTATACAACATTATTTACTGCTAAATCCACAAAAAAAGTGTATGTGTATATTTATGTGTGTGTGTGTATGTATACAGTCAAAAATAATGAATTCAAGAATAAAGTTCACAGACCAACAAATCTTTGCAAGTTTAAATCATTTCACATAATACTCAAACTTATATCTATTCCTAGACTGTGAATTGTATAGAACACAAACATCTTGACTATGAGAGAGGGGCGACACCTCTTCATGGATATGTTTCCTGTGGAGGGGCAACACCCTTCCCATAGGCCACGGCTTGTGGAAGGGCCATTGTCCTTCCACAACGCCTTCCTTAGGCATCCTTAGGCTGTATTTAATTTTTTACAATATATTTTCTAAAATAAAAACTTATCTCTATTTGTTTTCATTGCAATACATCAATTCCAAAGTATAATAGGATTGAAATTTATTTTCCAAGCAGTATAATATGTATAATTGGATATATTATGGTTTGCTATATTCATGTAATATATACATATATATACATATATGTATATATATATATATATATATATATATATATATATATATATATATATATATATATATATATATATATATATATATATATATATATATATATATATATATATATAAAGATATACAACCATGAAAACAATCATGTCATACAAAAAATAAATTAGTTTAAATTCAAAATGCATAATTGATTTGAAATCAATAATGGGATTTATCCTTTCACAGAAAAATGGAGATTATTCTAGACATTTATTCACGCAAATTGAGATTTAACATATGGAAATTACATAAAAACCTGGTAAAATGCTATCCTATTTGGCTCTTTTCTTTTTATACTCTTTTTTCACTGTTCTTCTTGTACTTTGCCCAATTCCCCAACTCTATTGTTTTTGTTTTTGGTTTTCATTTTTTATAGATTGAAAAATGGAGGAAATGAATGTAGTGTTCTAAATGAATCTTTTGTTGTTGAGAGAATAAGAGATTATTATGTTTTATTATTTTCTTTCTCTTTTTCATCTTTGTTTTGCTTTTTTTTTGCATTTTATTTTCTAAGTTTAACTTCTTTTCTTCTATTTTTCTATTTTTCTAATCTTTTCTATCTCATTGTTTTTTTTTCGAAAATATTACTTTCTTTTCCATGATTTATTTCAAATCTATCCAATAAAACTAATTTTTAAATAGCAAACATGATTTTCTAGCCATGCATCACAATTATCCACAAAATAATAAATAATAATAATTTAATCTTCAAATGAAATCAATAATTAAAATAAAAACTATTTCTTTTATTTTCTATGTGCATTTAATTTTACTACCAATTAATTAAATACACAACTACAATGTAAGAAACAATATAAAATTATTAATTAAATGAACTTCTAATGCAACTATATGATTACTAAGTGTTTGTGTGTGCGAGAGAGACTGTTCCATCTTAACCATGCCAAGTAGCTAGCCTCCTCTACCTTAACCACAACCTTGGTCTTCAACAACCTAAAACTTATGAAAACTCAAGCACCCATTAATAGGTCAGTGTCCAAAAATAAATTGAAGCAATATAATTTATCATTCCAAAATAACATTTTCTATATTGCATCATTTCAAAATAAAATAATATTAATTGCATTTCATCTTTTCCAAAATATTTAATAATCATTTACTTATTTCATCTTTCAAAATAACATAATATTTATTATACCGCACATAATAATCCATAATCAATTCCACATAAAGTAAATGCAAGCAACATCAAAGTCTGAGACATGGCAATAGAATCCCTCTCGTATTAAATCATACCCACAATGGAGTCTCCTTGGTACTTATCAAAATGTTGGCAAAAAAATATTTTATCTTTACCTTTTGAGGGATTAAATAAAGTCATTTAGAAATTATGTTTTGCAAGATCGTAGCCCTCAAAACGATCTTTCCAACAAGTATATTTTGGATATGTTTTCATTTTATCATGTATTTAATTTTCAATTTTTACTGAACATAGGTTTTTCACTAAACATAAAGTTCTCCATTTTATAGAGGTGGAAAAATAGTAAATCATTGTAATTTTTTTTCAAAAAATACCTTTTCTCTAGGTATTGATGTCTTTGTTTGAAAAAAAAAGGATTTCAATTATACACAAGAAGTTATGTTTGATGGCATACACCTATGTCCAAATTATAGTTACAATGACTTCAAAAATTAAATAAAAAAATATGTAATAAAAAATTATGAAAAAAAATCCTTGCCCTAGATATTGATGTTAAGGATCTATATTTTAAAAATTAGAATTTTATCCTTTCTAGAAAAATGTTATGTTTGACGACATAAACGTTACTTTTTGAAAATGTTATTTACTGTTTAAAACTAGTTATTAAAGGAGATGTTCAAAGATTCATGATTTATTTTAGAAATATATATATATATATATATATATATATATATATAGAATCTACACACAAATTGTAACAAATCACTAGTTCACATTATCTTCAAATTCTTAACAGTTTAGATGCTATAGGTCTCAGAAGGTGAAGTCTATGTTAAAAATGTTTATATAAATGTCCTTCTTGGCCAAAAAGTGAGACACAGTATTGTAATTTCACCTTGTATAAACTATTTTTTTATAGAAAAAGTTTAGGATTTCAATGTTAAATTGTAATGCAATTAATCAAAATGATAAAAATGTGAAGATTAATGAAAAATTAGGCATATTTGTAAAATCTAAAAGGAAAGATGAATAAATGAAACAAGTTATGTCTTTTTTTTTATTAAGATAAATCAACAAGGGCTTGAACCCATTATAAAACAACCATTAAGGAAAAAAAAGTCTCACAAGAGGTGAACCAACATGAAAGCAAAAGAAAAAGAGACTAGAAACCAAAAACTAGCAACCAATAGAGAGAGATTTAGGACCAATAGAAGACCACCAACTTGAGGATACCAATTACTGTTCTCCAAGAAGATGGAGGCATTTTTATAACCTACCACTCCTTGGTGAGGAATTTCAGATTATCCTCAAAATACAAGGATTTTGGATTCTTTTTACTAGTATTATCCCTAAAATAAATTAAAAATTTATCCATAGACTTACATTTTTTGTTGGAGTTATTAGGGGGGATCAAAATTTTCCTCCCTAGCTCTCTTTGCATTGTGGTTATGGAGCTCCTATTGAAACCCCTGGATAGTAATTTCCATATTCTTCACAATTTCTTTGTTGTACTCAATAATCTCCTACAAACTAAAGAGAATCTTATCTTGGTTGTAATGGAGTTTAGCAACCTCCTTCCTCAATTTTGTGCAATCCTTAGGAGATCCAATAGTATTTTTAATTTCCCTAACCTCTTTTTCCAAATTGTCCCAATTATCAAAATTTTGAGCCATTCCTTTCAACAACTCCTAGTGATCCATATCCTCCTCACCTGACTAGTCCTTAGTCTTCTTCAGCAAAACAAAATTTAGATATTGGTCCTTGGATTTTATCCTTTTCTATGAGAAAATGGGCCAAAAACCACTTAAGGATGTCATTCTGAATATTAGTGGCTTTGCAAAGTTCATCCACTTTCTCCCACAAAGAGGAAAAATTCAAACAAGGGTTAGGGGTGTATGGAGGAATAGCCTCCAACTCTTGAGCATGCCTAACTTCATGTTCGGGAGAAGAATGGGGACTAGTAGATAAATTTTGAAGTAGATGAGAACTAGGAGTGTCCTCAGGAGTGACTTCAGGAGAAGGGGACCAAGAGGAACCAAATTTGTCATCTAAAATCAATATTTGGGAAGGTTCCTCAAAGGAGACCTTTTTCTTATTGGTCGAATGGGAATTAGCTACATAGGATTTTCCCTTAGAATCTTGAGGGGGGTTGGACCTGGTAACTTGAACATGAGGGAGGGGGTAGAATTGGTTGTTGAAGAGGGGGTTTTAGGATTACTATCTGAGTTAACAAGAACACCCTTGTGAACAAGGGAGGGGTTAACAAATTGAGGAAGGGAAGATATGGTAGGAGAGAGAGTCAAATTATAATAATAGAGCTTATAGATTAATCCCTATTGAAGAGGTATGGGTTTTCCTTTATCTTGCACAACTTTGAAAAATTGGTCCAATGAGGAGTGGATCTAAAAGATAAAGTTTATTTTCAAGTTGTGGTGGAAGTGATTTGGAATAGGAAACAAATGAGCATGAAATATTTTAAAATGACCATTAAGGATAATATACCTCATCAACACTTCGATAATCTTCTTCTATACCCTAAGCATGTCCTCTCTATTATAGCCATTTTGCAGCTTGTTGACTTTCTCCCCTTTCTTTAAGAATTTCTCTATATCCTTTTGATAGTTCCCTTTAGGTTTTTTGGGAATTTTATCTCCCTCAAGAGGGAGACCTATAGCCACTGAAATTAACTCAACTGAGACATGGAAACAAAGGCCTTGAACCTTCACAAGGCCTCCCGTTCAAGAATTCACAAAATCTATTGAAAGGTTAGGGTTGTGGTCCTTCAAGGACTCAATGTACGAGGCAAGCTTACCATTTTGGAGGATAGGCCAAAACTTCAGATAATTCCTTAGAGAGTCAAAGTTGTTGGCTCTTATTGAATAAGCTCCCCACCCATAGCGATCAACATGGAAGTAAAAGAATATGCAAAATCTTCAAGGTCTCAATGTACAAGGTGAGCTTACCATTTTGGAGGATAGACCAAATATTTAGATAATTCCTCAGAGATTCAAAGTTGTTGGCTCTTCTTGAACAAGTTCTCCACCCATAGTGATTGACATGGAAGTAAAAGAATAGTAGTTGAAAACAAATCAAGAGTGAATCCAAAAAATTTAGCATAAAAAGAAGCAAGGTTATCATGAATCTTGATTGAAAGGTGGAAATTTGGCTTCCCTTCCTCCACCCTTGATGGATTTAGGGCCTAGAAAGGGGAAACTTTCACTAACTTTCACTCAAGAACAAACCCTTGATATTTCCTTGCAAAGGAGAAATAAATCTTGCAAGAGGGTTATTCTAAGGATTGAAAATGATCTAATGAGGGGTTCAACACCAAGTTGAAACTTGGAAAATACAATGAAATGCAACGTAAAATGTAAAACCCTAATTAAATTCAAACTAAATCTAAATGACATAAAAAGATGAATGAAATGCAATAGAAAACTATAAAATAGAACGTGTGCACTGGGAAGCTAGAGATGGATGAATAGAGTTTGAATCACTAGAAAATCTATTGTCAAGGCTAACTGGGACTCATTTTCCAAGTTGGGTGAATCAATCCTATTTCTGGGAAACTATACAGGAACATATTTCTGCCAAAAGGGTATCCAGATCATCAAAATCTTAAAAATGTATTGGAACTAAGACTCATTCGCCAAAAGTGGTGAATCAGTCTAGTTGGGATTTTCTGCAACTTTTGAAGTTGATTGTACTCTTCCTTGTTTTCTCTATTATTTTTGATTGATTTCTGTATTTGAATATTTGATTTGCAACTTGTAGGTCTTTTCCAAGGTTCTCCAAGTCTTGATGACAACTTTGACAACTTTGATCACTAGAAAAAATTTCTCCAATCTTGCTCCTTAGGAAATCTACAACCTAGACCTATAAATCACACACAAAGGAGAGGGGAAAATGTTGTGGGGTTAGTGAATAGGGGTTTTCCTTGGTCAAACCCTTTGTTGGTAATTAAACCTTGAAATAAAAGCAAATATGAATAGAGAATGATGAATGAAAAAAAGACAATATTGCAACTCGCCAAACCCTAGAAATAAGGTGATGCAAATATGCTTGAAATGGATGCAATGGATGTGGTTCTTGAATCTTGCTTGAATGGATTTGATCTTGCTTGAAACACTTGCTTGAATCATAAACCCTACATCACAATTGTTAGCACAATAACAAACATGATAGATAAAATCTTTGACATGATGATTGGCACTTGAATGTTTCTCTAAAATGCTTGCTAATCTATCCTTGAAGACTATTGAATGCTCTTGTGAATGCTCAAATGCTCTTGTGAAATCTCTTGAATGCTAGGTGAGATTATGAGTGAAAGAACCTTGTATTTATACTTGATTATGCAAGAATTACCAAAATTACAACACTGCAAGCTGGCATCAGATCTAGGAGAATAAAATCCCACTAGAAATTTGAATTAAATTTGAAATTGGGCCACATAGGACTCATTCTCCCAAGGTGGAAAATGAGTCCCACTAGACATAATGTATGGGACCAAAAATGAAAAGTGCTTAGAAAGGTGTGAAAACCAGTTGAAGGCCAAAAGATCCAGGTGGGACCCATTCACCCAAGGTGGGAATGAGTCTAGATCCATAAATATAGGCCACATAAGGCATAAACACTTGAATTGTGATTGTGTATTGATTGGTGTCAGGATTATCCTCAAAAAGATGTAATAAATGAGGCTTGTGAATGTAGAATAGGGTCAATTAAAACATAAGAAAGCCTAATTATTAATGAAAAGCCTAGAAAAGTGTGAAAGCGTGTTACAACACTTTACAAAACTTCAAATAAGGAAAGATTAAGGTTAATTTTGATTTAAAATAGGTTTATTATGTTTAATTATTTAATAAAACCCTAGAAAAGTGTGAAAGTGTGTTACAACACTTTACAACACTTTAGCAAGGTACCATTAAAATCGATTAGTTCACAAGAGTCCAAGACATAATGTGAATGTGTCATCCACATTGCAACACTAAATCAAGGCAACATTAATCCAAAATCCACAAGGAGGGCCCAAATAAGTGTGAAAATGTAAAGGGATACATTTTTGTACACTACATTTAGCCCCCACTTTAGTGAGAGGAGGAACTTGCTTCCAACTCACACTAAAGTAGAAAATCACGCATCAAGAGGGGTTCAAATGTACCAATGTCAATAAGATGAGATAGCAATGATCAAGAGGGGTGATCAAGATCCCATGGCAAACCAACATAGGCACAAAAGAACATACATGAGAATAATGTAAAGAACAACAACAAAGCATAAGCATATACACTGTCAAAGATGAAAAAGAGAAAAGGAAAAAGATAAAAGAGAATCAGATCAAGCTTCGACTATTTTTCCATCACGATGTGGATCAGATGTAGGTTGTTTTTTCAAAAAATGCATACTCACTCTAAGGCAACAGAACTAGTTGTCTACTAGGTGAGAATTCCTAAAAGGTGAGACACATACACTCATGCCTGGTATGGAATCACACACACACGCAAGTGGCTATGGGGAAAGTCATGCCGCAGTCGAGCTTCTTACTCAAACCATACCAAAGTTATACCTCCTAATAACTTCGATAAGGTTCCACATAAAAATGATTTTCAAGCTTCATGAGACAAGGAAAATTTTGTATGCTTGGAGCTCATGAACAAAGAAGATGGCTCCATAGACATGTAATATGTGTTATGCAAGGTGGCCATATAACAACACATGAAAAATGCAACATGCAAAGAATGTTCAAAGGATTCTTGATTAGTTCATGCGAGGTCTTTAACTTGGGGGACATTGTGCCTAATGTCCCTAAGAAAAGACCAATCAAAGAATAGAAAATTCACAACTTAGGGGATGCATTGTGTCGCATCAAGCCACTGAGAGGAATGTAATATGATAAGAGATATCATGCTCTTGAGGGACATCACACCCAATGCCATCCAAAAAGTGACAAACGTATCATATGAAGTAAGAAGACAACACCATAAACCATGAAAAGAAAAATACAAAAGGATAATGCCAATGTATGCCCCCACTTTAAAGAAATTGCTAAACACCATACTATGAGAAATTACTTTAAAGTAGCAAATAATAAATGCAAACAAAGAAGAATACATGAGAGCCAACTTGGAAAGCCCTATGCCAAGTCATATGTTTCCAAGTAAAGCCACATCATGTAAGAGAAAAAGGAAAGAGAGGGGTTGCCCCCAAAATGAAAACACCAAACACATAAGGGATCTATGGATTAGGGTTCAATATATTCTTGTTGCAATGGTTTTAGAGAGCTCAGAACTATCATCATCCCCCAAATACACATAGAACTAGAAGAATGACACAAAGAGAGCGAAAACAAAGAAAAACCTTTTGGGTCAACATGGAAGAGACATGAATGTCTTGATGCCTTGTGTCATCCCCAAAAGGAAAACACAAGCCAAAAGAGAAAAAGATAAAATGAGAAGGAAAAGGAAAACTAAAGCCTTTTGGGTCAACATGGAAGAGACATGAATGTATCGATGCCTTGTGTCATCCCAAAAAGGAAAACACAAGACAAATGAAAAGAGTGAAAAGAAAAAAGTAAAAGATTGATGGCATAAAGAAGAATTAAGGTACAAATAAAGGAATGCCACAAAGAGAGAGAGAACATCAAGAAAAATGTCATGGGGGATCACATGACACACATGCAATCACACAAAAGAAAGGAAAAATAAATAATGCAAAATACTAGTAAGGCATAAGCGAGTCAACCTATGAGTAGGTCATCCACCTCCCAATCATGTTTGTTGTATACCAAAGGAGGTAAACTAGCCAAAGTGACAAGAGAAAGTGCCCAACTAGGAGAAGTACCAGGTTAAACACTCTTTGTAGTAGATTTTTCATCTAAGCTCATGGAAGAGGAAAATAATGTATTCAATTCATTATGCACCTCTTTTTCAATTTTAGAAACCTTGTCATTGTCATCCAAATTAATCACAATAGGAGGTCAAAGGATAATGTTCGTGGAAGATTTCAACTCTTGTTGTGGTTGTTGTATTAGATTTTTTTTTTGTTTCGGGGTAGGGGTAGAGTCATCATGCATTGCTTCGGTTAGGTTTGGATCTTGATTATCTTTATTTAATTTATCATGTAACCTGTGAGCAAGGGCACGACATCTACTCCTACACTATCTAGCACCTCTGTTTCTTTTTAGTTTTGTTGTCAAGTTGTGTTTGTGTAGGAGCGGGTTGATCAACCATAGGTTTCTTTTCTTCCCTAAGGGGAGGAACAAAAGAAACCATCGAGGGTTGTTCAACCACTTTCTTTTTGACGTTGTAATTTTTTTTTTATTCTAGGAGGTGTGATAGAGTTTTTTTCATTGTCTCTTCATCATTTGCAAGATGTAGGTGAAGGTTTTGTCTTAGGTTGGTCTTGGTTGTTTGGGACTTCTTTAGGTTCAAGCATGGTTTCGTCAAGGATGGTAGGTTGAGAGGTTGATGGGGTCATGTTTCAGAGGGATAGTTTGACTATTTTCTTTGCTTTGAATTTTTGGTAGGATATGAAAAAGAAGTCTTCTCATGGCTTTATAGGTTCCATGGGCTCAAGCCAAAAGGAATCTAAGGAAAAATTTCCTTTGGATGACAAAGGGTTGAAGTGACTATGGTGAACAATGAATATTTCATTGTCAAAGAGAAACTTTAAACATTTATGGACAACCGAAGGGAAAATTTTCATGGAGCAAAGCCAAGGGTGGCCTAGCTTCACATGAAATTGGTCGAATGCGAGATGATGGAGAATGTGACATCTAATGTTTTTGGTCCTATTTGCAATGGTAAGGTGATCGATCCAATTGTAGGGAAAGAAAAACCATTGTGTGTCTTGATCCTTGCTTTTTATTGATCATATATATCTTGATAGACCTTATGCAAAAGTAAGAATTCCTTAGTGATCACATTCTCTCCATAGGCGAGATCTATTAGTATCCCATTAGTGGGCTTGTCATATATACGGTTTGCTATGTAGAGAGGACCATTGGGTGCATGATTAATTATATCCTTAGAGGAGAAAGCAATGTCAAGAGGACTCTTAGTTCGTCCCTTATGTTAAATGACATCTATCACCCCTACCATTTCATCTATAGGATTAGTAGTGGTAGTATCATGTTTAATAGAATCATTGTTATCATCATTTGTGTCAACATTCATCACATAATTCATTGTAGTTTCATTGGATTTGACAAATGAAATATTATGTTTTGGCATTGGGTTGGTGAAAATTTGAAAGATTTGGTTAGGAGGGGCAACATACTTATTTCCTTGATCACTAACACCTCCAATGGATAGACGACCAAAATCAATGAGGTTTTGCACGAGATGTTTAAGACACTTGCAATGTTCTATGTCATGTCCATTTTGTTGGTGATAGTGGCAATAAGAATTTGATTTAAAGCTTGGGGGTAAAGGCTTATTAGGGTCAGGTGTTTTGACGACAGACAAGGTAATCATTTGATGGTCTAATAGTTGAGTCATTGTGTTATGAAGGGTATCGGGCAAGGGAGTGAATTATCTTTTCAGGTCTCTATAGCTAAAGGGTACCATAGATTTGACAACAACTAATTGGTTATTGACATGTTGAGTTTTTTGTTGAGGGAGATTAAATTGAAGGAACCCTTTATTCTGTTTCCTAAAAGGTTGGGAATTGTTTTGGTTTATAGCTTAGATTTCTCAATTCAGCTAGAAGTGGAATTTGTATCTTGACTACTAACCAAATTTTTATAATCATGGAGGGTAGTACACAAGTGCATGAATGATGGGAATTTCATCATGGTAAGCTTGTCTTGAATTTTACTTTGTAAATTTTCTATGAACATCTTTTGGAGGAGATGAGAGTTGGGGACCTTGACATTGATTTGGGAATAAAGCTATTGATAGCATGAGATAAAATCAGTTACCTTTTCATCTTCTTTTTGCTTGCATCTCATCAAATAATCCAAGGTCATCTTGGGAGTCATATGCACTTGGAAGTGATTTACAAATGCCTCAACAAGTTCCTTGAATGAACAAATTGAATTGTTTGGTAAAGAAGAGAACCATTCCAAGGTGGTATCTTTCAAGGACCTAGGAAAAAGCTTTGCTAATAGTTTATCATCAAGGACAAAGTCACTACATAAGGTAGTATAGGCATTAACATGGTTAGAAGGATCTCCCTTCCCTCCATATTTCTTAAATCTAGGAACCTCTACACCTTGTGGCATCGTTGTTCACAATATCTCCAAGGACGATGGGCTGCTTTTGACATAATATGTAGGTGGGCCATTTTGATTTTGGTTTATGGTGGAAATTTGTTTTTGAAGGGATTAAATAGTTTGGAAGAGTTGAGCTATGAGAGGGTCATTGTTTGTGCTATGAGATGGAAGTGAAAGTGGGAAAGGAGTGTATGTGTTCGTAGGACAAGTGAATGGAATGCTTATAGGTGGTAAGGTGGTAGGAGATATAACTTGTGATGCCACATAGGAACTAGGAATGTTAGCAGGAATAACCAAGGAAGGAATCACATTACTAACTTGTTGCATTGTTGTTGTGAATTGAGGGTTGCTATAGGTACGTATTGAGGCTATTGTTAGAGGGGGAGAAATTTGAGTTCCTCCTTGACTTGTAACATTGCTTGTTGGAAAAGGAGAACTAGTGGTTGAGGTGAGATGTTTTCCAAAGATTTGTGCTATGTTTTTCACAAGGTCAAGCCCTTCTTCACTTTCAAGCATGTGATGAATGTTATCTATGGTGGGAATGGCAGTAGTTGAAATGTTGTCATTTTGCACTTGATTTTGTAAGTGTGCTAGGTCCTCATGAATGTGAATTATGTTTTCTTGTGCGACAATATCATTCCTTGGTTCAACTAGCATGCTACTTGAAGGCAAAGAGTTGTTAAAGGTATTGTACATATCTAGTGTACTAATGTCAATACTGGGAGTGAAAGAGCTAGACAACCCAAGATCCACAATGATTGTGCTATTGTTGGATGAAATGAGTCTCAAACTTCATCTCACTACAGTATTAGCAATAGGACACCAAATACTCATACAAAAGCTATTGAATGCAGGGTGAATGCAAATGCAATGCAAGGTAAGAACAATGAAATGCTTATAATTGAAATTCTGGAAACTCAAACAAAAAGGCAATAAAAACAAACAAAAACTCAGAAATTGAACTTTAAATGCTAGAAAATGTAATGTAGAATATGCAGAGGGATTGATTTTCCAAGGGTGGCGAATGAGTCCTAGTGATAATTTTTTTGAAAATTTTCAAAATTTTTGAATTGAATTTTATGATTTTTATGTTTTCTGATCTATGTTTAAGATTTAAATGTAGAATTTGAATGGTTTTCAATAAAATTGGATGCACAAATGCAAGCTATATGAGATTTCACTAATGCACAATTTGAAACCCTAAAATGCAAGTTAACCAATGAAAATATTAATGCACTATTAATGCAAACAAGATAATGCACTCCAAATAAGAAAAGAGTGTATACTAAAGTTGGGTTCATGAAAATGAAAGGTGGAAAATTGGCTTCCCTTCCTCCACCCTTGATGAATTTAGGGCCTAGAAAGGGGAAACTTTCACTTTCACTCAAGAACATACCCTTGAGATTTCTTTGCAAAGGATAAAGAAATCTTACAAGAGGGTTGTTCTAAGGATTGAAAATAATCTAATAATGGGTTCACCATCAAGTTGAAACTTGGAAAAGATAATGAAATGCAAGGTAAAAATGAAAAACCCTAATTATATGCAAACTAACTCTAAACGACCTAAAAAGATGAATGAAATGCAACAAAAAATTGTAAAACAGAAAGTGTGCACTTGGGAAGCTGGAGATGGTTGAATGGAGGTCTGAATCATTGGAAGATATGCTATCAAGGTTGACTGGGACTCATTCACCAAACTGGGTGAATAATTCCTATTTCTGGGAAATTGTACAGGAACATATTTCTACCAAAAGGGTATCCAGATCTGAAAAATCCTAAAAATGTACTAGAATTGGGACTCATTCACTAGAAGTGGTGAATTAATCGAGTTGGGCTTTTCTTCAACTTCTAAAGTTGATTCTTCTCTTCCTTATCTGCTCTGTTCTTTTTGATTGATTTTTGGATCCAAATATCTGATTTGCAACTTGTAGGTCTTTTTCAAGTGTAAGGGTTTGAGGTTTACTTACTAATTATAATCCTCAATTCCAAATAATTCAATAGAACCAAATAAATATATATTATGAGAATTAAGAGGGATAATTATATGATTTACATCACTTATAGGAATGGAATATGATGCACATCAATGAATCAAGGTCTATAAAACAAGATAAAAGATGTGTTAGTATAACAAGAATCATCTTTACTCAAAGTAAATATCTTACAGGTATATCATATTTGACCAACCTAATGATGCAACACAAGAAAGGCTTGCTCATCCATGTGTCAACAACCTAGACCTACAAGAAAATGTTAGTGAATAGGGGTTTGCTTGGTCAAACCCCATTTTGGTGATCAAACCATGAAACAAAATGAAATAAGATACATTAATGGAAAATGATCACAATGTGATGTTGCAACTCACCATAACTCTAGCACTAAGCTTTTTCTTAATTACGATAGATCTTGACTGGAAGGCTTCTTGAATCATGAAATATTCATCGCCAATGTTAGTTCAAATCCAAACATGATACATGAAGGAATTTGCACTAATACAAAACTTCATACATTAAATGGTAGCTTTTCATTGCATAAAATGGTGATATTTATATATTTATCATTAAATTGCAATACACTTGTTGACATACAATATTAAAGTAAAGGATTTTATTTTTAGAAAGAATCTACATAAAGACTTATTGATAAAGCCATGTAATTAACAAAATTATTTATTTGGTATATTACATGAAGATTATTTTGCACTGTTATAAATTGTAATCTCGATGATCCAACTTTTAAATTCTACACATTTTTCCTTCTATAATTTTAAGGACGCTTCTAGCCATAATCTTAGAAAATAGAATAATAAAAATTTCAAAAGAGAACATCTACAAGCCAAAATTTTAAATAGACCCAACAACCACTCTTACAGTCGTGTAATCACACCATTATAGTGTACTAGATGAAGGGGACTTCTAATCTTTTACATCTAAAGAAAGAAAATAGCTAAGTCTGAAATAAAACTAAACTAAAGAGGATTGCAGGTTCAAAGTAATATTCTTAAATAAAAGCCAAGAAATCAAGCATATCTTTTTACATAAAACTTCAATAAAATTTAAGTTTGACATCTAATCATCTCTAATATCTTTTATTATATCAATACATAACAAAACCTTAAAAATAATCCACATACAAATATGTATATATATTTATAATTGTATTAAGTAAATTAAAGTTGTATGGTAAAATCGAATGGAAAAGCCTCCTCATCATCAACCTTATGCGTACAGGATACAAAAAATAGGATGTCAAAAGAGTGAGAAGATATCATTGAATATCTCTATGGTTATGCATGCAAAGATGGGTAAGAAAGATAAGCGTTACACAGGCCATTCAACTAACACACATACAGTTACCAACAGAGTAAAATGTATGATTCAGTCGAATGAAAGGTGGTGATGAGCATAAACTAGCTAAATCAAAAGTAAAGACTTATTACTTAAGTTCGAAGGCAAGACATAGACATCGTTTAGCCACCGAAGTTTACAATAGAAATCATGGAGTAATCTAAATATGGCTAACTAGATGAAATCTACAGATAACTAGATGGAATTCGAATGACTTTGAGTCTTCGCATATGCATTGAGGGTGATAAGAATGAAACAAAAATTTCAATATACAACCAATTGAAAGATTAGAAGGGATAAGATGCATAAGAATTACCCAAATTCAAAACCCCTAAGATGCTGCAAGGTTCCAACTAAGAGCAGTGACTCACAACAAACATAAAGGCCATCCAATATATAAACAAAGTTCGACATTGATGCACTAATACATGCAAAGCATTGGAAGCAACAATATACATTGCCTGACAAAAAACTTATATATAATCTAGGCTAGAGATACACCATACAGAAACCAAAAATTAAACATAGGATAAAACGTTTGTGTTCACCATCTAACCAAATACAGGGAAGAAGAAAATATGCTGCTCATCCACCACCGACACAAACTAGAGAATAAGGAGATCCACCTAGAGTTGAAAAATGTATGTACTATACAAAACTGACAATCAAACATCACTTAGGGATATCTGAGGTGAAAAGCATGCCTTAGGCATCAATTGCCACTCTAACCCCAAAAATTCAGTTAACAACACAAGCAAAGACTATGATTGGTGGTTGATAAGATAAATTTCATTAAGCGAGTCGGCCTAACAATGTGGCGAACAATTATGGTTAGTGCGGATTGTGACAAGTCTTGGCTATGTTTCCCGTCCATGGAATCAATACATTCTTGGAAATCAACAACGAATTGCAAGGCAACGATTACTATTTTAAATGCAAATTTAAATTCTCAATCAACGAATACTATTCATAGGCCATAAACATAAGCAATACAGAGAATGAAAGTTAACCACTTCACTTGGTTCCCAATATCTAATGGAAATATCTAATATCTATGTCAAGGTGTAGAACTAAGGGTGAGTTATACAAAACACCAACCAAAATATAGGGGAATCAAAGATTCATTAATAAAGAGATCACGAAACAGGGTACACCATTGTCAAAAGAAAAGAAAAGACTAAAAATCATAAAATACAATTAGTAGGAAACAAGATGATATCCAAGCATGCAAGTGAAAACTACAGGATATGCACAACTTAATTTACAAGAAAATCCAAATCTTTCAAAGGTCTCATCTATCATTTATTTCCATTCAAAATTAAACAAAAGTGAGAAACTGTGAGCAATGGAACCTGATTGTAAGAATAGCTTAGCCGTGGATTGATGCCGAGATCACACTCCTCAAATTTTAGTTGCAACATCCTCAAGATTCAACAAATAGTATAGAAATTTCCCAATTCTAGAGCCTCCAAATCTCGTGGTAGCTCCCAGCAATAGAGGAAACAACAAAACCCCCCATTTCCAAATATTTTCTTTTTCTTGAGAGATAAAGACAAGATTCATTTTGAAAAGACCTGCATTCCTCAAATGCTTCCCACACTTTTTTTATTTTTCCTAGACTACTTGCCTTCTCCTTTCTCCTCCCATTCCCCTAATCAAGTAACCGAATCTTGATTATAAAGAAAACATTTCCCTTCATATTCCCAATAACTGATTCTTGAATATAAAATATTATTTATTTTCATGCATACTATTTTACCTGTTGCCTATATTTCACCTACAATTAAATCAGGCAAGATAATCATATGTTAGATCTTTGAGAGGCCAATGGAATATTCACATGAGCACAAAGACTGTACATCTATTGCTAGGTCATGGGGCACTCAGTGGGAGAAACTACCCTAGGGAGATTCGGCATGAAAATCATCTAAGGAGAAAGTCAACAGGACATTTCAGAGGTCTCATCGACTAGCAGGGTTTCCATTAAGTTTGAGTGCTTCAAACCTGGGATCCTATCAATATGAGATCTCTTTTGGCATATAGTCTCGGTGACTGATGGTATCTCGTCGACAACAGTGAACCTTCAGTGTAGCTTTCAAGTTGGGGTAAGGTCTCCCCGACTCCTAATGTCTCACCGACGTATGAGGAGCCTCGGATGGAGAGATACTTTCAACATAATAAGGTGGGCTTTGCTAGGAGGTCTTAGGGAAGGCAAGGTCTAGCTGAAAGGAAGGGAAGGGGCCTCGATATGGTTGTCTTTGACAAGAGTCCTGCCGACACAAAAGAACCCCTCGGTATGACTAAGGGACTTCGCTAGGATGTCTCCTCGACTTGTAATGTCTCACCGAGATTAGAGCTCAGAAAAAGGCGAAGGGCTCGCCAGAAGTTGAGGATATCTCCTTGAGGTCCTATCGATACTGGGAAGTCTTGGTGACATAGGAAATGTCATCGACAAAGGTCTCACCGAAAGCTAGCGATCCCGCCAATGAAGTCATATCAGCATAAGGTCTTGCCAAATGCATGAAGTCTCCCCGAAGTTTGACGTCGATGTAGCGCCCGATGCTTGATGTAAAGTCTGGCCGACAGGCCATAGTCTCATCGACCAGTGGAGCCTCCAAAAAGGAAAAAGAGTTCGCCAAAGGGAAGGGATTTCTACGTGATGTTTTGGCGAACTAAGATTGTCTTGTCGACATGGATTAACTTTGACATAGGTTGAAGCCTTCACCAAGATGTCACGCCGATCTGTAGATGTCTCCCTAATAGGGAGAGGAGCCTGCCAAAGGACAAAGCAGTCGAGTATGGTCTCAGTGACCCGTTAAAGTCTCACCGATATGAGGACCTTCGGTATAGCATTCTAAGTCAAAGAAAGGTCTCCCCGACTTGGTGATCTCTTGGCGAAAGGAAAGCGGAGCTCGGTAAGGTAAAATGCTTTTGGGGAGACACTAATGGTCTCTTGCCGACAGATGAAATGAGCTCACCATGAGCTCTCACCGACTGTTCCATGATATGCCGATAGCTGAAGAGACACATAATCGCATCGGCGAGACACTTCCAGTGTCTCACCAAGATGTGATTCTGACTGAAGAAGTTTTGACTACCTACAGAGTCTATGTGGAGTGGGCTCAACCAATCAAAGAAAGCCAAAAGCAAGCCGTGGCAGCGGAACCAAGTACCAGGAGAAGGTGATTAACAGAAGGAAAAGTAACATGAGCTCAGGAGCATTCAAAGCAGCTCAACTAAGGGGAATTCAAAAAGGGACACGATACCAGGTAGTGAATGCGGTGGTTGCAGAAAGATCAAGAAGGTTTCCTATGAAGGCAACCTTTCTTCACCAACAAAGGCAGCATGGACACGTAGGGTGCAACATTAAATTCAATAAAAATATCTAAGGAAAGATCTATCCCGTGGCCTGATATTTTTTGTAATCCCTAAGGGGCCGACACACTGGTGTATTTAAGGCTTTTTTTCCTTTTTGTAGATAGTTCGGATTATACACTTGGAAGAGTTAGTGATTTTTTGTCAATCCTTTCTCGACTAAATGTATGTTTTGTAACTCAACTAAAATCTAGAACGTAAAATAGAGTTCACCTTGACAGCAAGTACTAATGCCCTTACCACTCTCATTTTCTGTATGTAGCTTATGTATTTCTTTAAATAGTGTTTTTCTAAATCTGTATTCATACCACAAAGCTGTGAAGTTTGTTTCTTCCTTTTTGAGATATGTATGTAGATCAAACCTATCAAGAGTGATGCATAAATCTAATGGGGTCATGTTGAGCAAGTAAAGTAGCTGCAGTCTAGTTTTCTCAGTGTGGTTTCTTTCTATTTTCATTTTCCTAATTTCTTATTAACTTGGTGTATCACCATAGAAATAGTTCAGTATAGTTTCATTTTGTATGCATTTCTTCTCCCTTTACCTCACAAAGATCAATAGTTTAGGTGATACCCAAAGGAAGCTAGCCTTCTCCAGAGGTTCACTCCAATCTTAGGTGACCCACAGCCTTGGAGTGATCCAATGTTTCACTAGCAAGCTCAGTTTTTACAACTTTGCATAGGGTGCATTTCTAGGTGTCAACAGTTTCTGGCACACCTGGTGGGACAGTGAACTAGATTGAACTGTTGGTTTGGTATGCAACCAGTGAATTTTAGACTTTATAGAAGTCCTTCG
This sequence comes from Sequoia sempervirens, assembly GCA_007258455.2. Taxonomy (NCBI): domain Eukaryota; kingdom Viridiplantae; phylum Streptophyta; class Pinopsida; order Cupressales; family Cupressaceae; genus Sequoia; species Sequoia sempervirens. Next base: position 134,659,206 of record VDFB02000015.1, on the reverse strand, counting down.
GCATACTTGGTGACTCCACAAAGAAGAAGAACCCCAGAAATCAGTGCCTTCTATAGTTTATGAGAAAAGTTTAGACAAGAGGCAGCTCAGGTCCCTTTGAATATTTGCAGCTGTCACCACCAAGAAGGAAAGGCAGAGCAATAGAAAAAGAGGAACAACAGTTATCTATTCTAGAAGAACTCAGTCTACTCCTCCATCAGTGGGATCTCATTTTGCTATACAAGTAAATTCGATTCAGCTACCTCCAATGGCCACTCCAAGGAATCAACCCTTTGTCGCTTTCAATAGAGGCAACCCCTTAAATTTGGCACAACACAATGACATCCTAATGGTAGCCTTAAAGAGTCTACCAATTTTCACGGGAGAAGACCAAACTACTCCCATTAAACATATGAGAGATGTGGCTTCATTATGCGGAGTCCACCACATAACCCAAGAGGATGTTGCAGTGAGATTACTAGCTGCCTCACTGAAAGGAAGAGCTGTGCAATGGTATAGGAGCCTACCAGTTAGCTCAATTGCAACATGGGATGAATTTGGAGATAAGTTGCATAAGCAATTACAAGATAGGTCTGACAACTTGTCTCTACTGGAGCAATTGACTACAATTAAGAGGGCTCCACAAGAGCAGATGAATGATTTCAACTTTAGATTTTAGAGAACTTGGGATAGGATCCCTGCAACGGTGAGGCCACCTCTAGAATACACATTTTTGTATTTTTTGAGGGCTCTAAACAGTGATATAGCTATCATGATACAGTCAATGGGAGGAGTGTCCTTTCCAGATGCTTTCAAAATAGTAATCAGAGCAGAGAACAACTTAATACAAGCTGGCAAACTCGCTCCTAGGCCACCAATGCCTATATTTCTAGAGATTCATGCAAACATCCCTTTACAAATATCTCCTTTCACACCTCTACCAGCTATACCAACGCTGCCAGCTGCTGTTCCAACCATTGATAAACAAGAAAGTGTTGCTTCAAGCTCATCACAGGAGTTACAAGAGATCAAAAGTCTCTTACAAACTTTTGGTAACAAGTTGGTGAACTTGGAAAAGCAACAGACCTATTCTAGGCCTTATCAACAGCAGAATTAGGCCTCAAGTCAGCCTTTTCAAGGTCAACAACAACAATTCCAAGGGAATAGACAGTAGTATTAGGGAAATTATCAGGGCCCAAGATGCAGTGTGAACACAAGGCCTTTTCAGGCCTATGCTCCAACCCCTGTTAGTGCGACCAAGGAGTTGATTCCTATCCAAAACAACTTAGCAGCAAACTATGAGTGGTGTTACCCTTGTAACCAACCTCATAATCAAGCCACTTGCTCAAATGGACTAATTAATCAGGCACTTATGGTACATAATGCTTCAAGTTTACAACAGAGTGCATGTGATGATGCATCTTCACAACACCAAGACCAATTTAGCAATGATACAACCCTGGTTAACTGGCAAGGTCAAGAGTTTTGTGGGTTGAATGAAGATAGTTCTCCAGTTGCAGCTAACACCAGGGCAAAGAAGAGATATTTTGAGCTCAGTCAAGTGGCTGACAAGGGAAAGGCAGTGACTGCAAAACCATCTACATCTCGAGTAGCTTCTGTTTGGCAAAGAAATCAACAACGCCCAGACAAGGAGCAGTCACACCCGCAAGTTGATCATACTGGTATAAAGGTACATCCTAAGGTAAATCCAATTGTACCTTATAATATCCTTGATAGTATGAGAAAATGAATGTTACAATGTCCATGTGGGACTCATTATCCATCCCAGGTCAAAAGGATATGTTACAATCGGCCCTGTCAAGTTTGAAAATGTCTGATGAATATGAGCTCCCAATAGGTGAGGTTAGAGTTGTGTTAACAAATAATTCTTAGGCAAATGATCAGCGGCCTTGCATGGAGATTGAAAAAGGAGTTAAACCACCTCCTTTCTACGTGTCAGTGATTATTGGTGATAAGTTAGTTCATAGTTGTATGGTAGATAGTGGAGCTAGCAGCTCCATGATGCCAAAACAGATCATTGAAAAACTTGGACTAAAATACCAGCCTTTAGAGAAGGGAGTTATCCAATTGGATGGTACTTCGGTTAATACTTTGGGTATTATCAAGGATTTAAATCTCACCCTCCATGCTTGTCCAAATTTTTTAGTTCCTCAAGACATATGTGTCATAGATCTCCCACCTTTCTTTTCCTTGTGTTTATCTAGAGACTTTACAGCCAATATAGGTGGTTACGTATCAGCTAATTGGTCACATATGCTATTTAGAACAAGATATGGAACCAAGGTGACCATTAAATCTAAGAGATTGGCTAGAGACCACATTGAACCATATAATCTGAGCCCTATTAACGATGTTCCCATTACGCCAAACACAAATTGTCTTGTTTCAATTGACAGTGAACTAGCTGCTACTCAAGAACTCCAATCATAAGTTGTTCCTAACGTGTTGCTGCATGAATGGGTAGTTGAAAATATATTGGACAGTCCTAAGGACCTCATTCAAGATGCTGGTATGGGAAACTATGCCATTATTGAGCCTGACACAGAGATTCCAAACTTGGAGAAAGATGCAGATCAGTTGTTGCAACCACTAAGTGGACTTTGGGAGATGTTCTTCGATGGTTCTAGAAGTAAGAATGGAGTAGGAGGAGGCACAATGTTGATTTCTCCACAAGGTGATAGGTATTACTCTGCATTCCATTTTGCTTTTGCGTGCTCTAATAACACTGTTGAGTATGAAGGCCTTGTTCAAGGTCTATAGTGGGCAAGGAAGAGAGGAATAACCAGCTTGAAAGTCTATGGGGACAACGAATTAATTGTTAATCAAGTAAGGGGCTTGAATGTGGCTAAAAATGACACACTGAAATCTTATAGAAATAGAGTGTGGAACATGCTTGAGGAATTTGATGCCTTTAATTTAGTATCTATTCCAAGGAATCAGAACAAGCATGTTGATAGGCTTGCGGCCATTGGGGCACAATTTGATATTCTAAATGACATTAGAAAGGAGAAAGTACATCAGTATGTGAAGGTTGTGGTCAGACTGTCAATTCCTGATAACAACATTCACTAGCAAGTTTTTGACAGTGATGAGCAGATCCTTTCTCTCTTGCTCGAGGAAGATTGGTTCTCCATGGTGAATCAAGAAAAACTCAAGCAGCAGTATGGTGATCAAGTCATACAGCTAAAGACAAATAAATTACCCAAAGGCCTTGTTACTTTAGAGTCAATTTTTAGTATTGATGATCAGCTTAAAAAGGGTAGAGCTGGTTTGCAAATCAAAGAAGAACACTATGAAGAACTAGAGATTTTCAAAGGTAAACTTCTTAAGATAGGAAAAATTTGTTCACATGAAGATAAACAAGCTTTTGTTGCTTTATGTCAAGAATTCTATGATGTATTTGCTTGGGAATATTTAGATTTGAAAGGGTTTGATCCCCATATTGCTCAGCACACAATTGAGTTAGAGCCTGATGCTAAGCCAGTAAGACAAAAACAAAGGCCCTTGAATCCTAAACTTGAGCCTCTAATGATTAAACAGCTGACTAAACTAGTTGAGGGGGGTATTGTCTTTCATATTAAACACACTTCATGGGTTTCTAACCTTGTACCGGTTAGGAAGAAAAGTGGAAAAATAAGGCTTTGTGTAGACTTTAGGGATCTTAACCGAGCAACTTTGAAAGACCACTACCCGCTGCCCTCCATGGAACGAATCTTGCAAGAGGTTGCTGGTTCTGAAAGATTTTCCTTATTAGATGGTTTTTCAGGGTATAATCAGGTGCTGGTTAAAGAAGATCAGTTTAAAACTTCTTTTACGACTAAATGGGGCACCATGGCATACAAAAGGATGCCTTTTGTTTTGTCCAATGCTAGTGCCACGTTTCAGAGGGCCATGGACATGGCATTTCAAGGTTTGATCAACAAGATTATATTGATTTACCTAGATGATATTACAGTTTATTCCAAAAATGTTGATGAATATTTGTTACATCTTAGGCGAGTTTTTGAAAAATGCAAAGAGTTTGGTATCTCTCTCAATCCAAAGAAGAGTATCTTTGTTGTTCATGAAGGGAAATTATTAGGACACATAGTGTCAAAGCAAGGAATTACTATTGATCCTGAGAGAGTCAAAGCCATACTTGAGTTGCCACTACCTAATTACAAGAAGTGTCTATAGAGCTTTCTGGGCCAGATCAACTTTCTAAGAAGATTCATCCCTGATGTTGCAAACCTGTTACAACCTTTAACAACTATGTTAAAGAAAAATACAGTTTTCAGTTGGACAAAGGATGCCAAGAATAGTTTTGAAAAGGTCAAGGAGGCCTTAGCAGTAACTCCTACACTGGTAAATCCCAATTTTTCTAAATATTTTTATCTGTATGCTTATGGTAGCACAAGTAAAATTTCTGCAATATTGGTTGAAAAAAATGAAGAGAATTTAGAACAACCAATAGCCTTTTTCAGTCAAGGATTGGTTGATTATGAACAAAAATACTCCTTTGTAGAGAGGCATGTTCTTGCTGTGATCAGAAGCCTAAATAAATTCAAGCCTTTGATCTCTCATAATAAAATTCATGTCATGGTGGTACACTCAAGTGTGAAGGATTTTCTATTGAATAAAGATCTCAATGAAAAAAGAGCAAGATGGATCACTAAGGTCATGGAATACGACGTAGATATTAAGATCACCAAATTGGTTAGAGGCAAGGGCCTCTGTGAACAACTTGCTATTGGGTCAAGTAGTGAAAGTGAACTAGAAAAGGATGTTATCCTTTCTAATACAAATGAGTTTCAGAATGCTCAAGATGATGTACCAATAGGGACAACCAATTGGGTTCAAGATATGATCCAATTTTTACAAACTGGTGAATGCCCATTAGGATTAGACAGAGCTAAAAGGAGATACTTCAGATTGCAGTCCATACCATATGTGCTAGTAAATAATGTTCTCTTCAAAAAGGATCTGAACGGTGTCCTATTAAGATGCATTCACAGTCACCAAGTTGAGAAGGTACTTCATGAATTTCATAATGGAGCTGCAGGAGGTCACTTTGGTCCCATAACTACTGCCTAGAAAATCATGAGAGTTGGTTACTACTGGCCCAACTTGTTCAAAGATGCATATTCCTGGTCATGAAAGTGTATCAAATGCGCTCTATTTTCAAGAAAGGAAAAGTTGCCAGCTATGCCCTTGCATCCAATTCAAGTGGAGCAACCCTTCATGAGATGGGGCATTGATTTCATTGGGCCAATAAATCTACCTTCCAATACTGGTCACAAGTGGGTGCTCACAGCTATAGACTATTTCACAAGGTGGACAAAAGTAGTAGCTTTGAAAGAAGCAAAAGAGTCTTTAGTTTTGAGCTTCTATGAAGATATAGTCACCAGATTTGGAGTTCCTGACTCCATCATATCTGAAAATGCTCTTGCATTCACGGGTCTAAAAGTAACTAATTGGGCTGTTAAACATGGCATTCACTTGAATACATCCTCAAATTATTACCCCCAGGGTAATGGTTTAGCTAAAAGCACAAATAAGAATCTCATCAAGATCATTAAAAGAACCATAGAGGATAATCAAAGGACCTAGCACATCAGTTTAAAGAATGCACTTTGGGCAGACAGAGTGACCCCTAAGAGGTCTATTGGAAATTCACCATATATGTTGGTCTATGGCAAAGAGGCAAGATTGCCCCTATCTGTGGAGCTTCCAGCTCTAGACATTGTTCACCAATTGGAGATGCTTGAGGGACATGACCCAATGTCTATAAGGTATATGGAGCTCATGGAGCTCAAAGAGTCAAGGGACAGAGCAATGAAAGCTTTGGAGTATCATCAGCTCCAAAAGAAAAGAAAATTCGACAAAGGGGCTATAGCAAAATCTTTTAAGGCAGGAGACCTCATGCTCAAATGGGATGTTTTGAAAAGCAGGCCAGGCCATTACACCAAGTTTGACAATATGTGGACTGGTCCATTTATTATCACAGGTTGTAAGGAGCACAATGCATATCGACTGGCCAAAACAGAAGGTGAATTGCTTCCTATCCTGGTTAATGGGATACACCTCAAGCCCTGTTTCTGATTTTGACAGGTCCATCTATTGTACATAATAGTTTAAGCTTTATGTTTTCCATTAGCACAGTAAATATTTTTCTTTTTCAGTTTCCCCTGTCTTGCCATTTTGGCAACCTGTTGTATTCTATAAGTCTCATGTGAATTGCAACTATGTACCGACTGACGTTTTTATTTGTTCTCTGAGCTTTCTAATGACTCCATACCCAATGGACAAGTTGTAGCTACTGGTTCTCATGTTTAGCAAGCAAACATCCCGCAAAGGTTGCCAAAATTGTTGCCTATATTTCACCTACAGTTAAATTAGGTAAGATAATCATATGTTATATCTTCAAGAGGCCAATGGAACATTCACACGAGCACAAAGACTCTACATCTATTGCTAGGTCATGGGACACTCAGTGGGAGAAACTGCCCTAGGGAGATTCAGCATGAAAATCATCTAAGGAGAAAGTTGGCATGACATTTTAGAGGTCTCGCCGACTAGCAGGGTTTCCATTAAGTTCGAGTGCTTCAAACTAGGGATCCTATCAGCATGAGATCTCTTTTGGCATATAGTTTCGGCGACTGATGGTATCTTGCCGACAACAGTGAACCTTCGGTGTAGCTCGGGGTAAGGTCTCCTCGACTCCTAATGTCTTGCTGACATATGAGGAGCCTCAGATGGAGAGATGCTTTTGGCATAGGAAGGCAGGCTTTGCTAGGAGGTCTTAGCGAAGGTGAAGTCTCACCAAAAGGAAGGGAAGGTTCCTCGATATGGTTGCCTTTGGCAGGAGTCCCGTCGACACAAAAGAACCCCTCGGTATGACTAAGGGACTTCATTGGGATGTCTCCCTGACTCATAATATCTCATCGATATTAGAGCTCAGAAAAAGGCGAAGGGCTCGCCAGCAGTTGAGGATATCACCTTGAGGTCTTTTCGACACTGGGAAGTCTTGGCGACATAGGAAGTGTCATCGGCAAAGGTCTCACCGAAAGCTAGTGGTCCCGCTAATGAAGTCATATTGGCATAAGGTCTTGCTGAATGCATGAAGTCTCCCCGATGTTTGATGTCAGTGTAGCACCCGACGCTCGGTGTAAAGTCTGGCCGATAGGCCAAAGTCTCAGTGACTAGTGGAGCCTCCAAAAAGGAAAAAGAGTTTGCCAAAGGGAAGGGATTTCTATGTGATGTTTTGGCGAACTGAGATTGTCTTGCCGACATGGATTAACTTTGACATAGGTTGAAGCCTTTGCCAGGATGTCACACCGATCTGTAGATGTCTCCCCGATAGGGAGAGGAGCTTGTCAAAGGACAAAGCACTCAGGTATGGTCTCAGCAACCCGTTAAAGTCTCACCGATATGAGGACCTTTAGTATAGCATTCCAAGTCAAAGAAAGGTCTCCCCGACTCAATGATCTCTTGGTGAAAGGAAAGTGGAGCTTGGTAAGGTAAAATGCATTCAGGGAGACACTAATGGTCTCTTGCCGACAGATGAAATGAGCTCGCCATGAGCTCTCACCGACTGTTCCACGATATGTCGATAGCTGTAGAGACACATAATTGCATCAATGAGACATTTCCAGTGTCTCGCCGAGATGTGATTTTGACTAAAGAAGTTTTGACCACCTAAAAATTCTACGTGGAGTAGGCTCAACCAATCAGAGAAAGCCAAAAGCAAGCCGTGGCAGTGGAACCAAGTACCAGGAGAAGGTGATTAACAGAAGGAAAAGTAACATGAGCTCAGCAGCATTCAAAGCAACTCGACTGAGGGGAATTCAAAAAGGGACATGATTCCAAGAAGTGAATGTGGTGGTTGCAGAAAGGTCAAGAAGGTTTCCTCTAAAGGCAACCTTTCTTCACCGACAAAGGCAGCATGGACACGCAGGGTGCAACATTAAATTCAATAAAAAGATTTAAGGAAAGATCTATCCTGCGGCCTGATATTTTTTGTAAGCTCTAAGGGGCCGACACACTGGTGTATTTAAGGCTTTTTTGCCTTTTTGTAGATAGTTCAGATTATACACTCAAAAGAGTTAGTGATTTTTTGTCAATCCTTTCTCAACTAAATGTATGTTTTGTAACTCAACTGAAATCTAGAACATAAAGCAGAGTTCACCTTGAAAGCAAGTACTAATGCCTTTACCACTCTCATTTTCTGTATGTTAGCTTATGTATTTCTTTAAACAATATTTTTCTAAATCTGTATTCATACCACAAAGCTCTGAAGTTTGTTTCTTCCTTCTTGAGATATGTATGTAGATCAAACCCGTCAAGAGTGATGCATAAATCTAATGGGGTCATGTTGAGCAAGTAAAGTAGTTGCAGTCTAGTTTTCTCAGTGTGGTTGCTTTCTATTTTCATTTTCCTGGTTTCTTATTAACTCGGTGTATCACCATAGAAATAGTTCAATATAGTTTCATTTTGTATGCATTTCTTCTCCCTTTACCTCACAAAGATCAATAGTTTAGGTGATACCCAAAGGAAGCCAACCTTCTCCGGAGGTTCACTCCAATCTCAGGTGACCCACAGCCTTGGAGTCATCCAATGTTTCACTAGAAAGCTCAGTTTTTACAACTTTGCATAGGGTGCATTTCTAGGTGACAACATTACCTTTGATAATAATAAAGAATTCTATTTTAATTTCAAACAATGAGAAAAAAACTATTTTTGATTTGCATAAGAAATATTTATCCTTAATAAGTAAATAAAGAAATATTATTCACTTGCGAATTAAATACTTATTTTAAATAAATAATAAATAAAATTCATTCAATTGGAAATAAAATAATTGTTCTAAATAACCGAACATTACCATTTCTTTGGAATAGATAAATTCTATAATTAAATTATAAATAATTCATTTATTTGGAATAGATAAAATCTATAATTAAATTATACATAATTCCTATTTGATTCATTGTGATTTTCTTTCATTGCTAATTACTTTAATCAAACATTGTAAAATACGAACCATAAAATAAGGGTCATGACACCAAGGTTCTCCAAGTCTTGATGACAACTTTGACAACTTTGATCACTTGAAAACTTTTCTCTAATCTTTCTCCTTAGGAAATCTACAACCTAGACCTACTAATCACACACAAAGGAGAGGGAAAAATGTTGTGGGGTTAGTGAATAGGGGTTTTCCTTGTTCAAACCCCTTGTTGGTAATTAAACCTTGAAATAAAAACAAATATGAATGGAGAATGATGAATGAACAAAATACAATGTTGCAACTCACCAAACCCTAGCAATAAGGTGTTGTAAATATGCTTGAAATGGTTGCAATGGATGTGGTTCTTGACTCTTGCTTGAATGGAGTTGATCTTGCTTGAAACACTTGCTTGAATCATAAACCCTACATCACAATTGTTAGCACAATAAAATGATAGATAGAATCTTTGACATGATGATTGACACTTGAATCTTGGTCTAAAATGCTTTCTAATCTTCCCTTGAAGACTCTTAAATTCTCTTTTGAATGCTCAAATGCTCTTGTGAACTCTCTTGAATGCTAGGTGAGATTATGAGTGAAAGAACCTTGTATTTATACTTGATTATGCAAGAATTCTCTAAATTACAATACTACAAGCTAACATCAGATCTAGGAGAATAAAATTCTTCCTGAAATTTGAATTAAATTTGAATTTGGGCCACACAGGACTCATTCACCCAATGTGGCGAATGAGTCCCATTAGACATAATGCATGGGACGAAAAATGAAAAGTGCTTAGAAAGGTGTGAAAACCGGTTCGGGGCCAAAAGATCCAAGTGGGACCCATTCACCCAAGGTGGCGAATGAGTCCCAGATCCCTAAATCTAGGCCACACAAGCCAGAAACACCTGAATTATGATTGGATATTGATTGGTGTCGGGATTATCCTCAAAAAGATGTAATAAATGAGGCTTGTGGATGTAAAATGGGGCCAATTAAAGCATAAGAAAACCCAATTATTAATGAAAATACTAGAAAAGTGTGTTACAACACTTTACAACACTTCAAATAAGGCAATATTAAAGTTGATTTTGATTTAAAATAGGTTTATTATGTTTAATTATTTAATAAAAACCCTAGAAAAGTGTGAAAGTGTGTTACAACACTTTAGCAAGGTACCATTAAAATCCATTAGTTCACAAGGGCCCAAGACCTAATGCTAATGCATCATCCACATTACAACACGAAATCAAGGCAACAAGCCAAAATCCACAAGGAGGGCCCAAACAAGTGTGAAAATGTAAAGGGATCCATTTTTCTACAATATATTGATAAAATAAGCTAGAAGTGGAAAGCAATAATTATTTTTCATATAGCTAGGATGATATGTGTAATCATTACAATCTTGAGAGAGATATAGATCAATCTTTGACATGGTGTGCGATAGGAGGGCCAAATTCATTAATGATAGAGTTTCTCACATGCTCTCGGATCAATTGTAATTCATCCTAAAGCAATATTTTTAATAAGTTAATTTTAAAATGTAAATGCTAAAACATTGGGAAGAGTGGTAAAGACAAGAGTAAGTATTGAAGATGATCCAATTAATCAATGTAGGATTGTATTGCTAGACTCCTAAGGTCTAACAAGAAATTAAATAATGAAGTCAAGTCCTTAACTAAAAAATAATGGCTTTATAATACAAGGGTATTGCCTCATGCTAGAGATGTTTTGAAATTAAGAGTGAGGTAAAAAAAATTTGATCCTCATCCAAAACATTTATTAGATGACTCAAACATAATTAGATAATTTTTTCAAGATGATTCAATTTTAGAAATTTTTATCATAATTCAAAGATCACTTAAGAAATATAAAATTTGGTATATAAAAATTAATAAACAATGAATCTCTTGTTGTTGCAAAGCTCATGTGCAATTCCATTATTATTATGATATTCTTTGGTATGTACTTTACATGCTAACCCAATTATGCAAGACTGTATTATTAATATGTCACCTTAAATAATTAAGGATTTTATAACAAGATTATTTTATGAAATACGTGATGAAAATTTATTTTATTTAAGAGTGTATTTTTAGTCAATACAATAGATGAGGTAACCTTTTATTATTTGGGGAATGCATGCATTCAAGTATCTCACTTTATTTTTTATAACGATTAGTGGATGTGAAGAGGTTTAACAGTGATCAATATCCATTAAAGGATGGGAAAAATGAAAAGTTTTGCGAATTAGTCATAGAACAAAGTAGTGTGCATGCATTCATCATAGAATTCAAGAAAATATTATGTAAAAATATGTGAAACACTCTCAAAATGCTCAATGAATTGGTGAACAATTTCACATATGTAAAAATACATTTCCAATTGGAACTATACTTCTAGTGGTTGAATTTGTAAAAAATGTATTTTTGCTCCACAAGAAGAGATTTAATCTCAATATTATATTTTAGTACAAGAAAAGTGACCATTTTTTCATATTGTATACATGAATGCATATGATAGTACATAAGATGATTTTTTTGGAGTACCATTTCTACTTGATTGATAATCGGTTACATTCATTAGAGTTTGTGTTGTATCATTTCAAAGTAATTTATGAAAATTTAAAAGAAATAAATGCAAATGGCATAACATTATATATGGTTAGGAAGTTCTATATGAAAAGTAACAAATGTTCAAACTTTTTATTGGCTAGGTAGGGCCTATAAAGAAAATAATATTTAATTGATGTAAAGTTTCTTTAAAATTGGGTGTAAAGTTTATTTAAATTTGGGCATGGTAAAGGAGAACATGATGGAGCTAGAGCATGTGTGAAAATAACTCTTGTTGGGAAGTAACAATATTTTTGGATGCAACAATGTTTAAAGATGCATGTATAATATGGATTGGTGCAATATAAATTGTCTACAAGATCAAGTGAAAAAATATTATTCCTTGATATTATTGTGAGATAATTAATGGATAAAAAATTATGTAGGAGAATCTCTATCCAAAAGCAATTCTACATCAACCAAAAATATTTCAGGTTTGATTTTAGTCTTGGTTCAATTTTGGGGTTGTGTTTTAGTTGGTTTTTTCTAGTATTCTTTTGGGGAAGTTTTAGTATCAATGAAGTTAAATGAGGACTTCATCTTGTATACGGCTCAAATGGGTATCTCCATATTCAATTTAGTGATAATTGGGGAAAAATGGGCTAAGGTATGGAAAATTAAAGGTTTAGCTTGTATTAGGAACAACTAGTTCTGAGAACCCTAGGAACCATTAATGAGTTCCACTTCCTACTTTGAGCTTCAACATGTTCTAGGTTCTACTGAAAGCTTTGATGAAGGAAACTTATTCCTATTCATATTAGAAATTTGGATCAACATGAAGTAAGAGGAGTTATTATGGAGTTCTTAATACCTTGGGAACTTCCAACATAGTGGTGAGCTAGACTGGTTCCCATCCAAATGGGAACCCCTAGCAAGACAAAGTGAAGACATACTATTTTATTTTATTTTTATTTTTCTCATCTTTTGAATTTTTTTTTACATTGGTTGGGAATACTCTATAAACTAAGTATAGAAGAATTTAAGATGAGTGATATTCATAGACTCATCTAATATTTTTCCAACTAGAGGGGCCAATTGGTATGCACCTAAGCCATATTTGTGGACAATAATGTAAGGACCTTGCCAATTAGGCTCAAATTTTCATTTCACATCACAATCTTTGGGGATTTTTCTATTTTTTAATTTTAGAACCAAATCACCAATTTCTAATTCTTGATGTTTGATCTTCTTATTTTAGCTTCTACGAATACAATTCTAGTAAGCTTGTAGGTGATCAAATACATAGAGGCTTCGCTCATCAAGGAGTTCTAACTCTTGTAATCATCCAAGCTTGCAATATTCATCATCAATAGGGTTATGCAAGGATATGTGCAGTAATGTTAATTCATCCTCGATTGGAAATATTGCTTCAAATCCAAAAACTAGGGAATATGAAGTGAAACTAGTGGGGTATAGATATTAGTGTAATAAGCCCATCAAGCAGGATGGAAATGGATATTCCAATCACAACCAACTTCATTAACAATTTTCTTTAGTATTTTTAGAAAGGTATTATTATTTCCCTCAACTACCATTATGTGTGGGTATTATGATGTGGACCAATGATGTTGGATATGGAAATTTTCACAGAGTGCAAACAACTTGGTTTTTGAAAGATTTTCTATTATCTATGACATCTTTAGGAATTCCATAGGAAAAAATTATGTGATGAAGTATGATTTTAGCTATGTGTTTTCTGGTTGTATATGTAAGGGGAATGGCTTTAACCCATTTAATAAAATATTCAATAGCTCTAATATTGAATTTATGGTCATTAAAAGAGGAAGGAAAAATCTTACCAATGAGAACAAGACCCCATTGAGAGAAAGGATGACTAGTTGTAGGCTACAAAGCTTGTGAAGGCACATACATAAAATCTCCATATTTCTGACATGATATAGATGGTTTGACATACTGGCATAAACCATGTTCCATATTGGGCTAGTAATAACTTGTTCATAGAAGATTCTTAGCTAAGATCATACCACTAGTATGGGCAATGTAGATACCATCATGAACCTCTTTAAGTGCAAGATTGGCCTTTGATATGTTTAGACATCATAGTAAGGAACCATCAAAGCTTCTTTGATATGATGTATCATCAAGGGTAGTGAAACAAGAGGTACATTGGATAAATTATTTATTTTGGGAATGCGAGAGGTTTTGTGGCAAGGTTTGATCATGAAGGTAAGTATAAATATCATGACACCAAGGTTGATCAGGACCAACAAGTTCACCTACAATCTCAAACTCAAGGGCATCATATATAGGAATGAGGAGATGCTCAACTAGAAACTCACAATGCTACCTATTTTGATGCATGTCTAGGAGAGATTCAATAGTTTCTATAGCATATGTTGCTCTATCATTAGATGAGAAACTTGTTCAGTTTGGATGTCTATAAAATATTATTTAAAACTATCAACCATGCACTTGCAAGGGAATAACTTTTCATCTTTTGTTTGATACTCATCCTTAACTTGTTTGTTAATCAACTATGAATCCCCATATACAAGAATGTGTTTAATTTTCCATTGAATAACTATTTTAAGTCCTACAAGGAGGGCCTCATATTCAGCAATATTATTTATACATGGGAAGCTTAATCTAAACACTTTTTCTATAAAATGTGCTTGTGGTTAAAAAATTAAAATTCCAGCACCTACTCCATGATTAGTGTAAGAACCATCAAATACAAATTCCATGTAGAAGGATCCTTGACTATGAATATAGCTACATCAGGAAAATCAACAACCAATGGATGATCATCTTTAAGGGGTGCTTCAACTAGTTGATCTATAAAAAAATGTCCCTTTACAATAACTTGTCCCTTAATAGCTTTTCTATTTACATATTAAATATTGAATTCACTTAAGATCATGACCCACTTCACCATTCATCCTATAAGAGTGGCTTTAGATAGTAGATATTTGAGTGGGTCAATCTTAGATATGAAAAATATTTTATGAGTGAGCATATAATGTCTTAGTTTTTGGGAACAAAAGATAACTACTAAAAATGCTCATTCCATTTTTTTATACTGAAGCTCATAACCAACCTGTAATGTCACAAAATTGTACCTAAGGGAAATTCCACATTTTTGCACTTTTTCCTAACATTTATGACACCTTAGAGAACTAATGACAAAAAATCCCATGGGTCAGAATTTTGCAATTCTAACCACATGTGGACCACTGGAAAAGCAACAAAAGCCTAATGACACATTTCTCAAAAATCTAGGCCTTGGACACCTATGCAACATGCTAGTGTCATGGCAGTTTTCCTAGTTTGAAATGAGGAATCTTGAATCTTGACTTTCTAGAAACGTGTCCTAGTAGTTAGATTTCGGTTGTAACGACTCTTTTCCACCCTTGCATGCAAAAACCTCTTATTTTCTCTCATTTTTAGGTTCAAGTCATTTAGTCAAGCTCTCTTTTCAGTGGTTTCTCTTTAGTTCTCTTCATTCTTGATAGCAACACTCTCACAAGCAAAGCCATGTCAGGATGAGGTCCCTCCAACAACTAAATCTCTCAAGCAAGCACTCAACGGTGTGTCTGTGTGATCCAGAGAGGGTCTAGGCCCATGGGTAATGTTCTTTCTCCCTCTCACTCTTTCCTAGCTACCTGTTCATTTACTACTTAGTGGTGCAAGTTTTACTCCTAAAGCAGATTTTTCTTTCACCACACACTTTATCTATTTCGTTTACACTCCTTTCCTATCTAGTTGTTTGTGGAGGTGGGAACACTAAAATGGGGGTCTAACTAAGGTAGACCCCTATACAGTCCCAAAATTTTCCCCTCATTCTTTTGTGTGTAGGTCACAAAGTGGAGCTTGGAGTGAAGACTCAAATGTCTGGTTGAGGGTAAGTCTTCTCCGAGTTCTCTTTGTGCTTTACTTGAAGTTTTTGTTCTTTGTTTAATTATTTTGTTCAAAATATCTTAGATCTAAGTTAGGAAGTGAGAATTTATTCTATCCACTAGAGAACCTGAGCTTTTTGTTGCTTAGGATGCCATCATGCCATTTAGATGATAGTGCGCCACACTGGCGTCTTGAATCTTCACTGTTGTCCTTTTGCCATGAGCTCCTCCATTAGAGGTAGAAATCTAGAAGTTTCACTCCCTCGAGATCTGAGGTAGTTTTCCATGAAAGTTAATGCGTACTTATTTCCTTTGCAATTTATTTATGTTGAGGTGGATAAGGGCAGTTCATTCCCTGGTGATCTCTTGAGAACAAAGAGACCCATGTGCAGCAAATCCATCTTATCTCACATTTTGGTGAACCTGACATGAACATGTTGGATCTATTTTTACAATGTGTCCATGTTTACGATAACACTTTCTCTAAGGAAGATTTGGATATGCTGGATGACACTCTAAATGAATTCTTAGAAGCACCCTCCTCTATTTACAAACCTTCCAAGAAAACTTCCTCTCTGCAAGCTAAGGAGTCAGTAAATGTAGTTGTGGTCTTTGTGGCTCCTCCAAGCCCTAAGAAACCAATCATTTGCATGACCCACACTAGCCCTTCTTCTGGGGAGGATTATTCTATCTATGGGGTCTCATATGGAGATGATTCATCAGAATTATACTCAAGGTTCATAAAAGATACTGACTCCACTTCCTATAATTGTTATTGGGAACATGTATAATACAAGAAGAAATAAGCAGAACTTGGATCAACAACCTTTTGTTCCTACGTACATATCATCCCACTCAAGTTCGTACTTCTTTACCGCCTTCTCAACCAAGCCTTCCTTCAACACCTAAACTTGCGATCAAAGCACTAGGCGATTATGATCTTGTCGAGCAAATTTGTGTTACTCCAACTAAGATCTCACTTTGGGATTTGCTTCAAACTACTTTGGTTTATCAAGAGATGCTTCAGGAAGCTCTGCAGAAGATCCTCTTACCTACCTCCACTAGGCCTACGGATGTTAATTCACTGTTGGCCCATATTCAAGAAGATTCATCGAATATCACATTCCATCCACAAGAACTCCTGCCTCGAAATGTGTAGAAACAAGTAGACCCCTTGATTATAATTAATGTTAATAATATTGGTATTAGGCATACTATCATTGACACCAGTTTGAATTTGAATGTTTCCAATATTGACCTGCTACCTAAGATTAAAGTTGATTCATCTTCTTTGGATTCTTCTTCCTTGTACATTCATGGGTTCAATAATGCCGACCATCAAGCTCTAGGCACAATAATACCGCCTTTGTAGCTAGGCCCCATTACCTTACCTACTTTTTTTTATGTGATTCATGGCCCTTTACCTTACAATCTTCTTTTGGGGAGACCCTAGATTCATGCTATGGGTGTCATAACTTCTACTTTACACTGTTCCTTAAAGTTCACCACAAATAATCATATGTTCATAGTTAAAGCTGATCTAGAAGTTGTTCACCTTTGTGAGCTAGTGGCTGCTAGTCGAGCTTTAATCATCTCCACTCTTAAGAATTGTATTCTATCTTTAATTGTTGATGATATGACGTGTTCCTCAATGATACCCTCTGTGGAGGTTGTCCTTGAAGCAAATGTCGTTAAAGATGAGTCACCTAAAGAAAAAAGTCCTATGTCTCCCCCCTCTTCTCCTTCTTCCAAGTCAAATGCTTTCCTTGGTGATGAATAGGGCTCTTTAGAATTCTCTTAATTATTCATTACATAATACAAAGTGAGTCCCACTCGTATAGTTTTTGAATGCCTATGATGTAAAGGTGGACGATGCTCTCATTAAGGAAGATAAATGTGATCCTATCTAGGAGACCATTCCTTCCCCTACTAAGGAGAGTAGTCCCACTCTTGTCAAGGAGGTTAATGTTTGGGAACCAAGTGAAGAAGGTGGAAGCACTCCCATGGATGCATTCAATGTTCATTGGTGGAATGAAACCCTCTATGTAGAACCACCACCTCCTAAAGTTTTGCAAACTCGTTATGGTTTTGGATATGAAATCGCTTCTTGGTATGGATATGGGAAGAAAGGACTAGGGAATATTGAATAAGGAATCCAAATCCCAATCTAGTTTAAGCTGCAAAAGTGCTATTTGGGTTTGGGATGCTCTATTGAACAATCTAAGCAAAAACCTTGGTGGAGTGTCAATATGATTTTGGCCAAATCACTGAGTTTGGTCCATCCTAAATTGATAGAGGATAGGGGTTAGGCCAGGAAAATCCCTTTGGATGTCTTCTCTTCAAATGAAGCACTTGAGGAATTCCTAGGTGCCTACTCCCCTTTTCCTCCTTTTCATCACAAAAAATGATTCTCGTATCGCTTGCATAAGCAAACATGCTTTGGAGAGTCTATCTTGAGTGTTGACGAGGAGGACCCTCTATCCAATGTTGGTAATGATGTTCCAATATTGCATCTTGAAGATCATAGCTCTCTCCTTAAGGAAGATACTACTGAGATCTCTATGGACCCTAAGTCTTCTAAAAAAGTAATTAAGATTGGGAAGTGTGTCTTGCTTCAGAAGAGGCAAATGAACATTTCAATCTCCTACATTCTCATTCTAAAATTTTTTCTTGGATGTATGAGGAAATGCTCAGTATTGATGAGTCTATAGTGGTTCACAATATCATCCTGTGCCCTAATGCCAATCCATTTAAACAAAATATTTGAAAGATCAATCCCAAGGTGGCGTTGATGGTTAGGACAAATAGAGAATGAAAGCAAGCTTTATTTGTAGAATCAACTAGTCCCCTTGGACTTCAAACATAGTTTCCATTAGTAAACCTGATGACCGTATTCGTATATGCATTAAATTTCATGATCTTAATAAGGATTCTCTTAAGGATGATTTTTCGTTGGCTAATATAGATATGATTGTGGATTCGACCGCAGACCATGCATTGTTATTTTTTATGGATGGCTTCTCAGGTTACAATCAAATCTGTATTAATCCAGAAGATCAGTAGAAGACAACCTTCACTACCCCTTGGGGTACCTTTTTTATGTGGTCATTCCTTTGGGTTAATGAATGTAGGGGCAACTTACCAATAGGGGATGACCTTAATATTTCACGATTTTATTCATAAGATCTTAGAAGATTATGTTGATGAAATCTTGGAAAAATCTATAACTCATCAAGACCATGTGAAGAACCTTTGTCTTATTTTTGAGAGGCTTCGACTCTATAAGATGAGACTCAATCCTATTAAGTGTGTCTTCGGTGTAGATGCCGAAAAACTTTTGGGGTTTATAGTCTCTCACCATGGAATCGAAATCGACACAAATAAGATTGATGCTATTGTTAGCATGCCCCCACCCAAGAATATCACTGAATTGCAAAGTTTACAAGGGAAGATTCAAGTGATTTGTAGATTCATATCTCAATTGGTTGATCATACTCTTCCCTTCACTTGTTTGTTGAAAAAATGTGTTCGCTTCATATGGGATAAAGAGTGTTAGAAATATTTTGAGTCAATCAAAGCCTATCTGGCCAATCCTCCTGTATTGTTGTTGGCTATGTAGGATAGAACCTTTTTTCTTTACCTTGCAACATCACCATATGCTTTAGCATCTTTTCTTGATCAGTATGATGATGTCAGGAAAGAGAGATCGGTCTACTACATTATTCGCATTCTAGTTGATTACGAAACTCATTATTCCTCCATGGAGAAGCAATGCCTTGCTCTTCTCTTAGGTACACAAAAGTTAAGGTACTATCTTCTCCATGCCATAATGCATGTTATCATAAAAAGTGACCCTCAAAAAATTTGGTTCTCCAGTGTCAACCTTGCTGGGAGGTTAGTGAAATGGGTGATGTTACTCTCATCACTCAAAAGTCAATAAAGGGTCAAGCCATTGCCGATCAATTGGCAGACACTCCTCTGTCTTGCTCCTCGGGTTTGGATTTTTTTCCTGATGAGATTTTTTTTGTGATTAACTATGACCTTGAATGGAAAATGTAATTTGATGGGTTGAGATTTCAGACTGGTTCCAAAGGGGGTGTGATTCTAATGTCGCTTGAAGGTAAGCTGGTCCCTCTCTCCTTTCGATTGGAATTTCCTTGTACTAATAATATCGTTGAGTACAAAGCCCTCATTGTTGGCTTGCGTGTCACGATTGCACTAAAGATAAAACATCTTCACGTACTAGGTGATTCTATGCTCATTGTGAACCAAATTACGAGAGCCTATCAAGCTAAGCAAAGTAAGTTGTCTTGATATTGAGACCTTACTTTATCCTTGCTTAATCAGTTCTCTTCTTTCACAATAGAAAGTATCCCTAGGAGGGAGAATAGACATGCAGGTGCCATGGAAAGTGCTACTTCCTTGGTACCTTTTGACGAGGATACGAAAGAATGCCACTTCATGGTTCAAGTTCTTCAAACCTCAACCTTTTTCTGATCAACCTGAATCTGATGCTTTTGTGTATTTTCACATAGACTCAGGAGAATGGTTCTTTAATATTTATAACTACCTAAAGATTGGAAACTTTCCCGATGATGCGACAAAGAACGATTGCACTCATATACAAAATATTTCAACCCATTATGTTATTTTATTCGATGTTGTCTATCAAAAATCTTATAACGGCTTGCTTCTTCGATGTCTCACTAAAGCAAAAATACCCCTCGCCCTTAAAGAATCCCATTCAGGCTCTGGGGGTGGAAACTTTGGTGGTAAATCCTTGGTGAGGAAGTTGATACACATGGGGTAATTTTGGAAAATGATGGAGCAAGATTCCTTCAATTTCGTTAAAAAGTGCCTGCAATGTTAGCAACATAGTTGTCTTATTCATGCACCCGCACAAGAGTTACAAAACCAGACCTCTTCTTGGCCATTTGTGAAATGGGGGATGGATATTATTGGATAAATATCACCTCCTTCTAAGCGACATACATTTATCATTACCACTATAGATTATTTCACGAAGTGGGTCGAAGCCATTCCACTTTGATCCATAAATGTTGAAGCTAATTGTAGTTTTCTTCTGAAAAACATTATTTCTCATTTTGGATTGCCTGCTACACTTGTCTCTGAAAATGGTACACCATTCAAGAACAAGGAAGTAAAGTAATTCTTAGAGAAATTTCACATTCAACATAGATTTTCTACACCTTACTATTCACAATCTAATGGTCAAGTAGAAGCATCTAATGAGACTCTTGAACTTATACTTTATAAAACAGTTAATAAGCATGGTAAGTATTGGCATATTCAGTTAATGTACACTTTGTGGGCCTATTGCATGATTGTTTGTATGGTGACGAGAACAACACCTTACAACCTTGTGTATGGTGCCGAAGCTATCATGCCTTTAGAGTTGGAAATTCCATCTTTACGTGTTTCCCTTAAAGGGTTAATTTATGATGAAACTTATTGAGCTAATCATTTGCATCAACTAGAGATGTTCGATGAGTGTTGATTATAGGCCATCGATCATCTTAAAGCTTATTAATGATCATTATCAAGAAAGTATAATCAAAGTGTGCTTCCTAGGACTTTTAGGCTGGAAGACTTGGTTCTTTACGAGAATCAGAGAAATG
Organism: Sequoia sempervirens; assembly: GCA_007258455.2. NCBI lineage: Eukaryota > Viridiplantae > Streptophyta > Pinopsida > Cupressales > Cupressaceae > Sequoia > Sequoia sempervirens. The sequence goes on along the minus strand of VDFB02000015.1, from coordinate 134,638,112 downwards.
TAAATGTATCACCTGACTAGAGGGAAATTTAGTCCTAACTGGTTAGGCCCCTACATTGTCGTCTATGTGTATGGCTCGGGTGCCTACGAATTGTCGTCTATGGATGGAATGCCTCTAAAAGAGCCTGTTAATGCAATGCATCTCTGATGATACTATGTGTAGTGTCCAAAGTGTCATATGTGTGGTGTTCACTCTTTAAGGGTGGTAGCACTGCATATGTTGACGTTATTCATCAACACATTATGAAATATTTTTTGTGTTATGATATGACCATGTGTGTGTGTGAACAATATACATACATGTGTCTGACTATGCCATGTATCCATGCATTACATTACATATTTTAAGGTAGTTAGATCATCATTGTGTTTAATTAACATACATCCATGTGTATTCATTAAAACATTATAGCATCTAATGTAAACATACATCCATATATGCATATAATATCCATTGCATCAACTTACATGAATATAAAGAAGCATACACATCAAAATACACAATGTCATGATGTCAAAACTAGTATAAATATATATCAAATGTCATATAAATGTATCGGGCCACTATTGTCAAAAATTAGTGGTTACTAAATATGTGTTAATGTCTATATAGAATATTTACAAAAAATATATATATCTCTCAACAAAACTAATGCACAAAATGGGAGGCCCCTATGGCTACGGTGTGTGGCTCCTAGAGCCCTTCAGTTCTAGCTACTACTATTGTGGTCTGGGGAAAGGCTGCATAATTGTGATAGACTTGGATCGATGTGAGCACAATGCAGATAGAGCTACTCGCATCCCGTTGATTCTCCTTGTAGAGAGCATATCATCATTTGTGCCTACGTCAGCTCTTGCCGTAGCTGTTGAACATCTATCGGGATCACAGCTGTTGGCTGTCTATTGAGGTCATCGAGGCAACTTTGAAGGGAATCATGTGCTTGCTCAGTAGCATTAACCCTCATCACTATTGTGTCTCGCTTGTCAAGCATCATTTGTAGTTCCCTCAAACGCTGATCATGCTACCCCCGAAGAGTGGTTGCCTCTATAGTGAGCTACACTATCTCCACTCCCTGCTCCTCATAAGTGGTCCTCAAATGAACAACTGACTCAAAAATGTGGGCATGTCGCCCTGCAGAAATCGGCTGGCATACCTCGAGAACCATCCCTTGAATAGGCATGTTAGGGGCCACCTCTGATATGCACAGGGCCAATAGCCCAGTCCATCCCTGTGCATCCTCTACAACCACAAAAAGAAAGAATGAAATCAGTACATGGAATATGTGTGTAATCATAAGAAAATATAATTGAAAATACTGAAATATAAATAACATGCTCAGTCTACTTGGGTCCCCTGGCTACCATGTAGGGTCCGGGTGAGAAGTAACAATGGGACTTGCATTGTGAGCATCGATAGTAACAATGGGTGTTGGTGGCACCGATGAGACGAGGGTAGCTTGTGGAGGATTTGAACTCCTTTGTCATTGCCTCCTCTTCTTGTAGTCTCTCCTACTTAGCCTGTTGCCACCCTCTCCACCTATAATGTGGTGCTAGTGATGGCACGTCCCCCTGTAGCCAAGATCCCCTCTAGGGGCATCCTCATCGAACACTAGAAGAGGACGGTGCCTCACCCACCATGCTCCAAAATTTGCAACAATACCAACATTATTTGTTTGCGCTATAGGCTATAGCTTCTAGTTGGGCTCATCATCATTTGAAGGAACAAAATTAGTGATGGTAGGGCGGGGATGGTCCCCAAGTCTCACCACACTCCTGAAGGCCCGTGTATATGTGGGCACATCAGGAGGAATAGTCTATACACATACATGCTATTGCATGACCCAACTCCAGTAGTATGGCACAATAATATGGTCACGATGACCTACAAGAAAATAGTCCCGTTGTAGGTTCCTGAGATACGTGCTATCATCTACCCATCTAAGAAAGTGATAGGGTCTCCATCTAATCTAGTCTAGAGTAAGTGTATCGAACTTCAAGTGCCAAAACTATAGATCTCCATGTCTCCACTGTCTTGTGACATCATACCAATTGGCCATGGAGACATGGTACGACCACCACTAGAGAAAAAAGACTGGCCTCATGCACATGATGTGGGCGAAGGTCCACACCTATAGGAGTGTGCACGTTGTGAGGCTGTGGTACTAATAATGAACATACTGCCCCAGCTCCTACTATGGTGCACTAGCATACTGTACCCCTAGGAAAAAACTATCTGATGCTCAACCATCTCGTGAATAGAATGGACGAGGCCCTTGTGCAGGTGAGAGCCTCGCCCGTCTATCGTGATCCAAAAAGCCACAATCACAACCATCATTCAGTGTAGTAGGGATGTAGTAGTCTACGCCTAGTCATACTAATGTGTATAGATATGACCCATATTGTCATCATCATCGGTCTGCCCCAAGTAGTAAAGGACACCCTTCGATCACTCTCGTGTCGATCAGGTGTCATCAATGGCCACCTACTATCTATGGATAGGTAGTTTGAGAATCTGATACACATCCTCCAAAGTGATCGTCATCTCTCCAGTAGGCAATTGGAAAGATGATGTGGTGGCATCCCAACACTCCATCAGGGTTGTCAACATATGCTCATGATAGTGCATCTCTTGCATGGTGAATACATGCCAGAGACTGACCTGCTACAAATGTGTGACCTCATTGTCACTAAGGCAGTCCCTCTACTTACAAACTAGTTGATAAGCCTGCTCACTGAGATGCTCATGAATCTTAGGATAGTCCTGCAAAATAGTGAAAAAAATTATAAGTCAAAACATGAAATTTTAATTTGAAAACAAAAAATTCACTAAGATTTTTGCACACTGCATAGACATCTGCACACTGCACATATGTCCCAGTTCGCCATTGATGCCCTGAGGATGCCAGTGCATACTCGGGATGACAATGCAAAGACCAGATGATAGTGCTAAAACTAGAAAACAACACAAATTTGAGACATCTGCATGGAAAAAGGACACATGCTCAGCTAGACATGGAAAAAATTGCTAAAAACATGCTAAAATTCATAAAAAATGAGGTTTTGAGACCTACCTGGTCCACCTCATAGTGAATAGTGAAAATGACCCTCAGCAATGTCATCCCTTAGTTGTTCTAGTCTCGGTACCTCGTACTCTCTCCTACTCGACATTTTGTTGAATTTTACCTCACAAAATTCAACAATTTCCTCGTAGTGAATAGTGAAAATGACCCTTCTAGGGGCCCACCTAGGTATATATAAGCCCCCCCACCTGGGGCCCATTTTTCCTGGAGTTTGTGGCTCCCCAGTTTCTCCTGAATTTACCCCACCTAGTTGGGGGAAAACTCAGGGGGGCATATAGTCACCTCTTGATCATATTTTTCTTTTGAATCAATGATTTTTTCTTGATCATGCTTCTCACTGTTGTAGCTTCTTTAGATTTTCAAAACTGACCTAAAATTTTTGTTTTGCAAATTAAATTTTTTTGCAATTTTTTACAACCACTCTATCGTTGTTTGTTAAGCTCGGTTGCTAGGGGCACCTTCAGTACTAGCTAGCTTGACCTTGGCGACCTATGAGGCATCTTTCCTTGGCACACAAATATGTAAAATTTCAAATTTGGGGTAAAATTTTTCTTCTCTTCTTTAGTGTAGTTGATTTTTCCCAAAATCGAGCCCACTAAAGTGGGGGAAAAATGTAATGTCACAAAATTAAACCTAATGGCAATTCCACATTTTTGCACTTTTTCCTAGCATTTATGACACCTTAGAGCACTAATGACAAAAATACCATGGACCAAAATTTCATAATTTTGACCCCAAGCGGACCATTGGCAAAGCAACAAAAGCCTAATGACACACTTCCTGAAAATCTAAGCCTTGGATGCTTGCCGAGCACGCTAGCGTCCTGTCGGTTTTTTGAGTTTGAAATGAGGAATCTCATATCTTGACTCTCTCGACATGTGTCCTAGCAGTTATATTTTGAGTGTAATGACTCTTTTCTGCCCTTGCACGCAACAAAACCCCTCATTTTCTCTCATTTTTGGGTTCAAGCCATTCAGTCAAGCTCTCTCTTCAGTGGTTACTCTTGATTTCTCTTCATTCTTGATAGTAGCACTCTCACAAGCGAAGCCATGTTAGACTGAGGTCCCTCCAACAACTAAAAATCTCAAGCAAGCACTCAATGGTGCATCTGTGTGCTCTGGAGAGGGTCTAGGCCTGTGGGTAATATTTTCTCTCCTCCTCACTCTGTTAGGTCTCAAAAATGTAGGTTTTTAGACCATAAGAGGGTGCAAGTCTCTTAATACATTTTTGGCCAATGAACAAGGAAAATTTAATTGGTCACCTCCTACTCTTCAGGCTCTGCTAGACCTAGGCAGGTGTACCTAACTGATAAGTAAGATTTTAGAGTTTAAAATGGATCCTAAGTTAGGCAATCTACTCACAATGGCACGTGAGGGTGAAGTAGATGCAAGATTTGATGACTAATTTCTACTAAGAATGAATAATCAAGAATGTGAGTTGAATTTTATAAAATGTTCTAAAGTTGACCAGTGCCTAGTTTATTGGGTGAATGGTGTCGATGGGTGGATGCTGATGATGGAGACAAACTTGAAAGATAGGTAGGTCTATTTTGTAGCTTAACTCTAACTTGTTGGGAACTTGGAATTTTTTTACACCTTGTACAAATGTGTAGGTATGTAAGCTACTATACTCTTCTTTAGTAATCCCAGTGATATTCTCCTAAATTACTATGATCTCATGAAAGGATTTTTAATTATGAGCCTGAGGGAAACCAATCATAATAATCACTTTAAAATGATTTTAATCCTTGGAAGGAACTAATCAAAATGAATTATTTGAAAGGATGTTTAATTCACTCCAACCAGAAACCAATCAAAATAACCACACAACAATAGCAAATGTATCCAAACAAATTATGTAAATTTGAATAACTTAAGAGAACCACTTTGGAGACAACACAACAACATATAAGCATGAAAATCAACACAACAATTGAAAACTGAAGATAGATCACCATTTAAGAATAGTCTTCTCCATTATATTGCTTCAAAATATATACATTAATTGTAGAAGTCTCTAAAATGTGAATGGATTAGTGGAATGGATGAACCTATCTACTATTGGTGATTTTTCTAACCTACTCTCTAATTTCTAATGATTGATGATATGATTTTATCTTACATATATACATTGCATTTTTACGGTTACAACCCTTTGTACTGTATCGTGCAGCTCTTCATTTAATTCATTGTCTTTGGAAAAATAAAATATTTTAACTTTAATCTTCGTCTTTGTACCTCCATGAAAAATTAAGTATTTCATAATACTTTAGTCTTAATTCTTTTGCCAACGATTTCTCATTTATATTTACATTTGTGGAAAATATGTCCCTTTGTATTTTACCTGTGTGCATTCACTATATTTACACGATGAAATAATCACCCATCCCTTTATATTTTTACCTTTCAATGCATATCCACTCAAATAATTATCTCCCCATAATTTTCACATTATATTTTCTCTTTCCGTGGATAAATATTCACCATAATAAGTCATTTTATGATTTCAGCATGTTTTCCCCATTCAAATATAAACCATTTTATATTTCACCTCCCCATGTATGCAAAATATTAATCTTTCTTATTTTATTTCACCTCCACTGCATCCACTGCAAACATTTCAATTTTCCCTTGTGGTAGTGCGGGGAATATTAAGAGATCACCCACAACATCGCACACAGTTTTGACTCCTCCTGCGGGGACGTGGGAAGAATCACCGCTCACCTGCACATCCTCAAAATTTCCTTTGCGCGGATGCAGGAAGAGCTCACCATCTGATGCTTCTTGTCATCAAAGTTATGTGTATGAGGGTGTGCCGTGCAGTTGACAATTGGTTGAACAAACAATGTACATTCATTAATTCTGAAATTGCTTGACGAGTCTCATCAGCAGTGTGTTTTTATGTTGAAGACTTCTATATTGCAATGCCAACATCCAAGCATAACATATAATTCGAAGGCACCTTTACTTTATAAATACTATCATTTGTAATATGTATACATTGTTGAATCTGAGAGCCTTGAAAACGCAACATAATTTTTTATCTATGTGAAGACTCTCTTAGATGGAAAAAAAATTCATGATGAGTAATGACATTCATATCCCTCATATGTAACTCTAGAGTGAAAATCTCCATTCTCTTTGTTGAAGATTGCTAAGATGAAGAACCTAATTATTCATTACGCTTGGGAAGTGGTGATCACAAAAAATGTATCCAAAAGCTTCAAGAAAAACTCATACTTTTTGCTACAATCAATGGACCATAAGTTGATGCACCTAGTTGTTCCTCACTCATTTTTAGCCGATAGGCTATATATTGTGTGAGCTTTCATCTGAAACAAGTCTCATGCCTAAAAAATCCCTCCCAATAAACAGGTTACCACTCACGAGTTGCCGAAATTTATTTGCTGGAAAATTTTGGCTTCTTTGCTACAAAAAATCCCGTCTCTAGCTCTTAAACCCGGATATTTTGCACCTACTTTTCATTTATTATTGAATAGACTGCAGTAATAGCATTACGAAAATTGCTTTTGGCTCATCTTGTTGAAAAAATAACTGCTTTGGTAGGGTTTCGTAATGTTTTCCCTACCCATTTTTTTTCACTAGCATCAATGAAGCACAATCTTGAGGTCAGTTTCTTGCTCTGGTTTGAATGAGTATTTTCTGGGATTTATGTATATGGCTAGATCATTTTGTTGGTGTTTTATTTCATTCTAAAACAATTTTTTCTGTCGGTACTCCTGATTATGTATTTTATATTTTATGGCAGCCATGTAAGAAGTCATAGGAGGCACCAACAAAATATTGTTGATCACCCACTTTGTGTATCTGTTGATCTTGTTCTGCACGCTGAGAAGGATCAACTGCGTGAGCGTGTCACATGTGCGGCTGGATCTGCGCAGGCTTCGTAGCTTCGTGTGAGCTCCATGTGACTTTAACAGGCTTTTGGAAATGGCAGCCTACGTGATGTTGGAGGAATGGGAGAACAAGTATATGTGGAGGTTGGGCAGACAACTGAGTTGGAAATATGTTGTAACGGCTGAACAAAAGAATGGCTAGAAGATGACGATCTAAGGAATCTCAAAATCCTAGAGCTAGAGCGAGGGAGGCATAGACGGGTGGTTCAACTCAATGGTTGTCCTTATATGCGAAGGTGAAGGCCGAGAGTTAGCCAAGCAAAAAATCTCAACTATTTCTAATGATTGACTAGGGGGTGAAACAACTGGAGGAGGTGAAAGATTGGTCGTGTGAAATTTACTAGAAGGCCAGACAACACAAGGAGGAGCATGATGGGGAGTGGAGCAAATATGAAGAGGAAGAGAGGGGGGCTTTAAAAGAGGAGGAGTGGATTTGAAGGGATGTTGCCTGCGATGTAGAGGCATAGCAAGGAATTCAAACTTCTCAAAGTCACGGTACGATTTTTATCACTTTAATGTGTACCTTCCATTTTTGACGTCATTCTCTATTCACTCTCTACATTTTCCACCTCTTTTCGCATGTCTCTGTATCTTCCTTTATTCCTTTCGTTCGTTTATATTTGTGACTCTAACAGAGTGCATAGGGAACCCTTTTCAGTTCTATAGCTTAGATTATCATCTTATGTATGTAATTTTTTTCTTTCCTGGTAGCTATTTGAGCAGTCTGTAACTGCTATTAACCTTTCATAGCTAAATTCAGAGCATTTCAGTCATTGTAGGTTTTGATAAGCTTGTTGTTGCTTTCACTTCCCGTGCATCTTAACTTTTTGTTATTTTAGGTTTCGTTCTTGAAAATACAAATTGAATTACATTTATTTTTCGTCAAGGTGACCAAGAAGAGGAATATGATGGGGAGTAGAGAAAATATGAAGAGGATGAGATTTTTTCATGGTGACCAAGAAGAGGAATACAATGGGGAGTAGAGAAAATATGAAGAGGAAGAGAGGGGGGATTTGAAAGAGGAGGAGGGGAGTCAAAGGGACATTGCCTGCGATGCAGAGGTAGAGCAAGGAATTTGATTTCATCCCTTAAAAATTGAGAATTGCAATTCTGAAAATCATATAATTTCCATTGAAATATTAGGATGACCATCCAAAAAAAATATAAATGAAAGAAAATATATGTTAAAAAACACAATCTAAAAATATGGCCAGGCATTGGCTTGCTCTTAGACTATTCATAAAAGATTTAGATGCTATATTTAGAGGAGAAGGTATGGAAGGAAAAACTCGAACGAATAAACACAAAATTTATGTTACCCTAAGGTATTGCGTTTCATACAACAACCTCTACCACAACAGCGTTGTAAGGCTAGATAAATAATGACCATGCCTCGAAGAAATGGTTTCACAGAGGAGGATGAAGCGGAGTTAGAATGGGAAGAGGAAGATGAAGAGCTACTGGAGGAGGGATGGATTGATCTTGGAGATGAGGGGGTTCATGTTTCTCCAGATGTGCTGGCACTAATGCATGCAACTGAGCTTGGCAATCAAAATGCTCTTCGCCTTGCTTTAGGTCAGTTTCTTTGCTACTAGATTTTCCTATAATTTTGCAAACATGGATTGCTTTCAATTTTGCAATAGTTATTACAAATCATAAAATAGGAAAGCTGAAATTTCAGTTTTGGTCTCTTACCGTGGGTTGTATTGTGGACAGCTGCCACCGGAGACTTTTTCCCTAGGAAATTTTAATAGACAACTTGGCGTTTGGTTATTCAGGAATTGATTTCAAGAGAATTCGAAATGAATTACTACAAAACTCGAACTGGGCATAGTGCTTGTCATGTATCTCATGTTTACAAATTTTACAGGTCACCTTTGCACATATATATGGGTGCATGCAGAAGTTTTTTGGTTTAGAGTTTTGAATCATCATATCTTATATATTATTTCTTACACCGCTTTTGGTCATGTTATGGCAAACGACAACGTGTTTGGTGTTAATTAAAAGTTCATGTTGTAAAGTTGAAAAAGCTTGTTTAGTTTGAAAGGCCACTTATATATGTCTACATATGAATGGGAAAATAACTAGGACGTTTGTGGGTTTGAATGCCCAGTTCTGGAAAATCACTGTAAGACATCATCTTTCTTATTTTTTAACTCAGTCTTTTTCTATTCCTAGCGTCCAACATTCTTCTAGTAGAATAAAAACAGTTGTCTTTTACCTACAAGGAACAAGTAGTGCTAAATATCACCATTAATGTTGGATTGAGATTTATTATGGTTGATGATCTTTGTAAAATTTAGCTTCTCATCTTAGATTTGGCTACACCGTAAGTACACAAGAGCCATCTTGAATAAACTTCCTTCAATCTTGATAGGTAAACCATTTTTTAAGTTTTAATGGAAAATAATGACTAAATTTGAACCTTTTGTAATTCATAATTCATTTACTCCAACATTCAACCCAATTTTTGAGCCCGGGATAAGGACCTATCCTTTGACTTCATTGCTATCAGCATTCTATAAACAAATACTAAACTCAAACAATACTTCTTTCCATGTCTTTGTCAAATTTACCCAAATTCCTCTCCGAGGAGTCAATTAAGTTCAACTTCCAAACTACTCGAGGTTTTTGAATCCATATTTTAGTTAAGCCTCTTTAGATTCCAAGAGACATTTCCTTTAGGAAGTTCTTATCATGTATTACGATATTAATCGATAATGCTATTATGTATTTAACTACAGAAAGAAGTACTAAACTTTTGCCAAGTTTACTTGGGGCATTTCAAACCTCTAGCAGTCACCCATCTATTTGATAACATCTTATGGTATTCGCTCATAAATAATTCTTAGTATGCTACAAATTAACCGTAAGTGAGATTCAGTTCACCATTTAATATTTATAGATATTTCATATTTGCAATCCTGAAGTTAGAGCAGGAAACTGGCTTGATATGTGTGGAGCACTTTTTTGGTGAAACACAATTTCTTATAGTATAATCATGGCCCATATCCTGCAAAAAATTCAATCATGCTCATACATTAATACGTTAAATTGAGCTCCCCAATATACCTAGTCTAGTTTGTAGTTCTCTAAAACTTTGAGCTAAAATTTGTTAGGAGTATTTTTTGTGTACATTCGAGGAAAGGACCTTTAGTTCTTATTGCTTGTGCGAACTATTTTTTTCAGTTTACTTGAATTGAAATAATAATTTTTGCCTCAGTCTGTGTGGGTTTGTGGAAGTGTTCCTCAAAGGATGTTTCCCCTACTAGACAATGATTTGAATGCAACAAAGTCGTTGAGTGGTTTATGTTGCAGACTAATTTCTCAGTGTAACTGGTGGGAACTTGGTTCTTCAATACCTTTATTCAAATGATAGTTTACAAGTACTTCCACATCTGAATTGGAGCAAATATTCTATGATGGATAATCACCAAAAGAATTTATATTGGTCAATGTTGTCCAGGGTGGTTCCCCATTTGAGAAGACCTCAAAATATCCTGTGGTAAATCCATGAGCTTGAATTTACTACCAAGAAAGAAGCAAAGCAAATTATATGCAGGTTAGACTCAATCACGTAAACCAACAATGCAACTTCTAATGGTAACAAATAATTATGTTGTGTGGTGATTATGTCATTCAACATACACAATTAAAGTATTTCATTGGTTATATTGTTTAACAGTAAAAGTGGAGTTTTGGCTTAGCTAATTCTTTTCAATTGTAGCCTCTGTGCTATACTTTGGGGCCTAATGCAAAGATTAACTTTTTCTAATGAATTTATTTCAAGAAATGAGGGTATTCATTATGATTTTACTTAACTAATTTATAAGATATTTTTAGTGTGAAATTATGTGTTTTATTTAGGTAGTGGTGTTTGCATGTATTTAGTAATTGTAGTGAGTATATATATCTGATGTGCTTTTTTAAGACTAGACATATCTATAGAAGCAATCTTTTGGTGACGTAAATATACTTTGATAAATTATAGGTAGCATTCTAGATTAAAGTATGTTAAAAGTCATTCCATCATTTATGTGTCTTAGGGGGTAGGTAGTCGTATGCACATACTAGGGTGGGGGTAGTGGATATGCTTCTATTGGTGTCCTCTCTTCTTCTCCCTGTTAATATTATATTATGCTAATCCAACTGCATTTGGATTTTACTGATTTGTGGGTGGCATTACTGTCTGATAAGACAATTCCCACATTTTGAGTGGTATTTTCTTTACACAAATTTGATTTTTTCCAGTGCCCATAAAAATTTATGGGGAATCAATAAACCATGTATTAATTTCTGATTAATGTTAATATATAAGTGCATCTACTCTATTCTTTTCCCCACTAAGAACATTGTATCCTAATCAAATTGCATTTGCATTTTACCTATCCATCGTCACTGGATGATATTACTCTGTGATAAAACATTCCATAACTACTTTTCAAGCAGAAATTTCTCTACCCAAATTCAATTTGCTTCATCAATTGAAGTCATTTTTGGTTAATATGTAAGCTTTGGATTAATTTTAGATTAATAAGTATATTTATGTATGCACCTATCCTCTTCTACTCCCCGTAATAATATGGTATACTAATCTAGTTGTATGCACCTATTGAAGCAAATTACAAAATATGAATATTATTTCAACTTTATTGATCTCTTTATCATTAAATCATTTTGATATATATTAAAATATAATAATACATATTATATATTTTATATTCATTATATTTCATATTATTTATATTTCAACATATATCAATATTATATAGATGTTATAAATATTATTATATATAAAAAATTAATGATAATATTGGTAGGGTTAAAAAAGTAGTGTTCACACAAGATTTAAGGCAATGAGAGAAGACTCAAGCGCTCATGATTTACATTAAGGTCATGTTCCCATCCCTACGTTGTATATTGGCTCATGTTTGGACAGCAACACATGCTTCATAAAGGAACGTGGTTTCTTGTCTAAAATTTTATCAAAGTAAAAACGTAGTTGCATGAATATGAAGGGATTTTTTTTTTTTAATTGAAAAAAGCTGAAAGAAAAGTTACAAATAGAATAAATATCAGCTTAACAAAAGGATCAAGAAGGAAAGGAAAATTAAAACAAACAAACTCAAAAAGAAGCATATAAACTCAGCTATGATAATACAATAACAATAACTCAGCTGAGGATTTGCAGCCAACAGTACAGACGAAGAAACATATAAACTCAACTATGATAATACAATAACAATAACCTAGTTGAGGATTTGCAACCAATAGTACAGATAAAGAAGCATATAAACTCAGCTATGATAATACAATAAGAATAACCCAGCTGAAGATTTGCAACCAACAGTACAGACAAAGAAGCATATATTCTCAGCTATGAAAACACAATAACAATAACCCAGTTGAGGATTTGTAGCCAATAGTACAGATGAATAAGCATATAAACTCAATTATGATAATACATTAACAATAACCCAACTGAGGATTTGCAGCCAACAGTACAGATGAAGAAGCATATAAATTCAGCTATGATAATACAATAACAATAAGGGACCTGAAGATTTGTAGCCAACATTATAGACTTCAAAAATGAGATGCTTGCTACACCAAAGTTTTTGAAAGTTAAAAATGTTATTTAAATGATCAAACATGTATGTGGGATTATCTTGAATGATCATGATTGAGAAATGTAGTGCATAGCAGTGCAGATCCATGGTTAAGAATGGAATCTCTTTTAAAGCTGTAAATTCATTCTTACAATCATCAGTTTACTTGGAATGTGGTAGTCTCTTATAATTTAATATAAGTAGCTGAATGATAGCACTTAACTTGAGGGTAAACTTGGGATCTATTATTATATTATCAGGAAAAAGGAAGAGTTTTGATTATATTTGATTTCATTATGACCAGTACAGGTACACATTTTTACTTTCAAACTTCTCTACATCAAATTTTACTTCATTTTTATTAATATGCTCTTCATAGTATATGCTTTATACAGAAATTACAAACTAATTTAGTCACATCTTCATGGTCTATAGGTGGTTGCTTAATAATTGCAGTTTTTTGCATTTTTGGATCAATTGCACCTAAGATGCCACCCAAAAGAATATTCTCTCTCCTATAGTTCCTTCTTCTAGCAACTGATTTTATATTTTCTTTTGTTTTTAACTTTCCAAATAAAACAATTGATACAATTATGATGTAAGTGTTCTAACTTTTTTTTTCCATGTTTAGGAACACATAACTAGACAACAAAAATTCCTTGATGCAGGCTCTTTTCATACAAGCATGTGGAACCATCAACTATAAAAGCATCACAAATGAAACTACTATGAATCATTCCTTCAAATGGTTATATCAAAAATTGTAATTCAGAAGCAAATTGTATGTGTTCCGAACATTTGTAAAAAAAATATCTTTGGTATGTATTTCAAACTTCTATTACAAATTTATATGAACAATACAATGAAAACTACTTAACATGTTTGCTTACATATACTTCTCTATCGGCCTAACCCTTGTACCCCTTCTGGTGCAAGTGCTAGTATATAATCATATGATAGAGTGAATTCCCCTTTGTGAGCCATATAAGCCTTTCTTATTAGAGGCGATAAATCTTTTAGGGTTTTTTTTGGAAGAAGCCACATGTCCCTAAAAATGATCGGTTGCCTTAATCACAAGCTTTGTAGGAAGGATGTCAATGGCTAAAAGTACAACTCTGTCCCCATCTATGTCTTCATGATAAGAACCATTTATTGGATTATATCTGGAACAATTTTTGTATTTAGATGGTCTGCTAAGCTGGCTCCCAATAACATTGCAGCTCATTGTGATATGTTAGTATTATTCTTTCTCTATCAGAATCATACCATAATTCATTTATGATATTTCTTTGGCCTGTGTGCAGGCTAAGCCTTTCCCACAACAATTAGCTTCAATCCTATTGACGTTATTCTTCTAGAGACATTTCTTTAACCTTATTATATGTGGAACTGATACAAGTCTTGCATCTATAGCATAATTTTGACATATTAAATAGATACCAACTGTGCTTTGTATCATAAGATTGTGAGTTTTTTTAGGACTTTCACCATATTTCATTTCATGCTCTTATATCACTGTCACTCGAACATTGTATATTGCTCTTTGCTTTTAATTGTCATAAGTATAGTTCAATGTCTTGTGCTATGATTGTGATTTAGGAAACTACTTTTGTCTTTCTTGCATAGTCCCTTGTGATTTATTTTGAAGTCATCCTGAAAGCATATCCATTGTGCGGATCTTGTATTAGTCCATCAAAATATGAAGTGCCTCTTTAGCTAAAGTGGGTAGTTATTTGATTTCTAACATTTTTGCATAGTGACTGTACAATAATTCAAGTGGCCTCCGGAATTGCTTTTGAAAATTGATCAAATGATCTCCAAAAGCCATGAAGATGCACTGGAATGTTGAGTTATAATAGGAGAGCATGGATGCAAAACGGATTTACATGAAGTAATCAGGGTCGAAAACTGTCAACGCTCAAAGTTGCATTTTTAACATTTTCTGAAAAGTGCCACTATCAAAATCATCTGAAAGTCACCAACTTGCCCTTTTGAAAAAATACCAAATCTGATTTTGGGAAGCTGCAACTTGGAAAATTGGTTCATTTAAGTCCCATGAGAACGTGTACAAAATGGTTTTTCATCAACCTTCTTTATTCACAAAATATCAGGCATGAAAATTGACCTTTTTGAAGATTTATGAAAGTGTAGATGTCAAAACTGTGCAAAACCCATTTGGATTTGATTTTGAAAAAATACCAAATGAAGAGTCGAGGTCCTAAAAATTAGCATGAGAGCACATTAAGGTGGGAAGAATCTGAGGCACCAATTGGTCCATCATGACAATCTCTTAGTTGATAATTATTGTCCTTCAAAGTTGCCCTTTTTGACATATTGTACTGTGTAGACAACAAACCTTCGCAGAACCCTTCAACTTGGTATTTTGAAACCTTGTCAAAACTGATCATACGAAGCTGAAATTAGGCATGCA
>VDFB02000015.1:134575517-134622974 GCA_007258455.2 Sequoia sempervirens | reverse complement strand
AAATTTGTCCTTGATTTTGTCGATTTTCGATCGTGTCAGCCGTTGGTTCAATATGATTGATGATCTTGATCAAGTAGATGATGTTCAACCTCATGATAGGCGAGGTTTGATGTCTGATTGATGAGAATTATCCTCATGATAGGCGAGGAATAATTATTGTTTGATTGATGTACCTCATGATAGGCGAGGTTGATTTGATGTATTGACCTCATGATAGGTGAGGTTAAATGATGTTTGATGATTAGCCTCATGATAGGTGAGGTTCATTGATTGTTCACTCACGGTATTTAATCAAAAGTCTCACCAAGAGCTGATTAGGTTTGATAGGATAATTATGTGTGATTTTTTGACAAGGAATACTGACTTTGATCATTTCATGATTATAGGAGGCTTTGATAAACCTCCAAATTAGAGAGTGGTTTCCTTAGATGTTTGATCTGATACCACAACTAGCCCAGCCTGAGACAACTATTATTACACATTGTGGATTGTCCTCCTTATTGGATATGCCCCAGATCAAGATTAATCGGGGTCTCCTGACTGCATTAGCGGAGAGTGGCATAGCAAGCATAATACCTTCCACCTAGCTACCAGCAAGATTACAGTTACCCCTGAGGATGTCTGGAAAATTCTGCAGATACCAGTTGTTGGGGATATTGTTGTCTATGATTCATCAGAGCAGGGCGGGACTGATGTTATTCGGAGAGTGTTTTAGGATGATACTATTGTTGGATGTTGGATTTCGCGGCATGAGATGGTAGATGCTTATGCCACTTTGCTGACAGTTCTTGCTAGATTCATTGGAGGGTTCCTTTGTCTTGATCGCAGGTCGAAGGGATTCTCTATTGGTTGGGGCCATGTACTAGAGAGCATGATTGTGCATGGGATGAGATATGCTTGGGGCATGTGCATGTTTTCCCATATGTATCATGATTTGCATTCTATTGTCTATCTTGGAGGTCGGATTTTATTAGTCAGAGTCACTTTACTTCAGGTGTGAGTGTGGGAGCATATTGTTGTCATGTGGCCAGTGATGGTGAGGCAGCATCCCATCAGGTGGCCTTATGTTCATAGATATACAGGTCATCTTACTCAGCATAGACTGGGTAAGTTGGATCATTGGCACAAAGTATTGGATGATATGGAGATCATGACATGGCATCTATATTTAGATTGTGAGCACTGGGATGATGATGATGTTCAATTGCCATTTTTCTGTTAGTCATTTATTTTGATTGGTCGGACATGGTGGATTTTGGAGAGATTTTTGCTGAGACAAGTGCTTCATTAGTATGGTATTGTTTAGGGCATTCCCTAGGGTGTTGCCCACTATGCTTGTCAACAGTTAGACTCTACAGATTGGGGGTCTAGTCTATCTTATGATGTTGTAGTGTAGGAGTTTCAAGCTTTATAGCCTCTTATTTGGGAGATCCTTCTAGATATTATCGAGCCACCAGTGATAGCCGATTATGTAGAGTATCTGGTGTTACATCCATTTCCCTATATTACCATTCCCGATGAGCCAATACCATTACCTACTAAGGAGGATGTTGTTGTTGCACACCGACACTAACGAAGGAGAGAGGAAATTGGAGATGAGGAGGTGGTGGTGGAGGAGGTTGAGAGCAGTAGTGATGAGGAGGGCAGTGGGGATGAGGAGGATAATAATGGTGATGATGGATCAGGTGGTTCAGGTGTTGGTAGGTCAGGTCCTAGTTTAGAGGAGTATTTGATGCCTCATAAGAGGAAAATAGTGGTGGAACCTTCAGAGAAGCATGTGTAGCAGCGGCAGACCCAGATAGCGAGCCTATAGGTACAGGTTCAAACCTTACAGGGCCAGCTGACTTAGGCCATGGGTTTGTTGGTACAGACTTAGACACAGATGCAAGCTCGGGCTCAAGCTCATGCACAAGCCCTAGGATAGGTGCAGGCTTAGTTAGATGTTTCTCAAGTACATATTACAACCTTGACAACCGAGAGGGATGCTGCTAGACAGACTATAGGGGCAGCCCAGGTTCAAATTGCATCATTGACAACTGAGAGGGATACTGCCAAATTTACTATAGAGGGGGCTCAAGCTGCAGCTAAGAGATTGCAAAGATTGGTGGATGGTACCACTATAGCATATTATATGTGAGAGGTTTTCAATGTTGGTCAGGAGGTAGATTATTACAGAGGTAAATTATATGTTATCGTCCCTTTAGAGCAGAGAGTGAGCTATGGGAAATCTCGATCTGGCAGGACTCATACTAGGATTGTTAGTGTGGGTGTGACACAGCCTTTTCCAAGAGACCTGAGAGATCCTGGTACATCTGGTGGTGGTGGAGGGACTGGTCCTAAGATTCCTGTACTATCCAGAGCTAGCAGTACCTAGTTTCATGATTTCTTCCTTCGTTATTTTGAGATGTGATGTACACTCTGATTACAACCATTTTTTATGATATATCTCTTTTCATTTCAGATATCATTGTATACTTGACATTATTATTTTGAGATCTATATGATATGTAGTGGATTTTATCGATCTATTATGTGTTCTATATGATTCTATGATGGATGCATTTGTTTCCTATGTTCTATATGTCATGTGATGATTCTTATATAATGATGTTATGGATGCAGTTTTATAATCATGATGATATGCTATGATTTATGATGTTCTATCTATGATGTGTATGATGTATGGATGCATGATGTATGCATGGATGATGCATGATGTGAGTAGTATTTACATGGATAAAAATGGATGTATGATGACATGTAATTCTAAATTACATTGATAATTTTCCTATATGCAATGATATATGGATATGATGTTTTAAATGATATATGATGTGTGTTGTAAATGGGATGTGTGCACTTTTATTCTTGTGATAAATGTAACTATATGATGTAATAAGTGGATGTATGATATTATCATAGGTTGAATGGACTATGATATGTGATATGATTAATGGATGAATGAAATGCAACTATAGAGATTTATTTTTGAGAATTTCTTATGTAATTTATGATGAAAAAATATGATTTGATCAATGCAAATTATTTGATTTAAATGTATGAAAGATGAAATGATAAAATAGATGTTTTTTATATGTATGCAGTGAAAATGATGATGTAACTACATGATAATTATGATTTTTTTGTTAATGTCAAGTATAATCAAACCATTATGAGAAAAAGATATCTTTGTTTGGAATTGGTTACCAGTTGTTGTAACAAACACTCTACAGATGTAAAACTATCATGAATGCATTCTATTTTATCATGCAAATCTACATGCAAACATTGGCATCTTAATAGTCCATTTATCATTCTTTGTATCATTATAGAGCTTTAAAATGTTGAAAGTGAGTACAAGCATCGATGGTATAATTTAGACCATGGTGACCGGAGACGTACTACTTCCATTATTTTTTATATTGCAAGTGAACACAAGCATCTAGGTATAATTAAACCGAGATGACCTGAGTATTTCTTGCATAAAAAGACAAGAATCAGTCACTTTCCTATGTGAATTGGAATGTCATCCATGATACTTTATAGAGCACTTCCCACGACAATTCACACAGTAATTATGATTAATTCACAAACAACAGATAAAGAAAATATCATTCTCCTTCCTAGCTTCTCTAGTTCAATACATCGTCAAGTTGCTCCAAAGAAATGACAACAAAGATCAAAGTACAACATATCCAACCTTTTGCTTAAAGTATTTTAACCATTATTCAAATTAGATCATCCATTTTGATTTTATGATGTTTTTGTGATTTTTGAGATTTTTGATCAAAAACCTAACCTAAAGACCTATCCTAGGGGCCTCGGAGGCTGATCAAATATTAGCCTTGCCTACATTATACACGCAGAGACCACATAGTTCGACTGACATAGACTCTGTTTTTGACCTTTTTAAGACTCATGTTTTGACTTGTTTTTGGATTTTTTGTTGTGATATGGATATCCAATGTGTTTTTGATGGTGATTGATGTTTCATGTTGGGTTGTGTTTCGATCATTGTTTTTGTTGTGTTTGTCTTCCTGTTGTTTGTCCATTTGGTTAAGCTCAAGATTTATCACCCCCAGTGAGGTCAGGATTTTTCCCCCAAGCTAGGGTGGGACATGACTACTTGCAATGATATGATAATGGATGCGAAATGATGGTGGAAGTAATGACCATGACATATGTCCAATAGATAGAAAAGTTGGCTTTAAAATCACAAGTAGCGCCTATTTCAAGGTTTTCACTACATGTTTTTATTGCACTTTTTTAGTCTTTTTTATTTTTATTTTTTTTGTATTTTTTTTGTTTTTCTAATTTTTTTTTGTATTTTTTTCTCACCAAGATGCTTGTTTTCCAGATTTTCATCAAGGTAACCATTTTAGAACCTAATCTGTGTACTAGGTGACTCAGGTGTAGAATTTTCTAAGATGGATACTATTGATAGGTTCATCAAAAAGATCCCCTTTAGGTGTAGATAGTTGATAAGCCCTAGATCCATAAATTGATATGATGATAAAGGGACCTAGCCAGTTAGGTTCAAACTTCCCTTTCTTTTCTCTGTCCTACTGATTTCTAGGGTTTTCCTTTAGGACCAAGTCCCCAAATTGAAAGACTCTAGGCTTTACCCTTTGATTGTAGCTTTTGGACATCCTTTGTTGATATGTCGTTAGATGGTTCACAACTTGTTGGCAATGTTCATCTAATAGTTCCAACTCTTGCAGTCTAGAAACACTATAATCTTCATTTGGAATGATACCTTTCAGTGAGACAAAGTGATGGAATTTCAACCTCAATGGGTAGTATAGCTTTTGATCCATATACCAACGCATATGGTGTAGCTCCTGTGGGTTTTTTGAGGCTAGTTAGATATGCCCATAATGCAAGATTTAGTTGAATATGCCAATCACGTCGAACATCGTTAACTGTTTTCTTTAGAATTTTTAGAATTGTTTTGTTTGAGGCCTCTACTTGGCCATTTCCTTGAGGGTAGTATGGTGTTGAAAAACAATGTTGGATATGGAACTTCTCACACAACTCCTAGACATCCTGGTTCTTAAAAGGTCTCCCATTGTCTGTTACTATGGATTAGGGAATTCCATATCTATAGATGAAGTAGTTTAGTATGAATGACGAGATCTATTTTCCAGTGATTGTTATTAAAGAAACCGCTTCTATCCATTTTGTAAAGTACTTTGTTGTGATTATGAATTTGTGCCCATTGGATGAAGATAGATTTATCTTTCCTACCAAGTCTAGTCCCCATTGACAAAAGGGCCATGTTGATGTAAATAGATGCAATTCTTGTGCTGGTGCATGAATTAAGTTACCATGGATCTGACATTTATGGCACTTCTTAACAAAATGATAGGACTCCATCTCCATATTTAGCCAGTAATACCCCAAATGGAGGAGTTTCTTTGCTAAGGTTGGTCTGCTTGAATGAGTTCCAAAAATACCTTCACGAACCTCACGTAAAGCTTTCTCAGATTCCCTATGTTCAAGACACCAAAGAAGAGTACCATCTAGACCTTGACAGTAAAGTATGTCAACAATTAATGTATTGTTGGAATAATGTGCCTCAATCTGATAGGCTGAAACCTCTGAAAGAGCCAAGTCGGTGTGACACTCATTATGTTTGGCCGACTAGCAACTTTGGAACCTTGTGAAAAGTTCTAGTCGCTAAGACCTTGTCACTGTCTTGCCAAATGGACCTATTGTTGTGACATGATGATCGCTGTGAAAATTTTTATCTCACTCCACTCGGGGAGATCTTTCACCGATAGGCCATTCCTATCGGATGTCGGGGAGACTCTGGGCGACAAGCGGTGATCGGGGAGACCTGTGGCAAAAGAAGTTTTTGGGGAGAGACTTGGTCGTTCAGTATGTCTCATACCGACAAGAGAAGTCTCACCGACAGCTTTTCACTTAAATTCATTGGGGTGACTTGAACACTCGGTAAGATCTCTTAACAATGGAAGCTTGTCTTGCTGACAGTGTTACACTCGAAGACATCAGGGAGACCCTTGGTCGAAAGGCTTGCTTCGATATGATGTTTCATCGATAGTGGTAAGTCTTGCTAACATTGCTACATATGTTTTCGGTATGACTCCTGGCGAAAGGTGGTCTCGAGGTAATATGGAGGCTTCGGTATGAAGTCTTAGCAACGAAAAAAGTCTCGCTGACAATGGAACATTGTGGTGTAACTTGAAGGCTTCGGTAAGAAGTCTTAGCGACAGGTGTTTGTCTCAGTGATGGTGTAGTCCATTGTCGGTATGACTTGAGGGCTCGGTATTACCTCTCAGCGATAGCCTAAATCTTTCTGACTATGCTCACATCGATATGACTTGAGGACTTCAGTATGATCTCTTGGTGAGTAGAGATAGTCTCTCTAATGGAAATGCTAAGGTCGATGTGACATGTGAACATCGGTATGACTCTCGCCAATAGTGAAGACTCTTGGCGATAATGATGATCTAGTTTTGTGGCATCGGGGAGACACGGTTAGTGTCTCACCAACATGCGAATACGTTTTGAATGCCTTTGACTGAGTGATGACTATCCTACGTGGTGATTCTATGACCAATCAGAGAAGTCGAATGGGAACTGCTAAAAGTTGGACTGTTGTGGTCGTTACTGAGAGGAAGTTCGATAGACAGGGGCATCATGGTTATACTCAAAGATTGAAGATTGTGATCAGTTGGTTGGTTGCATGAATAATTGGATGAATAGTTTGATGTATGATCAGAGTGAATTAAATTATGAGTGTATTGTAACTTGAGTGTTCTGTAGCAAGGTTGATCATTGTGAATGTTGTTGTAAATTGACATCAGAGAGAGTGAAGCCCGTACTTTGTATGTAATTTCTTTACTGTAATACAAAGGGTTTTTTCTCCCGTAAGGGTTTTCCCACATAAATCTGGTGTTCATCTATGTATGATTATTTCTCTATTTCTATTATTTCTTTCAAGTGTATCTTAATTGGACTATAATTGAAAATTTAAAAGTATCTTTGAATTCTTCCCTGAGGTTTTGATGTTAGGAGAGTTGTTTCCGCACTTAGCTTTCCTTACAAGTGGTATCAGATCCTGGCCAGTTGTGTTATCCTTGTGGGTACGTTGAATTTTTTGAATCAATTTCTGTTCAGTGGGAGTCTTGTAGAAGTTTGGTAATTTGAATTACAGGTTAAGATGGCAAGCACGTCAAGAAAGATTGAAATTGAGAAACTCAATGGTAGCAATTTTGAGTTGTGGAAACTTAAAATGGAAGATCTATTGGTTGATTGTGATCTTTGGATTGTTGTGTCTGGAACGAAGCCTACAGGCATGAAGCAAGAAGATTGGGACCTTGCAGATAGAAAATCTAAGGGGCTGATAAGGCTTTGTTTAGCAAACTCTGTTCTTCTGAATGTTCATGAAGAAAAGATTGCATCTTCCTTGTGGAAAAGATTGGCAGCTATTTATCAGGGAAAATCCTTGGTGAATAAATTATTCTTGAGGAAGAAGTCGTACTCTTTGAGAATGCAGGAAGGAGGGTATGTTGCTGATCATTTGAACGCATTCAACATGTTGATTGCATAGTTAACATCTATGGGTGTGAAGATTGATGAAGAGGATCGTTGTATGTTGTTATTATGTTCTTTGCCAGATTCTTGGGATCACTTGGTGATGGCTATTGGGAGTACGACATCCACTTTTAAGATGGAAGATGTTGTTTCTTCTTTGTTATTAGAAGAGATGAGAAGGAAATCTTCTGAGATGGCGAAGGAGGCTCTTGCTGTTAGAGGCAGATCAAAAGATAAAGGCAAGAAGAAGGACAAGAAGTCCAAATCAAAATCAGAGGGGAGATCAAAGTCTCCTGGCAAGAAGTCCAAGGTGAAGTGCTGGAATTGTGGGCAACCTGGTCATGTCTGAAAGGATTGTAAAGAGGAGAAAAAGAAGAAGTATTCTTCTGACAATGATTCTTCTCAGAGTGATGCAGACTCCTTCATTGCAGCCTTGGATACACAAGCATCAGATGATGTCTGGCTGATTGATTCTGGATCTTTCCACATGACATCTCATAGAGACTGGTTCACAAAGTATGAAAAATACGATGGTGGAAAGGTATATTTGGCAAGTGATTCATCATTGGAAATTGTTGGCCATGGAAGAGTCAGAATTCAATTCCCTGATGGGAGAGTGAAGGGAATTAATGATGTAATGCATATACCAGGTCTGGCTCGAAACTTACTTTTTGTTAGTATGTTGAATGATATTGGAGTGCAAGTCACATTCTCTGGAAATGGCTACAAGATGACTAGAGGCTCTATGGTGCTAGCAAGAGGTTCTCATGTTGGTACCTTGTATAAGCTTGATGCACATGTTGTGCAAAGCAATAGTGTCTCTGCCAAGTCACAAAAAGCTACTCATGGAGGAAAAGAGGAAAAAGTTCTTGATAGTGTAAACTCTATGGAAGTTAAACTTCGAGCAGAAAAGACTATGCTCTGGCATCATAGGCTAGGCCACATTGGTGAGAAAGGTTTAAAAACCTTGAAGAATAAAAACCTGGTAGAGGGGCTTGAAGATTGTAACCTCGAATTTGAATTTTGTGAACATTGTATATATGGTAAACAACACCATGTTACATTTTACTCCAGTCCTCACAAATCTTCTGGTTTGCTTGATTATGTACATTCTAATATTTTTGGTCTAGTGAATGTTCCTTCTTTGTCTAATTCAAGGTACTATGTATCGTTCATTGATGATTATTCGAGAAGAACATTTGTTTATTTTATGAAAAGTAAATCAAAAGTGTTCAGTCGGTTTAAGGAATTTAAGAACCTTGTAGAAAATCATACTGGAAGAAAAATAAAATGTTTAAGGACTGATAATGGCGGTGAATTTTTTTCTAATGATTTTGAGAGGTACTATAAAGATCATGGGATTAAAAGACATAAAACTACACCTTACACTCCACAACAAAATGGAGTTGCAGAAAGGTTCAATAGGACAATGATGGAAAGAGCATGAAGTATGCTGAGTAGTGTTGGCTTGGAGGAGAAGTTCTGGGCTAAGGCAGTTGCTACAACATGTTACTTGATAAACCGTTCTCTGAATTCCACTCTTGTTGAGAAAACACCTTTGGAAGAATGGTTTGGTAAGAAGCCCTCTTTAAGACATATTCGTGTTTTTGGCTATGAGGCATATGCACATGTGTCGTATGAGAAAAGATCTAAATTCGAGAACAAGGTTGTCAAATGTATTTTTATTGGTTATAGTGCTGGTATAAAAAGATACAAGCTTTGGAATCATGATATAGAAAAGGTTCTATACATCAAAAGTGTTATCTTTCATGATTTGAAGCCTTCTACCTTGGATCTGCAGTCAGAGACAAAATCAGAAAACAAAAAGGATGTAGTTGAAATTCCTCCGACACTAGATAAAGAGGAATTGAAAATTAAAAATGTACCTGAAGCTGAGGAGAGCTCAAGTAGTTCTGAAAGTTCTAAAGAAGAAGAAGAACCTCAGCCTCAGCAAGTGAGGAGGTCAACTCGTGAAAGAAAGAAACCTCATAGGTATGGGTTTTCTTTGATAGATTCTACTTGTACCTATGCTTTAATTTCTAGCACTGATGAGCCTAGGACTGTGAAAGAGGCATTTAGAATGTTTGATTCAAACTCTTGGTTGGAAGACATGAATGAAGAAATGGCATCATTAGAAAAGAATGATTTTGAGTTTGGTGCCCTTGCTAAAGGCGTAAAAGTTGTGGGCTGCAAATGGGTATTTAAAAGAAAATTGGTCCGATGGCGTGGAAAAAATATAAGGCGAGGTTGGTTACGAAGGGTTAGTCCGTGTAGAGGGAATTGATTATGGAGAAATTTTTTCTCCTGTAGGTAAGCTGACATCCATTAGATTTCTTTTGTCACTTGTAGCAGCGTATGACTTAGAGGTCGAACAGATGGATGTGAAGATAACATTTCTTCATGGTGATCTTGAAGAAGAGATTTATATGTCCCAACCTAAGCACTTTGTGGAAAAAGGTAAAGAAAGATTGGTTTGCAAGTTGAATAAATCTCTGTATGGGTTAAAACAGTCTCCTAGAATGTGGTACCAGAAGTTTGACACTTTTTTTTGTCATTGGGATTTGTAAGATCAAAATCTGATCATTGTGTGTATTACAAAGCTGAAAGTGATCAAGTCCTTATTATTGTTCTCTATGTTGATGATATGTTGTTCATAGGCAATAGTAAGTTAATGATTTTTGATCTTAAGTCTCAGTTGTTTGCAAAGCTTGAAATGAAAGATCTTGGTGCAGCAAGGTATATTCTGGGAATGGAAATAACCAGGAACAAGAATAGTAGAAAACTTTGGCTCAGTCAGAGTAAGTATATCAAAACTGTTCTAGAGAGATTTTGTATGAATGATTGTAAGCGGCTAGTTGTTCCAGTTTTGCAATGAACAAAGCTATCTGTTGAAGACTATCCCAAATCTCCTACTGAGATGGAGGACATGACCAGTGTACCCTATGCTAGTGCAGTTGGCAATCTAATGTATGCAATGGTCTATACAAGGCCAAACATTGCCCAAGCAGTGGGAGTACTTAGTCGGTTTATGGCTAATCTTGGAAGAACACATTGGGATGTTGTGAAAAGAGTATTCAAATATTTGAAGGGCACTTCAAAATATGTTTTGTGTTACCATGGGAACTTGGTTGAATCATAGAGGACTCTCAACATTCGAGGCTATGTGGATTCTAATTGGGCAAGGGACATTGACAGCAGAAGATCCACCAGTGGATATAATTTCATGTTGAATGGGAGTGCAGTGAGTTGGATGAGTAAGCAACAGGCTGTAGTCACTTTGTCCACTACAGAGGCAGAATACGTGGCAGCTACACATGATTGTAAAGAAGTAATCTGGTTAAAATGTTTGTGTTCTAACATTGGTTTTGATGCAGGGAAAATAACAATTTAATGTGACAGTTAGAGTGCTATCTGTTTGGCAAAGAATCCTACTTTCCATGCTAGGACGAAACATATAGATGTACAGTATCATTTTGTACAGGATATGGTGGAGGACGGAAAGGTCTCATTAGAAAAAGTGGATACTCTGGAGAATGTTACAGATGCATTGAGGAAGCCATTGAGCATAGACAAGTTTAGGTGGTGTGCCAATTCGATGGGCCTCAGTGCCCATAAGTTTCAGTAGTTTTGTTGTGCTCTAGAGGTGCCTGTGTGATCTTCGTCAAGTGGGAGATTGTTGGAATAATGTGCCTCAATCTGATAGGCTAAAACCTCTGAAAGAGCCAAGTTGGTGTGACACTCATTATGTCTGGCCGACTAGCAGCTTTGGAACCTTGTGAAAAGTTTTGGTTGTTGAGACCTTGTCACTGTCTTGCCGAATGGACCTATCGCTGTGACATGATCACTGTGACAATTTCTATCTCACTCCGCTCGGGGAGATCTCTGGCTAACAGGCATTCCTATCAAATGTCGGGGAGACTCTAGGTGACAAGCTGTGATCGGGGAGACCTGTGGCGAAAGAAGTTTTCGGGGAGAGACTTGGTCGTTCAGTATGTCTCATACCGACAAGAGAAGTCTCGCTGATAACTTTTCACTTGAAATCATCGGGGTGACTTGAACACTCGATAAGATCTCTTAGCGATGGAAGCTTGTCTTGCCAATAGTGTTACACTCGAATACATCGGGGAGACCCTTGGCCGAAAGGCTTGCTTCAATATGATGTTTCATCGATAGTGGTAAGTCTTGCCGACATTGCTACATATGTTTTCGGTATGACTCCTGGTGAAAGGTGGTCTCAGGGTAACATGGAGGCTTCGGTATGAAGTCTTAGTGATGAACGAAGTATCGCCGACAGTGGAACATTGCGGTGTAACTTGAAGGCTTCGGTATGAAGTCTTAGCGACGAACGAAGTCTCGCTGATAGTGGAACATTACGATGTAACTTGAAGGCTTCGGTATGAAGTCTTAGCGATGGGTGTTTGTCTCAGCGTTGGTGTAGTCCATTGTCGGTATGACTTGAGGGCTTAGTATTACCTCTCAGCGATAGCCTAAGTCTTGCCAACTGTGTTTACATCGATATGACTTGAGGACTTCGGTATGATCTCTTGGTGAGTAGAAATAGTCTCGATGATGGAAATGCTAAGGTCGATGTGACTTGTGAACATCGGTATGAATCTCGCCGATAGTGCAGACTCTTGGCGATAATGACGATCTGGCTTTGTGGCATCCGGGAGACACGGTTAGTGTCTCACCGACATGCGAATACATTTTGAACGCCTTTGACCGAGTGATGACTATCCTATGTGGTGAGTCTACGACCAATCAGAGAAGCCGAATGGGAACCGCTAGCAATTGGACTGTTGTGGCCATTACTGAGAGGAAGTTCGACAGATAGGGGCATCATGGTTATACTTAAAAATTGAAGATTGTGATCGATTGGTTGGTTGCATGAACAGTTGGATGAATAGTTCGATGTATGATTAGAGTGAATTGAAATCTGAGTGTATTGTAACTTGAGTGTTCTATAGCAAGGTTGATCATTGTGAATGCTGTTGTAAATTGACATCAGAGAGAGTGAAACCTGTATTTTGTATGTAATTTCTTTACTGTAATACAAAGGGTTTTTTCTTTATGTGGTGGGTTTTTTCTCCCGTAAGGGTTTTCCCACGTAAATTTGGTGTTCATCTATGTATGATTATTTCTTTGTTTCTATTATTGCTTAGAAGTGTATCTTAATTGGATTGTAATTGAAAATTTAAAAGTATCTTTGCATTCTTCCCTGAGGTTTTGACGTTAGGAGAGTTTTTTCCGCACTTAGCTTTCCTTACATGTATGTCATTCAGATTGGCAGATGAAGTTGTGTTTTTGGTTTCTAGAAAGATCGGGAGGAAGGATATTATCTTTCAAGTAAGCATAGGTCTTTCCATAATGGAAGATTCAACATCAACCAAATGGCATATGGTCTGAGATTCTCGGTTATCATAGGAAAGATTAGACACTTGTTCTACCATAAACTCATAACAACCTTGTTTTTCTAGGATTTGTAAACGAGAAGCAATTGTAGTCATAGCATCTGCAGCTTTGTTTTTCGCCCTGGGAATTTGTTCAAACTTGATATCTACAAAGTAATTTTTGAGCTCATCTATCATCTTCTTGTATGGCATCAACTTTTCATCCTTTGTCTGATATTCGTCATTTACCTGATAAATGAATAGCTGTGAATCTCCATATACTTGCAGTTCTCTGATATTCCATTCAACCGCCACATTGATACCAATAATCAAAGCCTCATACTTAGCTACATTATTTCTACATGAAAACATGAGTCTATAAGACATTGGGATTGTATGTCCTTGAGGTGTGACAAAAAGGATGCCCGCACCAGACCCACGTTGTGTGTATGACCCGTCAAAATAAAACCTCCATGGTTGTGTTGTCACAATTAGAATGTTTGCATCAGCAAACTCAATGTTCATTGGACGATCATCAGATAATGGAGCTTTAGCTAATTGATTGGAAATCACTTGACCTTTGATGGCTTTCCTTTCCACATAATGGATATCAAATTCACTTAAGATCATGACCCATTTGGCTAATCTCCCTGTTAGAGCAGCCTTGTTGAGTAAGTATTTTAATGGATCAATCTTTGCAATGAGCTTAACTGTGTGGGTCAACATGTAATGCCTCAACTATTGGGTAGAAAATACCACCACAAAAAGTTATTTCTTGATGAAGCTATAGTTTATTTCATAACCATTCAGAGTCCTGTTGATATAGTATATAGCTTGTTCCCTTCCTTGAGGATCTTCTTGTGCTAATAGAGCTCCTAAAGAAATATTTGTTTGTGCTATGTATAATAGAAATGGTCTCTCTTCTTTAGGTGGCATGAGTATGGGAGGCTACATCAAATATTTCTTTATTTGAGTAAAATTTGTTTCACATCCTTCATCCCACTTGAAAGAGACATTCTTGTGTAGTAGATGATTGAATGGATGACTTTTATCTGCCAATTGGGAGATAAATCTCCTGATTGATTGTATCCTACCTTGTAGAGACCATAGTTGACTAATATTCTTGGGTGGCAGCATTTCCATTATTGCTTTGACTTTAGTAAGATCCACTTCTATGCCTTTTTATGAAACTATGTATCTAAGGAGCTTTGTCGATGTAACCCCAAACACACACTTCTTTGGATTTAATCTGACATTGAATTTTTCCAATCTTGTAAAAAAATTTCCCAAAATCTCCAAATGTCCTTCCCGGGTGTATGATTTTGCTAATATATCATCAACGTAATATTCCATAAAAGTATGCATCATGTCATGGAAAATAGTGGTCATTGCAAACTGATATGTTGTACCTGCATTTTTCAACCCAAAGGGCATGACATTCCAATAGAATGTTCCCCATGGACATGTGAATGTTGTATTTTCCTAATCTTCGGGTGCTATCTTGATTTGGTTATACCTATCTTGATTTGGTTATACTCTGAGAAGCCATCCATTAGCGACAACATGGCATGTCCTACTATTAAATCGACAATAATGTCAATGTTTGGTAAAGGAAAATCATCCTTTGGACATGCCTTATTTATCTCTGAAATTTGTGCATATTTTGATATTGTTGTCTAGTTTAGATACAGGTACAATATTTGAAATCCACTCAACATAACCGATGGATCTAATGAACCCTACATCTAATAACTTTTTCAACTCAGCTTTTACCATCAATGCGATGTGGGGATGCATTTTCCTTAGTTTTTGTTTAACTGGTTTGATTTTGGATGGTAAAGATAGATGATGCATCAGAAGATCTAGATCTAGCCCTGGCATATCAGAGTAAGACCAAGCAAAGTTGATATGTTTCTCTTCAAATAACTTGATGAATTTTGGCTTTTCTTGTTATGTCACTGATGTTGCCAGATGTAGCATTTTTATCTTTTCTTTTGTGCCAATATTGATTGACTGTGTAGGTTCCACCAGTACTAATGATCTGTCATGGTAATGTTCTAGAAGGGAGTCAAATATCCCATCTTTTAGTGCCTTAGAAAGGTTTTCACTGTCAGATGTGTTATTTATTTTTACTTTTTAAAGATCTAATGATGTCATTGAATGGTTTTCACCATTAGATTTGTTATTCCTGTTGTCAATTTTGCAACTGGAAGATTTGACACCCTCCTGATTTGAAGTGTCATTATGAGTGTTATGGGCAGAACTTGTATCGGGTGTGTCACTACAAAGAAAATTTATGATGGCATCATCATTTGAAAAGACCGGTATATTAATAGGCTCAGTTGGTTCCTATTCAATAAGTTCAAGATGCATCAAGAGTAAAAAGTCCTCAGGTTGAGTAAGGTCGATGGCAATGAGGGTTCCAATAGCCATGTGGTCAAAGATGTTAGTGGGAAGGTCGAGGTCTATGATATTACTCTCCTCCAAGTCATCTATCGCACTCGATGTATGTTCATCTTCACTTGAGTCATCAATATTTGGTGATCCCATTACAAGTGGCCTAGTTCTTGAACTTTGTCCCTCCTCTCATGTGGGTGTATATGCTTTTATGGCATCAATGTGTTTGTCAGTGTATGATGTTGTAGATAAATGATCCCATTCATACTCATTGGAATCTGTTTCAAAACCATCCCTTATTTGAAGAATCCTTTCTACCACTTTCTAAGTTTCTTCTTCTTCTTTTGATTCCCCTATATAGCCTAATCTTGTTTTGTCTTTAGGCTGAAGTGTTAGAGGTTGAATAGGTTATATAATGCCATCTTTTCTTTTGCCAATAGGTCCCTAGCCTTCATATCCCATTTTCTCTAAGATAGCCTTTCCTTTTCCATACTGATATGTCCTAATGCTAATATTTGTTGATGTTGAGGCTTCTTCGTCTTTGTAGAGCCAATTGAGAATGGCTTTGTCTTCTGATTCATCTTCTAGAGTACCTGATTTTATAAACCTTTCATCCACAACTGTGATAGGTTGTGATGATTGTTGTGTGTTTGTTGTGGGCCATCCATATGATTTTGGAGATGGCAACAATTGTGAAAGACACAAAGATTGCTCAATGGAATATTCTCCCAAGCCCTTGTCCTTTAACTGGATCTTATCTGTGAATTGTTGTGATAGAGTATTCAGGGGACCTTCATTGTTTGACAAAGTTGAGTCAACAACAATTGTTTCCTTTGACTGGTCCTTCTTCTCAACCCATTTGGATATAAAATTTAGTTGCTTTTCACCATTGGATGAACTTGAAGTGTTGGCTTCTCTATTGTAGGGTACCAAAGTGTCTTGAATTGCTTTAAGCATGTTACAAGTCTGGGGATTATTATAATCAACTGATATTGTGATTTCCTATCCATTGACTAGAAAATTTAAACACTGATGATAGGTCGATGGTATTGCCTGCATTTCATGAATCCATGGACGTCCCAAGAGTATATTATATGTTAGCTCATTTTCTAACACTTGAAAAACTACATTCTTAACAATTGGTCCCACTTGAATTGGTAGTACAATCAGCCCCTTGGAAGACCTTTCCTCTTCATCATATTCTTTTATTGTTATCTTTCTTTTGGCATCAATGGCGTTGTCAGAATAACCTAGTGCATGAATTAGTTTTAAAGTACAAATATTTAATCTAGCCTCGCCATCTATTAAGACACGCTTGACATGGTGTTTATGGATTAGAACCTCTATATGCAGGGCCGCATTGTGTGGGTGATTTAGTGACACATCATCTTGTTCAAAGAATGACAGACAATGGGGCATAGTCAAATGTCCCACCATAGCTTGAAATTGGTAGACATCCAAATTATTGGTACTGTAGTGGCCACTAGAGCCTGTTCTAGAACTTCCTTATGTGATGGTGAAATTTTGAGAAGTTCTAATATGGATATTTGTGTTGGTATCTTTTGTAGTTGATACACTATGTTGTATTGATTTCAAGGGGGGGTAGTGGTTTTAGATGAAACTCCTTTCAATATCACTTTGGACTGCCCCCTTGTTGTTGCATTGACTAGTTGATAGTCTTGTCTTTCCCTAATTTTTATGGCATTGATTTGCTTGTCAGATGTGTTTATGTCTGGGATCACGTTTAGGGATATAGTGTCATTGATCTTAATGTTATCTATTTGATTATCAATGACCTTATTTTTCTCAACTTCAAAGATGCAATGGATGGTGGTCATAAATATAGCTTACACTTTTTCCTTTACTATTTGAAGAAGACTATACCTTTTCATAATTGGGTAAAGGATTTGTAAACGCATTGCGATCGTTGTTTGTTTGATTTCCTTCAACAAACACCTTCTTTTATTTAATCAAGTCTTGTATCAATTTTTTTAATTGCATATAATCACTTGTTTTATGTCCTTTATTTTTATGAAAGTTGCAATAATCAGCATCATTCCACCAAGATGGTTTCATTTCGGCTCCCAATTTCTTGCTTTTGGTAGAGAAATAAGTCTATTTGCAATAAGCTCTCTCATTGTTGATTCCAAGGTTTGTCCTAATGGTGTAAATCTCTGTCGACTAGATTGTCTTTGATATGATGTTGGTTGAGATTCCCCATTGTTTGTATTATTGTTTTGAGTGGGTCCTTGATTGTTGTTTTGGTTGTCATTTTGATTTGTTTTCATAGTTGTTGTCGTCAAATTGAATATTGGTTTCATATTTTGTGTGTCAGTTGTAGCATCATTGTTTCCAGTATTTCTATTTTTCTTCCAAAATTTAGGCTTGTCATTGCTTCCATAGTGATTTGAGGAATTTGCGTTGTTTAAAATATCATTGTAATGTTTAAACATTCCTCTTTTGACTAAGGCTTCTTCAATTTTAAGCCCATTCTCAATCACATTTTCAAATGTCGGGGGACATTGCAGTTCCAGTATATAACTCATGTCATCATTTAAGTTGTTGATAAATAATTCAATCTTTTCCTCTTTAGGTATAGATCAAGAATATCTAGCAAACAACTTTCGCCAATGTTGTAAGAATGATAGGAATATCTCACCCTTCTTTTGTTTCATGTTGTATAGATCTTTTATGGTTACGTCATGTTGAATGTTGAAGGAGAATTGTGAGATGAATTTGTTGACTAGTTCTTCAAAGGATCGAATCCCTGGTTGTAATTTGGAGAAACCATTCCATACAGTGACCTCCTAAGCTCCTAGGAAATAACCTCATTAGGTAAGTATCCTCTTGTGCAAACTCTAAACTCATTGTTTTGAATTCCCTTACATGGTCAATTCGATCTATTTTTTCATTTTACTTGTCATATTTTGGGAATTCACAATGTCTTGGAAATGGTATCATGTCTATACTTGGATGAAATAGGTAAGGACAAATGTCTTGTAAAGAGTACCTCTTCGTGGTTCCCTTTTGCATATCTTGAAGTTGTTACAAGTTTTGCATTTGACATGTTAAGGAAACCACTTGATCTGTGTTTTGTGTGTTGTGTGGTTTAGTTTCAGCTGCTTTAGGTGTTTGTTTCAGTCGATTGACATCAAAGTCTTTTGGAAGTTTGGCATCTAGCTCAGCTAGCATTAGAAGATATTTTTCCATATCCTGTTCTAAAACCTTTTCCATGAATTTGTGGAAATTTGGATCTTGTTGTGTTGTGTTGACATCCTCTTAGGTTATTTCATTTGGATCATTTTTTTGGAATCTATGAAAAGGGTTTTCTTTAGCCATGATGTTTGGTGTTTCAATTTCCTTTTCTCTAAGTTTTTGTCTTTGTAACCTTGTCAAAATTGGCATACAAGTGTTTGTTTTCCTCACTTAAACTTTGATCTTTTGTGTTTGGATGAGTGTAAATGGATTTTAACCATGTCAAATAGAATGATATATTCTATTGATGAGACCAAGTTTAAAATATGATTATTGTGTTTTGTTTCATGATAATAGGATGATAAAATCCTGATGATGAAACTTAATTCAACAACGAAGATGTGTTCTTTTGATAATTTGATACTTTATAGTTTGCAAGATTTGGGTTTAACATTTTTTTAAAAAGGAATTTTGACTTGTAGGATCCTATTGGTTTCAAGTTTAAGACAGTGTTTGTCCTGTAAAAATGTTCCTATCTAGTAAAAACCCGAGTTTTCGATGTCAACAGTCTGACAGATGTTTCTAATAGCTCTTTGTTTTCTTGTTCTATGGATGTGCTATTATAGAGGGAAGAAGCACTAAAACAGACTGTGGAAATGCTAAAAGACAAAAATGTGCTATTAGATAGGGTAAAAGCACTAAAACATACTGTGGAAGCACTATTTTATTGGTAAATTTCCTAATATTGGCACATTCTAGTTACAGTTGGTAGAAGTGTTATTAGATTTTTCAAATGCACTATTTGAATTGGGTCTGTGCTAAAAGACAACACGAAAGCACTAAAACAAATTATGTAAGCACTGAAATACAGGTGATTTCTGACACTAGTAATTTTTAGTTATAGTCGGCAAATGCACTACAAAAATTTTCAGAAGTGCTAAAACAATCTGTGGACGTGCTATTTGAGTTGTGGATGTGCTAAAAGACAATGCAAAAGCGCTAAAATAGAATGTGTAAGCGCTATTTTGGGACTCCACACTATTGTCTAATTTTTCTTCTTCGTGAAGAAACTGACTTTTTTGGTGTAATTTTTTGGATTTTCAGTATTTTGATAGGATATCTCTGCTAGTAACTCTCTGATTTTGGATGACAAGCCTAATTTTTCCAAGTTTTTCTCTATTGCAAGAATTGATTTGGCCTGTTGGAATAGTGTATTGCTAGTTGTGGGATGAAAGACTGACAAACGGGTTGACTATGATTATGTTTTTGTGAAAGAGCTCTTCGTTGAAAGTAAGCTTTTGAACATAAAGGCTCTAAGGAAAAATCATCAGTATATCCCCTAGCAAGTCATGATATCTATGGATAAAATTTCTATGTTCCAACAAAAAATTTCTACTTTGATACAAGAAGTGTCTTCTTTTCAAAAAAAAATTATAGCTAAGTTGCTTCTTTGGTTTCTTGACAAACGTTGTAGATTTCCAATCCCTAATCATAAATTTCATAGTTTGATTTTGTCAGACTCTTTGTTTTTTTTTTGGATGATCTTTATCTGGATTAATGATTTGAAAACACAACAAGCAATTCTAAAACAATTTTTTTTAAGTCCTAGAATCTAAACAATAAGTGTATGTTCAAGAATCAAACATGATCCTTCTCAATTTCCATAAGCTTTTAACAATTTCCACAGGCTTCAAGCAAACTCACTCTTAAGGTCAAAAGGTCATCATTATACTCAAACAACCCACATCTTAAAATTGCATCGACTCACACAATCGTGTCACCCCCTAAATGGCACCCATGTTTTTGTCTTTTCCAGGCGCGCATTCAAAGTTAAATTTCTCAATCCCTTGAGCAAACGGTCCTTGGAAATTATATGGTGAGTGTCTTGGGGTCAGATTCTTCCCTCCCCTTGCACCATTGAGTACTACAATGTTCGGAAACTAACAAATTGGATTTTCACCATGGTTCGTAGATAGGTTATCTTGTAGAGTTCTGGTAAATGTGGGTTTCCCCATATTCACTTTTATTTTATAGTGGGTTGGAAAACCTGGCTTTGGTTTGTTCCCACTCAGGCCGTTCTTGTAGGGTGAGTACTTTTTCCCACTACAATAGGCCTTCTAAAGGATTTAACAAAGCATAAATTACATGAAATTAAAGGATGAGTTTGGCATTTTGATCACCTAGTTAAGGGGAGAACATAGGCCTATCACCACACAATCACAATAATCAATGTTCAATTTTAAAGTCCAAATGACAATTTGCTATTCTATGTGAAGATATTGCTTCACAAAATAAATGATGTTAATTTTAACCTAAATAGAAAATGTATGATGACTACCCTAGGATTGATATATTTTAAATCCAAATGACTATCCTAGGACTAGTTTATTTTAGTCCAAATGAAAAGATGAAATTGTTGGTTGCGGTCGCGTTGGATCCAGACAACAAGTTACATAAGCGCTATAATAGAAGTCATAAGCGCCACTCAATTGATCAGAAGCACTGCAGAAATGATTGAAAGCACTACAAAATTTGTCAAAAGCGCTGCAGAATTTGTCAGAAGTGCTGCAGAATTTGTCAAAAGCACTGAAACAAGATTGATCATGGAACAGTCAACCGTGTTGGAAGCCTCGGGTGGATGCACTAAAACTGTCTTCCTAAGCACTAAAGTTTTCGTCGGATGAACAGTTAGAAGTGCTAAAAATTTAGGTGGATGCATTGAAATAGTCTGAAGCACTAAAAATTTCATCAAAAGCACTGGAAAATCCCTCAGTCGCACTAAAAGAACACTCCAGAATCATGTATGAACACTTTTAAAAAAAATGTTAAAATATGGGGTTAGGGCCCCACGGTGGGTGCCAAAATGTAAGTGTGGAATAAATAATGAGTAAAATAACTAAAAACACTTCTTAATAAAACATTATATCAAAGATTCAAAAGCAATTAAACTAATTTAAAGCAAGAATTTACTGAAAGCGTCATATTGTTCTCTATCTCTAAAGATTTATTAAGTCACGGGGCTCTCAAATTTGGTAAGCATTGTGACTATTAAAATGCTAATCTAGAGAATGAGATGTTGCTAAATGCAATAATCTAATCCTATATGGTGATTTCTAACTGATAAAATAAAGCTACTGTAATCTAAATTGGCATGAAACTATGATGAAAGAAGCTACGGTGAACTATGATGCAACCATGATATTGATTCTACTGATGCTATGATTGTTGTTGTTCAATGATAATGTTATTGCTGTAGGAGTTGATGGTGACTCCTCAACACCCCCAAGATCAGTTGCGACCAAAACCACTTCCACAAGAGAGAGAATGGCAAGAAAGCTTGCTTCACAATGCAAGATTGATTGATTGCTTGAATGAAGCTTGAATTCAAATGTACATGAGATGCCTTGCTTATATGGGCAAGGTTGAGAGATAGGTATGAATATGATGTTGACAAATGTCATGATCTTATGACATGAGACAACCAACAACCTAATCACCTAGGAAATGATGCATCCTAGCTAGATAAGATAAGTTCTAGATAAGCCAACTAAGCCTTCTAGAAGGAATCTTTTACCTAAGTAAACTTAACCATGTGAATATGTCCCCTAATTTACCTAGTGGATGAATAAGCTAGGTACAAGACAATTATTCACACCAACACCCCCCCTTAAGTGCAACTTAGGGAGAAGATTATTATGCAAACTATGCAAAGACTATGACTATGGGTCCTAGCTACTAGGCCATGTTAGGTACCCATTTACAATGCAAATGATGCAATCTCTCACAAGCGGAGAAAAGGAGAAAACCCTGTGGGACAAA
The DNA here is from genome assembly GCA_007258455.2 of Sequoia sempervirens. Taxonomy (NCBI): domain Eukaryota; kingdom Viridiplantae; phylum Streptophyta; class Pinopsida; order Cupressales; family Cupressaceae; genus Sequoia; species Sequoia sempervirens. The sequence goes on along the minus strand of VDFB02000015.1, from coordinate 134,600,613 downwards.
ACTCCTCTCCAAAAGAGAGAAAACAAAAGAAACATGATGTATGGAGGACTCAATGATACCCCCCAAGGACAACATGCATCAAATACCCCCCCATAAGAAGGAAGTAGAGAGATAAGATATCCCCCCCATGATGTATGATCACCTGCAAGCATGGTTAAAGTCTGAAGACAAAACAAAATCCAATGCCTACAAACAATGTTTCTCCCCTTGGGAAGAAGATACACCAAGTATAAATGCAGGAATGATTCCCATTCTGGATAGGAAGTGGTAGGAAGAGGAATCCAAATGTAGAAAGATTGTGTCTCTGAAATTTGCTCATGCGTTGCCAATTTATTGGATGATGAAGATGATGCCACAATCCAATCAGGTACATGCCCAATCACAATAGACTGTGACAAACTAGGAACCAATGGAAACTGATCTTGAACAGGCTCCAAAGAAAAACATGAAGTGACAATAGTTGATCCATGACTATCATCAAATAAGAGAGATAAACCCTCAAATTGGTCCTCCAAGTCTGAAATGTGAGACTCCACAAACAAAGAAGCAATGTCTGCCAAATAAGAATCCCAATCAGGAAGACTCTTAGATACCTGTTGCAATGAATCATTGGACATGCTCAATGAATCATCAACAAAAGATGAAGAATCAGGAACCTCTGAAGCATCTGCAATCTCCTCCAAAGGATCACAAGCATGGGTTATCAACTCTGAAGAATGAAGCACATGTGAGTTGGAAAGAGGAGCTTCAAGAGATGGAGAAGAATCATGGTCTTCATACACCTCTCTAATGTGAGTCCAAAGAGCATGAGGACATTGGAAGTGAATAAGTGTCTCCAAAAAGTCATCATCTACATTTTCAAAAATAACTCTAAAGACAGCAGCCCTGAAGCCTTTCCAAATGCAATACTCATCAGCTGTGCTAGGACAAGGAACTTTATCAAACAAATAGGACAATAGATTCCTCTCACCAAGATGAGTGAGTATTAAATTACTCCATTGCCTATAGTTCCCTTTCTCCAAAGTAATTAAGTCATCCATTTACAAAGATATGAGCTTCAAAAGCCAAAAATAGAGATCTATCTTCAACCTAGAAAATATGGCACAAAACTACAAAATCTCTGCAAAATATCTGCACCACTGAAAAATTCAGACTTCCAGTTTTCCGACGATATCTCGTTTCAAAAATTTCGCCTTCATATGCGAAAGTTATGAAAAAATGAAAAAAAGGCCTATAAATAGGCACTTGGGGGCAAATACAAATAATTAACAGGCTAATGAGGTGCAGTTTTCGGCACTAGGGGCTTAACTAAGGTCGGCCATATGACCTCACCGCCAAATAAAGCAAAAATAAACAACGCCTACTAAGCACTGTCTGCCAAATACAATAACCCGTTGGCCATGACAAACAATGTCGGCATATATTAGGGTTTTATTAATATAAACAAAGCTTTTAATATAAAACTCTACCAAATAATACTGTACCCACTGACATGCGGATTTAATAAAAGCCAGTGGAGAAAGTAATACCCGTTGCGCAAACCGTAGATCAGTATACCGCCTGACAAGAAAGCCGACAAGCGGAATAGAATGTGTAATTTGATGTCGCTACCCTATAAAGACAGCGTGGGTACCATATACCAGGCAATGGATCTTGGAGAATACGCCGTCAGTAGATCAAGACGTGACCGGGAAAGCCATCGAAGACCCGCCGATTGAAGCTCGGACCATTCACGGAATATGCCGATGTTAGTGGAATTGTGAACGCCGATGCAGACCAAGCAATGCCAAGCGAAAGGGACGGTGACCTTAGCCAAAGATTGGACAGGGACCAGAGAGTATGCCGTCGATGGGATGTGACCCGCTGGAGGATATGTACCACTGATTTGATGCGCAGTACCCCCCAATGGAATTTGCAATGTGGAGCTGACAAAACAGATCCAACGAGCCAATGATATCACAACTGGATGATGCTAACAGAGGAATAGGCCGATGACAGGTTACTGGTACTAGCGAATAGATCAACGAGGAAAGCCCGACCAAGGTACCTTCACCGCCGGAAGGACACCAAATGGATGTTGCAGGCAGTTTGATGTCGGTACAATCCACCGCGGATTTGATCTTATACAATGGAAAAATGAATGACAGCTACTATCCGGTAAAAAAGTAAAGCCTTGTACGCGGAATATGCAGTCCGCAAAAAATAATATAAACCCCCGAAATTTGCAATATTACAATAGCCCGATTTAAATAAATTTGCCCCAAATTTTAACAATATACCCGCAGAAAATATTTAACAAAATATTTTTTTGCGAAAAATGGAAAAATTGTACCGCAGAGAAGGTTGCTACAACAAAAAAATTTTGCTTCAAAAACAACTTTACCCAATATAGGCGAATTTACAGTCAAAATTCGTCTGTGGAACCTTCTGAAATCAACCGTGAGGTTCTTGAAACCCCAATTTGCACCCAGCAAAAATCTTCAAGCCAAAATATCACCCTCAAATCTGGGAAGAAATCTGCAACACCTGGAGAGCTCTGATACCATGTAGGAGTTGATGGTGACTCCTCAACACCCCCAAGATCAGTTGCGACCAAAACCACTTCCACAAGAGAGAGAATGGCAAGAAAGCTTGCTTCACAATGCAAGATTGATTGATTGCTTGAATGAAGCTTGAATTCAAATGTACATGAGATGCCTTGCTTATATGGGCAAGGTTGAGAGATAGGTATGAATATGATGTTGACAAATGTCATGATCTTATGACATGAGACAACCAACAACCTAATCACCTAGGAAATGATGCATCCTAGCTAGATAAGATAAGTTCTAGATAAGCCAACTAAGCCTTCTAGAAGGAATCTTTTACCTAAGTAAACTTAACCATGTGAATATGTCCCCTAATTTACCTAGTGGATGAATAAGCTAGGTATAAGACAAGCAACCATGATATTGATTCTACTGATGCTATGATTGTTGTTGTTCAATGATAATGTTATTGCTAAGATGCTTGATTGCTTGATTGCTATTCCTGCAGAGTAAGTTTGCACAAAGATGGGATCCATTTCCTATTTCAGAAGGTTGTATATATAGATTCACGACAGTATCCTATGATGTGATAGCACAACTAAGGCTTGGATTTGATCTGGAGGATTTAATGGTGAGAGATGAAGAACCTTGAGCTGATCATGGGAATGGTTTCTCCCCATGAAAACATCAAGCCAAATGATAGGAAGAATCAGAGAAAAGAGATTAAAGAGGATTACCTGCAAGTTTGTCTCCACAGCTTTCTTGTGAATGCCAGTTGAAATAAATTAGATGTTTTATCTAATTTGGTAGGTGAGTGAATAGAGGAAAATTTTCCTTTATTTGAATAAATTTGATTAATTCAAGTTTTAGCAAAAAGAAGATATTTAATTAAATGAAACAAATATTTGACATTTGCTTATTTAATAAAAAGGGATATGATAATTAAATAAATCTTTATGATATTTGATTTAATTAAGAGGAAACATGATTTAGATAGTTAAATAATACAAACTATTGAATTTTTCTTATTTAATTAAGATAGAATAATTTAAAATTGAATAATTTAGAAGAATGGACTATAAATAAATATTTCTATTTATTTAATAGTAGATGAATTTAAGGTTAATTAATCAAATAAGTCGTATTTAATTAATTAGATTATCTAGACCATTTTTAGGTATATACAGTATATATAAATCATTTATTTTAGATAAGCAACTTACTTTACTTATGGTATATTCATCTCATTGGATTTATAAATATAGATGGACATGCTAACCAAATAACAAACTTGGAGTAAAAAAATGTGTTTTGAAAGAGCTTAATGATTAGTGAATGCTTGTTATTTTATCAAACTTATGAGATGTGTTATATTTATTCTTTCTATCGAATTACTTCCAGGATAGGATGTTGAATGTGGACTCCCAGAGACAGTTATTTACTTTTTCTAAATTACCATTATGTTTTATTTTTCCTTGGCCAAGCTACTGTACCCGCATGAAACAGATGGTTTTTGAAAAGCCTAGATTATATGTTATTTATGTCTCTGCTACATCCTGTTTGTAAGTATTATGTTATTCTAGTTTAGGAATTCATATAGGCATCAGGCATGCATTGAGAGATTCCCTCCTGCTTTTACTATTCCAGGTTGCTAGGCTCCTTGCGGAGGGTTGATGCTTTCATCGTGTTAGGAAGAAACCTGGGGAAGGTTAGTACTTTGTGGTTGGGCAGAAAAAGCGCCTTAACCTCACTCTTGGCCTCGGCTTGCGAAAGACCTTTAGAGTCATGGCGGTTGAGGACAAATATTCTTATACTATATGATTCATTATGGATACACTTCTTTGTGAAATTATTGTATGGCTTTCTTAGCCAATCTATAAATGTAAATTTATCTTTATGGATGTAATTATAGTATTGATGCAAAACTTATACTTGTAACATTGAAATAGATGTAATGTAGCAACCTACTAGTGTATGAGACATGTACTTCATTATTGTAACTTGCTATAGAGCATTTATAGATATTTTATTTAATATATGATTCACTTTCCTTATTTGGAATAAGCATTTCCTTTTGGGAACTATGTTTAGTATGTGAGTTTTTTGTGTTTTACATCTATCCAAGGGTATTTGATCTAAGGGGGTCTTATCTAACCCTCTTCAATTAAAACCATTTATATGGAACCTCTCAAGGCTTAAATCGTTAGTTTTTCTAAAAATAAGTGATTTCAGGAAAAAAAATCAAGATGTCCCAAAAGTGAGACACGCTATTGTGGCAACACCCACAATATATTTGTATGTGTTAGAATTTGTCTCTGAGATATTTTACCACAAGGATTATCCAATACATTTCTTTCAATTTAAAAAAAAAAAAGCATTTTCACTCATACAAGGGATTATATTTTCATTTTTTGTTGTGTTATTTTTAATAGTAGAATTTATCTCAACATTAATAAATCCATATTCCTAAAAATAACTAATATAATTATCATTGGATACAATTGAAGACTTACCTATATTCATTTCTACTATCACCTTTTTCCATATTCTTGAAAACTACCACACTCACCATTTCTAAATTTACATATTCTACATTCTCTTCATCCATGCTAGTCTCTTCAATGTTATCTTCATTAATAGTGATTGAATTGGATGCTTCAATATTCTTGATTTCTTGAATCCTCTATTTCCTATTTCTTTGTCATTTTTCCTCCTCTCAATATGCTTCAATTTCTTTAGGTATCATGAGCTTCATTTTTCTTTTTTGTTGACATTTATTTGGTTTAGTAAACTATCTTGATAACAAATGACATTTAATTTACTTTGGTATGGATCCTCCTTAATCTTTATGAAGTACAAATAGATGTAGATCTTTTGTTCAATATGTCACACACACTTATACCTTTAAAAACAATTCATTTTCTTTATTCCTTTAAAAAGATAATCTATGTACTTCATTCTACATGAAAATACTCCTTATAATTGAATCCCTTTAAGAACTAAATATGATATGACTTTTTAAGATACTATAAAAAGACACCTACATGAAGGAAATTATAGAAATATTCATTAATCAAATCATACTTATAAAATAAAAATTGTAGAGATGTAGCCATAATATATTTTACTAAAAATGGAATGAGAATAGATATAATAGGAATGGGTACCCATTTATTTTTAGAATGTGTACTCATTTTCAAAATGAGTTCCTATTTCTATTAAGACTATGTGCATGTTACATTTTAGAATGGATAAGCACCTTAGAGTGAGTATGCATTCCATAAAAAATTAAATGTAAAATATATATTTTTTGTTTTAGTTTTAGTCTTGGAAGAAGTTTAGAAACTAACCCTTAGCCTTGGATCTACAAGTACAATAACATGTTAATAGCAAGATTAAAAACAAACTTTAGCAATATGACTAATCAATTTTGTTTAGAATTTTTAGGTCAAATTAAAACACATTATAAATGACAATGTCTAGTTTTCAAATATGTGAATTTTTAATTGTTGGACATGTTTTTTCTATTTATTAATTAACTTTTAAACAAAAGAAGCTAATATATTTGGAAAGACATATATTACTATTTTTAATAACTTTTGATTTTATTTTATTTTTAAATTATCTTCGACCAATCTAGACATCATTCTTTAAATGTTAAAAAAAATTGTGTTACAATTAGTTTGCTTTAGATTATGGTAGTTGTACATGAGGTTTTTTTTAAATTACAAATTAGGGCCTAGTATACAATTAATTTAAAAAGATTTATTTAAAAAAATACAAAAATATTTTGATCAAGCTTCATCATCATATACATCTTTCCACAAAATAAATTACAAAAATACCTTCATTTAGGTCAAATTATGTTGGGTACACATGCATATTTTTGGCCCACAACATACATTTTTTTTAAAATTGCTTTTGTACATCCTATGCAAAAACATCCTCTATCATTTGGGTATTGGAATAAGTTACATATTTAAATACTAGAAATAAAATCCTACATTTTATACTTTAATGTCATGTTAATATTCTATATGTAAGTGTTTTAAATTTGTATTCCAACTATGAAAAACTTTGGTTTTCAAGAAAAAGACTTCTACTTTTTGCATTCACCACAAAAAAAACCTTAAATGATCACAAAGTCAATTATAACCATTGTCATTATGCTCCACCTCCTTCATGAATGCATATGACAACAAATGCTAAACATATAGGGGAATTTAAATTGTAAAGTATTTCTTCAATCACACCCTAGGCATCCAAGTACACCTTTGAACAGTGTTGGAGATACATAGATTATACATAAGATTGCAAAGTAAATGGCACCTTAATCCTAATATTAAGGACCTTGTTGTGTTCAAACATGCAAGAAGGGAGGATTTCTCTTACATCATGGAACAACAAATATTATCCTCAATGCCTTTTTGTCTAATAAAGGTGAGTACATAAATTTTGGTGGAGGATTTTAATCCTTTGTACTTTATAAATTTTGGTATAGAAATTTTGGAATTGCAATGGGTGTGCTTTAGGATCACCATCGAGTTGATAAAGACCTATTTTTTTAGTGTCATGGAGAGGTGTTAGAGGTTACAAGTAGTTTCACCTTGCTATAGTTTGTGAATGATATTCTCTCATTATGTTAAGTGTGATGAGATTATTGAGGCTATTTATATTCCTTATTCAGTGATTGATTTTGGTTTCTCATTGTAGCAAAGGTGGTATTGATTTTTAAAGATAGTGTCATGAATAAGGTTGGTGAGTAGTGGAAGTTGATGTCTCATGGTACTTCTATATCCTACTTGAGAGCTTCAAGTTCTTAATTGATGTTTTATATTTTTGTGGTGATTAGTTATATTGGTTTCTCTTATTTGTGATACATGTATTGAAGTATGCTAGTATATGTCTTTGTAGTTATTCTATTTTGTTTGTTGGATTATGTTTATGCTAGTTGTTTATTTCCTTGATGGACCTATCACCCTTTTAGGTCATGCAAGATTTTTGATCTATTTTTTGGTTATCTATATTTTTTTTCATATAAGGAGAGGCCCTCTAATAGACCCTCTTGAACTTTGAATTAAAATAATATATTATTCAATTTGTTAATCAAGAGAACAAAATAAATTAAAGTATAATATTGACCAACTTACACACTATGATAATATATTTTATGTTTTATTAGTAATTATTAATTATTATGTAAATCAAGGATAGCCAAATAGACTATAACCATGCAAAATAAGTATATTTCAACAACTTCACATTTATTTTATTTTTCTTCCTACTCTTTTTATTTATTATTATTATTGTATTGTAAAAAGTTTTTATTTAAAATAAGATATATTCGTCTACTTAAAATGTATACCTTAACCAAACTATTAACACATAACTAACTAAACTAATTTTCAAACATCTTGTAGTAATAGAGAATGTGACTACATGACACTTATTAATCTTTTTCATGGTAAAAACTATTTGGACCCACTTAGATCAGAGTGTTCTTAATGCAATGACTTGTCTACAAGTGACATTCTTGCATAAATTCAAATGATGATATCACCACATTTGAATCTCATTATCACTCATCCCTAGACATTTATCTCAATCTCTATATCTATTATTCATCACCTTGGATTATAAGAATGAGCATGACCTTGACCAAGTTTTTCTTAGCCATAGATTTAAAACTTGAACTTTTAAAATATCAATTCAAAATAAACTCCACCACAATTCTTGTTTCTAGTCATCATCTATGAATAATAATACTATTTTGTTGTATTTAAGGATATTTATTTACTTATTTTGAGATCATCTAGGATTTATCTAGAAATGTTGGAATGTGAAATAAACATCTAGGTCAAAGAGCTTAGAAAGGGAACTAATTTTATATTGTCTACTTGTGACATTATCTTAGGTGTCATTGCTTGTTGTCTTTGATATTTCACTTAGAGTCATAAAGCCAACCTACAAGCCTGGGTTTGATTGAGGAGAATATGAACCTCATGATTCAACAAATTCTTGAAAGGTGTTTCTAAACATTATCAATCCTTACTTAGATTCAAAGATGAGAAGATCAAGGAAAACAAATTTTAGTTAATCATTTTTTGCCAATTTAGTCCTACAACTTAGATTCAAAGTTGTGCTTTAGATTCAATTTATACTTGTGAAGATTAGGGCCACAATCATGTATGTGAACCAAAGTGAAATACACAACTTAGTTGATAGATCCTAAGACACCCATTTGAACACAACTTGAAACTCTAGTACTCTAATAAATTGATTCTTAACATCTTCAACATCACTTTTTCATCTTTGAAATCCACTAAATATTACACTTAAAATTACTCAATTTCTTGATTAACTTAATTCTCAAGCCTACTTATTTATCTATGTTAATTGTGTATATATTTGATCATATCATTATAGACTTTTCACTTAAACTTTCGAAGTCCATAAAATGTAGAAAATTGTCTTCCATGAAAAAAAATTATTCAGTTGTAAGAACTATGTCACTATTTATTTTTAATTAGTATTTTCAACGCAACAAAAGTGACACGTATTCATATTGCTTATCAACAAACCTACTACACCGTAAAAAAATTAATTTTGAAGGGACATTTTTCAACTGACATGTGTAAGCGTAGAAACAACATGGGACCCACAAGATAGGGGTAAAGGTAGTCTGGCTATGATGTGGAAGAGGGCCCAATGGTGGCAATACACGTACGTCAACTCTTACGTCATACATGTCGCCAGCTACTATCTTCTAGAAGCGCTTGAATTTCAGAGTACGATGCCTGATTTTTAAACTTTTACCCTTTAAAATTTAGGTTACGTTTAAAAAAAAAACATGAGAGTTAATTAAATATTAAATCAATTTACAATGAACCAAAGTTATAAAAGGCAATGACCATTATTTCAAATTAAATTATATAAAAAATTAATTAAAAAGGAAACAGTTTTTTATTGGTTAGGTATTCATACCTAAAACCGTTGACCTCATTGGCGTTGAAAGAATGTCTGTTAGCAGACACCTGGCCATGTGACGGAACAGAACAGAATAAAAAACCAAACATATTTCAATTTAAAAATCGAAGGGCCGGCTAAGAAGTTTCAGAAAAGAATAAGGACACTCAAATGGTTGGAGAGGAGAATACCAGAACAATTCAATACTCTGTTCAAACTTGACCCGTTCCTTGCAAACATTCGCATGTCCATGAGCGGTTACAGAGCTTTATTAGACCGGTAACCTCTGTTCTCCCTTTATATTCTCCCCTCTCTTGCCTTTCATTGCTACTGCGAAACAGAGAAACCAGAAAAGATGGCGCTAAGAACAAAAAGCAGCAGAATCGGTGGCTCCAGTTTTCCATACTGGAAGATCGTGCTGGTTCTGATGATGACGATGTTGATAAAGAAGGGAGCAGCGCAAGACAATTCGAGTTCCTGCATAAATTCGCTTGTGCCCTGTGCAAGTTATTTGAATGCCACAACGAAACCCCCGGATTCGTGCTGCGTGCCCTTACTCAACGTTATCAAGACGCAGGCGCAGTGCCTCTGTAGCCTCCTCAACAGTAGCCTCGTCCAGCAATTGAATATCAATGTCACTCAAGCCCTGAATATTCCTCGCCTATGCGGCGACACAAACGTCACAATTAGTTCTTGTTCCAACGGTATGTGGATATGACCCTGCCTCGGTCCTTTTTCCTTCATTTCTTTTCTTTTTCTTTTCAATGGCATAATCTGTCTGTGGAATCACAGTTACTGCAACTGCACCTTCGGGTTCTACCACGCCTCCAGGTACCACACCTTCAGGTAAGCCTAGATTGTTCGACTTAATTGAAAGCCTTTACTAGTCAGGATTTTTTGTTTTTCCTTCTGGTTTATAATCGTTTGGTTTGTGGACATGAAACATGCAGTACCTGCTGATACCGGCAACAGTAGCGGTGTAGGCGCAACTTCTTGGCAAATATTGTTGCCTCTGCTGGGGGTCCTTTTTCTTGGCGGCTTCAATTCCGTTCCCTGAATCTGTCAACAGTAGTGGCGGCAGGAGAAGATTTACAGCTTATTTTCCATGGCTTCTTGTTGCAGGCTTTGAGTTTTATGGGTTAGGTACTAGTTTAAGAATATACAAGAAATTTATTGTACTGTTATATTTTTATTCAATTCTTTAGGAGATTTCATGAGACCAGGAAAAATATTTTACAGAATAAATTGAAATATTATTTTAGAAAATAGGAGTTTCAATTTGAGATCTTAAATTTTTTAAGCTGGTGGGGAAAAAGCTGTTACAGAATAAATTGAAATTTTATTTTAGAAAATAGGAGTTTCAATTTTGAGATCATAAATGTTTTAGCTGGTAGTTTATGAGTTCAAAATTTATTTATTTTATAAATACTGACTATATTATCATTTAAAAAACAGTATATTTATAAAAAAAAAATGGAGCTTAAAATTTTAAGTTTGTACATTGTTATAAATTTAATAAAACTATTTATATGTAAAGTGCTCATAAAAATTAGAAATTTAACATCTAGTGAAATATGTTAGGAAGTCCTTTCCATGGGACCAATACCTTAGCTACCTCTTCATAACAGCTCTATCTTCATATGCATTCTCAACTTTATCATTCATCTTAATCTTGCTTGCATGACATTAAGTTTATTTATTGTTTGAAAACCCTTTGATATTGAATTGATGGTGTCACCTTACTAAGAGCACTGGAAATTATTCTCATTCCACCTTTTGAAGCAAAGGAAGCAAAGTTTGTTGTAGTTTGTCTTACAACTTTTAACTTTGTACCAAGTAAAGAAAATAATGCACACACATAAGGAAGGCTATGTTGCTACAAGCAATGCATACAATCTTAAAGGGAAAGACAAAACATCACTTGTAGGTGCTTCAATAGCCACTATGTCCAATTGCCAAGTACTCACACTAGCACTACAATTATTGCAAACAAAAATAACACATTTATGTATACACATGAATACATATATAACTATCAACACAAGTAAACAACAATATAATTCGCATATGATGCCTAATTTAACAAGGAAAGAACCTTGAATTAAATAATTCTTCTTCCTCTTTACATTGATCAAGATTTAACAATTCCAACTATTGATATTTATGATAAAATACAAAGAGTCGTGATTTTCAAACATCCCCTATCTCCATCCATCTCTCTCCCTCTCTCTCCCCCTCTGTATATTTATCTCTTTCATCTCTACATATCCCTCTCTCTTGTCTCTCTTATCTCTCTCCCCCTCCTTCTCTCCACATCCCTCTCCTTCTACATCTTCATCTTTATCGATATCTTCCTCTCTATCTCTATCTCCTTACCCCCCTCTCTCTCTCACTCTTCCCCTCTATATCTCCCTCTTTCTATCCCTATCTCTCCCTCTCTCTCCCTTTCTCCCTATAACAAACATAACATGAGCTTGTTGGTAATGGAGCCTGATTATCTTCCTGATTCAAATGTTTTGTTTTAGTTGTGTCTGGATCCCTATAAGAAGAGGTGTAGTTGATTTGAATCTATCACTTCTCCATTGAGATCTTTTTTGTACAAATAACATCATTTGATAAATGGCCTACCAATTGACCTCACATATTGCACAAATGTATGAAAAAAAATAGTCCATTTTTTTCCTAATTGACCTTCCACACCTCTTCGACCATTACACAACAAAATAAGATTGCTAATTATGATAATTTACCTTCTTTCTTTAATATACCAAACTCTTTTAATTGACACGTCCATATTCCTTGTCAACAAATCTACTACATTTTTCTACTCACGACGCTGAAGGGACGCAGAAGCAAAGGGGAGCATAGAGACTACATGGGACCACAAACATATGGCTAAATATCTCCACTCTCCCTATGGTAAACACTTAGGCCGTCATATGTACGTAGCTACTTATCTTCTAGAAGCATCTAGATTTCCAAGCATCATGTATAGTGTGAAAGCAGCCTCAATTACAAAATCATAAAAAAAAGTAATGTTTGAACAAGGAGTCAAAGAAAGTGGCATTGTAATTGGTTGACATGTGGAGTTTTTAAATTGATTTGTATTGAATCAACATATAAGTTAAAAATATATATGAGAAAATTTTAGTTATGAATATAATATAAGTTAATAGGAAAATTTAAAATTGTAGTATTGAGATGAATGATTTTATAATTTTTTTGGATATTTTATTGTTGTGAATATCATCTAAATTTACTAAGTGTTAAGTCAATTGAATGGATATTCATGTTTATAAGAGAGTTAAATTTTAAAATTCAATGTGTTTTAAGTTTGAGTATAATTGAGATGAGTAGTCTTATGAGAAGTTTTGATACTTCACTCTTGTCATCATTTAGATTCAATATCAATCATTATGTTCGTAAGGAGTTAATGTGAAATACTACTCATAAAATATGGCTCAATAAATTTAATTTTAAGATAAGTAGTTAAACCTTGATAAAAAGTCATAATTTGATACTAAAAGATACTTCATACTTGTCAATATAAATTACTGACTATAGTATTTATTTTTAAATCTCAATTTAAATATATTGTTTTGAATGATAAATTCAATAATTTCAATAGATACAAATTAGAGAGAATATCTTCATGATGTTTATTAATATTTAAGAATATTTTTAAAATAAGAAAAATATATAAATATTATTTTAAATGATTTTTATTTTTATTTTTTTAAATTAAAAATAAATAAATTTAAGATAATAATTTTTTTCAATAAAAAATTATTAATTATGTTCTAATTTATCAATTCAATTTTAATAAATTTTAATTTTTAAAATGAACTATTTATTCAATGTTTTAAAATAACATACTATTAAAAGTGAAAAAGTGTAGAAATATTAAATTTGAATGAAGAAGCGTAAAAATACTGAACTCTCAAGCTTACCCAAATCACACTTCTTCTCAAGTTATGGAAGAGAATAATAGTTGTAACTAAAGAAAATTAAAGTCGCTTGAATAATAAATATCAATTCACACTTAATCGAACATATCAAAGGTGACCATTATTTTAAATTTAAAATTTGTGGAAGATATAAATATTAATTTATTTAAAAATTAATTAAAATGTAAAATAAAATAATGAGAAAAAGAAGGAAACAGTTTCTTCTTAGTTAGCTGGTCATGCCTGCAAGCTGACCTCATTCATGGTGAAAAATATCAGTTTGTAATGGAAGAGAACAGAAGAAAAACGAAACATATAATTCAATTTAAAATTTGAAATGGAAACATCAGTTTGTAATGGAAGAGAATACCTAGAAGAAAAACGAAACATATGATTCAATTTAAAATTTGAAATGGCAGCTAATTCACCTCTGTACAAGTTATAGAAACATATACGTGCCTCTGTAACGTCCTCAACAGTAGCTTAATATTATTTAATATTTTTTAATGAATATTATTTATATTTAATAAAATATATATTTAATGATTGTTATTTTATTTAGTTATTTATTCTAATGAAAAAGAGTTATTTATTACGGTTTATTATTTTTTAAATAAAATTTATTTCAAGTTAGGGTTTATGAAAGGATTAATATTAAAATTAAATAAATTAAATGTGATGCTTACTTTAAAAATTTAATTATACAAATATATTATAGGAGATGTAGATGTTATTTAAAGTGTTGAGGTTTAGGGCTAGATTCTATAAATGTTTTAAAATACACAAACAAAATGTTTTTATGTTTTGGTTTAGATGTGTCTATAAAATAGAACTAGTTTACAAGCCTAAGCCTTTAATTGCAAAAATCAATTAGCAAAAAAATAATTATTGGAATTCACTCACTTTTATCTTCTAACATTTACATCTTAATAAAGATAATAGGGATACAAGCCTAAACCATTGATCCTTGAGGATTATAGAGAAAAAACAAGGTGAACAAATAAAAGTTTCCATTAATTTATAAGAGAATAAGGATACTAATATCCAAGATAAGCAAACCAGATAACAAGTCAATAAGGATCAAGGTCCAATTCAACAATAAAAAGTTGGTGATAATCAACAAGATGTTCCATGTGCCTTGACATTCATACTTCCAACTCCACAAAAGAAAGGAAAAAAGCGAGTAAAGAAGTATCTTAGCTAGATATTTATTTTATATGGCCACAATGACAACAAGAAGTTGTAGACTCTTTTTCATAAGTGCCTATTTGGTTAGAAGTAAATATATAATATATAGGTAATCAATAGTAAAGATTGCATCCTAAGATCTTTCTAGCATCATATCAATGACTCATACACCTAGAGCTAGAAAGAAGCAAAGGGTAGATATCTACAATAACAAGGGAAGCTACAAGCTCTAGGATAGACGAAATAGTTAATCCTATTGTTGAAAAAAATGATAGAGACCTAAGAGATGAAGAATATCATACATGACTACAATAAATCTTAGACAACACATTAGAGAACAAAAAATTCAAGAAGTCCAAATAATCACCTCTACTATTATGTCAAGAATGAAGAGGGTAAAAGCCAAGAAGAAATTAAAGGATCAAGTTGCAAAAGTCCAAGCATATATCAAGTAACTAGTTCATCCCTTACAAATAGTAGCTAGGTCTATTAATCCTATAATCATCCTCTTAGGTAGAGGCAACATCTATAGAGAAAATGAAATGTATTGATAAAGTAACAAAGGATTGGGATAATGAGTTGAGTGATAAAGGATGTAAAATGATAGTTGAAGCTACATATTCTTGGGTAAATTCAAGCCATTGAATAGAAAAATATTAGTTAACTAAGGATTTCCAAGAAGAATAAGAGATAAATTATCAAAATCTTCTTCACTCGACTATCATTACAAATTTAAATGCTCAATTGTTGATTAAAAAGAAATTTTTAAATCGAGAAACTTTTAAATAGTCTAAAATGTACATAGAAATCATCAATTTTAGAAATGGCTTGATTGTAAAATATATATAAATACTCAAAAAATTCTTTTTCATTTTGAATTTATGGACATGGGGAAGAAATAAAGGGAAAGCCTACAATTGAAGGCATTTCTAATGCAAAAGATAAAAATTTGTGAATTTTTTAGAGTTCAAGCATTCTACTTTACCGTATTTTGTTTTAAAGTTCATATTTTACAGGATACTTTTCAAACTAGGCATTGAGCCTTGCAATTTGTGTCATTTTCATCTACTATTATAAGTTGTTAAATTTCATTCCTTTAATAGGAATAAAATCAATAGCTTGAGAGGGACTATTAATAGTAAACCAAGATACAAGATGAAAAACATCATTCTTAGACTCAAATTTTAGAATCCACAAATGAAAATAAGATAGAACATCAGTGCCATCCACAAGAATATTAGAACTAATATTCTTCCAAACAACCTTCAAAATAGAAGTATCCACATGGTGCTCAAAACAAAGAGCAAGATTCAAATATTATGATCATCACTACCAATAATCGCATCTTTCTATTGGTGCCAACTATCATTATCAAAGGACAACTAATTAAAGATACCTTATGTGTGAACATTGAGGTTACTAAGAGCTTTGGAATCATCATCAATAGTAATTTTGACTTTCATGAAAGGCTAGCAAGCAAACGATTCTTGTCTTGAGCAACGATTATTCCTAGCAATCCATAAAAACTATAGAATCTCAATATAAAAATTGTCAAAGAAATTATTTAAATATGGAGAACTAACTATTTTTAGAAATAAAATATCAAACAAACTGACTTCCTATTTGCACTTCTATTCCAAAAAGGATGATTTTTTGTTGAGAAAATCTTAGCTCAGGGACACTAAAAGAATACACCAAACATGTCCATAGACTAAACAAGATTTAAAAACCTTATTTAAAATGACAATACCCACACTTAGTTTTTTAATAAAAAACACCCACTTAAGAAAAATGCTTCTTAGGCTCAATGTTACTAAATCATAGAATAAGCTATTTTCTATTACATAGGTATATCAGAATTAAATTAAACAGTGTCCTAAGGATTAAAACTTTCATTAACTAAAATATTGTTCGTATACTTGATAGTTTACAAGACCTAGCTTTAGGTGAACAAGCCCTAGTAGAAGCAAGAAGGTGACTCTTATTGTTCATTGACCAACACAATGAACAAAATCTTAAATATTTATTTTTTTATCTAGTTGAAGACATCCTAACCCTTTAAAAGTCCTTAATAAATCACCAAACCTTTCACAAAGGACCAAAAAATAGTAGATCCAAAAGACTTAATATCAAACTTACTAAATAAAATTTCATAATAATAGAGACTACATCATTTTTTACTTTGCTTAGGGATAGGCTTTAAAAACTAATACCATAAAAAATAATGTTTTTCAAATCCCAAGAGATTGCATAAAGTCTTCTATTTCCCTTATTATGTAACCAAAAAAAGTTATAAGCTTATTTAACTGGTTAACCTTAAAAGTGTCCAACATACATTAGGAGTAATATATTGTTTAAAAGGATAAAAGAATTTACACAATTAAAAATAGCTCTAGCCAAAGAAAAACACACAATTTTAAAATCCACAAACTAATTCCACTTGTTTAGGAGAGATTAAGTGAAAAAAGAACCTTAAAATATCCTATAATCACATTAATACTAAAGCAACTCCAACCTCTTTCACTTTTTTAATTGCAACCTTAAATTTAAAAGTCAAACAATAAAATATAAATATGAAATGCTTGCAACCTTTATGTTAAGTAACAAATTATAATTATAAATTAACATATAATTAAGTCCCCATATTTATTTTAAACATTTGATAGATGTTATTCATTACATGCTTTTTCAATTTTGCATGTTTTTGGTGGAGTTATTATTGGGAGGAGAATATAATGGTGAACTATTTGTTTTAAGTAAATCTATACCATTTTAGTATTTAAAAATATTTAAATAATGTTGATACACTGTTTACTTTGACATGCACCATTATATAAGTTCACATGCACATCAATATGGGAAAAAAAATTAATGATATATCCAATGCCCTTTTTCATTATTTTTTTGGCACACTTTGACTAGATTGTCCTTTGTGCAATAACAAGTCTACAAGTGGCAAATGGTTGTGTGAATTTATTATAGAATTATCCTATCTTGGATAAGATCTACTAGTGCAAACTTGACCTTGATCATCCATAATTGTAATTTTGAACACTACACTTTTAAAATTCAAACTCAATTTAAATATTGACAACACCCTCCCATTAGTTATTGTGAGCTTACCTTGTGCATGTTTGTGTTTATTTGCATGCTACATTTTATTTAAAGACATTCACTCAACCATTTAAGATTATTAAAGATTATTAGGAGATTTATCAAAAAAGAACTTTCATTGATAGGAATGTAATAGCACTTTAACATATATCATCATGTCTTTAATCAGTATTCCTAAGTCATGGAATTGGTTTAGCTAGGGGTCTGATTAGGGAGAACAAAACCCTTGCAATTTAGCACATTCCTTAAAAGTATTATTAAACATCATCAATCTATATTGAGGTTCATATATTAGAAGATCAAAGCAACTAGATTCTAAGCATCAATTTTTTGCTAGTTGATTCGTGTAGATAGGCTTCCTTTTTGCCACACTAGTTCAATTTCTTAGACATATATATGAACCAAAGGATTTTTTTGAGAAATTTACTAATCATCTAGGGATCTATATGAGATAACACAAGCCTCACAATTTAGTAGATTTCATAATTGTGTTTCTAAACATTCTCAATCCATATTGAAGTGTAAATGTTAGAAGATAAAATGTGAATGAATTCCAAGAATTGATTTTTTGCTAGTTGATTTTTACAATTATATGTTTAGGTCTATACACCAATTCTATTTTGTGGACATATATCTAAACCAAAGAAAACTAATAATAATAATTAATTCACATATTTTAAGACATTTACAAGATCAAACCCTAAACCCTAAACCTACAACACTTTAAATAATGAACACTTATATGACCCATAACATATTTATATTATTTATGTAATTTTAATATTTCATCATAAATCTTATCTTTATGATTAAATACAATAACATTATTAAATATAAATAATATGTTATTAAATATGTATGTTGCTAAATATAATTAATTATTAACAAATATTAAATATAAATAATTAACTTTTAAAATATAAATAATTTAATTAAATAATTATTACTTATTACTTAATATATAAAAGAATATATATATATATATAAACGACATTTCTATCTTCTATTATTTTGTGTGTGAGCTCATTCTATGTTGTAGACAAAGTTTCTTGATATAAATTGTTGCATTGCTCCTAATCTTTGTAAGGAACGAATGTGGAACTAAAATTAAAACCCGGTGTTAAAATGGTGCAATCCAAATGGTGGAAATGACAATCGCAAACTAGTACGGAAATCAAATCTGAACTGCAACCGAGATTTGAAAAAGCTTGGGTTAAGGGAAATGAAAAAGCATGGGTTAAAAGGGTCCCACCTAGCCACCTAAGCAGTCGACTGCTTAGAGTGTGTCAATTAAGCCATGTTGTTTTCCATTGCTTCTTGTTGTAGGCTTTGAGCTTTATGGATTAGGTACTAGTTTGAGATTATACACGAAATTTATTGTATTGCTATATTTTTATTCAATTTTCCAAGAGGTTTTATGAGACTGGGAAAAATATTTTACAGAATAAATTGAAATTTTATTTTAGAAAATAGGAATTTCAATTTTGAGATCTTAAATTTTTTAGCTGGTGGGAGAAAATTTGTTACACAATAAATTTTATTTTATTTTAGGAAATAGGAGTTTAAATAGATTAGTTGTTGTTAAAATAATCCTTATACATAGTGTCTTAAAATTTTGGAGTTAAAAATTTATATATTTTATGAATAGTGTCTATATTACCATATAAAAAATAGTATATTTATAAAAATTTGGAACTTAAAATTTTAAATTTGTATACTGTTATAAATTTTAATAAAACTATCTGTTTGTGAAATGTTAATAAAAATTAGAAATTCAACACCCACTAAAATATGTTAAGAAGTCCCCTCCATGGGACCAGTATGTTAGCCACCTCTTCATAACAACTCTATCTTCATGTGCATTCTCAACTTTATCATTCATCTTAATCTTGTGTGCATGACATTAAGTTTGTTTATTGTTCAAGAAAACCTTTTGTTATTGAATTGATGGTGCCACCTTTAGAAGACTAGAAATTAACCCCATTGCACATTTCAAAGCAAAGGAAGCAATGTTTGTTGTAGGTTGTGCTACAACTTTTAATTTTGTTGCAGGTAAAGAAAACAACACACACACATAAGGAAGGTTATTTTGCTACAAGCAATGCATAGTCTTAAAGAGAAAGACAAAACATCACTTGTAGGTACTTCAATAGCCACTCTATCCAATTGCAAAGGACTCAAACTAACACTACATTTATTGCAAATAGAAATAACACATACATGTATACACATGGATACATATATAACTATCAACACTAGTAAACAACCCTATAATTTACATATGATGCATCATTTAATAGGGAAAGAACCTTGAATCACAGACTAATGAAGATACACTTATACAACACTAATTAAATAATTATTCTTTCTCTTTACATTGATCAAGATTTAATGATTCCAACTATTGATATTTATGATAAAATACAAATTGCAGGGATTTTCAAACATTCCCTATCTTTTCCTTGTGCTCTATCCAACCTTTCACAAATATAAAATATATATGTATATTGATAATTCTTAACAAAATATAGGTACAATAAGAGGTTAAAATGTCACCAATGACTAGTCAAACTAAACAAATTTGAAACTAATATCAACCAACCACAAAGAATGTTTGCACAAGTAGTAGGAGCTACCAAAAGCATCAAAACATATTAAAAGATAAGGGTGATCCCACAATAGTGGTTTACACTTTTTGGCCTAACTGGACACTGATATTTTTTTTAACACAATCTCCACATTCAGGCACCTATAGCGATTAAACCGTAAGGAATGTGAAGATGATGTAAAATAGAGTCTTGTCACATTTTGTCTGTAGATTCTAAAAAAAAAAAATTCAATTTTTTTGGAATCAGATTGCACTTCTTTTTCATCTCCCACAAAAATTGGTTTTTTTCAAAAAATAGCATTTTTAAAAACACGCAGTATAACGCATAAATTTTTCCATGAAGGATAAAATTCCAATTCTTTCAAATTTAGATTTCTAACTCCGATATCTAGTGCTTCCACTTGGTTAGATAGTTTTTTATTGAATATTTTTTCTTTAATCAAGTTTTGAAGTCAATCAAATGACAATTCAGACATAGCGCAACCGTATAATGCATAACTTTTACTGTATGTATCAAAATTCTTCTCTTTTTTTTTGTTGGATCAAGGACTTCAATATCTGGTGCACTCATATTTTTAAATTTTTTTTTTTATAATCTTCTATTTTTCCACTATGCAGAACAGAGATTTTGTTTTCGATGAAAAACCTATATTTAATAAAACTTAAAAAATAGATAGATAATAAAACCAAAACATACTAAACTTATATTCATTGGATAGATCGTTCTGAAGGCTACTCGATTCCAAGTTTGGTTTCCAAATATTCCCCCATTTTCATCCCCAACTGGAGCTTGAAAGCGTAAAATTTTAGGTTTTTTGTGTGAACAAATTAAAATTAGGGAAAAAGGGGGTTCGCTAGAACAGGGGTTCTAGCGAACCAGGGTTCGAATGAACCCTGGTTCAATCGAACCCCTACTAATATGCACATTTCCTTTTTTTTGGGCAGGAAATGTGGGCCCAATAGTTAATGGGTTCGCTCGAACCCTAGTTCGGTCGAACCCCTTTATGGTTCGGTCAAACATGTAGGTTCATGCGAACCCCTAAAATGAATTTTTTTGCCATGGGGTCATTTTTTCTCAATTTTCCTTCCTCCATCAAATTTTAAACCACTATTATGGCTTCACCCATAACCAATTCAAGAGATAAAACTATTCTTAAAAAAAAAAAAATTATTTCTGATGTATTGATAATCATCAAATTCAAAGGTCCCAATAAATAGACCAGCTAAATCTATAGGATCCAAATCTTTTACCACAAGGTCATACTTGACATTGTTGATATAATTGAATTTTTAAATTTTATCCAAATTTTTGGTGTTATAATATTTAATGTACTTTCTTTGGATTTCAAGCTCCTTCCCATTCAATTTCCTCCTATCATGAGGCCTTATATACCTCATTCATGTAGACCAATATAAGGCCTTCCCCCAGTAGAATAAAGAACTTATCTTAAATGTAATCTCTAAAACCAAAGAAACTTGCATAAAAATACCTATAAGAATGAACTTACAATGTGAATTTTTAAAGCACCTTCTTTTGTCCTAGAAAAAATCTTCATTCCTAGCTTCCTAAACATGCCACAAAATCTCATTAGTAAGAATGTTCAAACCCAAACTTATTAAGCATCTTAGGAAACTTTTGAATATAGCCAAAAAGAATTTTACACCAGTTAAAACCCTCTTTATTATCCCAACCCAAAAAATTCCCTAAAAAGGATGAAGAAAGTTGGAAAGCATAAATACATTAAATAAAAAGATGCTCAATGGTTTCAATTTTGTTACAAAAAGCACAAATATTAATGGGAATGATGAATAATGCCAAATCAACAATAATAACAAGCTTATGAAGGATTAACAGTTCTATCTAAAGTACACTTTCTTAGGCTAAACCACATCTAGGGCTAAATATTATTCAACATGCAGCCTACCACTTATCAATAAACCAATTCATATTCTATTTACTAGTAAGAAAATAACTAATCTACTTAGTATTGACAAGAAGGATGTATATATTTCTAATAGTCATCTTCTCAAGGATATAACCCTCTTCCCATTTCAAATTATTTATGATCTCCATATTTTGATTGACAGAAACATGAAAATTAACCTCGTAAAAAGCTTTCTTTAAAATACTATATTTTCTCTTACGACAAGAAATATTAAACTTGATATGTAAATTATTTTAATCCTTAACTAGACCCTTAACATGAATCTATTTGAATTCCATAATACCCTTAGAGGCCCAATTCTTAGTTGAACAACCTTGATGGAGAGCAAGAGTTTTATTAGTCCATTTCAAGTTCCACCCTATAGACCTATGGGTAGTGAAAATATTATTATCCCTTACAAAAGATTACTTATTTTTAACAAAATGCTTAACACTTGAACCCATACTCTCCAAATGTTACTAAACATATTAGACCCAAAAGGTTTAATAAAAAATACATCAAATGATTTATTATGAGGATGTAATGCTACCCAATCTTTATTTTTTCTAAGCTTTGAAAATAGCAATATTTATTCTAACTAAATATTTCAATGGTTCACTACTATCAAAAGCTTTCAAAACCTATTTTACTACCAAAAAAAAGGTCCTAAAACTTGAGATCTTTATGATGTAACCCCCAATGTTTTTGGGAGACAACACCAAGATCACTTCACAACATGTATATTTTTACTACCCTTCCCATTAGATGAAAGAAAGTATAATTATTTTCTAAATTTTCTTAATTTGGTAGATTCTAAATAACTAAGAAGAAGAATAATAAAATCTATATGAAGATGTAAGACTTTTTGACAAACATGCAATCCACTAGAAAGAGAAAGAAGATGCATTTTCCACTTAACATTTTTATTTTCAATATATTTTAAATAGGAATTCCAATATATCTTTCAAGGAAGGTTAAAAAAAAGGAAATACCAAGATAATTTACAATCTTATTAGGTACTCCCCATTTCCAATTCAAATTCTTAAACCACTCTAGAGGAGAATAACACCAACTTAAGACAATATACTTACTATTGAGAATATTTTTGCACCTAAGGCCTTAAGAAAGACATTAAGCCTATCCAAAACATCATTAAAATGCTATTTACTTATCTTAATATAAACATAGCAATATCATTAACAAAATCGGCATTGAGAAGCTCTTTATTAGGGTATGTGTAGGATCATCATGGAAAAAACAGGCCCTTAAGTGGTGATGAAAATTTAGAAAAATCAAAGTTAGGCAACTTGACATAAAAATTTGAATAAGTTATCTATATTATTTCAAAAATGTGTAAGAATAGATTCTGTAGCAAATTGAATGTAGTTTCTAAACTACTAGGTTTTTTTTTTTTTAAATCTATTTTGAAAATTTGAAATTTCAATGCAATAGCACTTAAATTTTAGGAAAAAAATAAGAAGTAGTCATCATCAAACACCCTAACCACAATAAAATGATAATATTTTTTTATAATATTTTAGATATAAGTAGAGGACTCATGTCCCAATGTGATGCATATTTTTGTAATTTTTTCCAAGTTTAAATAATTAATTATGATTTTATTACAACTTTTAAAAATATAAAAATCATATGTACACCTTAACTTGGTCAAAACTTCATGAAATTCATTTTTTAATCCTATAATATGTGAAGCATAGAATGTGATGCATATTTTGTATTCAAAAAATGTGAATCTGTTTGAAAGCTATAGATGTTTTTTAATTAGCCTATCAATCAAGAATTTAGTTATAATTCAAATAGAAAATGAATAATAATTATTTATTAAATTCAAAGTAAAGCATAATTTATATTAGTGGAAAGTTGAGAATCTCCTTTAAAAACCCTTTTCGTTTTATCAATTTTGGATAAATAAAAAGTCATCAGCCACATACCCTACACATACCCATCATATCGCCACTTTTTGGCCCATCATGATCCTACACATGCCCATTACACTAGGTAAACAAATATCTTTGATAGGAGGTCTAAGCATCTTAGTTTCTAAAATCTAATACAAGGCATCAACAAAAATAGCAAACAAAGTAGGGGCCAAAGGACACCCTTTCCTAATATATGTTTGAAGAAAAAAATGTATAATCAAAGAACCATTAACATCAATTTGGGTGGAAGCATCCTTAAATAGAACTTTAACCTATTTGCAAAGGAGATCCAAATATCTAAAATCTTACAAAACTTCAATAATAAAATCCTATTCCCCCAATTCATAAGCTTTTTCAAAGCCAAGAAGAATCATATAATGACATTCTAAACAAAAAAATTTACCCAATTCAAGCCCTCCTCATTGATTATCAAGTTTTCCAAAATATACCTTCCTTTAATTAACACAATTTAATTTATAGAAACAATATTCCATAGAATATCAATCAATCTAAGAGTTAAATCTTAGAAATAATTTTGTAAGAAACATTGAGAAGGGTGTTAGGTCTCTATCAGGGAAAACTTTAAGAAACCCCCCCCTCGGAGAAGCTGTAAAATCCTGGCGAATATTTCATACTTCCCCCAAAAAATATTAATTTTAGAGGCAAATTTTTTCTTTTTTCGTGAAAAAAAAATAATCCCCATGGGCGAATCTTTTGTAATCGCTAGAAGTCTGTGGAAAATCCTGGTGAATTGCAATTTTTTTAAAACCACTAAAATATTTTCATTGGCGATTAAAATCTATTTTCAAACCAATAAAATATTTCCATTGGCGAATTAAACCTATATTCAAACCAGAAAAAATAATTTTCTTGGCGATTT
>VDFB02000015.1:134509904-134575417 GCA_007258455.2 Sequoia sempervirens | reverse complement strand
AATCAAGTTCCAACATATTGACCTATGAGTAGTGAAAATATTATTAAAGCCCTTACAAAAGCTTATTTACTTTTAACTATTAGTGTTTTATAGTTGCGGGAGGTATTTCCCTAAGCTAAAATTAAACAAAGGAAAGTCGGACCATCATGTTTTAATAAATAAAATATTATAATTGCTAGGTCAGCTCTAGAGTGAGCTCGCCTATTCTTGTATATATATGAGAAGGCGTCTCCACATTAAGCATCAATTCAATCCATTCCAATTCGAATTTCTTCAACAGCAGGTCTACTTTCAAGAGCAGCAGATTTGCTTCAAGGAGAAGTGATTATTATTTTGTGTATTCAAGGAAATCACACTATCTTCAAGTGCAGATTCATTGTATGAGATTCGGCCTTGTTAGGGCCTGATTTTGAGTGTTTTTCCTACACTTATTTATTCTAATTTATAAGAGAATATTTTGTTGGGTTTTTCTCCCTTGAGTAGGAGGTTTTCCCAAGGTAAATTTGGTGTTCATTGTTCTTTGTGCTGTATCTTCTGCTTATTTGCATTTTTGATCCTAAAACTAACATTCTGGGAAGACTCAAGATCACAGCCCGTGTTCATTCTGGCAATGGTGTCGTCGTGATATCCTTCTTAATGTCGTTTGGCAGAATTTGGAATTATGTTGTTTGGAAGTTATCGGGCTATGCTTCACATCAAGAAAAACCACAAATGTTGTAAACACGTCGGCGAAAATCATTGGGTTTATATAAGTGTATGAAGCAAAATCTTACAGGAGGAGCATGGGTTATTATATATTCAGACTATCATTGTCGTCAATGGCAAAATCTTACTAGGATTGTATCTATAGTGGCGTTGATATCTGAAATATGAATTCATTACTTGTTCATTGAAGGTACCTCTTCTATGCTAGATGGATTCCTAAATGCAGGGGTTTATGTTGATAGGCACTTGTTCCCATTATTGTTGAAGCTGCTTGGTCATTTTGCTGCTTGGCGGAGGATCGAGGACATTCATCAGAGTCACTAGCATCTCACTATCACTAATTCTTGTGATATCGCATTCATTATTCTTGTAATCAGAACGCGATTATTGTTGATACTGGACATTTATTAAATTGCTATCATATTCTAGCCGGGTATCATAAAAGCACGAGAATAGGACATTCCAGAATTATATGAGTTTATATCAGAGCATTGAGTAATTCAGAAAACACAAAATACACCCAACTTCATGAGTTGTAAAGTTTGAAGATTCGTAATTAACATAATAGTGGCCAGGATTGGACGTGTAAGGTCTTGAAGCTTGTTATCGAATATTGCAAGGGTCAGATTGAAAGGTAACACATCAGTCACCATATATGTCCCTAGTGTCTCTTTGTGGATGATTCTATTGCAAACAAGTCTTTGCTAAAGATAACCAGGACTTGAGTCTTGAGTCTTCAAGAAATAAAGAGTAGTATGGTTCTCCATCAAAATTTTCTGCTATGTTGTTTTGGGCAGTTAGGTGTATGAAATAGCTAGGATCAAGAAATAATATAGAATATAAATGTTCTAGTTATTGCTGAAACTGTTAAAAGATTGATTATATTCTCTAAACTGTGCATTGAAAGCTAGAATACTCTTGATATCCATCGAGCATTTGGAATTGTGGGCTCTTATGTTTGTAGTTTTGGCAATTACATGTCTCATTGTGGCACCTACACAGATGTATTTCTTTTCCATTGTTGGTGGCAGGTTAGTGCAACGTATTCGATCAATGACTTTTTCCAAAGTAATTCACCAGGGGATTGGATGGTTTGATGACAATGAAAATTCAAGTGGTGCAATAAGTGCAAGATTATTAACAAATGTTGTAGTTGTGTATAGCCTAGTGGAAGATGCATTATCACTTGTTCTTCAAAATATAGCAACCATCATTGTTGGGATTGTCATATCTTTTACATCCAACTGGCAACTAGCACTGTTGATATTGGTTTTAATACCTCTTCTAGGTCTTGAAGGATATGTGCAAGTGAATTTTATGCAGGGTTTCACTGTTGATGCAAAGGTGGTTTATGAGGAAGCCAGTCAAGTGGCAAATGATGTTGTTGGAAGCATTCAAACTGTTGCCTCCTTTTGTGTAAAGAATAAGGTTATCAATCTGTATAATGAAAAATGTGCTACTCCCATGAAAAGTGGAGTCAAGTAGGGAATTATAGTAGAATATAGTTGTCGGGAGGAGAAAAATGGCTACAACTAAATCAACAAAGATAAGTTCTATTATTTATCATACCTTTAATTGTTCTATCTAATGATATTTTCTAGATGACTACTTGCTTCATTTGTATTGAGGTAGTTTGATTTTATGAACTATTATTAATCTCTTTAAAATGTAGGATGAATCGAGGAGCAAAAGGATGTTGGATTATTTGAAGATATATTGAAGACCTCATTATTTGAGGTGATCGTTCTTGGAGATTAGTCAATAAGGAGCAGGAGGCTCCTATGGATGTAGAATCATCCCTTGATTACACTCCTACCATTCAGAGGGAGTTAAATTTCAAACACGAGTTGAGATCATGTCTAGGAAGAGGATTTAAGGTTCTAAAGATCAGTCAATGGAGGGGAGTTCACTTTCAAAGGATTTCTTTACAATCTTTGTATTGAGGCAAGGATCAAGAGGGAGTTATGTGTTCAACAAAATGGAGTCCCATGTCTTGAGGAACTAGAGTGATTCACTAAGAAGAAGTGAAGGTGTCAGCTAAGTGGGTTGCAGTGTTGCAAGGCTAGGTGCTAAGTCCTTGGAAGACCTCTTCAGCTGTAGAGAATAGAATTGCACAAGGTGATCAACCTTGTTTTGACATTGGTAGTACTGCAAACCTATTCAAAATAGGGTGATCTAGGATGAGGTCGAGGAGGACAGTCCTAGACTCTCGCAAGTCAGTAGTGCTGCAAGTGTGTGTTGGAAACCATTCCTCTAAGGAAAGTATTGTAGGCAATCTTAGATGAGGAGGTCAGAAGGTTGATGCAGGTACTTGGAGCTCTAGAGAGAGTCACAATGTCATTAAGATTTGTTGTAATGTATATTTCTCTGAGATGGAGAAATATGAGGTGAAATTCCTTGTAATGTATATTTCTTTGAGACAGAGAAATATGAGGTGAAATCCCTTGTACCGTATATTTCTTTGAGATGGAGAAATATGAGGTGAAATCCCTTATAGCGTATATTTCTCTGAGATGAAGAAATATGAGGTGAAAGCCCTTGTAGTGTATATTTCTCTGAGACTGAGAAATATGAGGTGAAATCCCTTGTAGTGTATATTTCTCTGAGACTGACAAATATGAGGTGAAAGCCCTTGTAGTGTATATTTCTCTAAGACTGAGAAATATGAGGTGCAAGCACTTGTAGTGTATATTTCTTTGAGACTGAGAAATATGAGGTGCAAGCCCTTGTATAGATCACATCTCTGAGATTGAGCTTTTTTTTCCACAATTGGGTGTAGCCATTGTGGACGTCATGTTGAGAGACTCCATGATGAGGATATTTGAGAATACCTCCCTAGCTAAGAGGGAGTGTTAGTTTTTTATAGTTGTGGGAGGTATTTCCCTAAGATAAAATAAAACAAAGGAAGGTCGCCCTATCATGTTTTTATAAAGAAAATATTATAATTTCTAGGTCGGCTCTACAGTGAGCTCGCCTAGTCTTGTATATATATGAGAAGGTGTCTCCACATTAAGAATCAATTCAATCAATTCCAATTTGAATTTCTTCAGTAATAGGTCTACTTTCAAGAGTAGCAGATTTGCTTCAAGGAGAAGTGATTATTATTTTGTGTATTCAAGGAAAACACACTATCTTCAAGTGCAAATTCATTGTATGAGATTCGGCTTTGCTAGGGCTTGATTTTGAGAGCTATTCTTGCACTTATTTATTTTGATTTATAAGAGAATATTTTGTTGGGTTTTTCTTCCTCGAGTAGGAGGGTTTGCCCAGGGTAAATTTGGTGTTCATTGTTCTCTGTGTTGTATCTTTTGCTTATTTGCATTTCTGATCCTAAAACTAACATTAACCAAATGCTTAACACTTGAACCCATAGTCTCCAAATGTTACTAAACATATTAGACCCAAAAGGTAAAATAAAAAATTTACCAAATAATATATCATGAGGATGTGACTTAGTTGCCCAGTTTTTACTTTTAATAGGCTTGAAAAGAAAAATATTTATTCTAACTAAAACTTTTTATTATCACTTTGTGCCACTTGGTGGTACTTGCAAAATTTTACATATTTGTGGCATTTTGGTCTTTTGAATTTTTGAAGAAACCTTTAATTGTGCAAAGAGGATTGTGAAAATCATGTATTAGGGCCTCTTAAACCCTATGCTATGTTCAGAACCCTAGTTCTAGGCAACACTGCAGTTACTTTTGTTTTAATATTTTGTTGACTCCCTATATCCAGTTGTTCTGCCTCTTAAGTCATGACTTAAGGGTTGTTTTTTCATGTGTTTATCAACACCCCTTTCCTAAGTTAACGATTAGGCTCGTAGTCTAAAAGGATTTATCAAATTCCTAAAGTCTCATGTCCACATCCTCATATTTTATTAACCTATTGGCCCCTTCATTCCCTAGTAAATGTAAGTTGTTTTTTAAGGTATGTGCATCAAATGTCTTTAAGTATCACAAAAGCTCTTCATTTCGCAAGGCCTTTTCCTTTGATACTTTTTCCCTCATGAGTTAGCAAAAGGCTGACATGTATTGGATCACATGTTAATTTTCATCGTGGAAGCTAAAGCCTTTGCAAGGCGATGGTGGTCTGACTTGTTTCTTCCCCTAACACCTCAAAATGCTACCAAGTGTCATCACTGTGTTGTTCCATGAAAATTTTTGCTATCGACGAAGCTTTATTTTTCATCTCTTGCTCTCGCAAGTCCCTAAAATGTCGCCATGTGTCAAGATTCTACAAACCAGCAGGCTCTCTTTCTACTTTCCCCACCATCTTTACAAACTTGCAAAAATGTGACATCTTTCATTTTTTTGATTGTAATGCTTTTGTTCTTTGCACCATGGTTCTGAGTCTTCAATGCATAAGAATAATTTGCTAACCTTAAGCCATTCAAGTCTTGACATGTTTTTTCTCTCATTGGAGAGTATGGCTTCTTTACACTACATTTCATCAAAGGAATTTCAAATAACTTATGTGGTGATCCTTAATGGGTTTGCATTGACCATTGATCTCATTTCAAAGCGCTCACATCAACGGTCCATATTTGAAGTGGAAAACGGTTGCCCATTGGTCATGTGTTTAAGCCTATTCAAGCCATTGGTGGCGGGGGTGATATGAATTTATCATATTTCCAAGGGTACAAGTTTAATTGCCTTAGTCTTCATTGCTCAAATCATGTAGACAAAGTATCAGATCTAATTACTAACGATTCTGAAATGAGCTATAGTTTTTAGTGCCATTCTTAGATTGCATGATAATCTTCACACCAATTAGGTGTTGCAAAATTGGAAGTGACGATAATTTGGCATAGTGAAATGATGAAAAATAGGTTTTAGGGAAAAGGGGGTTCACCAATTTGATAATGTAAAACCTATCTTCCTCTATTTCATTAGCAAATGAGATCCACACTAATAATTTCCTTACAACCCTTAGGTGAGTCAACTAAAGGTGTGAATCTATAGATTTCCTTATGCTTGAAGGACAGGGATCAAGGTCAAACAACACTTTGGGGAGAAAAACTAAAAATAGTAAACTAACACCAAAATGCAATTTAACACTTGGAATAACAAGATTAAACTCAATACTAACAGAACCTACAATCAGATTGTAGATCAGAGAAGGGTACATTTGGTTGTACCCTTCGCCAAAAGTCAATTCCTGAAGTAGTTGATTTGGGACTCATTTTCCCATGGGTGAAGGGGTCCTTTATTAGGGATTTTTTGCAACTTTTGGGAGCCTCTAGTACTATCTCTATACTTCTAAATTCTTCAAGTTTCAATGTCAAAAATTCAAAAATAAATTTTGTAGATGAGTTTTCATAAGAAAACAACTTTGACAACTTCCTCAATTTTTCTCTTCAAAATATCTTTAAGATTTTTTCCACCTAAATCTGCAATCACAAATCAAGAGGGAAAAATATTTCGTTTTTGGTGAATGGGGGCTTTCCTTTGGTCAAACCCTTTTTTGGTAATCAAACCTTGAAATGAAATGAAGAATGAACAAAGCAATGTTACCACTCAACAAACCCTTGAATAAACCTTGGAATATAAGTCTGCAACTTGCATGAAATGGCTTCAATGGATGTGGATATTGAACCTTGAATCTTGCTTGAAATATTGAATTTGAATTTTTGAATGGATCGTGAAACCTATGTAACATTCCAACCGTTCACTGAAGTAAATTTTCCTAAGTTTTCACTGTGCAAGTAAATAAACTATGTAACAAGCCATTGCAATAAAAAAATTATTTTCTTTATTGAGAACAAATCAACTAAGATTCCATAACAATATACAAGAAGGATTCCATTTTAATATAATGATTTCACAAATTACAATTTTTCAAGAATGTGCACAATTACATGCATAGCTCAACTGAGTTTCAAAGCAATAGATATAGATGGTCCAGGATCTTTCTTTCAAAACCTTGGTCTTATGTTGCCTGCTGAGGAGGAGAAGCATCACTCAAACACATTTCCACCAACCACAAACTCATATGTGGTCCCCTGCACATCTATCATATGATAGATGGCCCTACCCTTCAATGAAGAGATTGGTTGAGGAACCTCATACGAAAACCACATAAAGCCTAGTGTTGTTCCCTACATGAATAGAACTTGTAACCCTACAATCTACAACTAGCATGCACTACATGGACATGGTGAACTGATAGTGGAGATAAAGGCAATCACACTACTTTGGCCAAAGTGTTCTCACTCAGTACTTCGAGTGATGGTCATTTATCCACTTACACTACTTAAGCTCATTTTGACTTAAGGCTACTATATTCTATGCATAGGTAATCCATCCCATTGGTAATATTTAACCCCATAATTAACCTATCATTGATCTTACATACCCTAGGGTACTTCTACTCTTTAAAGCATGTATAAAAATTTTAGGTCCCTTCATTGGACTAACAATCCTAGGAGTAACCCACTAGCTATCTATTATAATAAAATAACCTAGCTATGAGTAACCCTTAAGCTACCCTTATTTAATTATATCTAGTATATTAATACCTTATGAAAAAAAATTCCTCCTATTATGGAGTAACTACAAGCGCTTCACAAAACAACATAAACAACTTCTATTTTCCTTTCAAAGCAAACACTATTTTTCCCTAATGCAAGTAATCTCAATAGACTAAATAAAGCATTCAAGAATCAATATTTTATAAACTAAGACAATTAAAGGAAGATTTATTCCCATGCCTATAACTCACTTATCCAATTGATCGAATGATGCACAGCTTCCCAATTTCAGCCACTAGCTTTACTTTGACTTCAAAAGAAATGCCTCTACAAATTCTTCCCTCAAGTTGATAATATACTTCACTCTAAATACTCAAAGCTCTCTCACAATACTCAAAATAAACTTGTAGAATAAGGAAAATCAGAACTATGGAATAGAATGCAATAGAATGTGTATTAAATGGAGAGCAAAAGGCATCCCATTCTAGAGAGATTGCTTCTCTATTTATATAGCAACAAGGAGACTCCCTAGCCTACAGAAAAGGCATGCCAATTAACAGCAGCATCCATGCAAACCAACTCACTCAACTTAGCTAAAAGGTGGTGCATAAGCAAAGAGTATACTCAGCATAAAATGTTATAGATCGACCTCTTTAGCTGACAACAATAGATGACTATTTCAAAAAACACATAATCAAAAGGTGACATTCAAATTGCTCTCAAATTGTACTTCTCTAGCAATCAGAACTTCACAATATGGCACCAAGAAAGCAACCATTCACCTATAATTTTGGTACAACCTTCCTCTTTGAATTAGTCTTTTCTCAAAATGCAACACTTGCATATAGTCATCTAAGTCTATGACTAGTTATTTTATCTCATAAACCAGCTTTGACTAA
Source organism: Sequoia sempervirens (assembly GCA_007258455.2). NCBI lineage: Eukaryota > Viridiplantae > Streptophyta > Pinopsida > Cupressales > Cupressaceae > Sequoia > Sequoia sempervirens. The sequence goes on along the minus strand of VDFB02000015.1, from coordinate 134,567,344 downwards.
TTCATCAACTTGTTGTAACTTATCCTTTCATTTATGCACTTGCATTTACTTGCTATTGATATTTATTCCATGATAAGGCATCTCACGTATTTTTAGTTTACTAAGTCAAAGATATTCCAACTCAAAGCATCGACTAATTCTTACTTTCCAAATCGACTTAATTTCTTTGAATTATATTGCATATAATTCGACCTTTATACATTGCCAATATGTATTATATATTCGGCCTATGTTTATATTAATAAATCAACCTCAAAGAATTGTATAAGTTAATAAATTCTCAAGCATTTAATATTATTTAAATATATATTCATATATTTACATGTACATATATATAGGTATATCAACACATATATATGTATATATATATATATATATATCTTATGCCAATAAAGTATGTATACATTCAACATACAAATGAATACAAACAAGATGTCATTTACATAGTAATAACAATTATATCGATTGTCTGTGTATATATATATATATATATTCCACTCTATGTACGTATCTTGTATTGTGTGTATGCATATGTCGATACATTCATATTGGAATATCCATTTTCCAATCATACGTGTGTATTGATACATATATACGAATGGATATAGGGTAAGTTAGAAGTTGGAGTCCGCGAAGCGTGGAAGTTTACCTTAGGCAAAAAATGGGATCCCACTTTTTAATAAACGGGATTCTGTTTATTAAAAAGCGGGATCCTGTTTATTAAAAAGCGGGATCCCGTTTTCATTTTTGAAAATTTTCAAAACGGGATCCCGTTTGAAAATTTTCCAAAAACGGAAATTTCCAAAAATAGATTTTTAAAAAGATCCTGTTTGAAAAATTTCCAAAATGGAAACTTCTATTTTGAAAATTTATTTTAGAAAGTTTTCAAAACGGGATCCCATTTTGAAACTTTCCATTTTGGAAATTTCCGTTTTTAAGAATTTCAAAACGGGATCCCGTTTCATAGAACTATAAAAAATGGCATTTTTATGAAACGGGATCCCGTTTTGAAACGAGATCTCGTTTTTAATGAAACGGGATCCCGTTTTTTAAATTATGAATTTTTGAGCAGGTTTTTTGGCTTGTTTTTTGGTTCGGGAAATGGCTTGGGGACCGAACCTAAGCTTTGGACCTGGTTTGACCTGCAACTTGAAGGTCCTGTTAATGTCATAGGAAAATAATGACTTTGGACATATGTTTGAAGACCTATTTTGCAAATTTTTTATGAAATTAAAACCCATTATAGATGAGACAGTGCAGATTCCAAATATGTAATTTTTTTAATAATTTGATTATTTTTTCTATTTTTCAATTAATTTCTAATGAAACTAGTCCATAAACTTGAATTATCAGGTTTTTTAGTATTTTAATAACTTTTGATCAACATAAAATTTTGATGAACGGATTGCACGAGAGCAAAATTTAGACAATTCTTTTCAGTTAAAAAAAAAAAAAATCAAAAAATGATAAGTTTAGGTCATCTTATGCGTGTCGTACACGACGATTTTTCAAAATGACAAATATGCCTAATAAATATTTAATAAAAAAAAAATATTCAATAAAAAATTATAAAAAAATATTAAAAGCAAGCTTTAGTGAGTCACAAACTTTTCCCAAAAGGATTTAGAAAAATATTATAATTTAGGTCAAAATAATGGATATCACATTATGGTATGGTATATAAAAATGTACTTTTACATTGGTTTTTAAAACGCCTATGAAAAGTTAATTTTACATCTAGGTATTTATTATAATTACATATACAAACTAGATATATATATATACATATATATATATATATATATATATATATATATATATTCCTCTATGTACATGTATATGTATGTATACATATATCGATACATTCATATTGGAATATCCATTTTCCAATCATACGTGTGTATTGATACATATATACAAATGGATATATGTATATTATATATATACACATTCGATTACACACCATAGTCATACACAATTACTATTGCATTGATAAACGCCTACATGTGATATATCTATATATATATACATATACATGTTGTAAGGTCCATTTGATAGTTCCATGCGCATACACAATTTGTTCATAAGTGTGCATAGGTATGTTTACCTATGTACCCTCAGGTACGTGTTCCTTCATGTGTATGGTCTATCATTGACTTGCATATGTGTACATATACATATTCCACGTATGTTCTATTCATCAATACAAGCATAGTAATATAGGAAGGAAATAACAAGCTCAAATAGAAAAACATCATCCAATAATGCACTCAATAGTAAACAAGACCCTTACTAATGCAGACTCATCAAACTAAGGATGATTTACCAACTTCCCTCATAATAACTTGACTCAACCATACTACTATGAGTGTGTGTAAGCTTAGATAGGTTATGTTACTAGTTACTCGAGCAAGATCTTCTCCTAAGTGATACTTCCCCTCCACCTGAAGGAATTGAACATATACCTGCATCCACTAACATATTCCCACGATAGTCAGCTATTCAAAAAAATATGCATTACACATAATACATCTCCATAGTTAGAATATTAATTCAATAACTATCCATTTCACTTATATGCATTTCTTCACATAACATTAAATGAAGTAACATTCATTCATTAGGGCTAAAAACCAAATATTTTAGGGGTGTGAAATGCTATGACTCTTTTTGCTCAATTAGGGTTTTTCACCTAAAGGAAAGAGATAGATCCCACATCAAAATCTAGGTGGTTCATTTGAACTAACGTAAGTATAATGGAAATATGAGTGAAACATGCCTAGATGAGATAAACTAAATGCAAATAACTGATAAAAATTATTGACCATTAAGTGAAAACTATAGGAATGTAACTTGTTGGAAAACACATTGTGATATGCAAAAACACCTAGAAATGAAAGCAAATTGTAACATAATTTGATGAAACTGGAAGTGTGCATTTGAGAGCTTGATGGAGACTGGAAATGACATTTGGAATGGTACTGATGTTGGAAATTTGACCTACTGGGACTCATTCCCCATTCTGGGCGAATTAGTCCCAGATCTAGGAAACTGCTCCAGAGCCCGTTTCAGACAAATGGGTATCCAAAACTACATAAAACCAAAATCAGGCCTGACAGTGGGACTCATTTTCCATCCATGGTGAATTATTCCACTTTTGAATTTCTAAAAATCTAAAGGTAGAAACTGAAGTCTCTGATTTTCACTTCGGCTCCTGATAGGTGTTTGCCTCTGAAAGTTTGATTTTTGAACCTGAAAGTGAATTTTTGTTGATATTTTGACTTGTTCAAAAAGGAGATTCCTTCAAAAACCTTGCAAATTGATCTTCAATGATTTCCAAGCCTCTACGATGCTTAAATATGCAAACATACAAGGTGAGAAGGAGAAATGTTGGATGTTAGGGCATGGGGGTTTGCCTTGGTCAAACCTCTTTTAGGTAATTAAACCAAAATGATGAAAGAATATAATGAAGCATGAAACAATGGATTTAATACCTTGCCATGATGTTTGATCTTGAAATTCTGTGGCAAAACATGAAGAATATACCCTTGAATGTCTTAGGAAGCTATCTTGATGACTTGCAATGATGAAACACTCACTTGCTTGACTTGATAGAGAAGATAGATGATGAATGAATGATAAGAGATGTGTGAATGAGTTAAGAGGTGTAAATTAGGGTTTTGAGACTTGATTTTATAGGAAATTCTCCTAATTTTCCCATAAATTGGACTCCCAAGGCTGACATGAAGAAAAATAAAACTTAAATTCCAAAATTTCTTGCTTCCCAAGGCTGACATGAAAAAAAATAAAACTTAAATTCCAAAATTTCCTGCTCAAAAGTAAAAAATGGCCCAAATGGGACAAATTTGCCACCTTGGGATAATCAGTACCACCTAGCAGGGACTCATTTGCCATAGATGGAGAATTAGTCCTAGAGGGGCCCATTTGCCAGCTGGGTTGTTGGGAGATAAGAAAATCAAGTTTATATAGTGACTTTGTTAGTTATTTCATCAAATTATGCCTCGGGATGCACAATATGGGGTCATAGGGGCCTATTAATGATTATGTGAAGATCAATTAGGGCTCGAGACACAAAATTCAATGTGAAAGTGTGATTAAATGCACTTTACAAGACTAAAATGAGGTCCACATAGCCTAGAAAGGCACCATATCCAATGTGAATGTGTAAAACACATTACAACACTAGGTTAAAGTTAAGTTTGGTTTACAAGCCTTCTAGATTGATGTGAAAATAAATTTTATAATGTTAAATTAAGGGAAGATGGGTTTATTAAGTCTAGAGAGGTGTGAAAGTCTTTTACAACACTTTAAAACACCTTTACAAGACATTGATAAATGCATTTTATTCAATTTGCAAAGGTCCAAGACCTAGTGTGGATGTGTAAAACACATTGCAACACTAAATTAAGTCCAATTTATCATCAATTATTCCCCAAATCAAGCAAGTTTCCTTTTTTCTACAGTATAGAATATTAATTCAATAACTATCCATTTCACTTATATGTATTTCTTCACATAACATTAAATGAAATAACATTCATTCATAATTCATTTGATAGCAAAGTGCAAGCACAATTTATTCATCGTCAGAATACAAATTACATTCACATTTACCCTACATAGTAATAGTAAATAGTCAATACACAATTGGGGTGAAACATACTCCCCCCCTTGTGAATCATCGTCCCCAATGATTTTATGTAGTAACATAAAACAAAAACACAAACAACATATTATTTTTCAAGTACACTTAAATGCATGTTGAATCTCAGCACAGTCCTCCCAAGTAGTAGAGTCTTCTACATACTGGTCCCACAGGACTTTGCACTACAGAAACTCATTGTTACTCAAGTGTAGCTTACGTGTTCCAAGCACCTTGATGGGCTCAAGTGTTACGACTCTGGGTCTTGTCCCTGTAAAGAAGTCCAATCAATCACGTGATTATCACCTAGTATATAGTTCTTTAGGGAGGATACATGGAAGATGTTATGCACTGTAGCAAGAGTTGGTGGCAACACAATTTCATAAGCTACTAGATTTACTTCCTCTAGAATCTCAAAAGGTCCTACATGATGCGGGGCTAACTTGGAAGACTTCCCAAATTTAATGGAACTCATTTGAGGTTTCACTCTCAACAACACCTTGTCACCTATGACAAAATTTTGAGGCCCTCTCTTAGCATCAACATAGCTTTTCTATCTATTGTTAGCTTCAACCAACCTTTGCTTAACAATTTTCACTTGCTCTTCCATTTTATCCAACATCTTTGGACCAAGACTCACTTTATTCTCAAGTTTATCCCAACTTATAGGAGTTTGACACTTTTGACCATGTAACGCTTCGAAAGGAGTCATATTTATCATGGAATGGTAAGAATTTTTGTAAGAAAACTCCACCAAAGGCAAGTAGTCTTCCCACTTGTATTGTTTATCCATGCAATACATTCTAAGTAGGTCTTCCAATACTTGATTCACCCTTTCAGCTTTTCCATCCGTTTTTGAATGATATGCTAAGCTAATATTTAGTTGAATCCCTAGTGCAGAAAACAAGGTTTTCCAAAACCTAGAAGTGACTCATGCATCCCTATTCGAGATAATTTTCTCATGAATCCCATGCAACCTAAGCACTTCTTGCAAAAAATTCCTTGCTATGATAGGTGCTCCATCAGTTAGATTCTTAGGTATGAAATGTGCTACATTGGTAAGCTTATCTACTACCACAAGAAGGGCATTGTGCTTATTCCTTGACATAGGCAATCCTTGCACAAAGTCCATACTTATGACTTGTCATATCCTCTTTGGTATATCATGCAAGTATAACAAGCCTACAGGATGATGATGCTCTGCTTTCACCCTTTGAAATTCAAGACACATAGCTACAAATCTAGCAACATATCCTTTCATCCCCTTCCAAAAATATAACAGCTTCACATCTACCATCATTTTTGTCACTCCAGGGTGTCCAGAGTACGATGCTTCAAGTACTTTCCATACCAAATTTTTTAACTCCTCTACGTCAGGTACATACATTCTCCATTTATATCTAATTAGTCCATTAGGTTCAAAATGAAAACCTTCATACCTAGTAGCTTGTGGATTGCTAGTGAGTGCTTTCCTGACTTGCAAGAAGTACTCATCTTCTTTGCATTTTTGCAACACTTGACCTTTAAAGTTGGTTTGAATCGCCACTATTAAAGAGATATGATGTCTTCGAATCAAGGCATCGACAACCCGATTCTCCTTTCCCTTGATATAACTAATGTTGAAGTCATAATCCGCTATTAACTCCAACCATCTTCTTTATCCAGCATTTCAATTAGATTGAGTGAATAGATACTTCAACCTATGATGATCAGTTTTCATCTCAAAGGATTTCCCTAACAAGTAATGCCTCCACATTTGCAATGTGTGAACCACAATTTCTAATTCCAAATCATGCAATGCATAATTCTTCTCACAAGGTTTTATCTTTCTTGATTCATAAGCAATCACTTTCCCATATTGCATTAACACACCCCTTAATCCCTCCTTGGATGCATCTATGATAATAGTAAAGTTACCTTAAGCATTTGGTACTTTCAAGATCGGTGTAGTAGTCAACTTATCTTTGAGTAGGTCAAAGGCTACTTGGCACTTCTTAGTCCACTCAAATTTCTTCCCTTTCTTCTACAAAGAAGTAATTAGAAAGGAGATCTTCGAGAAGTTTGCAACAAACTTTCTATAATACCCAACTAGACCCATGAAACTTCTTACCTCAGACACATTCTTGGGAATTGTCCACTCAAGCACTACCTTGATCTTAGCTAGATCAATGGAGATTCCATATGCTAAGATCACATGCCCAAGATAATGCACTCTCCTTTGAAAGAAGGTACACTTAGAGAGTTTACCATACAACTTATGTTCTCTTAAACATTGTAGGACTATCTCTAAATGTTTGCAATGATCTTCCTTATCCTTAGAATAAATCAAGATGTCATCTAGAAAAACCAAGATGAACTTATCTAGACAATCCCTAAATACACTATTCATCAGGTTCATAAATGATGTAGGTGCATTCGTTAAACCAAAGGGTAAAACTATGAACTCATAATGTCCATATCTGGTTCTAAATGTAGTATTAAAGATATCTTCATCCTTAATTCTCAACTAGTGATATATATATCTCAAATCTATCTAAGAGAATATGACATCTCCCCTCATTTGATTGAAAATATCATTAATGCATGGCAACAAATACTTGTTCTTTACCGCAGCTTTGTTAAGCATGTGATAATTGATGCACAAATGCAAAGTACCTTATTTTTCACAAAGATGACTGGTGCTGCCCAAGGCAACACACTAGGTCTTATCAACCCCTTAGACAATAATTCATTGAGTTGTTCCTTAAGCTCCATTAGCTTAATTGTTGGCATCCTATATGGCACCTTGGAAATAGGTTCAGACCTTGGAACTATATCTATAGATAAGTCAAATATCCTTTTCGGTGGAAACCTAGGTAACTCATCTGGAAACACATCCAAAAAATTTCTCAGTTTAGGATACTTCTCTATATCTGACATTCATGTTTCATGCATTTCACCATCTTCCATCTCTTGGAAGTTTTGTGACCCAAAGTTATCAAGGTTCTCTTCAAGTTCTTCAATCTTGACTCCAAAGAGTTTGCACCCTTTCTTCTTAGCCCTTAACAATTGTATTGTAGAGATTTGACGAATCTTGACCTCTTTAGGTATCCCTTGAAACTTTACTTGGTTACCAAGATCGTCTAGGAATTCTACAGTTTTGGCATGACAATCTACCTTAGCCCTATGTCTCCATATCCAATTCATACCTAAGATAACCTAAAGGCACAACATAAAGGTTTACTTCTATAGAAAAACAAGGTAGCTCTATCCTAGCCTTGAACAAACATTGTTCATGTTGGAAAGTGTGCCTCAAACTTACTAGCATGAAACTCCTAAAAGAGAAAAATCGGTGAGACCCTCAGAATGTCTTGCCGACTAGTAGCTGTGTTCTAAACTCCTAAAGAGGTCAGGTTGGTGTGACATTGGATCTATCTTGCCGACGGAAGTCATCAGCAAGACATGGGCTATTGGAGTGAGATTCCTAACTTGTTCCAGTGATAGATCTCTTGACGATGGATTGGTTCCTAGTGATCATCGGGGAGACTCTTGGTGACAGAAGACATCAGGGAGATATGAACCTTCAGAGTGAATTTAAGACTCATTCCAATAGTGTTAGTCTCGCTGATGGATTTGTTCATGCTGAATGTTGGGGAGACTCTTGCTGATGGACATATCGGCATGACATGAACTGCCAATGCAACTCCCTGAACTCTTGTCGATGGTGCTGGTCTTGCCGATCGATCTGCACATGATGAACATTGGTGTGACTCTGGCCGATGATACTTGGTCGGGGTGACATGGAGGTTTTATAAGAGTTTTAGTGATAGAGCATGTCTAGCCGATGGATTTTATTCAGTGTGAAAATTGTTGATAAGGACTGTTGGTTTCCTTGTGACATCGGGGAGACTTGAACTATTGGTCTGACTTCTCAGGATGTTGCTGATAGCATTGGTCTTATCGATGGCTCTGTGATCGGGAACTTTGGCATCGGTGAGACACAGTTTGGTGTCTCACCGACATGTGATGCAATTGAACATTTTGACCAAACGACTATCCTACGTGGTCTATTTTGGACCAATGAGAGAAGTAGAAGGAGAATCGTTGGTAGTTGAACTGTTGTGACCATTCTTGTGTGGAAGATCAACATACCATGAACTAAGATGTTTTCTCTGTAATGGTCGATGATGATGAACAGTTCGGTGGTGAAAAGAGTTGTTCGATTGAACATGAATTGATCAGTGTGTGAATTTATTTCTAAGAGCATTGTAATAGTGATGTTTTGTGCAAGGTTGATCATGGAAATGTTGTTGCTGTAAATTTGACATTTGAAAGTGAAGTATGTTCTCTGTATGTAATTATGTTTACTGTAATACAAAGAGGCTTTACTTGGTGTGGTGGGTTTTTTTCCCATAAGGGTTTTCCCACGTAATTTTGGTGTCCAATTGTGTATGTGTTTATTTCTCTATTCTGTTATTCTTTTCATGTGTATCTTATTAAACTGTAATTGCAAAATTTAAAGTCATATCTGCATTCTTCCCTAAGGTTTTGGCATTAGGAGAGTTTGTTCCACATCTTATCTTTCCTTATAGTTCCACCTTTGCTCTTGTTTGGTTTTTTGTGTCAATTCTGTTCAGTGGGAGCCTTGTAAAAATCTGGTAATTTAAATTACAGTTTAAGATGGCAAGCACATCAGGAAAGATTGAATTTGAGAAATTCAATGGCAACAATTTTGAGTTGTGGAAACTCAAAATGGAAGCTCTGTTGGTTGATCGTGATCTTTGGTTTGTTGTGTCTGGAACGAAACTTGTAGGCATGAAGCAAGAGGATTGGGACCTTGCAGATCGAAAATCAAAGGGGTTGATAATGCTCTATCTGGCAGACTCTGTTCTTCTAAACGTTCATGAAGAAAGGATTGCATCTTCTTTGTGGAAAAGACTAGGATCTATTTATCAGGGAAAGTCCTTGGTGAATAATTTGTTCTTGAGGAAATGCAGGAAGGAGCGTCTATTGCTGATCATTTGAATGCTTTCAACATGTTGATTGCTAAGTTAGCATCTGTGGGTGTGAAGATTGATGAAGACTATCGTTGTATGCTATTGTTATGTTCTTTGTTGGATTCTTGGGATCACTTGGTGATGGCTATTGCGAGTATGACATCCACTTTTAAGATGGAAGATGTTGTTGCTTCTTTGTTATTAGAAGAGATGAGAAGAAAATATTCTGAGATGGAGAAGGAGGCTCTTGTTGTTCGTGGAAGATTGAAAGAAAAAGGCAAGGAGAAGGACAAGAAGTCCAAATCGAAATTAGAAGGGAAATCAAAGTCTCCTAGTAAGAAGTCCAAGGTGAAGTGCTGGAATTTTGGGTAGCCTGGTCATGTCTGAAAGGATTGCAAAGAGGAGAAAAAGAAGAAGAAGAAGAACTCTTTTGACAATGATTCTTCTCAAAGTGATGCAGATGCTTTCATTGCAGCCTTGGCAACTCAGGCATTAGATGATGTCTGGCTGATTGATTCTGAAGCATCTTTCCACATGACATCTCATAGAGACTGGTTCACTAAGTATGAAAAATATGATGGTGGAAGGGTGTATTTGGCAAGCAATTCATCTTTGGAAATAGTTGGTCGTGGAAGAGTAAGAATTTAGTTCGCTAATGGAAGAGTGAAGGGAATCAATGATGTAATGCATATACCAGGTCTAGATCGAAATTTACTTTTTGTTACTAAGTTGAACGATGTTGGAGTGCAAATCACATTCTCTATAAAAAGGTTGCAAAATGACTAGAGGCTCATTGGTGCTAGCTAGGGGTGCTCGTATTAGTACTTTGTATAAGCTGGACGCACTTGTTGTGTAATGCAATAGTGTCTCTTCAAAGTCACAAAAGGCTACTCATGGAGAAAGGGAGGAAAAAGTTCCTAACAGTGCAAACTCTATGGAAGTTAAACTTCCAGTAGAAAAGACTATGCTTTGGCATCATAGGCTTGGCCACATTAGAGAAAAAGGTTTAAAAACTTTGAAAAATAAAAACTTGGTTGAGGGGCTTGATGATTGTAACCTCGAATTTGAATTTTGTGAACATTGTATATATGGTAAACAACACCATGTTTCATTTTACTCCAGTCCTCATAAATCTTCTAGTTTACTTGATTACATACATTCTAATGTTTTTGGTCCAGTAAATATTCCTTCTTTGTCAAAATTAAGATATTATGTATCATTCATTGATGATAATTCAAGAAGGGAATTTGTTTATTTTTTGAAAAGTAAATCAAAAGTATTCAATAATTTTAAGGAATTTAAAAACCTTGTGGAAAATCAGACTGGAAAAATAATAAAATTTTTAAGGACTAACAATGGTGGTGTGTTTTGTTCTGATGAGTTCGAAAGGTACTATAAAGATCATGGAATTAAAATACATAAAACTACACCCTATACTCCGCAGCAAAATGGAGTTGTTGAAAGGTTCAACAGGATAGTGATGGAAAGAGCACAGAGTATGTTGAGCAGTGTTAGCTTGGAGGAGAAATTCTAGGCTAAGGCAGTTGCAACAACATGTTATTTAATAAATCATTCTCCTAATTCTGCTCTTGTTGAGAAAACACATTTGGAAGCATGGTCTGGAAAGAAGCCCTCTCTAAGACACATTTGTGTCTTTGGTTGTGAGGCATATGCATATGTGTCGAATGAAAAAAGATCTAAATTGGAAAACAAGGCTATTAAATGTATTTGTATTGGTTATAGTGTTGGCATAAAAGGATACAAGCTTTGGAATCCTGAATACAGAGAAGTTTTTGTACAAAAGGAGTGTTATTTTTCATGAGCTGAAGCCTTCTACTTTGGATTTGGAGTCAGAGACAAAATCAGAAAATAAAAAGGATGTAGTTGAAATTCCTCCGACACCAGATAAAGAGGAATTGAAAATTCAAAATGTACCTGAAACTGAGGAGAGCTCAAGTAGTTCTAAGAGTTTTGAAGAAGAAGGACAACCTCAACCTCAGCCCGTGAGGAGGTCAACACATGAAAGAAAGCAACCTGATAGGTATGGGTTTTCTATGTTAGATTCTACTTGTGCCTATGCTTTAATTTCTAGCACTGATGAGCCTAGGATTGTCAAAGAGACAATTAGAATGCCTGATTCAAACTCTTGATTGGAAGCCATGAATGAAGAAATGGCATGATTAGAAAAGAATAACACTTGGAGTTTTGTGCCCTTGCCTGAAGGCAGAAAAGTTGTTGGTTGCAAATGGGTATTTAAAAAGAAAATAGGTCTGGATGGCAGTGTGGAAAAGTATAAGGCCAGGTTGGTTGCGAAGGGATATTCCCAGGTAGAGGGAATTGATTATGGAGAAATTTTTTCTCCTATAGCTAAGCTAACATCTATCAAATTTCTTTTGTCACTTGTAGCAGCGTATGACTTAGAGATTGAACAGATGGATGTGAAGACAACATTTCTTCATGGTGATCTTGAAGAAGAAATTTATATGTCCCAACCTAAGCACTTTGTGGAAAAAGGTAAAGAAAATCCGGTTTGCAAGTTGAAAAAATCTTTGTATGGATTAAAACAATCTCCTAGAATGTGGTACCAGAAGTTTGACACATTTTTTTTGTCATTGGGATTTGTAAGATCGAAATATGGTCATTGTGTGTACTTCAAAGCTGAAAATGATCATGTTCTTATTATTGCTCTCTATGTTGATGATATGTTGTTCATAGGCAATAGTAAGTTAATGATTTCTGATCTAAAATCTTAGTTGTCTACAAAGTTTAAAATAAAAGATCTTGGTGCAGCTAGGTATATTCTGGAATGGAAATAACCAGGGACAAAAAATAGTAGAAAATTTTGGCTCAGCCAAAGTAAGTATATTAATACTGTTCTAAAGAGATTTTGTATGACTGATTGCAAGCAGCTAGTTGTTTCAGTTTTGTAGGGAACAAAACTATCTGTTGAAGATTGTCCAAAATCACCTACTAAGATGGAGGACATGACCAAAGTGCCTTATACTAGTGCAGTTGGTAGTTTAATGTATGTAATGGTCTGTACAAGGCCACACATTGCCCAAGTAGTGTGAATACTTAGTCGTTTTATGGCGAATCCTGGAAGGGCACATTGGGATGTTCTGAAAAGAGTGTTTAGATATCTGAAGGGAACTTCAGAATATGCTTTGTGTTACCATGGAAATTTGGTTGAATCACATAGGAATCTTAGCATTCAAGGGTATGTGGATTCTGATTGGACAGGGGAAGATCCACCAGTGGATATATTTTCATGATGAATGGTGGTGCAGTTAGTTGGATAAGTAAGCGGCAGGTTGCAGTTGCTTTGTCCACTATAGAGGCAAAATACATGGCAGCTACACACTCCTGTAAAGAAGCAATCTGGTTAAAACATTTGTGTTCTAACATTGGGTTTGATGCAGGGAAAATTACAATTTACGATGACAGTCAGAGTGCTATTTGTCTAGCAAAAAATCCTACTTTCCATGCTAGGATGAAACATATTGATGTGCAATATCATTTTGTACGAGATATGATGGAGGATGGAAATGTCTTTTTAGAAAAAGTGGATACTCTAGAAAATGTTGCAGATGCTTTGACAAAACTAGTGAGGACAGACAAGTACAAGTGATGTGCCAGTTTGATGGGCCTTGGTGCCCATGAATTTAAGTAGTTTTGTTGTGCTCTGGAGGTGTCAGTAAGATCTTCGTCAAGTGGGAGATTGTTGGAAAGTGTGCCTAAAACTTACTAACATGAAACTCCTAAAAGGGAAAAATCAGTGAGACCCTCAGAATGTCTTGTCGACTAGTAGCTATGTTCTAAACTCCTGAAGAGGTCAGGTTGGCACGACATTAGATCTGTCTTGCCGATAGAAGTCATCAACAAGACATGGGCTATCAGAGTGAGATTCCTAACTTGTTCCAGTGATAGATCTCTTGCTGATGGGTTGGCTCCTAGTGATCATCAGGGAGACTCTTGGTGACAGAAGACATCAGGGAGATATGAACCTTTGGATTGAATTTAAGACTCATTCTAATAGTGCTAGTCTCACCGATGGATTTGATCATGTTGAATGTCGAGGAGACATGAACTGTCGATGCAACTTCCTGAACTCTTGCCGATGGTGCTAGTCTTTTTGATAGATCTACACGTGATGAACATCGGTGTGACTCTGGCTGATGATACTTGGTCACGGTGACATGAAGGTTCTATAAGATTCTTAGCGATAGAGCATGTCTGGCCTATGGATTTTCTTTGGTGTGACTCTTGCCAATAAGGATAGTTGGTTTCCTTGTGACATTGGGGAGACTTGAACTATTGGTCTGACTTCTCAGGATGTTTCCAATAGCATTGATCTTGCCGATGGATCTGTGATCAGGAATTTTGGCATCGGTGAGACCCGGTCTGGTGTCTCACCGACATGCAATGCAATTGAACATTTTGACCAAACGACTGTCCTACGTGGTCTGTTTTGGACCAATGAGAGAAGCAAAAGGAGAACCGTTGGTAGTTGAATTTTTGTGACCGTTCTTGTGTGGAAGATCAACAGACCATGAACTAAGAGGTTTTCTCTGTAACAGTCGATGATGATGAACAGTTCGGTGGTGAAAAGAGTTGTTAGATTGAACACAAATTCATCAGTGTGTGAATTTATTTATGAGAGAATTGTAACAGTGATGTTTTGTGCAAGGTTGATCAGGGAAATGTTGTTGCTGTAACTTTAACATCTGAAAATGAAGTCTATTCTCTGTATGTAATTTTGTTTACTGTAATACAAAGAGGCTTTACTTGGTGTGGTGGGTTTTTCTCCTGTAAGGGTTTTCTCACATAAATCTGGTGTCTAATTGTGTATGTGTTTATTTATCTATTTTGTTATTCTTTTCATGTGTATCTTATTGAACTACAATTGCAAAATTTAAAGTCATATCTACATTCTTCCTTGAAATTTTGGCATTAGGAGAGTTTGTTCTGCATCTTATCTTTCCTTACAGTTCCACCTTTGTTGTTGTCTGGTTTGCATACTCTACATCCCAAGACATTGCCATGTATCTAGACTTTCTAGATAATTGCTTAGCTATTCTAGGTGAAATGAAATTCTCAGTTGCACCAATATCTATAAGTACAAAAATGGGTAAGCCAAACAAAATACCTGGAATTTCAATTGGAGTCACTTGATACTCTGCTTGGTGATCATCCACAACTACATGTATCTTTTGCTGGAACATTGCTTGCTAGATAGGTACTGGATTACCATAAGATCGCGACTAGGAAGACCTATTGGGACATTCTCTAGCATAGTGCTCTCCTCCACATGTAAAGCATCCAATATTCGGTCCTCTCTTCCTTGAGGTTTCTATAGATTTACTAGTGTTTCCACCAACATTGTTGGTATTCCCACCATTGGAACCATTCCTCTTTTGTTCCCTTTTTCATTATTTTCCACCATTAGGGGATCCTTTTTCCCCTTGCTTGGGTACACTCTAGACAACTTCCACCTTCTTTGTAGTTGGCTTGTCTTGAACTCCTGTAACCTTCTTACAGTCTCTTTTTTCCTAATGGGTGGAGACAGCTTTGAGCTTATGCTCCTGTTTAACTACTTTCTCATACACAAGATCCATAGTTGTTGGACCGTACACATCCACCTCTCCTCTGATCTAAATGTTAAGCCCCATGATAAACTTTCTTATGTGGAAGTTTTCATCTTGTTGGTACATAGGAACATAATGTAGAAGTTGAGTAAACTTCTCCCAATACTCATTGACTGTCATATTACCTTGTCCCAAACTCTGAAAATCTATGAGCTTTTGGTCAAAGTAGAGTTGGGGCAACCATCTCTTACAAAAAATATCAATAAATTCACCCCATGTTAGTTTCCATGAGTTGATAATTGAGTTTCATCTTTTTATTTATCCACCAGTTAGAGGCTTCTCTTGCTAACTAGTATGTGCCCCATGCGGCTTTGGTGACCTCAATGTAATTTCCATAGTTAGAATATTAATTCAATAACTATCCATTTCACTTATATGCATTTCTTTACATAACATTAAATGAAATAACATTCATTCATAATTCATTTGATAACAAAGTGAAAGAAAAATATTTTCATCTTCAGAATACAAATTCCAGTCACACTTACCCTACATAGTAATAGTAAATAGTCAATACACAATTGGGGTGTAAAAACCGACATCACCATATTAGCTCCAAAAACATGCATGATGCAAAAATACTTTGACATGACAATTGGATTTTGATTGCTGCAATAAAATTTTGATAATTCTTCTCTTGAATTCCTTGAATTGCTCTTGAAATCTCATAAACTTGCTAGGTTCTTGAATTTCTTTTCTAGGATCCAAAATGATGAAATAACCTTATATTTATAGATATGTATCCTCAATTTTTTGAAATTCAAATATCACAAGTCGACATCGGAATATAAACTTAGAGATATTAAAATCCTGCCAAAAACATAAATTAAATATAGGTCCTAAGGTCAATGGGGCACCCATTCACCCATGTGCCCATAGGTGAAAGGGTCCCAGGTCCATAAACCCATGACACACATTGTTCAAGGTAAAGTGTTATGTTTAAGGCATTAATAAATGTCGGGTTTCCTCTTCAGAAAATATAATTAAATAGGCTTAGTAAATGAATTAAAGGGCCAATTAAGGCAATATTAAGCTCAATTAATTAAAGGATCCCTAAATAAGCATGAAAGTATAAATAAATTCATTTTACAACACTAAATTAAGGCATAATTAAGTCCAAAATAATTAAGAGGGCCCAAACAAGTGTGAAAATGTAAAGGGATACATTTTTCTACACTACATTTAGCCCCCACTTTAGTGAGAGGATGACCTTGCATCAAACTCACACTTTAAAGTAGACATCTAAAACATATGTATATAGCAACAACAAGATTACTCAATCATACAACTTCAAAGACTTAAAGAAAGGTAAAAATAAAAGGGGTGGATCAAGGCTCAACTGTCCAATCTGATGTGGAGCATGCATCGGTTGTTTGTCCAAAGATGCTCACAAGAGGAATTTTGTTTGTCCACTATGCAAACAACACACACACTCACTCTAGGCCAATGGAACTCTTGTTGTCCACTAGGTGAGCCCCCAAGGGTGGCAAATGAGAAAATATTATTAGGATCCCATACCATATCAAAGCTATCCCTCTGATAACTTCAATAAGGCACCACAAAACAAAACAAAAAATTTGAGCTTCACAAGGCCTAACAAGTTGTGTTATACTAAGCACCTATGAACAAACAAGTCAAGGCTCCACTAGCAAGCAAAGTGTGTTATGCTTGGTGGCCTTGAAAATGGTTCGAGCTTCACAAGTTTAGAAAGCTATGTTATGGTAAACACTTATGAACAAAAATGTAAATAAACATGTTCAAATGGATTTTTCTTAGTTTGTGTAAGGTCTCCTCTTAGGAAACATCGTGCCTAATGTCTCCATGAGAGGAAAAATCTAGGATAAAATATTCACAACCTAGGGAATGCAACTCATAGCATCACCACTAAGAAGAAAGTTGTATGCCAAGAAAGGTCACACACCTGGAGGACATCAAACCCAATGAAACCACCCAAAAAAATACACATTTCAAGAAGAAAGAAAATTGCACAATGAAACATAAATGTCAAAAAAATTAAAAATAATGATGCCAACATATGCCCCCACTTTAAAAAAATTGCTAACACCATTGTTGTAAGCAATTACTTTAAAGTAGCCAATAATCAATACCAACAATAAAGGTAGACATGAGAGCTTATTTAGAAATCCCTATGCCAAGTCATATGTTTCTAGATGAAGCTACATCATGAAAAAGAAAGAGGAAGGGGTTTCCTCCAAAATGAAATCCCAAGCACATAATGGATCCACCGATTCAGGGTCAGTATGTCTTTGCTACAATGTTTTTATAGAGCTTAGAAATGTCATCATTCCCCAAATACTCGTAGAACAAGAATAATGACACATAGAGAGAAAAAATAAAGAACAAGTTTTTGGGTCAACATGGAAGTGAACTAAATGTATTAAAAACTTGCATCATCCCCAAAAGGAAAATGCAAGAAACAAGAAAAGATAAATGTTTATGACATATAGAAGAATGTAGGTACAAATAGAGGAATGCACATGAAGAGATACATCAAACAAAATAGTACATGTAATCACATAAAGAACATGAAAAAGAAAATAAAGACAAGACTAGTAAGGCACATGTGAGTCAACCTATAGCAAGTCATCTGCATCCCAATCTTGTTCAATATATGCCAAAAGTAGATAACTAGCCAAAGGGACAACATCAAGTGTGAAACTAGAACAAGGCTATCTAACCCCTTGCCCCCACAAAGTGTAGGACAAGGATGAGTCGAGATGATTGATGAGAATGAGCTTCTTGCAAAGAAAATTATTTGTAATGAATGTTAAAACATGCAATAGTGAGCATGCTATGATCCTACAACTATTACATGGAAATGAGAAAATCTCATGTAATGTAGTTAAGTTGGATCCCTAGGGGATTTAAATTTCTTCAATAACTCTTGTAAACCATGACAATTATCATTGTGATGTCCAAATAATCTATGATAGGCACAATATGGTTCATTTTGATCACTTTGTTGTGGTGTTAATTATTCGGGTTTAGGAGGTAACTTAATAAATCCCCAATGTGAAAGAGTGTAGAAATCATTCTCAGTCTTGGATATCTTTAATAGGCCCTCAAGATGATCAAACTTCTTTTGTTTCTTGGTTTTGTAAATTTGATGCAGTTTTTTCTTTGGTTTGGTATTTGAAGGTGGAGCATGTAAGATAACCATAGAATCATTATGATACATTGGTTGGTGTTTGGAATTGATCTTGTCGAATAAAGCACCTTTCCTATTAAGATCAGTATGATTGTGATTATGGTCAACAATTGTATCTTCTAATATCATGCCTTTCCATTTTTCAAGAAGGGATGGATTAGGAATTGTGTGTGTTTTTATTGGATCTCTTTTATGTGTAGGAAAGGTATTGAAGGCTGGTTTGGGAGAGAACAAATTGTTTTTAATGATATGGACTAGGCTACATATAAATTATATTCCTTTTTCATGCTTAAGTAGCTTTCTCATATTCCCTATGATAGGAATGGCATTACTAGCAATATGTTCAATTCTCACAAAGTCTTGCAAACATTTCAATTCTTCAATTATCTTCCTTATTTTCTCTTGGGAGGCATTAAGAACCATTTTTTTGACAACATGCACATGATTTTTGGGTAGGGAAGTCATGGGAAATGAAGTGCTAAGAGTATGATCCATAGAGGTTCAATTAGTGTCAACACTATGAGTGAAAGAATTAGAAAATCCAAGATCCACAACAAATGGTGTATCATGGGATGACATGAGTCTCGAACTATGTCTCACGATAGCATTGGCAATAGCACACTAAGTTGTGAAGCTCATACAAGTTTCACAAACTCGATATGCACCCAAAATGGATAAGAGGTAAAATACAATGTAAAGTGCAATCCAAATATGTAAAAGAAATTTTCAGATTCTAAACAAGATAATTTTCTAATTATGTTGTGCAAAAACCTAAAAATGATGTCTTCTAAATATTATTTTAAATTCACACAATGCATTGAATTTATCAAATGAAGCTTAATGTGATCAAACTTGAAATAACAAAAATTCTGTAAATTGTAACAAGCTGAAAATGATAAAATAGAATATAGAAATAGAGATTTTAATGCCCAAAAATGCAAGAAAAATCCCTTATCAAGGACTTATTCACCCATGGGAGAATGGGTCCTACCTGAGGGTTTTGAAAAATGAAATTATAGATTTCTAAGTTGATTCCTATGACTTTCAGATTTTGGACTGACATAGGTGGTTATAGTTTGATTTTTTTATAAATTTAAGTCTAAATGCAAATGCAAAATAGTGATAAATTACAAACTAGGAGACCTAATTTGATATGCAATTTTCATTCAATTTTGTAATGGAAATGAATGATGATGCAATGTTATGTAAATGCTTTGCAAAATGATTGATTTTTTAATATTTTCTAGATTTTAAGAGATGCAAAAATGCAATCCTAAAACCCTAAATGGGATGCAAACTAATGAAAGTTAAGAAAACCTAGATGAGATTCAATTCAATGCAAATGAATGCAAATCCTAGATCTAGGGTGAAAATGGACTCCAAAATTAGAAAATTACAATGCTTAAACGTCGGGTGTACCAAAATGAAATGAAGGAAAATATAGTTTTAGGGAAAAGGGGGGTTCACCAATTTGATAATGTAGAAACCTATCTTCCTCTATTTCATTAGGAAACAATATCCACACAAAGAATTTCCTTACAAACCTTAGGTGATTCAACTAAATGTGTTACTCTATAGATTTCCTTATGCTTGAAGGATGGGGGTCAAGTTCAAACAACACTTTGGGGAAAAAAACTAAAAATAGTAAACTAACACCAAAATGCAATTTAAAACTTGGAACAAAAAGATTAAACTCAATACTAACAGGACCTACAATGAGATTGCAGATCAGAGAAGGGAAAAACTAAGTGTACCTTTCAATAAAAGTTAGTTTCTGAAGCTGATATAGGACTCATTTGCCCATGGTAAAATGGGTCCTTTGATAGGGTTTTTCTACAACTTTTGGGAGCCTCTAGTCTTATCTCTGCACTTCCAAATTCTTTGGGTTTCAATTTTAGAAAGTCAAAAATAATTTTTTTAGATGAGTTTCCATGAGAAGATGACAACTTTGACAACATTTTGCAAATTTGACAACTTCAATTTTCCTCTTTAAAAGATCTTCAATATTTCTTCCACCTAAATCTATAATCACAAATCAAGAGGGAATTTTTTTTTGTTTTTGGTGAATGGGGGTTTGCCTTGGTCAAACCACGTTTTGGTAATCAAATCTTGAAATGAAATGAAACATGAAAGAGGGAATGAAGAATGAACAAAGCAATGCTACCACTCAACAAACCCTTAAATAAACCTTGGAATAGAAGTTTGCAACTTGCATGAAATGGATTCAATGGATGTTGATATTGAACCTTGAATCTTGCTTGAAATAATGACTTTGAATACTTGAATGGATCATGAAACCTACATCATCATATTAACTCCAAAAACATGCACAATGCAAGTAGAATTTGACATGATAATTTGATCTTGATTGCTGCAATAAAACTCTGATAATTCTTCTTTTGAATTCCTTGATTGCTCTTGAAATCTCATAAACTTGCTAGGTTCTTGAATTTATTTTCTAGGATTAGAGATGATAAAATAACCCTATATTTATAGATATGTATCCTCAATTTTCCAAAATTCAAATATCACAAGCCAATACCTGAATATCCACTTAGAGATATTAAAATCCTGCCAAAAACATAAATTAAATTTAGGTCCTAAGGTCAAGGGGGGACACATTCACCCATGTGCCCATGGGAAAAAGGGTCCCAAGTCCCTAAACCTAGGACACACATTGCTCAAGGTAAAGTGTTATGTTAAGGTATTAACAAATGTCATGTTTCCTCTTCAAAAAATGTAATTAAATAGGCTTGGTAAATGAATTAAAGGGACAATTAAGGAAATATTAAGCTCAATTAATTAAAGGAGCCCTAAATAAGTGTGAAAGTGTAAATAAATACATTTTACAACACTAAATTAAGGCACAATTAAGTCCAAATTAATTAAGAGGTCCCAAACAAGTGTGAAAATGTAAAGGGATACATTTTTCTACACTACATTTAGCCACCACTTTAGTGAGAGGATGACCTTGCATCAAACTCATGCTATGTGGCAAAAACAAGATTACTCAATCATACAACATCAAAGACTTAAAGAAAGGTAAAAATTAAAAGGGTGGATCAAGCCTCAACTATCCAATATGATGTGGAACACGCCCTAGCTATTTGTCCAAAAATGTTCACAAGCAGAACTTTAGCTATCCACTATGCAAACAACACATACACTCACTCTAGGATAATGGAACTCCTTTTGTGCACTAGGTGAGCCCCCAAGGGTGGAAAATGAGAGAATATTATTAGGCTTCCATACCATATCAAAGCTATCCCTCTGATAACTTCAATAAGGCACCACAAAACAAAAAAACTTTGAGCTTTATAAGGGCTAATAAATGCATTATGATAAATACCTATGAACAAACAAGGCAAGGCTCCATTGGCGATAAAAGTATTTTATACCTTGTAGCCTTGAAAAGGGTTTGAGCTTCACAAGGTTAGAAAGCTATGTTATGCTAGCACTTATGAACAAAAATGCAAATAAACATGTTCAAATGAATTTTTCTTAGTTCGTTTAAGGTCTCCTCTTAGGGAACATTGTGCCTAATGTCTCCAAGAGAGGACAAGTCTAGGATAAAAGATTCGCAACCTAGAGAATGCAACTTGTAGCATCACCACTAAGAGGAAAGTCATATGCCAAGAAAGGTCACACTCCTAGAGGACATTAAACCCAACGACACCACCAAAAAAGACACATTCCAAGAAGAAATAAAATGCCACAATGAAACATAAGGAATGTCAAAAATTTCATAAATAATGATGCCAATGTATGCCCCAACTTTAAAGAAATTGCTAAGACCATTGTTGTGAGCAATTACTTCAAAGTAGCCAATAATCAATACCAACAATAAAGAAAGACATGAGAGCTTATTCAAAAATCCCTATGCCAAGTCATATGTTTCCAAATGAAGCTACATCATGAAAAAGATTGAGGAAGGGGTTTCCCCCAAAATGAAATCCCAAACACATAAGGGATCCACATATTCGGGGTCAATATGTCTTTGTTACAATGTTGTTATAGAGCTTGGAAACATCATCATTCCCCAAATACTCACAAAATAGGAAGAATGACACATAGAGAGCGAAAATAAAGAAAAATATTTTGGGTCAACATGGAAGAGACCTAAATGTCTCAACACCTTGCATCATCCCCAAAAAGAAAACGTAAGAAAAAATAAAAGATAAATTTTTACGACATATAGAAGAATGTAGGTACAAACAAAGGAATGCACATGAAGAGATACATCAAACAGAATAGTACGGGGGATCACATTACGCACATGTAATCACACAAAGAACATGAAAAAGAAAATAAAAACAGGACTAGTAAGGAACATGCAAGTCAAATTATAGCATGTTGTCTGCATGCCAATCTCGTTCACTCTATGTGGAAGGAAAATAACTATCCAAAGGGACAACATCAAGTGTGAAACTAGAACAAGGCTATCTAACACCTTTCCCCCACGAAGTGCAGGACAAGGATGAGCCGAGATGATTAATGAGAATGAGCTCCTTGCAAAGAAAATGATTAGCAATGAATTTTAAAGCATGCAATAGTGAGTATGCTATAATCCTACAACTATTATATGGCAAGGAGAAAATTTCATGTAATGTAGTTAAATTGGATCCCTAGGGGATTTAAATTTCTTCAACAATTCTTGTAAACCATGACAATTATTGATGTGATGTCCAAACAATCTATGATAGGAACAATATGGTTCATTTTTATCACTTTGTTGTGGTGTTAATTGTTCGGATTGAGGTAACTTAATTAATCTCTAATGTAAAAGAGTGTAGAAATAATTCTCAGTCTTTGATATCTTCAATAGGCCCTTAAGAGGATTAAACTTCTTTTGTTTCTCGGTTTTGTAAAGTTGATGCAATTTTTTCTTTGGTTTAGTATTTGAAGGTGGAGGATGTAAGATATCCGTAGAATTGTTATGAGACATTAGTTGGTGTTTGGAATTGGTCTTGTCGAATAAAGCACCTTTCCTATTAAGATCAGTATGATTGTGATTATGGTCAACAATTGTATCTTCTAATATCATGCCTTTCCCTTTTTCAAGAAGGGATGGATTAGGAATTGTGTGTCCTTTTATTGAATCTCTTTCATGTGTAGGAAAGGTATTGAAGGCTAGTTGGGCAGAGGAAAATTTTCTTTTAATGATATAAACTAGGAAACATATAAATTCTATTCCTTGTTCATGCTTAAGTAGCTTTCTCATGTTCCCTATGACAGGAATGACATTACTGGCAATATGTTCAATTCTCACAAAGTCTTGCAAACATTTCAATTCTTCAATTATCTTCCTTATTTTCTCCTGAGAGGCATTAACAACCATTGTTTTCACATCATTCACATGATTTTTGGGTAGGGAATCCATTGGAAATGAAGTGTTAATGGTATGATCCATAGAGGGTTAACTAGTGTTAACACTATGAGTGAAAGAGTTAGAAAACCCAAGATCCACGGTGAATGGTGTGTCATGTGATGACATGAGTCTCGAACTACGTCTCACAATAGTATTGGAAATAGGACACCAAGTTGTGAAGCCCATTCAAGTTTCACAAAATTGGTATGCACCAAAAATGGATAAGAGGTGAAATACAATGTAAAGTGCAATGCAAATATGTAAAAGAAATTTTTAGATTCTAAACAAGATAATTTTTTGATTATGCTATGCAAAAACTTGAAAATGATGTCTTATAAATATAATTTTGAATTCACACAATGCACTAAATTTATCAAATGAAGCTTAATATGATCAATTTGAAATAACAAAAATTATGTAAACTGTAACAACAAATTGAAAACAACAAAACAAAATATAGAAATAGAGATTTTAATGCCCATAAATGCAAGAAAAAGCCCTAATCAGGGACTCATTCGCCCATGGGCGAATGGGTCCTAGTTGAATGTTTTGAAAAATGAAATTATAGATTTTTGAGTTGATTCCTATGGCTTTCAGATTTCAGACTGAGATACGCACGGTTGCAGTTTGAATTTTCTATAAATTAAAGTCTAAATGCAAATGCAAAATAGTGATAAATGACAAACTAGGTGACCTAATTTGATATGAAATTTTGATTTAATTTTTTAATGCAAATGAATGATGATGCAGTGTTATGTAAATGCTTTACAAAATGATTGATTTTTTTATGTTTTCTAGATTTTAAGAGATGCAAAAATGAAATCCTAAAACCCTAAATGAGATGCAAACTAATGCAAGTTAAGAAACCCTAAATGAGATTCAATTAAATGCAAATGAATGAAAATCCTAGATCTAGGGTGAAAATGGACTCCAAAATTAGAAAATTACAATGCTCGAACGTCGGGTGTACCAAAATGAAATGAAGGAAAATATAGTTTTAGGGAAAAGGGGGGTTCACCAATTTGATAATGTAGAAACTTATCTTCCTCTATTTCATTAGGAAATGATATCCACACAAAGAATTTCCTTACAAACCTTAGGCACAAGTCAATTGAATGTGTGAATCTATAGATTTTCTTATGCTTGAAGGATGGGGGTCAAGGTCAAACAACACTTTGGGGAGAAAAACTAAAAATAGTAAACTAACACCAAAATGCAATTTAACACTTGGAACAACAAGATTAAACTCAATATTTGATAGAACCTACAATCAGATTGTAGATCAGAGAAGGGCATATTTGAGTGTACCTTTCACCAAAAGTCAGTTTCTTAAGTTGATCTGGGACTCATTCACCCATGGGAGAATGGGTCCTTTATTAGGGTTTTTCTGCAACTTTCAGGAGCCTCTAGTCCTATCTCTACACTTCTAGATTCTCTAAGTTTTAATGTAAGAAATTTGAAAATAAATTGTGTAGATGAGTTTCCATGAGAAGATGACAACTTTCACAACTTCTTCAATTTTCCTCTTCAAAAGATCTTGAAGATTTCTTTGACCTAAATCAACAATCACAAATCAAGAGGGGAAATTTTTTTGTTTTTGGTGTATGGGGGTTTGCCTTGGTCAAACCCAATTTTGGTAATGAAACTTTGGAATGAAATAAAACATGAAAGATGGAATAAAGAATGAAAAAAGCAATGTTATCACTCAACAAACCCTTGAATAAACCTTGGAATAGAATTCTGCAACTTGCATGAAATGGATTCAATGGATGTGGATATTGAACCTTGAATCTTTCTTGAAATAATGACTTTGAATGCTTGAATGGATCATGAAACCTACGTCATCATATTAGCTCCAAAAAAATGCATGATGCAAGAATACTTTAACATGACAATTGGATATTGATTGCTGCAATAAAACTCTAATAATTCTTCACTTGAATTCCTTGAATTGCTCTTGAAATCTCATAAACTTGCTAGGTTCTTGAATTGCTCTTCTAGGATCTGAAATGATGAAATAACCTTATATTTATAGATATGTATCCTCAATTTTCCAAAATTCAAATATCACAAGCTGACATCTGAATATACACTTAGAGATATTAAAATCCTGTCAAAAACATAAATTAAATTTAGGTCTGAAGGTCAAGGGGGGACCCATTCTCCCATGTGCCCATGGGCGAAAGGGTCTCAGGTCCCTAAAGCTAGGACACACATTGCTCAAGGTAATGTGTTATGTTAAGGCATTAATAAATGTCAGGTTTCCTCTTTGGAAAATGTAATTAAATAGGCTTGGTAAATGAATTAAAATGCCAATTAAGGCAATATTAAACTCAATTAATTAAAGGATCCCTAAATAAGTGTGAAAGTGTAAATAAATACATTTTACAACACTAAATTAAGGCACAATTAAGTCACCATGGGTTCGACTCTCCAGCGCTCCCGTGGTACCGGTTGGTGTGTCCCGCCAGCACTACCGGTCACGGTAAAAAGTTTACCGGCGGTGGGGGGTTATATGGGGGTGCACCCCTGTTAAAAAAAAAAAGGCACAATTAAGTCCAAATTAACTAAGAGGGCCCAAACAAGTGTGAAAATGTAAAGGGATAAATTTTTCTACACTACACATAGAAAATTGGGAGATATCTTTTGAGGATATCTCCGGTAAAGAGGGAGTGTTGACTCCCTGCCAAAAGTTGTCTTGTTAATCTTGCAGAGTGTTTTAAGATTGGGTTGAGCGGGAAGAAATTTTCCTTTACCATTGATGGAAAAGGGGGAGATTATTGTCATTTGGTATTAGAGGGATGTCTGCAGTATCATGCTCCATTGAAATTTTGTCGATTCAAGAGATTTGCAGGTCTAATCCAAAAAATTTAAGGTATGTTACCCAGACAAGATGATTGTCTGGTAAACATGTTATGATCCACATTTCTTCATGGATAGGAGTTATGTCTTGCAATTTAGGAGGGGAGTATGTATTTTTGTTTTGTGTCTCATTCTAGAGTTTCTAGAATTGATATTCATCAAGCAAAAATTTTGAAGTGACAAAAGGGTCACTGTACCGGTTAATTGACCAAGTTGATGTTCTCAATCAATGCGGCAGAGACTTGTGGTGTGTGCTCTCCAGATATGGAATTTGGATGACCATTATGACCAAATATGTCTACATTAGGAATTGTGTAGTGTGTTTTAGCTTTTGGAGTAATGACGAGTGTCAACTTTGGATTGCAACGCATAGTTCCTTAACAACACATTTTCATTTCCTCAACGTGAAGCAAGAATGTGCTAAGTAGTGGAGATAGTAAGTGATAACACGTGGTGATCCACGATTGTAGCACATTATAGATATTCATAGTGTGTTCTCTCTTGGAGACATTTTTAAAAAGTTTGTGTTGTTCTAAGGGGGCATGCAAGTTGTTGATCTTGTATCTTATGCATATCAATGACCAACATTTTAAATTTTCTAAAGGCTTGAATCTTAGACCTCCATCTTAGATTGAATGACCCAAATTCAAATCTCTCAATGGCTAAGCACTCCATTTTGTGGGAGTGCTTGCAATAATGACTGAGCAAAATTTGCATCTACAACGATCATATTTTCTTGTTGTAGGACTTATTCTTCATATATTTAGATGCCATTTTCAATGCAAAATGAGCACCCATGCTCCTTTATGTATGACAGACATTTGTTCTATTGTATAACAAATTTCATGGTGGATTTTGTGAGATTTCTCTACTCTACACTCACAGAACATTCAATGCAAAGGCATGGCATGCACATCAAGGTTGTTCAAGCCAAACTTAGCATGGGATTTGATGGCAATATCTTGATATCTAATCAAATTAGATATTTTCCTAACCCTGGTAGGGTTAGAGTTTGGTCTGAAGTCATATCATTTATGCCTGAGCTATAAATTCAAGCATTGTATTCATTTCAAGGGTTCTTCCTCTTGCTCCTCTAGGGTTTTTCTCTAGAAAACACTACATTTTGCATTTTTCCACTCTAAATATTGCTTTTATACCTTATGTTAATGAAATTTAACCATTATCACTATTATCTCTTGCATGTTTCTATAGACCTTCATTTCCTTCATGTCTAAGTGATTTTTTTGGTTATTTCATTGATACATGGTGTTTTTTGAAGCACAAAGAAATGCATATTTGTATTGGTGTATCACCTCAAAATTTCCCTTTTATGCATTCCTTTTATCAAATTACCCTGATAATTGTTAGAGTAGGGTAGTGGTAGGATTTCATGTGTTTGGTTGGACCAACACATTTCCACTTGGATTGGAAGAGAAATTTGTCCTTCTCTAGAGACTTGACCTCAACTTGCAAGGTCCAACACCTTGAGGTCATTTACATTGTGTTATTAGAACATTGAGCCTATGTTCAGTAGGGTACAGTTTTATGTGACAACACTTTCCATGGCTCACTACTAACAAAAGCTTTCAAAATTTGTTTTACTGCAAAAAAATACCCTAAAACTTGAGAGATTTATGACCTAACACCCCAATATTTTTTGGGAGACAACAACAATACCACTTCACAACATGTCTTTTTTTACTACCCTTCTCATTAGATGAAATAATGATGTAAGAGGGAAACACACACTCAAAAGAATTCAAAAACACCTTTGTAAATAATGCATATTCTCCCTTCAACCAAACTGAAAATGAAAATCATATTTCAAAGGAAATGTGTTCAAAACCCCAAAAATTCACTGTTTTCATAACACTGTGTTATACAACATCAAGTAGAAGCTTAAATAAAATGATCCAAACACAACCCAACTAGTGTAATATGATCAAGAAACCATAAATAAACTCAAATAAGACATGCAATTACATGCATAGGAAAAAAAACTCCATATTTGTGTCTCAAAATGAGAAAAAGTGAATTATTTTCTCATAAAATCTGCAATAAATGTGTTTATTACAAGTGAATAAGATTTTTTTCTTTACAATAAACATCTATAAATATATATAACACCATTAAACCTACAAAATATGCTTCAACAACAACCTTCCTTCAACAATCTAAAATTTCACCTCATTTGGAGCTCCCAACCTTCACCTACACTGTGAAATTAACTCTTCAATCTGCCTTCTTCCACAACCAACTTTTCTAATCTTCAATCATGGATATCATAATATATTTTTTTCTGAAAAACCTCCCAAAATCTGCACAAATATGACTCCAATATTCCCAAGAAGAAATTACTACACCCCAAGAGAGACTTCTCCAAAAATATGGAAAAGCGACTTGTGAATTTGACAAGCTAAGACTTAAATATTGCATTCAATGGTAGCTCTCCTATAATTCCTCATTCTCTATGACCAAACCTGGTAAAAATCCTCATAAAATTCATTAAATGAACATCTGAAAAATGTTAAAAGGCATCTTTGAACCCCACTTTCATGAATTTTCCAAAATTGATTGACAACTCAGACTCCCACTCCACTCAATAGGACCTAGAATAGCAAAAAGTAGATAACTCAATCTTGGGCACCCATTTTTTGTTTTTTTTTACATTTAGGAAATCATTTATGAGTTATGAAAAGTTGTAATTTTGTAACTCCCAAATCTCACACCCAATAAGGTATTTTTGAATTTCAAGTTTTAAAACTGCCTCCTTAATTATCTCCAACACCAAAAATTGCAACATTGATAAAGACCAATTTATTTAATATATAAATTTGGCCTAATATTGCAAGTTATTTCTCAAAATAAATAATTACCAAACCTTAAGAAAATTAAAAATTAAAATGAATTATTTTGGTTGATGCAATATTGCTCTCACAACCCAAGATGCTCCTGCATCAAATAAAGTCTCTAATCATTTTTAAAATTTTCTCAATTTGGTAGATTCTAAATATCAAAGTAGAAGAATAATAAATACCATATGAAGATGTAAGATTTTTTGACAAACATGCAATATAATAGCAAGAGAAAGAAGATGAGTTTTCCACTTAATATTTTTATTTTCAATCTTTTTAAATAGGCATTCCAACATTTCTTTGGAGGAAGGTTCAACAGAAAAGGAAATACCAAGATAATGTACAATCTTAGGTACTCCCCATTTCCTTAAACCACTCCAAAGGAGCATCACACCAACTTAATACAATAGACATACTATAAAATATTTTTCACCTAAGGCCTTACAAAAAAATATTAAGCCTATCCAAAACATCATTAAAGTTATGTTTACTCATCGTAATAAACATAGAAATATCATCAAAAAACTAGACATCGAGAAGCTCTTTATTATTAGGTACAAACAAATATCTTTGATAGGAGATCTAAGCATCTTAGTTTCTAAATTGCAATGAAGGCATCAACAACACTAACAAATAGAGTAGGGGAAAAAGGACACCCTTTCCTAATGGATATTTGAAGAAGAAAAATGTATAATCAAATAAATATTAACATCAATTTGGATGGAAGCCTCCTTAAGTAGAACTTTAACCCATTTGAAAAAGAGGTTCAAAAATTTGAAAGCTTACAAAACATCAATAACAAAATTCTATTCCACCAATTCATAATCTTTTTCAAAGTCGAGAAGAATCATATTAACATTCTAAACAAAAAAAATTGTCAAATTCAAGCCCTCCTTGTAATGATCAAGTTTTCCAAAATATACCTTCCTTTAATGAACCCAATTTGATTCATAGAAACAATAACATAGAATATCAATCAATATAAGAGCTAAAGATTAACAAGAATTTTATAAGAAACATTGAGAAGGGTGTCAAGTCTCTATTTTTTCACAAGATTTTTATCTAGAGGCCCTCTTTAGTTAAGAGCATAATGTTCCTCTACTAATATTAACCCCAAGAGAACCTTTCACACAATACTAAATGTAAACATGAAGATCTTCAACAATCCAATCATTATTGACTTTATAAAACTCAATAAGGAGACCATCAATTCTTAGGGTTTTACCATTAACAAAGGAGTTAATAGCTCTATTTATTTCATCATTAGATAGGTTCCTACTCAACTCCTCATCATCCTCTTCTTTAACTTTTCTAGGAATAATTTTCTTACAAAAACTCTTTGGTTTCAATAATTTTCTTGATAACACTAGATGAGAAAATACTGGTAAAAATTCTACAAAGTATCTTTCATTTAC
Source organism: Sequoia sempervirens (assembly GCA_007258455.2). Taxonomy (NCBI): domain Eukaryota; kingdom Viridiplantae; phylum Streptophyta; class Pinopsida; order Cupressales; family Cupressaceae; genus Sequoia; species Sequoia sempervirens. Next base: position 134,536,391 of record VDFB02000015.1, on the reverse strand, counting down.
TCAAGGTTAAATCCATTTTAGAATCCACAATGTCAATAGGGCCAATTTTTTCTTTATTATATTTATATTTTAAAATATTAAAAAAATATTTGGAACTACTGTCAGACTCTTTTAACCAATTTAAATTGGCCCTATTTTTTTATGTATGATTCTTATAATTATGCAAACATCTCAATTGATTCTTGGTTCTAGAAATTTTTTCATGAAAGCTTTTATCATAATTTTTCCTTTGCATCAAAATTCTCAAACCTATAAGCTTCTCCTCCAACTCACATTTGGTCTTTTTTCTATCAAGAGCCTTTTTCTTTCCAAAAACTTTCTAAAAATTCTAATCACTAACAAATATATCCCATATTTTCACAATAAAACTATCACAAAATAAAAAATTAATAATGTTTCTCACAAAAAATCCCTCAAGACAATCTCTATTCTTTAGAAGCAAATCATTCAACTTGAACATAAGATCCTTAAAAAATTGACAATTATATATAAGACAAGTTTTCTATTTAAAATGGTAGCCTACTCATTTTACTTTCCTATGACACCTCAATAGATGCTCAACACATGTATACAACTTAACATGTGCTCATCCAACTATTTTTGGCTATTCACCTCTTATCATGTAGCTCTAGTGATTCTCTTTAATACCCTTACAAGCCAAGAGGCTTCCCTTTGATTACACACACTCAAATTCTCTGTTGTTCCTCAAAACTACTCATGATTCAATAGGATCTTTATTGTATTCTCTATCTAGAGCATCTTTTTAAATGACCTACACATCAAGAAAAATTATCACTTTATCAAGTGAAATGATTGCTTTATTTTTTGTACCTTCTCATTATTCCTTTCTACATATTTATTCATTTCTATCCCTTTTTGTTGTCTCCTTATTTCCACACCACTTGATCCCTCTTTTCTTGTTTGTTCTACCTTTTTCACACATAATTTTCCCTTTCAATCCTCCAACATCTTGCCTATATTTTTATAGGTATCAAAATTAGACACATTAAATTATGGGAGTGCCTAGAGAGTTTAGAATCACCAACTCCATCTTAAAGTGTATTGCATGCATTGGTTATCCATTGATTGGTTGGAGAGCTAGTGAATACTCCAAAAATTATAGTAGGTGACAAAAATAGTTTTAGAATCAATTCCAAAGGGAATGTACATAGCTTTATTGTTGCTTGGGAAATTGTCCTTACATCAAATTCTAGGGGTTACAAAAAATTTGAACTCCTACTCACTATCAAATTTGCATTATTATAGACCACAAACAAAATTGTTGCAAGTAATTTTTTAGTTGGATTCCTACGTCTTTTCTTCCACTTTTCCTCTTCATCATCCCACCTAATACATCGTCTGTTCTCTTTCATATATCTGACATAAATGTTATCTTCTACTAGCATTGATCCCTTACATCTTACAATATTAGCTCTCCTTAGTTGTATGCAAGAGAACTGAATAATTAGGAATGGATTTGAATTTGGCCAAAAGATTAAACTTTTTTTAATCACATTTATGTATAACATGTTACTATGTTAATGCATATCTATCTAGAAATTTCCAAGAAATTTTTTTCTTTTTAAAATTCTCCCTCCTTGTTTTGTAGTCTTGCAAACAGCTATATATTTTGTAAATCCGCATTCATCATTTCCTTGGCATTACCCAACAACTCACCTATTTTAGCTTATAACTAGCATTTCCAACATTATTCATTACTTTGTGATGAATTTATTGGGACATATTTTCTTCACCTTGATTTCATCCACAACTTCTTTGTTTATACGTTTTTCCTCTACATCTTTATTAAGTATTCTATATAATATTTCTTATTCCTTAGATGTAAAATCCTTTTCCAAATGTGATTCCCTATGCATTATGAAATCCAAAAACCCTTTCCATTAGTTCCCCTTCACCAGCAAACTTATCTACCTCAACTTGTGCTTCTCATTTTCCCCACCAACTTCTACTATAACACTACACCCATTGGTGTCCTCTAGGTTGAGTATCCATTGTCTAATTTATTCCTTCTCTAGCATTATTTTCTCTTCCATCCATAGAGGAATCCTTAAATTATCTCCAATTCTTCAAGCTCAAGGTATACAAACTCCTCCCTTTTTGCCACTTCATGGTACTTTTCATTTTTCTCATCTAAGAGAGTCTCCACATCATAAGTGTTGGTGTAAATAAAGTCTTGTACCTAGTTAATTCATTAGTAGGGGACTTATTTACACATGTTAAGTTTACTTAGGTCCTAGGAAGGAATCTTTCTAGAAGGTGTTAGTTCTCATTAGTTGTTATCTTATCTTTTGACAACTACTACATGTGAACCTAGGTAAGTGTGATTAATTGTCTCATGTCATATGATTAAGACACTTGTCATAATCCTATGACATCTTGCATCTCACCTTTGCTATATAACCAAGGGGTCTCATTGTATATCACAACAATCATATCATATCATTGAATCATATTGTTAAGAATACAATTTATTCTTGTCACATTTTATTCTCTCTTTTTGTGCTTTCCATTTGGTCTCAAGATCTTGGCAGCAATAACCAATTCTAACATGGTATCACAGCTATATCTCAGCTCTAACATGGTATCACAGCAGGTTGGGTTCCATTGGAGAGTCTTTTTCTTAAGAGAGATACCAGATTTGGGGTGTTCCATTTTTGGCTCGTTATTATAGATTCAAATCAAAGCTTGTTGGTGCAAATATAAGCTCACCATTGCGTCCAGAAGGTTCGAGAAAGTCAAATTTTCCTTTTGTTTCGTCCAAATCAGACATTCGAGGCCAAATCTATGACAGTTTGAAGTTGAAGAGTGGTTGCCAGATCTAGAAGGTAGCTACATTTGTGGAGCATTTTGGGTCAAATTCGACCCTGCCATTGCATCTAGAAGGGCCAAAAACCCTAAGATCGACTATCAAATTGTCTGATTCAAAGCAATTGTCTGGTGAGGCAAAAAAAAATTGCCTAGGGAGTACGGCCTCCCAGGTCGCCATCATTGTACAATCGGTATGAAAAAATATGATATTTTTCTATTGGCATTTTTTTTTTAAAATCTATTTTTTTCAGATAAATTTCAAATATTTTTATAAATTTTCCAAAAAACTTATTTGGAAATTTTTTGTTTTGAAAAAAATCCAAAAAGTAAAAAAATTGGAGAAATTATTTTTGCAGTACCCACAGGGTACTGCTTGCGCAGACCATGCCAAGGCTCGCGTACCATTGGTGGGTCCCACCAATCCCAACTGGCGCTAGTAAAAATAAAAATTGGCATCCTCTCCATGTGACTGACATTTATAAACCAGTGATAGGATCATTCAACCGGCGGTCAAAATTCAAAAGTCAACAACTATTTAAAATAGCGACGAGCTCACAAATTTAAATCTGGCGACCTTTATTTCACACCAATGGTCAAATCATTTTAATCAAACCAGAAAAAATTTGAAAACTCGGCATGAATATTCTGAAAGAATATTCTTCTGCAAGATTTCAACCACTAGAATATTCCCACAACATATTCCATCAGTAGAATATTTTGTCAGGAAGGGGCATATTCTTTTTTGAAGGGAAGAAAGGCATCAATTTTAATCGCATGGAGTGTTGACATCATCATTGTGTCATCGATGACATTAGCATGCTAAAAAAAATTTGCTCCCCTCACCATTGGGCTTTTTGATTTTGCAGTCCGACTTCAAAAGGCCATATCTCAATCATTTTGACTCCCTTTTTCAAGCAATTTTTTTTTATTTGGGCTAATTTTTCGCACTCTTCATAGTGGTGCAATCAATTTTTGGCTTTGGCGTATGTTTTTTCCATAATTTTCAGATTCTCACAGGTGTTGTTGCTTCGTCCTCATTTTGGGAACTTCGGAAGCTCATATCTTGCTCCTACGGTAACATTTTTGGGTGCAGTTCTTTTTTAAAGTGCATTATTTTTTGTGTACTTCTCAGTGGTATGATCATATTGATCTCATTTTGTACCAAAAATTTTACTTGATTTTGTGGCCTATTTTGGCATTTGCATACACCAAGATCAAAGTCCACTTCGTTGTTTTTGGAAAGTGGCAATTATAAATGCACTAAATATAAAATGCCAAATTAGATATTGATTGGGGAGGTTTCTTGATTGAGTGATTTGGGGAGGTAATATTGCAGTGGTTGCTTGCATTCTTTTGCTTGGTTTGTGTTCTTGCAATGGGGAAATCTCAAATTGAACTCCTAAATCTACATAATTATGCTACATGGAGAAAATCAGTATGGCACTATCTCATGATGAAAGGTCTAATAGGTTATCTAAAGGAAACCATTTCTCAACCTACTGATGCTTCAGAATTGGCAAGATGGGAGATTAGTCGTGAGAAAAAACTTGGATGCATATGTTCATTAGTCTCATTTGATTTACAATTTCATATTGAATCATGTAAAACACCTAAAGAGGCATGGGAGACTTTTGAAAAATTGAATAATAAAATAGATAAGATTAGGGGATATCAAATTGATAATGATTTGATGAATCTTGATCCTAAAAATTTTGACCACATCCAAGACTACATCTCCAAAATCAAGCAACTAAGAACACAGTTAAAAGAATGCAGTATTGAAAAAGAGGATTTACAATTGATTCTAAATGTGTTATCCAAGCTTGGTCCTGAGTATTCAGTATTTTTTTTTGGCTTTCATACCCATCGGATTTCTATGGGAGCATCATATGTTGATCCTAAGTTTGATGACTTTGCAAATCTCCTAATCCAAGAGGAAGCTAAGTTAATGAACATGGGTCTAATCAAGTCTTCCAAGCCACAAGCATTGGTGGCTAGTGAGTCTAAGGTACAGAAAGAATCAAGGAGTCTTGATAAGAAGCAAAAGAAGAAAAAGAACAAGCCACATAAAGAATCAAAATCCTCATCCTCAAAAGGAGAAACAACTAAGAAGGAGAGGCCTTTTTGTGCATATTGCAAGAAGGATGGACATGAAGAACACTATTACTATAAGAAGGATATTGATGAGTTGAAAAATCTTCTCAAAAAGAATCACATTGATTTTCCTTCTAGAATGTTTGAATCTTCTTCTCCTTCTACTTCAAAACAGTCTAAAAAGGACAAAGGTCAAGCTCTTTGTGATTTTTTAGGTCTAGGATTAGGGAGATGGCTTCTAGATTCAAGAGCATCTCATCATATGGAATCTTTGCAGTTAATATTCTCTCCATTTCAAACTTGTACTATGTCTCCTATCTTGATGGGAAACAATACATACATGAGTGTAATTGGGAAGGGATCTATTAGTTTTGGGGACAACACTTTCTAGGATGTTTTGTGTGTTCCTCATTTGATGAACAATATTCTTTCCATATATCAGATTACACATGGTGGAGATGGTAGGACTGTGGAGTTCACACATGATTTAGTCATCATTTGAGACTCGAAGAGTAGAGATATCATTGCTACTAGGGTGGTTGATCATTCATCTCGGTTGTATACCTTTGCAGATTTTGCTTCTGATGATGACATTGTTCCTTTGACTATTGATCACAACCATGATTCAAAGGAGACATTTGGCTTCTTGAACTTGGGAGTTCTCAAATTAGATTCAGTTCTTGAGCCATGCATTATATCTCCTCCATCTACTGTTGTAGTTGATGATGCTTGTGATTCCACAGTTTCGGTTCCTTTTGATTTAGTGCAACAAGACATACATAGTCTTTTAGATTTGTCTACTTTGGATGGCTTCTTGACAGGTATTTCAGACTTGTTTGTGGAGTCTCATATTGCAGATTTGGAGGACACCATTAATAGCATTCATCTTCTCTTTGATGGAGAAGAACCTTCTTCAGTTGTTGTGAGGGAACACCTTGAACCTCTTGATCATTCTCTACATGATCATTATTTGTAGATTGACGTGAGTGTGGATACTTTTGGACAGCATTTGGAGGAGGCTTCTTTGTCTTCAAAGGGGATATTTTTTTCTTTGGATCATGTTCTACATTCATTTCTACTAGATTTTGGATTGTCCTCTTTAGCAGTGTGTCCTAGAATTCCTGTTTGGAGTGTTACAACTTACGACATCAACATGGAGACACTTGAGCATGCTTCAAAGACATCATCATACACCATCCATCTTCTTGACATCTTGCATACATCCATGGTTTTGTTTCTTCCTAAGGGGAGGAACGTTGTTCGACACTTTTGGATCATCTTCAACATTCAATGTCGAGCTTCTACCATCATTGTAGGAGACTCAACATTGAGGGGGGCTGCCTTGTCTCTCTTCTTCTTCTCTCTTATTGGGGGGGTATTTTTCCTCACATGGGGTTTTTACCTTCTCATGCATCATTGAAAGTATTTCACATTTTATTTTTTGTATTTCATCTCTCTTTTGGAGAGGAGTTTTGTCCCACCAGGTTTTCTCCTTTTCTCTAATTGTGAGATATTGCATTGATTTCATTTGCATGTGTATATGGGTACCTAATATGGCCTAGTAGTCGGGACCCATCATTGCATCTTTGTGTCATTTGCATAATAATCTCCTACTCCCTAAGTTGCACTTAAGGGGGATGTTGGTGTAAATAAAGTCTTGTACCTAGTTAATTCATTAGTAGGGGACTTATTTATGCATGTTAAGTTTACTTAGGTCCTAGGAAGGAATCTTTCTAGAAGTTGTTAGTTGTCATTAGTTGTTATCTTATCTTTTGACAACTACTACATGTGAACCTAGGTAAGTGTGATTAGTTGTCTCATGTCATATGATTAAGACACTTGTCATAATCCTATGACATCTTGCATCTCACCTTGGCTATATAACCAAGGGGTCTCTCTCATTGTACATCACAACAATCATCTCATATCATTGAATCATATTGATAAGAATACAATTTATTCTTGTCACATTCTGTTCTCTCTTTTTGTGCTTTCCATTTGGTCTCAAGATCTTGGCAGCAATAGCCAATTCTAACATGATAAATCACAACTAAAGAAACGAATTGAAACAAATACAATAGTATTTATTGTACACTTGGGCCTGAAAAAATTCACTATACCAAGGGCTAACCTACTACACATATAACCTCTATTAAGCTAATGAAAACATCCAAGACATAATTTTCTAAGGATAAAAACTCTTGAATCTCACTAGAATGATACTGAATTATGAAATACACACAAACAAACACCTACTCATACACTACTAGTTAAAGATGTTTTCATTTTAAGTGCATGGAGGATCAAACTACTCTAGCACTAATGCCTTATCATTGGTTAATAGAGTCACAACGAACCATAATAAATAACATATTAAAATAATAATTAATTAGATATGATATCTAATAGAAAAACATAATAATCTCTCTCCAAACTCTAGAAATTTATATAAAATAAGAGAAATGGCCATTACACATGATTTCTACAATGTATTAAAGTGATGCAACACTTACCAAATATTCATCATAATTGTACCAATAAATGTGGCAAGAGGAAACCTTAATCTAAGAAGAACATATCACACTTGTCACATGGAATTTTCCCTAAAGATCCATAAATGGCTAGGGATAAATTCAACTAGATAGATATCTATTATAAACTAGCTATCTCTTTATGAATTATAAAATATGTTTCTCTATGGGGACTTGACTAGAAATATTTGAAACTCTAGTATTTCATTGATGCTTATAGCCATATAAATGGAGAAAATGGCCTTGACCATTTAAATGACAAGTGAGTTGGTATATATAGCAATTACTTTCTAGTCACCTAGTCACTTACAAAAATTTGACTAAGAACTAGATATCATTAATATGGTGTGTGAAATAAGTCAAAACTCTTGAAATACATTGAAATGGAAACATGGAGCTAGAATAAAAATCATCACCATCAATAATTAAGCCATCATATTAATGGGAGCATGGAATTATTTATCTTCTACCATTGATTTGAACATAGATTCATGCCCTTTTGATAAAACAAGGTTTTCTAGGAAGGAAAGACCAATTTGGTAGTTGTGAGATTCAAATCGAGAATTAATGGCATTTCTTGGAAGATCTAATGATTACAATGGACAAACAGGAAGAAATGTGAAATTTTTCAACAAGGAACTAGAGGTGATAAATGGAGATGTGATATTTCATTGCAAAACTAGACATTAAACTTGAAAATTTGAAATGAAATCCACAATCACCTTGAAATACCATGAAATGGGTGAAAGGAGTGGATAAAAAGAATGAGATAAAATGTGACAAAAACATGTAGAATTGAACATCAAGATGGGATTTCCAAGTGGGAAATTGGATTTTTGGAAGTTAAGTTTAACTTTGCACATGAAAGAAATGAAAGAAAAAGGCGTAATGAGAATTGTATAGGAATTCAATACAAAAGTGAATGTTGAAATATGATATTGGAATGAGGGTCTAAATGAATAGATGTTTTAAAGGAATTTTGTAAAGAAGGATGTGGGAATAGCTTATGGAATAAGATAGAGGAAGTGGATGAAATGGAGGAGAAGGTCTAGGTCCACTTCAAAATTTTACAAGGGGGGATAGGGAATGTGTAGAAATTGAGGGAAAGGAGGGGATGTTTGGATATGAAGAAAGTGTCTAGAAAGACATTGAAGTCCTATAAAAGAAGGAATTTAAATACAAAAGGGAATGAATGAAGGATGAAAAAAACTATGGATAAATTTTACATAGAATTGGACACTAGAAATAGATGCTAGACTAATGGGGAATGTTTTGATGTTCACTGAAAGTTTAAAACTTTGCAAAAATACTAAAAAATGAAAAAAATCACCTCATACTTATAATTAATTAAATTTTTGGAACTTCTAATTTATTATAGACATATAAAGGATGACAAGGAGAAACATATATGAAAATTCAAAAAATGGATACCCATACAATGATTTCTCAAATCAATTATATGTGAGGGAAAAAAAGAGGCCTAAATGCATAAAGGAGCTAGCACTCAAGAAAATTATAGCTATGTCAAATTGTGCCCCAACACATTACACCACACTACATCAAGTCATAAGTGCCTATCCAAAAAGCTACTAAACATTATTCATTAACCAAAACTTGATGGCCTCTTTGCATACAAGATACTCTATAAGAATTAGGGTGAGATACCCTTCTCAACTTTGGCTTCTCTACCATATTAAAAGGGAAACTTAACCATTTATGCTTCCACTATCAATTATGAGCTCACAACACTTATCTTTTTCCTTTCACATGATACTAAATAAAATCCTTTGTTACATGGGATTATTCTCTTTCCTTGGTAGTTGTAGTAATTCCTTCATCATGAGGGTTTCTCCACACTTTGATTCATCTATAAATTTTGGTGAAGCATTGTGCCTCTTATCTACACAAGTAACATAACCTTTGATCTCACTTCTCCTACCATTTTTTACTATGTTTATGGGAATTCAACCACTTTATGGTCCACTTATTTCCACTTTTAAATTCACCTGTAACATGCCAATTATTTACTCTATAGTTTTCACATAAGTATTAAATCATGAAGTGAATAATTCAATATTTCCAAAAATAGGATAATAAGATTTTCCTTTTCAATAACACAATTTGCATATTGCATAAATAATTTCATAAAACATTTCATAATCAAAATAACATAACTTAAACTTCATGTAAGTGAAACTCATCTTTTCAAATACAATTTATAGATAGAATTCATGATCATATATGCAATTTCATAATTTACAAGAGAACAAGGTCAAGGCATCCTTATTTGGATTTCTCTTCTATTTCACAAGCCTTGGCATGTCATCTACAAGAGGGAGAGCATCACCCAAGCACTTTACCTCCAACCACAGACCGACGATCCCCCACACACCTTCCTCCTAGAAGTGGCTCTAACCTTTGACGAAGAGCATAGTATAGGAACCTTTAGTATTTTCATAAGAGTATCTAGTGTTGTGTCCTACATAACATGTATGGTCATACAACTATGGATACCTTCCAACTATGCATGATGCTACTAACAAGCTATGCAAACCTAGAGCACATTTAATTGACAAGTGCAAGCAGCAACTTTTACACTTACTTTTGCCAAAGTTTTGATATATATAATCATCCACTTTCTAAGGAAGTTGTGTCTTAAGTTCACCCACCTCTAACTCGACTTGGAAATCTTACTAACCTATGATTAGCTCTACTTTTGGTTTGACCCAAAGGTTAACTAACTCAAATAGAATCTATTTCAATAGTGATGACTTCACTAATGTTGACTAATCAACCAAGTTGGTTATGTTCTCTTTGAATTTGAACATCCATGTTATGTTCATGTAACATCCTAGGCCTTGGTGGCTACCACTTGTTCAAGCCCTTTCTTCTAAGTCAGTAAAAACTTGAAAGGGTATTTTTTTTACTATAATACCCAAGTTATGTCCTTGCAACATATAGGATCTACACAACTACCTCTTATTTAAGTCCTTAGTTTTAACCATGGGAGTAACTATTCTCCTATTTTATGCACAATTAGTTATTACTGATGACACAATGTCATCAACTCAACACACCTAGTCTCAATCTAAAAGTATTGACAATATGTCAATATGTATAATAATCTGTTATTAAACTTAAAAGGAAGATTACTACTTCATATTAAATTTTTGGGTGTCCAACTTTATGCTTATGGATCTATTCCTAAGAACTCCATACCGAATATAGATAATCTTGAAGTGAACATAAATAGACAATTGTCTTCTTCTTAGATATCTATTCAGACTCTTCTTTGTTGTTCCAAGTATGGATTTTGTACTTCTAGAACTCCATAACTAATATAGTTATTCATGATATTAAATATCATTTATTTTGATCCAATATAGAAACTTTATATTCATAGTAATATCCAATAATAATTTAGCATATTAAGTTGTTTATCTTTTGATAACTTAATTAAGAACCATTCAACTAATCTCCAGATTCCTCATAGGTTTCTTCCAAGTTATCCTTTACATATCATATATGGTACCTACATTTGTATTATATCTAGACATTCATATATCTATCCTTCCATACGACACATATATTCTCATATTTAAATGTATGATAAGTGTATAGCCATGTTGGAGAATATTTTCTACTTGAGTTAAATGTTCTTTTACACCTTAAAATCTCCTAGCACTAAGGCCTTTGATTAATAATGAGAGAATAAAGTCCTCTATTCATGATATGTGATAAATATCATATTCCCATACTTAGCTTTTCTTCACTAATTTGGTTTAACAAGCTGGTCATTTTGGTTAAACACGGCTTAGAGGGATTCTTAACTTTTCACTTAAGCTCTCTAGAATATTTATTAACTCGGTATTATGTGAATCAAAGATTGGTGAAAGTGTCCATTGATGGTGAAAAGTGTCCCATTTTGGTGAAAAGTGTCCAAAATTATCTAACGTGTCCAAGACCCCCCGTCCAAAAATTGCATAAATGTCCAAATTGGCTGTAAAGCATCTTAGAGAAACTCTAGTGTTATTTAATTGATAAATTTAGGATTTATTTTATGTATTTTGTTATTTTAGAATCCTCCACAAGCTTGGTAGCACCTCGAAGGGAAATAGTTATGTTTCCTTCGCGTGTTTATCACATGACTATCAGAGGAGGAGGTTATCCTTCTACAAGATATAGGATTGTATACCTCATGCCACCTCTGAAGTATCACGAGGCTATGTTGATGGCCCTTGCAGAGAGATGGGATGCTAACACATGTACCTTCCATCTTCTTATGGGTGAGATGACTATCACCCTAGAGGACATACACCACATCCTAAGGATTCTTATCTGGGGCGAGGATGTACACTTAGTAGATGAGCGATCATACAGATAGATGTGAGATGATATTATATACTATCTACAGTGTCCCATCTGGCGGTCGACTGTTGGTCCACACATTGAGCTTAGATGGCTTCTACATGCACAGACACCACTACTTCAACGGATTTTCATCATTACTATAACACTTACATTAGTACTAGACAATAGAGGAGCACACTTAGATGGTGGACTTGTTCATATTATCAGAGACATGGAGGAGCACAAGACTATTTATGCTTGGGGTCACATTATGCTTGCGCATCTATATTATGATTTAGGGTGGTTTGTATACCAAGAGTTGGACAACATAGTACATTGTATACTCTTGCAAGTATGGTGCTTTGAGCACATTACATGTACTAGGGTGATTATATTTCTCACCATAGCGACCATGGGCTACCCATGGGCCTTTAGTTATGTATTGAGGTGAGCATGGTAAGAGGGATATTTATTGCATTGGTGGATTAGGTTTGATTGACTAGATGAGGATGGCATCTGTTGGAGACCATATCTCAGGGTCCTACAATGGATGGATGATAGACATGAGCTAGTCAGGTAGTAGCAAGACCAGTTTCTTTTAGGGAGACACGATTGCATAGTGAGAAAATTCTAATATGATCGTGTCATGTGTCAATTTGGACATGTTTAGGTACCACTATGGGCTTGACCGAGATATCTATGATCAGCACAAAGTGCTCTGAGACCTAGGGACAGTCGTTGACTTACTATTGAGGATGTATACATTAGTGGTTCAAAGGATGAGGACCATGACGTGCCCCCAGTCTTTGACACTGACAATGTAGGAACTAATCAACCCTATGAAAAGTGGTGGGTTAGATCACAACCAGCTCATGTGTTTCCCATTCACTACCCTACAAACCATGTTGAACCTATTTCAAGTCGTAGAGAGGATAGGGATGATGATTAGGTAGATAGAGATACAAATGATGATGACACTATGACCGACATCTTTCTAGGTTTGAATGAGGATGAGGATGAGAAGGAGGAGTTCTAGTCTATGAGTGAGGATGCCAATGAGATAAAGGAGGATCTTGTTGCCCCTGATAGGAGAGATAGCCCCCCTCAAAGTCACTAAATCACATGTGGTGGCCACATTAGATATCCGCACTCATGAGCATGGGGAGGCTAGCAGTAGCAGGCCATTCGCACCTCCCACATAGAGAGGGACCACTATTGTATGGTTATAACCTTATTGGTAGACTGGAGATCCATGTGATGATTTGATATTTATGTTTTTGTTATGCTCTTTAATTTTATGTATATGATTTATATATATATATATATATATATATATATATATATATATATTTCATGATGTGTACTAATAACTTTTATGTTTTCCATCTTGCAGGGCCCATGCAAGAGTGGCATGAGCTCTATTAGCATGTTACTACAAAGATGATTTCTACGCTACATATGGATGATGATCTACCCTCGAAGTACGTGCTCCCACCTTCTATGGGGAAACATGCAAATCTCTTCGAGTCATTTGCTAGATTGAGGATAGTGTATGAGAGAATGACCAAATGCACTGAACTAGCTACAGGATAGCTTTCCACACTGCAAAAAACATTGGATGAGCTCCAAGCCTCTTGAGGTCCATCAAACAACAGGATAGATTCTCCCCTCCAAACGAAAATCTTGAGGCTAGAGAGGGATATGGCTAGGTTGCAAGTAGAGAGGAATCACATAGAGCAGGAGCATGTTGAGGCACTCATATGAGAGGAAAATATGAGAGGAGAGGTGTGGGGCCTATAGGTAGCCAAAAGGTCCTTGAGAAAGACACATTCACATACCACCGTCTTGCAATAGGGGACACCACCAGGAACCAAGGGTTCTAGCAAATCACATGCCCTATTAGCATTGTATTCATTGATATATGTACTTAAACTTTTGATGATATATATATATATATGAGCATTGATGTTTAGGTTTTTATGATCTTGGGTTGGATTAAATGTCAAATGTGATTTATTAAATATCCTTTGTAAGAATTTCTAATAAATATCTCCATGATTTAATGTTTATGTGATCTAATCAAAACTTTTTCAATTTATGTTTAGATACTACATTGTGATGAAGTGTGCTATGCTAACTTAAATGCACCTATGAGATAACATTAAATGAATATAAGGATCTAAACTAACATAACACATAAGATTTTCTCTTGAATAGTATGGAAACTAAAGTAACAATTAAAACTATTTGAACAATCACTTTAGACTCTAAGAGACACTATTATCGTGTGTCAAAGAATGAAGAAATGCAAGATAAAATAGAATATCATCTACCTAATCTAACAACACTACTTTATCACACTATTCAAAAGAGAGAGAACTATGCATAACATTGACGCAAATGTGTGGAATTAATAGGATCTTTTAGAGGTGTACCATCCATTTCCATTAATGTCTAGGCTTCGAACCCATAGTTTTCTTTGATGAGATAAGGTTCTAACCAATTAGGGATGAATTTTCCTTTTTTGTTTGGAGCATTGACATTATGTTGATTTTCATATAATACCAGGTCACCTTTATTAAATGTACAAGGGATTGTTGAATAAGACAACTGAGAGGGGGGGAGTGAATCAGTTGTCACAAAATTAAACCTTTAATTCAATCACTAGAACTAATTCTTAACATTGCTTAAATGATTAATCATCAGATACCAATGCATAAACTCAAATCCAACACATAAACACAATAACACCAGATTTACATGGAAAACCTAATAAGGGAAAAACCATGATGAGGATTAACTCACGCTATAGAGAATATCAAAACCAATTACAAGAGGCTCACTACCTGAAATAAGGCTCACTGCCAAAACAAGGACTCACTTTCCATAACAAGGACTCACTGTCTAATAGGGATAACAACTCGAAGGGATCACTGCCATAGAGATACAAAGAATACAAAGAAGACTTGTTATAGAGAGACTACAATCCCAATGCAACAAAGGATTCCACCACAATCACTCACAAATTTGAATGAATGATAGAGTTCACTTTCTGCTCACTGCATCTAGAAACTCAACATTAAGCTTTGCACTAATCTTTCACACTCATATCACACACACTCACTAGATAGAATCAATGTAACATCAAACTACACTTCCTCTTTTCTCTTATCACTCTTCTTCTTTGCTCTTGTATATTTCTTCACCACTAACTCATCTTG
Organism: Sequoia sempervirens; assembly: GCA_007258455.2. Classification (NCBI taxonomy): domain Eukaryota; kingdom Viridiplantae; phylum Streptophyta; class Pinopsida; order Cupressales; family Cupressaceae; genus Sequoia; species Sequoia sempervirens. The sequence continues at coordinate 134,521,366 of VDFB02000015.1, read as the reverse complement.
TATTTATACCATCTTCAACTTTGAAACATATCCAAATTCGGCCATCTAAATTCAAATTAGGTCAGAACCAAAACATCCTAGGGTGGAATTAGAATGAGGGTGACCTAAACACATGCTTCAAGGGACTCGAAAAGATCCAACACACTTCATCAACCTCAAAAGTAGTATTTCACACAAGGTCGGCCAAACCAGTGGAAAACACATAGAACCATTACGCATGAATCTTCCATATGTCAAAACTATCTTCAATAGAATTAGGGAAACTCAAATCTAGAACTGCAAGTCATAAGACTTCGTCAAAGAGAAATCTGGACCTCAACCAAAAACATAGAAAACCACAGTTCACAAGTGGTGAACACAACTTGCACTGTACAACAAATCAACAACCAAAAATTTGGATATAGCATCTTCTAACAACCAAGAACAACATGTCTAAACCTCACAAACATAGGAGCAAATCCAAACCAAAACCTAGAGAAACCATTGAATACCTGCAACATATCTTCATTATAATTTTCTCAATATCCTCGATATATACAGCCAACAACAACTAGTTGATAACCAGTTGACCAGTTGACATCAATGACAACACCTTCAATCTTTCCATTCTTGCAACAATCTCCCCCTTTGTCATGGATGGAAACACATGATGTGAAAAACCATCAAATTCAACATACTAACTTTGAATATATACACTTTTTTTTTTCTCGCCCTTAGTAGATAATATCTTATATGCTTCTTTTCCTCTCACATACTTCTCCCATTCTTCCTCTCTTTTTTTTCACACGCTTCTTCTCCCCCTTTGACATCAATGGAAAAGGAAAAAAATATTTTACATTGATTTCTCCTTTGACATGAAAAATAGAAAACACACAATGACAACACTTGATACTACCTGCTCCCCCTGAGAGGTAGCCACCAAAACATTATTCCAGAAGAAGGATAGATCCATAGATCCACTAGAGTGATGCATCTCCATATGCATCTAGTTCAAGAAAGGATTGGAAATAACCCCTAACTTCCCTTTAAGATACTCAAAATTATCTTTAGGAAGAGCCTTCGTGAAAGTATTAACCACATGATCCTTCCTTAGAACATACTCAAGCTTTAATTCATTCTCCATGACATTCTCTCTCAATAAATGATAGCTGATAGATATGGGCTTCATCCTCGAGTGCATCATAGGATTCTTTGAAATGTTAATTGCACTTGTATTATCATATAAAATAGAAATGAGATCATCATATACCACTGTGATGTATTTCAATGTTTGTTTCATCCATAGAACTTGTCTACAACAAGATGCATCAACAATATACTTAGCTTCAACAATAGACAAGGAGACTAAATCTTAATTTTTACTTTCCCATGCTACCAATCTGCATCCAAGAAAGAATTAAGCACCACTTTTACTTTTTCTATCATCTACACATCTAGCCCAATCTCCATCTGTATAGGCACTAAGTGTAAAATTAGTATATTTAGGATACCATAATCCATAATCTGAAGTGCCATTCAAATATTTAAATATTCTTTTCATAGTAGCAACATGTGTTTCCTTAGGATCTTCTTGAAATCTAGCCATAAGATAGACAACATGCATAATATCTAGTCTAGAAGCAATCAAATATAGTAGTCCACCAATCATATATTTTTACTTGCTCTGATCAGCCTTAGGTGAATCATCATCTTTACCCAATTCACAACTAGTCACCATAGGAGTACTTACTGGTTTGGAACCATCCATCCCAAACATAGACATTTTAAATTCTTTTTGCATCTCTTCCACAAAAATCTTGCACATATTTTCATTTCCTCCAAAGATAATGTCATCAACATACAGTACTACAACCAAGATTTTGTCATTTTCAATCTTAAAATACAAATTACTATCCATCTTACCCAAATACATGTCCAATCTCGCATACCAAGCTCTAGAAGCTTGCTTCAATCCATATAAAGCTTTCTTCAATTTGCACACCATATCTGGTTGATCTGTCAGCTGAAATCCTTTCGGTTGTTCCATATAGACTTCTTCTTCTAGCTCACCATTCAAAAATGGTGACTTGACATCTATCTGATAGACCTTAAAATCTGTGTGAGCAGCAAATTCCAAGAACATCCTTATAGCTTCCATTCTCACTACCGGAGCAAAAGCTTCCTAAAAATATATACCTGCTACTTGTGAGTGACCCTTACACACAAGCCTTTCTTTGTTTCTAACCACTTGTCCATTCTCATTCAACTTATTTTTGAATACTCACTTTGATCCAATGATATTTTTTCATCCGGTCTTGGGACCAATTCCCAATTTTGATTCTTCTCAATCTACATAAGTTATTTCATTACTTCCTTCCAATGTTCATCTTTACAAGATTCACTTATAGTCTTCGGTTCAATCTCAAAAATTAAACATAGATTCACTTTAGTAGTAGCTCTGCTTCTAGTTAATACACCTTTTGTCTTATCTCCAATAATCTAATTTTCTAAATGATTCTTCTATAAATATCTAGGTGTCTTAGGGGACATCACTGAGGCATCTTCTTCTCTTTCATTCTATTAATCCTACTTTTCTTCCTCATCTTTTTTTTGTTCTTCCACAATCTATTCAATTCTTACGCAATCAGGTTCATTAGATTCATATCCATGAATTTCAATAGAATTCTTCATTGTCTCATCAACCTTGACATTTGAACTCTCTACAATATTTCTCAATATTTTATTGAAACATTTGTATGCCTTGCTTTTCATAGAATATCCAAGGAAAATTCCTTCATCACTTCTTGCATCAAACTTTCCCAAAGTTTCTTCATCTCTTCTGATATAAAATTTGCTTTTGAATACCTTGAAATAATTAATAGTAGTAATTATTCCATGCCATAGCTCATAGGGAGTCTTTGTATTGTTTTCTCTTGCTTGAACTCGATTGAATACATAAACAACAGTATGAATAGCTTCTTTCTAGTAGACTTCCGGTAAACCAGCCTCAGTAATCATTGATCTAGCAGCTTCTTGAACTGTTCTATTTTTCCTTTCAACAACTCCATTATGCTAAGGAGTTCTCAAAGCAAATAATTGTCTCTTTATTCCATGCACTTCAAAAAACATATTAAACTCATGGAAGGTGAATTCTCCACCTCTTTCAGGCCTACAGTATTTTATCTTCAAGTTCACTTCATTTTCAACCATAGCTTTAGATGTCTTGAATCTATCTAATATATCTAATTTCTCTCTAAGAAATGTAACCCATGTATATCTAGAATAACCATAAAATAAAAGCATAAAGTACCTTTCACCAAGTAGAATTCTCACTCTTGTAGGACCAAAAATATCTATATGAACTAAATCCAATAGTCCAATAGTAGACTGTTCCTTTGATCTGTAATTATTTCTTTCTTGCTTTCCAAATTGACAATTCTTGCATATAACATTAACAAGATTTGTAATTCTCAGTAAATCTCTCATGGCCTAAACAACACTAATCCTTTCCAAGTTATCAAAATTCATGTGACACATTCTCCTATTCCATAACCAACTGTCATTAATTTGATTCATAAAGCATCAACCATCAACACCCTTAATTTGATAGATATTCCCTTCAGATTTATTTCCTGTAGTAATCAATGTTTCGGATCCTTTCTAGATCTCACATCTCTCATCCTTAAACAAAAGATCATATCCTTTTCTACACATCTAACCAACACTCAACATATTATTCCTTAAACCCTTAACATAGTAGACATCATCAGTATGATGCTTGCCATCAAAACTCACTGAATCTATCCCACTTATTTTAGCACCAGTATCATCTCCAAACATAACCAAGCCTCCATCATATTTTTCAAGCTTAAAAGAATTAATCTTATCACTATTCACGTGATGTAAGCAACCACTATCAACTACCCAATAGTTTTTCTCTTGTTTATCATGTACGGAAGAGATAACCATACCTTCATTTTTCTCCTTCTTCAGAGGGCTTTCCTTTACCTATTTTTCAGAATTAGCAGAAGTAGGTTAATCCTTAATCGCCAAGAACAAGCATTCATTGTCATTAGGATCTTCATATTCTAAATCTTCATCAGATATACTAGCATTCTCATTCACATAATATTCTTTGTTAATCTTCTTTCCTTTCTTTTCTTTCTCATGTCTTTGTTTATTCCTTTTAGCTCTTTTCAGACATTTTGCAACATAATGACCTATTTCTCCACAACTAAAGCATTTAAAGGGTAACTTTCCTTCATACTTACCAGAGCCTTTCCTCATCCTTCTTACAAAGTTAGTTTCTATTTCATCAAAGTTTTCTTCATCTAGATCTACAGCTTTTGTAGCTTTAAAAGCAGTCTCTAATTTGCATCCATTCCTTAAACTCGGCTTCCTCATCTCATAAGATGTAAAAAATCCTAACAATAGATCCTTAGTACAAGTCTTATAATCTATAATCTGCTAAATAGCACTCACCTTCTCGCTGTAAGAATTGGGAAGATTTCTAAGAATCTTCTTTACAATCTTGGTTTCACCTATTGTAGCACCATGTCCTCGCATTCTAGCCACTATCTCATCCAATCTATGTACATAAGCTTTAACATTCTCAACTTTAGACATATGTAGAAGATAAAATTGTGTCTCCAAGTTCTGTATTTTCACTTCTTTAACTCTTTCATCATTGTCATGCGCTCTTTCCAAGGAATCTGGACTTCCTTAGCAATATTCAAATTTAGAACCTTAATCAACTTGGAATGTACCAAACTATTCTTCAAGATGTACTTTGATTTATTGTTCACTTCATGTTCTTTGAAGGTGTACATGGACCATTAGCAAGAGGAGTGTAAAGATTTTTGTGAGCTTTCTCCACATCATGTCCACAATACTCAAGATATTCTTCCATCAATACTTTTCAGATACCACAATTAGTTCCATCAAACCTCGGATAATCATAAATAATTTTTCCAATCACCCCAGACCTTCCTTGAGCAGTTAAGCTCCTCACCAAGGAACCATGCTCTGATACCAATTGTTGAATAGGACAACTAAGAAGGGGGTGAATCAGTTGTCATAGAATTAAACCTTTAATTCAATCACTGGAAATAATTCTTAACACTGCCTAAATGATTAATCATCAAATGCCAATGCAGAAACTCAAATCCAACACAAACACAATAACACCATATTTATGTGGAAATCTAAATAAGGAAAAAAAAAGAGTGAGGATTAACTCACACTATAGAGAATATCAAAACAGATTACAAGAGGCTCACTACCTGAAATAAGGCTCACTACCAAAACAAGGACTCACTATCCAGAACAAGGACTCATTATCAAATAAGGAAAACAACTCAGAGGGCTCACTACCACAGAGATACAAAGAAGACAAAGAATACTTGTTACAAAGAGAATACAATCCCAATGCAATAAAGGATTCCACCACAATCACTCGCAGACATGAATGAATGATAGAGTTCACCTTCTACTCACTGCATCTGAAAACTCAGCATTAAGCTTCACACTCTACTACACTTACATCACACACACTCACTAGATAGAATCAATGTCAAATCAAACTACACTTCCTCTTTTCTATTATCACTCTTCTTCTTCGCTCTTGTACAATTCTTCACCACTAACTCATCTTGTATTTATACTATCTTCAACTTTGAAATATATCCAAAGTCGGTCATATAAATTCAAATTCAAATTAGGTTAGTGCCAAAACATCCTAAGGTGGAATTAGAATGAGGTAAACCCAAACACATGCTTTAAGGGACCCAAAAAGATCCAACATGCTTCATCAACCTCAAAATTAGTATTTCACACAAGGTCATCCAAACTAGTGTAAAACACATAGAACCATCAAGAACAAATCATCTAGATGTCAAAACTATCTTCAATAGAATCAAGGAAACTCAAGTCTAGAACCACAAGTCATAAGACTTCATTAAAGAGAAATCTGGACCAACAATATTTCTCCCGGACCTCAACCAGAAAAACAAAAAACCATAGTGCACAACTAGTGAACACAATTTTCATTGTACAACAAATCAACAACCAAAAATTTGGTTATAGCATCTTCTAACAATCATGAACATGTCTGAACTAGACAAACATAGGAGAAAATCAGGACCAAAACTTGGAGCAACCACTAAATACCTGCAACATATCTTCATTACAATTTTCTCAATATCCTTGACATATACAACCAACAAAAACTAGTTGATAACTAGTTAACCAATTGAAATCGATGACAACGTCTTCAATCTTTCCATTATTGCAACAGGGATGGCATTATCATTATAACCACATTGCATTCTTTTGGAATAATCTTGGAGATACTCAAGAGCATTTATACGTTGTTCATCAAGAATTTCAAGCTAATGCAATCATTGCTCTTTATAACTAGTATCATTGATAAGCCCTTTAAGAGCAATTTTCAATGAAGGAATCTCTAACTCCAAGGGAATTATTGACTTAGCACCATAAACAAGGTTATAGAGGGTGTTTTCCATAGATGTTCTAATGGTTGTGTTAGCTCTCAAAAATGCAAGTTTGAACCACGAAAGGTTGCCAAGCTTTCACAATGTTTTACGGTAACAGAACAAGGTTTGAAACAATTAAACCTTCTACTCTCTAGGTGCTGCTAGACCTAGGCGGGCGTACCTATAACAAATGAAGCAGACTTGACTATTGATCTTCTCTTCATGCCATGATTTGTCCATGATGGCAGATTGGAAATGGACAAAATAAAACAAATTTGGTATATATTGTATACTAAAATGAAGACTAAACCCTAATATGCTCAATCAACAGATGTAAAAAGTATGAATGAAACTAAATGATGGAAACGGTGAGACCAGTGCCTTATATAGTATACGGAGTCAAATGAAATCTTGAACAACTGACTTCTTTCTGGAGGTCATTCAAATTGTTTGGCATATTTTGTTTATAACTAGTATAAACATGCAAGATTGTGATTATTAAGTTCTTCTTACTGATCTAAATGAAATTCCTTGATTACTGTGATTAATTAAAAGGATTTAATCCTTCCTTGAAAGAACCTATCAACCAATCACATAGATACAGAAAATACGTACTGATAAACCAGACATAAACATGTTATGTTAATTTAGATAACCAAGCAACATCAATCTTAGAGACAACTTAAATAATTCTTTCAATTGGCACAACACAACAATTGACACCAGAATACGCCAGCAAATCAGATGATTTTCATTGATATCTCCATGGCTTCAAAACATACATCAGAGTCTCAGCCCTGTGAAACATGGTGTTCCACCGTATTTTCTATTCTCTATCCTATTCTACCTATCACCGCATATTGTTTTCAAAATGGACATTTATACATTGAGAATACGAAAGGACGCATCCTTTCAGAAATAGAAAATAAAAATTACAAAACAAAAGATAGAGAATAATTAGGCTTTATTTAGCCATAAGTGAGTCTTATTGAGGTGGTCCAAATAATCCCGGTGCTCATATGTGTCCCCATCTCCAACAACATTCCAGATCGTGATTTCCATCTTGACCATTTCCTCATTTTGCTCGCTCACTTCTTCCAATGCTATATCCTCTTCAGAACCTGTCTTCATGATTTCATTCAACATTGACTCACATTCATTTTTCCACCTGGTGGCTTCTTTCAATTCACCTTTATCATTAGAGAATGTGATCACAATTTTCTTGGTAGCTACAATTAACCCCTATTCATCCCCTTGCAATTCATAATAGAAATTTCGATGGTGATTGATTATATGATTTGCAGCTTCAAGTGCAGAACTGCTAGCCTCATCACTTTGAGCCAACTCATGAAACTTCTCCATGATTCATCCATCCATCCTTGTGTGCTCCTTCAATGCAACAAGAGTATGAGAGTATCTTCCCCATAATTTATTCAACCAGGATGTCAAATGATCCTGCCTTTTCTTGACAATTGCAACAATTGCATCATGCTTTCCTTGAGAATAAGCACTTTATCCTACCTAGTGGTCTTTCACTTGAGAGCTTTCTCATTGAGTAATCATTTTGGTTGTCCCCATTGAAACACCAACCAAGTCTTTGAGTCTATCATTTTCTCTCAGCAATTTTTCATTATTTTCTTTATACATTTCTCTTTCTTTTATCAATAGCTGAATTTGTGCTTTATTCAACTTTGCAATATTTACCCCAATGTCTGCAGTAGCTATAGGACCAGCTTCTCAAGCTTTTAGAGTCATAACATGGCCAAATTCCTTCTCTTTATCAATTACCACTGATTTCCTGTGGGGTGGGTACAAAGCCCATATCATCAATGATCCCTCATCAGTATTATACTTGGATCCTCCATATACTTCTATCACCTTTTCCTTATCAAACTTGTGAGTAGCATTACTTCCCTTCAAGAAACTATCAAAGACCAATGCAGAGTTCAAATCAAGACCAGGAAAGATCATAACACCAGCACTCTCCATCATTTTCCTCCCCACTTCAGGAGTCATATTTGTCATTTAATCATCCACGCATCTTCTCAATTGAGCCAACAATTGTTCCTCATTTCCTGAAGTAACATCATCACCATTCTCTCTTATTTCCTTCCCCTTCTACTTGTATAAGAATGCCTTGAACTATGGGGAATGTATAAACTCATCATCAGAGACAAATGATCTATATTCCATGTGGCTTGCATCAACATCACCACTGTCAATACTTTGTTCTCTAACTGGGTAGACATACTGCTGAGTCCTCATCCTGGATACCTTTTCTATTTTACCCTATGGCACATTAGCTCTTGGTGTTTCCTCATCTCCATAAGACAATAGCTCAATATCTTGTAGCCCCTGGTTATATCTTTCAACTGCCATTTCTGCTTCAACTTCATCTAGATTCCTGATCATATCATCAAAAGATAGGGTACATGCTGATACCCTCCAAAGTTAATCCTTTCTTTGGCTGAATTGATATATCCTTCTGTGGTCAAAGTTTTTCCTGGTTGTCCTCTTTTCATATTATAATGCAACAATCTATCAAGAATTGAATTATATCCCTCCTTAGCCAATACAATGAAATCACCAAAACACAAAGTACTAGGCATAAAATCCTGCTTCCCAAAGGAACTGAAAATGCATCACACTATAGTAATCCATCTATCTGACAATTTCCAAATATGCAACCCTATTTGGAACTGTCCTTGGCAGAATGAGAGGAGCATCTTCAAATCCATATACTCTGATTACTTGTAGCTCCCTCCAAACAATACCAGTCTCCACAGTTATGATCAATAGGCCCATTGAAGTCTTTAGGACGAAGGAATCTTTTGATCTTATCAATCAATGAATAGTTACAAGGATAATGATACAATTTATACAATGTATTTACAAAATGCTCTTCAAAATGAATGAAAGTAGAACCAACAAACCTGTTGTCCCAAATAGAAGTCCACAACTGAACATGAAATGCTTCAACTTCCTTGCCAATTTGAGAAACTCTCATTTATGGAGGCCATACCCCCAACTCCTGTCTGAAATATAGCACTAAATGCATCAACAATGAATAATTTATGAGCTGAACAATAGAAGCTCCACCCTTTATAGCCATCAATGCTGAATCAAGCTCCTTAGAAATATATGAAGCATAATCAAATGGCCTAGAATTGTGATATTGAATATCTATTGTGATAACCATTGGCACCATTGACATCAATTCTGGGGCATCCATCCCTAATACCTAACACACTGAAAAATATGTGTACTTCATATAAGGTTCAAACAAATCTACATGATAGGGAGGCCCCTCACTGTCTTCCAGAGGTTCTAGCTTGTTACCCTATTTAACCCTGTGAATTGGTAACCTCCAACCCTTGTAACTTGTATCCATTCTTTAAAATTCCTTCTGCAACTCCTCACAATTGATTTCCTCATTGCAAAACCCTTCCAATTTGAAAACCTCACCAATTTAGCTTCTTTTGACACATGTATGCAGCGATTTTCCGCCAGGATCACATATAGCTTTATGCTTTGGATCATAATGATCAGCAAGCAATTTTACCAATTCAACATTAACAAATACATTAGGGCACACCAATTTCCCTACATTCAACTTCCATGGATTACAGGTTGGCTCAAAATGGTTCCTCCTATGGTAGTGGAAATTGAAAAGCTCATACCCTCTTACAACAGTCTAGACATCACCTATGAACTTGCATTTATCATCTAGCTTATCAACTTCTGCCCTAAGTTGTGCGGACCTTCTAGCTTTAGGCCCTGAACCAGGTAGTTGATCAATGAGGTCTTGGTTCAACCTCCTTTCAGTGCCTCCATGCTCTGTATCAGTCCTTTGTTTCTTTCCCTTTGACTGACTACTCTCACCAAGCTTTCTACCCTTACCCTTTCCAAAACTAGAAGACTCCATTTTTAAGCTTACAGAATCAAAATGTGAAAAACAAAGAAACAATTACTTACAGTATTCTGCTCAAGCTCCTTAGACTGAAAAAATGTCTTGGTTCTCTATTCAGCATGCCAATTCACTAGCAATCAATTCAAAAATGAGGAATTGATTAAAAAATTATTGTCATTATTGTTTTATCCCATCGCCCCATTAATGAAGCATGAATGAAGCCTCCTTTGAAACTGGCACTGTCGCATCAAGTGTCCTATCGATGAGAAAATTTCAAAGCTGGGACAAAATCCCTTTTCAACGTTTATTTCACCATTCACCAAGACACTCTGTGGTCTTACCGACACCTAGAATCAACTTGATGACTATTGCTTATGTTTTTCATGTCGCTGTGACAATTTCAAGTCGGGGAGATGTCACATAGACTTCATGGTGCCATACCAATATGTATTTTTCAAAGCATTTTTCAATCGCTGAGACATTGATGTTCTCACACCAACCAAAATCCTTTATCATTATGCTCTTCGCTGTAACCTGCAAATATCGAGGAGACCTCTCATAGACTTCATCCTGTTTCACCGAAAGTCTTCATTTACATTGGGTCGCCAAGACAAATTTGTACTCTTGCTGATGTAATCTTCATTTCACCCGCTTCGCTGTGACTTTCAAAGTCGGGGAGATGTTATGTAGATATCTTTGAGGCTTACCAATATGCACTCTTCAATGTATTTTCCATTCGCTAAGAAAAATTCACCCTTTCACTGACGAATTCTCATTTCGGCGTGTCCACCAAGATTCTCACCAAAAAAAAAAAACCCAACCAATGAAACAATACTTTTGGTAAGACAATGAACCTTTGGGAAGACTCATATCGATACCAAATGTCTTACCGAGATCACTCCTCTAGATTACTCCTATCGGAAAGACTCACCCCGAAGTATTATGTCGGTATATCTTTTAAACCTCGGTGAAGCTCATACCGAAAACTTCTTCTCCTAGCGATGCACATCTCTATCGACATAACTTTTGAATCAGTAAGACTATAACTTCTCACTGATAGCTTTTGAATACCCTTGAAC
>VDFB02000015.1:134458605-134509804 GCA_007258455.2 Sequoia sempervirens | reverse complement strand
TGCATCCAAGAAAGAATTAAGCACCACTTTTACTTTTTCTATCATCTACACATCTAGCCCAATCTCCATCTGTATAGGCACTAAGTGTAAAATTAGTATATTTAGGATACCATAATCCATAATCTGAAGTGCCATTCAAATATTTAAATATTCTTTTCATAGTAGCAACATGTGTTTCCTTAGGATCTTCTTGAAATCTAGCCATAAGATAGACAACATGCATAATATCTAGTCTAGAAGCAATCAAATATAGTAGTCCACCAATCATATATTTTTACTTGCTCTGATCAGCCTTAGGTGAATCATCATCTTTACCCAATTCACAACTAGTCACCATAGGAGTACTTACTGGTTTGGAACCATCCATCCCAAACATAGACATTTTAAATTCTTTTTGCATCTCTTCCACAAAAATCTTGCACATATTTTCATTTCCTCCAAAGATAATGTCATCAACATACAGTACTACAACCAAGATTTTGTCATTTTCAATCTTAAAATACAAATTACTATCCATCTTACCCAAATACATGTCCAATCTCGCATACCAAGCTCTAGAAGCTTGCTTCAATCCATATAAAGCTTTCTTCAATTTGCACACCATATCTGGTTGATCTGTCAGCTGAAATCCTTTCGGTTGTTCCATATAGACTTCTTCTTCTAGCTCACCATTCAAAAATGGTGACTTGACATCTATCTGATAGACCTTAAAATCTGTGTGAGCAGCAAATTCCAAGAACATCCTTATAGCTTCCATTCTCACTACCGGAGCAAAAGCTTCCTAAAAATATATACCTGCTACTTGTGAGTGACCCTTACACACAAGCCTTTCTTTGTTTCTAACCACTTGTCCATTCTCATTCAACTTATTTTTGAATACTCACTTTGATCCAATGATATTTTTTCATCCGGTCTTGGGACCAATTCCCAATTTTGATTCTTCTCAATCTACATAAGTTATTTCATTACTTCCTTCCAATGTTCATCTTTACAAGATTCACTTATAGTCTTCGGTTCAATCTCAAAAATTAAACATAGATTCACTTTAGTAGTAGCTCTGCTTCTAGTTAATACACCTTTTGTCTTATCTCCAATAATCTAATTTTCTAAATGATTCTTCTATAAATATCTAGGTGTCTTAGGGGACATCACTGAGGCATCTTCTTCTCTTTCATTCTATTAATCCTACTTTTCTTCCTCATCTTTTTTTTGTTCTTCCACAATCTATTCAATTCTTACGCAATCAGGTTCATTAGATTCATATCCATGAATTTCAATAGAATTCTTCATTGTCTCATCAACCTTGACATTTGAACTCTCTACAATATTTCTCAATATTTTATTGAAACATTTGTATGCCTTGCTTTTCATAGAATATCCAAGGAAAATTCCTTCATCACTTCTTGCATCAAACTTTCCCAAAGTTTCTTCATCTCTTCTGATATAAAATTTGCTTTTGAATACCTTGAAATAATTAATAGTAGTAATTATTCCATGCCATAGCTCATAGGGAGTCTTTGTATTGTTTTCTCTTGCTTGAACTCGATTGAATACATAAACAACAGTATGAATAGCTTCTTTCTAGTAGACTTCCGGTAAACCAGCCTCAGTAATCATTGATCTAGCAGCTTCTTGAACTGTTCTATTTTTCCTTTCAACAACTCCATTATGCTAAGGAGTTCTCAAAGCAAATAATTGTCTCTTTATTCCATGCACTTCAAAAAACATATTAAACTCATGGAAGGTGAATTCTCCACCTCTTTCAGGCCTACAGTATTTTATCTTCAAGTTCACTTCATTTTCAACCATAGCTTTAGATGTCTTGAATCTATCTAATATATCTAATTTCTCTCTAAGAAATGTAACCCATGTATATCTAGAATAACCATAAAATAAAAGCATAAAGTACCTTTCACCAAGTAGAATTCTCACTCTTGTAGGACCAAAAATATCTATATGAACTAAATCCAATAGTCCAATAGTAGACTGTTCCTTTGATCTGTAATTATTTCTTTCTTGCTTTCCAAATTGACAATTCTTGCATATAACATTAACAAGATTTGTAATTCTCAGTAAATCTCTCATGGCCTAAACAACACTAATCCTTTCCAAGTTATCAAAATTCATGTGACACATTCTCCTATTCCATAACCAACTGTCATTAATTTGATTCATAAAGCATCAACCATCAACACCCTTAATTTGATAGATATTCCCTTCAGATTTATTTCCTGTAGTAATCAATGTTTCGGATCCTTTCTAGATCTCACATCTCTCATCCTTAAACAAAAGATCATATCCTTTTCTACACATCTAACCAACACTCAACATATTATTCCTTAAACCCTTAACATAGTAGACATCATCAGTATGATGCTTGCCATCAAAACTCACTGAATCTATCCCACTTATTTTAGCACCAGTATCATCTCCAAACATAACCAAGCCTCCATCATATTTTTCAAGCTTAAAAGAATTAATCTTATCACTATTCACGTGATGTAAGCAACCACTATCAACTACCCAATAGTTTTTCTCTTGTTTATCATGTACGGAAGAGATAACCATACCTTCATTTTTCTCCTTCTTCAGAGGGCTTTCCTTTACCTATTTTTCAGAATTAGCAGAAGTAGGTTAATCCTTAATCGCCAAGAACAAGCATTCATTGTCATTAGGATCTTCATATTCTAAATCTTCATCAGATATACTAGCATTCTCATTCACATAATATTCTTTGTTAATCTTCTTTCCTTTCTTTTCTTTCTCATGTCTTTGTTTATTCCTTTTAGCTCTTTTCAGACATTTTGCAACATAATGACCTATTTCTCCACAACTAAAGCATTTAAAGGGTAACTTTCCTTCATACTTACCAGAGCCTTTCCTCATCCTTCTTACAAAGTTAGTTTCTATTTCATCAAAGTTTTCTTCATCTAGATCTACAGCTTTTGTAGCTTTAAAAGCAGTCTCTAATTTGCATCCATTCCTTAAACTCGGCTTCCTCATCTCATAAGATGTAAAAAATCCTAACAATAGATCCTTAGTACAAGTCTTATAATCTATAATCTGCTAAATAGCACTCACCTTCTCGCTGTAAGAATTGGGAAGATTTCTAAGAATCTTCTTTACAATCTTGGTTTCACCTATTGTAGCACCATGTCCTCGCATTCTAGCCACTATCTCATCCAATCTATGTACATAAGCTTTAACATTCTCAACTTTAGACATATGTAGAAGATAAAATTGTGTCTCCAAGTTCTGTATTTTCACTTCTTTAACTCTTTCATCATTGTCATGCGCTCTTTCCAAGGAATCTGGACTTCCTTAGCAATATTCAAATTTAGAACCTTAATCAACTTGGAATGTACCAAACTATTCTTCAAGATGTACTTTGATTTATTGTTCACTTCATGTTCTTTGAAGGTGTACATGGACCATTAGCAAGAGGAGTGTAAAGATTTTTGTGAGCTTTCTCCACATCATGTCCACAATACTCAAGATATTCTTCCATCAATACTTTTCAGATACCACAATTAGTTCCATCAAACCTCGGATAATCATAAATAATTTTTCCAATCACCCCAGACCTTCCTTGAGCAGTTAAGCTCCTCACCAAGGAACCATGCTCTGATACCAATTGTTGAATAGGACAACTAAGAAGGGGGTGAATCAGTTGTCATAGAATTAAACCTTTAATTCAATCACTGGAAATAATTCTTAACACTGCCTAAATGATTAATCATCAAATGCCAATGCAGAAACTCAAATCCAACACAAACACAATAACACCATATTTATGTGGAAATCTAAATAAGGAAAAAAAAAGAGTGAGGATTAACTCACACTATAGAGAATATCAAAACAGATTACAAGAGGCTCACTACCTGAAATAAGGCTCACTACCAAAACAAGGACTCACTATCCAGAACAAGGACTCATTATCAAATAAGGAAAACAACTCAGAGGGCTCACTACCACAGAGATACAAAGAAGACAAAGAATACTTGTTACAAAGAGAATACAATCCCAATGCAATAAAGGATTCCACCACAATCACTCGCAGACATGAATGAATGATAGAGTTCACCTTCTACTCACTGCATCTGAAAACTCAGCATTAAGCTTCACACTCTACTACACTTACATCACACACACTCACTAGATAGAATCAATGTCAAATCAAACTACACTTCCTCTTTTCTATTATCACTCTTCTTCTTCGCTCTTGTACAATTCTTCACCACTAACTCATCTTGTATTTATACTATCTTCAACTTTGAAATATATCCAAAGTCGGTCATATAAATTCAAATTCAAATTAGGTTAGTGCCAAAACATCCTAAGGTGGAATTAGAATGAGGTAAACCCAAACACATGCTTTAAGGGACCCAAAAAGATCCAACATGCTTCATCAACCTCAAAATTAGTATTTCACACAAGGTCATCCAAACTAGTGTAAAACACATAGAACCATCAAGAACAAATCATCTAGATGTCAAAACTATCTTCAATAGAATCAAGGAAACTCAAGTCTAGAACCACAAGTCATAAGACTTCATTAAAGAGAAATCTGGACCAACAATATTTCTCCCGGACCTCAACCAGAAAAACAAAAAACCATAGTGCACAACTAGTGAACACAATTTTCATTGTACAACAAATCAACAACCAAAAATTTGGTTATAGCATCTTCTAACAATCATGAACATGTCTGAACTAGACAAACATAGGAGAAAATCAGGACCAAAACTTGGAGCAACCACTAAATACCTGCAACATATCTTCATTACAATTTTCTCAATATCCTTGACATATACAACCAACAAAAACTAGTTGATAACTAGTTAACCAATTGAAATCGATGACAACGTCTTCAATCTTTCCATTATTGCAACAGGGATGGCATTATCATTATAACCACATTGCATTCTTTTGGAATAATCTTGGAGATACTCAAGAGCATTTATACGTTGTTCATCAAGAATTTCAAGCTAATGCAATCATTGCTCTTTATAACTAGTATCATTGATAAGCCCTTTAAGAGCAATTTTCAATGAAGGAATCTCTAACTCCAAGGGAATTATTGACTTAGCACCATAAACAAGGTTATAGAGGGTGTTTTCCATAGATGTTCTAATGGTTGTGTTAGCTCTCAAAAATGCAAGTTTGAACCACGAAAGGTTGCCAAGCTTTCACAATGTTTTACGGTAACAGAACAAGGTTTGAAACAATTAAACCTTCTACTCTCTAGGTGCTGCTAGACCTAGGCGGGCGTACCTATAACAAATGAAGCAGACTTGACTATTGATCTTCTCTTCATGCCATGATTTGTCCATGATAGCAGATTGAAACAATGTTAAAACAAATTGCATATATTGTATACTAAAATGAAGACTAAACCGATATGCTCAATCAACGATGTGTGCTAAGGAATGAAACTAAATAATGGAAACGTGTGAGACCAAAGGTCTTTATATAGTATAACAATGGAGTCAAATGAATCTTGAATAACCGACTTCTAGAGGTCATCCAAATTGTTTCATGGCATATTTTCTTTATAACCAGTATAAACATGACGATTATTAAGCTCTTCTTACTGATCTAATGAAATTCCTTGATTAATGTGGATTAATTAAAAGGATTTAATCCTTCCTTGAAAGAACCTATCAACCAATCACACAGATACGAAAAATACGTACTGATAAACCAGACATAAACATGTTATGTTGATTTAGATAACTAAGCAGCATCAATCTTAGAGACAACTTAAATAATTCTTTCAATTGGCACAACACAACAATTGACACCAGAATACGCCAGCAAATCAGATGATTTTCATTGATATCTCCATGGCTTCAAAACATACATCAGAGTCTCAACCTTGTGAAACATGGTGTTCCACCATGTTTTCTATTCTCTATCCTATTCTACCTATCTCACATATTGTTTTCAAAATAGACATTTGTACATTGAGAATTTGAAAGGATACATCCTTTCAGAAATAGAAAATACAAATTACAAAACAAAAGATAGAGAATAATTAGGCTCTATTTATCCATAAGTGAGTTTGATTGAGATGGTCCAAATAATCCTGATGCTTATATGTGTCCGCATCTCCAACAGCATTCCAGATCATGATTTCCATCTTGACCATTTCCTCATTTTGCTTGCTCACTTCTTCCAATGATGTATCCTAGTAGAAGCTATCTTCATGATTTCATTCAGCATTAACTCACATTCATTTTTCCATCTAGTGGCTTCTTTCAATTCACCTTTATCATTAGAGAATGTAATCACAATTTTCTCGGCAACTGCAATTAACCCCTGTTCATCCCCTTGCAATTCATCATAGAAATTTCGATGGCAATTGATTATATGATTCGCAGCTTCAAGTGCAGAACTAGCCTCATCACTTTGAGCCAACTCATGAAACTTTTACATGATTCGTCCATCCATCCTTGTGTGTTCCTTCAATGCAGCAAGAGTATGAGATTATCTTCCCCACAATTTATTCAACCAGGATGTCAAATGATCCTGCCTCTTCTTGACAATTGCAACAATTGCATCATGCTTTCCCTGAGAATAAGCACTTGCCCCTACCCAGTGGTCTTTTTCCTGAGAGCTTTCTCCTTGAGTAATCATTTTGGTTGTCCCCATTGAAACACCAACCAAGTCTTTGAGTCTATCATTTTCTCTCAGCAATTTTTCATTATTTGCTTTATACACTTCTTTTTATCAATAATTGAATCTGTGCTTTATTCAACTTTGCAATATTTACTCCAATATCAGCAGTAGCTATAGGATCAGCTTCTCCAGCTTTTAGAGTCAAGACATGACCAAATTCCTTCTCTGTATCAAGTACCACTGATTTCCTATGGGGTGGGTACAAAGCCCATGTCAACATTGATCCCTCATTAGTATTATACTTGGAGCCCGTATATACTTGTGTCACCTTTTCCTTATCAAGCTTGTATGTAGCATTACTGGCCTTCAAGAAACTATCAAAAACCAATGCAGAGTTCAAATCTAAACCAGGAAATATCATGACACCAGCATCCTCCAGCATTTTCCTCCCCATTTCAGGAGTCATATTTTCCATTTCATCATCCACACATCTTCTCAATTGAGCCAACAATTGTTCCTCATTTCTAGATGTAACATCATCAACGTTCTCCCTTATTTCCTTCCCCTTCTACTTGTACAAGAATGCCTTGAACTCTGGGGAATGTATAAACTCATCATCAAAGACAAATGATCTATATTCCATGTGTCTTGCATCAACATCTCCACTTTCAACACTTTGTTCTCTAATTGGGCAGACATACTACTAAGTCCTCATCCTGGATACCTTTTTTGTTTTACCCTGTGGCACATTAGCTCTTGGTGTTTCCTCATCTCCAGAAGACAATAGCTCAATATCTTGTAGCCCCTGGTTATATCTTTCAACTGCCATTTCTGCTTCATCTTCATCCAGATTCCTAATCATATCATCAAAAGGATAGGGTACATGCTGATACCCTCCAAAGTTAATCCTTTCTTTGGCTGAATTGATATATCCTTCAGGGTCAAAGTTTGTCTTGGTTGGTCCTCTTTTCATATTATAATGAAGCAATCTGTCAAGGATTGAATTATATCCCTCTTTAGCCAACACAGTGAAATCACCAAAACACAAAGTACTAGGCATAAAAGCCTGCTTCCCAAAAGAGCTGAAATGCATCACACTACAGTAATCCATCTGTCTGACAATTTCCAAATATGCAACCCTGTTTGGAACAGTCCTTGGCAGAATGAGAGGAGCATCTTCAAATCCATATACTCTGATTACTGTAGCTCCCTCCAAACAATACCAGTCTCCCTAGTTATGATCAATTGGCCCATTGAAGTCTTTTGGCCAAAGGAATCTCTTAATCTCATCAGGCAATTAATAATTACAAGGATATTGATACAATTTATACAATGTTTTTACAAAATGCTCTTCAAAATGAATGAAGCTAGAACTAGCAAATCTGTTGTCCCAAATAGCAGTCCACAGCTGAACAGGAAATGCTTCACCCTCCTTACCATCTTGAGAAGTCCTCATCTCTGAAGGCCATACCCCTAACTCCTGTCTGAAATATAGCACTAAGTGCATCAACAATGAATAGTTTCTGAGATGAACAATAGAAGCTCCACCCTTTATAGCCATCAATCCTGAATCAAGCTCCTTAGAAATATATGAAGCATAGTCAAATGGCCTGGAGTTATGATATTGGATATCTGTTGTGATAATCATTGGCACCATTGATTACACCCCCTGGGAATCCATCCCAATACCCATTAATACACCTAAAAACATGTATACTCTATATAAGGTTCAAACAAATCTACATGATAGGGAGGTTCTCACTATCTTTGAAAGGTTCCGCTTGTTACCCTGTTTAACCCTATGAATTGGTAACCTCCAACCCTTGTAACTTGTATCCATTCTGGAAAATTCCTTCTGCAACTCCGCACAATTGATTTCCTTGTTACAAAACCCTTCCAATTTGAAAACCTCACCAATTGCTTCTTTTGACACATGTATCTGTGGTTTTCCAGAAGGATCACATATTGCTTTATGTTTTGGATCATAATGATTAGCAAGCAATTTTACCAATTTTGCATTTACAAATACATTAGGGCACACCAATTTCCCTACATTCAACTTCCATGGATTACAGACTGGCTCAAAATGGTTTCTCCTATGGTAGTGGAAATTGAAAAGCTCATACCCTCTTACAGTAGTCCAGACATCACCTATGAACTTGCATTTATCATCCAGCTTATCAACCTCTGCCCTAAGTTGTGCGGACCTTCTAGCTTTAGGCCCCGAACCAAGTAGCTGATCAATAAGGTCTTGGTTTAATTTCCTTTCAATGCCTTCATGCTTTGTATCAGTCTTTTGTTTCTTTCCCTTCGACTGACTACTCTCACCTAGCTTTCTACCCTTACCCTTTCCAAAACCAGAAGACTCCATTTTCAAGCTTACAGAATCAAAATGTGAAAAACAAAGAAGCAATTACTTACAGTATTTTGCTTGAGCTCCTCAAACTAAAAAAATGTCTCGGTTCTCTATTCAGCATGCCAATTCACCATAAATCAATTCGGAAATGAGGAATTGATTAAAACATTAATGTTTTATCCCATCGCGCCATTAATGAAGCACGAATGAAGCCTCCTTTGAAACTGGCACTGTCTCATCAAATGTCCTATTGATGAGAAAAATTTAAATCTAGGGCGAAATCCCTTTTCAACGTTTATTTCACCATTCGCCAAGACACTCTGTGGTCTTACCGACACCTGGAATCAACTTGATGACTATTGCTTCTGCTTTTCATGTCGTTGTGACAATTCCAAGTCGGGGAGATGTCACACAGACTTCATGGTGCCATACCGATATGTATTCTTCAAAGCATTTTCCAGTCACTGAAACATTAATGTTCTCACACCGACAAAAATCCTTTATCTTTATACTCTTCGCCATAGCCTACAAATGTCAGAGAGACCTCTCATAGACTTCATCCTGTTTCACCAAAAGTCTTTGTTTACCTTGGGTCGCCAAGACAAATTTGTACTCTTGCCAATGCAATCTTCATTTCACCCACTTTGCTGTGACTTTCAAAGTCAGGGAGATGTTATGTCGATAGTTTTATGTTTCCCTGAGATACTCCTTCATCCACCCTTAATCACCGAGACACGAGAAAACTCCCACCGAAAGCCACATATTTAACTTTATCGGCAAGACCGAAAACACTCGCCAAGATATTCTGCCGAAAACCTTTAACTTGGCTGAAACAAAAACCATATGTCATTCGGGGAGACATCACAAATTTCATGTCGACAGAGCGACCCCCGCATGTTTATCGATGAGACCACAAAATTTTTCCATGACCATATATTGATACCATTTTGTCTTACCGAAATCACTTCTCCAGATTACTCCATTCGGCAAGACTCACCCCGAAGTATTTTGTCGGTATATCTTTTAAACCTCGGTGAAGCTCATATCGAAAACTTATTTTCTTGGCGATGCACATCTCTTATCGGCATAAGTTTTAACTTGGCAAGACTCTATAGCTTCTCACCGATAGCTTTTGAATACCCTTGAACTTGGTTCGGCCAAACAATAGCCACTTTGCTAAGACCTTCCCCGATGCAAATAAGTCTTACCGAGATATTTGTTTACAAGTCAGTCAGTAAGACAAAATGATTTTATTATGAATTCATGCCAATACCAATTAGTCTGGCCAAAACAACCCCATTGTGCATTAGTTGGTATGACATATGGCATTCGCCCTAACATTACATCGATGCCCCAACATACGCCGATATATTTTTATAGATGCCTGTCGCCAAGAAAAAATAGTTCGCCGAGACATTCTCCCGAACACCTTTAGCTTGACCAATATACTCCCACATGCAACGGTCGGTGAAACACAATGTATTTGCTATGACTTCACTCCGACAATAACTCCCCTTTGCCGAAATGACTCCTTTTGTCGCCGAAACAATAAAGTTGTCTTGCCGATAGTCTGCAACAAACATATATTAGTGAAAAATCAGGTTGGGGAGACTTTTACTATGTCTTGCCGATTCGGGTCTTTTAATGAAAAATGAAGGACTTGATGGATTCAATGGATTTTATGATAGAAAATAAGCAAGACAATACAAAGAGGAACTTTTATGGTTATGATAAGGACTCAATGCTGGAACTCTTGAATGCAATAGACTGTAAAAATTTCAAAATTTTACAGTTCTAACAATGGCTCCGTTTGGGGATGAATGATAGTAAGATCATTACAAGGATTCAGATTTCTGGGTGAGCGGACCAAACTCAAAGTGATGGAACATGTGAGCAGAATGGAACAAATGGCAATGGCAATGAATGAGACCCTATACTACTATACATGGAAGAATTTATTTCAAAAGAAGGAAAATCAGGATTGTCCATGTACTTACAAATCATGTTCCTTTTACCTCCTAAGCTACTGTGCATGGAAAAGAATTTCAAGGAGGATCATCAAGAGTTGTCCATGCACTGGCAACCCTTAATCCTCTGTGTTACTACAAGAGAAAAAATGTTTCACAAATTGCCCATGTATAGGCAATTCCTGATCCTCACCAGCCATATTCTACAAATAGTATGAGTCTTCGCCTTTCTTTCCAATCACCACAAAAGGCCCTAGCCATAAGGCTTTGAACTTCCCATGTTTTCCCTTATCCTAGCACCTTGCATTCCATATCAGTACTAGATCACTTTTTCCAAATTTCCTATCCTTTTCTTTTTTGTCAAATAAATATTTCATCTGTGTCTACAACTTTATGTTTTGATTTTGAGCCACTCTCCTTATTTCATCCAATTCAGCTAGCTGCTCCACTCTTTCCTCCATGGGTTCAGGAATATCCAAATCTTCCTAAAGAATAAACTTGTAAACTGGTAACAAGTTCTACAAAGGCATCCTGGCTTGTGCTCCATACACTAACTCAAATGGGGACTTCCCAATTGCCTTCTTCACCATAATTCTATCAGTCCATACAGCCAGTCTTAATTTCGAATCCCAAGCCTTCTTGTTCTGACCTAGCATCCTTCTTATAATCTTAAGAAGACTCTTATTGCTAGATTCTGCTTGTCCATTAGCCTGTGGATGATAAGGAGCTGCATATGAAATGGTAATACCATATGTGCTATAGAAGCCTCTAAATTCATCTGTTCTAAAACACATCCCATTGTTAGTAATCAACCTCATTGGTGTACCAAATCTAGTAATGATATTATCCATCATGAACTGTGTCACCACCTTACTTGTATCTTGTTTAGTTGGGATGGCCTCTACCCACTTTGTAAAATAATCAGTGGCCACCAATATCCACCTATGTCCACCACTTGATTTTTCTTGTATCTCTCCGATGAAATCAATTCCCCATTGATGAAAAGGGGCATTAGCTTGCAAAGGTCGAAGTGGCAAAGCTCCCTGATATTTCAGTTTTCCAGAGAACTTCTGGCAAGCTTCACACTTTCTCACATATGCAAAAGAGTCATTAAAAATCTTAGGCCAATAATAGCCTGCCCTGAGAATTTTATGAGCAGTTGTTTTTGCTGAGTAATTTCCTCCGCAAACCCCTTCGTGCATTTCACTCAAAACATGTTTAGCTTGAAATTCATCCAGACACAACAATAATACACCATCCCTATTTTTCCAAAATAAATCCCCATCCATAAAAACATATTTAGACGCCTGCAACTTCAGCGTTATTTTCTGATTATCATTCAATCCTTCTAGACACTTCATATATTTAAGATAATACATGATATTCGTATACCATTGAGTATGCTCAATGCTTGCAATTACATCTTTTTCTTCTACATTGCAAATCTGATTTGCTTCAATATTTGCCTCCGCCATTAGTTTATCCAAACCCTGACCTCTAGCTAGTTTAGTAATTTGAATCTCTAAGTCAAATTCTTGGATTATGTTAATCCATTTGCATCTTTTACTTGTTACTTCAGACTGTGTCAGAATATCCTTGACAGCTGCATGAGGAACATAAGCAACTACCTTTGCTCCAACAAGATATGGTCTAAAAGCTTTTACATATTTCACCAGTGCAAATGCTTGCTTCTCTATTATATCATACTTTAGTTCAGAACCCTGTAATTACTTACTGAAAAAAGATACCGGCTGCTCATGACCGTCTTCATTCTTCTGCAGCATGACAGCTGCAACAGTATGCATTGAGGCAAATGAAAAAATTTGGAAGGGTTTTGAAAAGTCAGGCAACTTAAGAACAGGAGCCTCCTTGATGGCTTGTTTTATAGACACAAAAGCTTCCAAAGTTTCTGTAGTCCATTCTATCTTTTGTCCTTTCTTTAACATTTTTTATATAGGTTTGATAATCTCAGCAAAGTTAGAAACAAACCTTCTAACAAAGTTAATCTATCCAAAAAATGACTGTATCGCCTTAACAGTTTTAGGGACAAGGATTTTATCAATAGCCTCCACCCTTTCAGGGTCTATCCTAATCCCTTCCTTTGAAACAATATGCCCCAAAAGCTTACCCTTTGTGACAAAAAAATTACACTTCTTGGGGTTTAAGCTAATACCATACTCGAGGGCTTTTATAAATACCTTTTCCAAATGATGAACATGATCCTCAGCCTTCTTGGAGTAAGCAGTGAGATTGTCCTGATACACCACCATGAGAATATTGATCAAATCAGCAAACGCCACATCCATGGCTCTTTGAAAACTCACCCTTGCATTAGTGAGACCAAATGGCATCCTCAGATAAACATATGTTCCCGAATGGGTTGTGAATGTTGTTTTGTATTGCTCAGACTCTTTAACTTTGACCTGATTATACCCTGAAAATCCGTCCATCATGGACATCAATTCGCAGCCTGTCACCTTATGCAATATGGCCTCCATATTAGGCAAAGGATAATTATCTTTGAGGGACGCTATGTTTAGATTTCTAAAATATACACAATCTGATATCTCCATTTTTCTTTCTAATAGGGACTAGATTTGACACCCATGTTGAATGTTCGGTCGGCTTAATGATTCCACCATCTCTGAGCTTCGCCAATTCCTCCTTCATTTTAGGTTCTAGAGTTGGATTTATCGGCCTTTGCTTTTGTCTAAATGGTTTAGCATATGGCTTCAATGGTATTTCATGCTGAAACAAGTCTTCTTTATATGCTTTCAAATCCTCATAAGACCAAGCAAATACATGTTTATACTTTCTCAACAATTCAATCAGCATTCTTCTAATTGCAGAACTTATCTTTTTACCTATGTACACCTTTTTTGGTGCCATCTCAGTTCCCAAATTAATTTCTTCAATGTCATCCCTTCCAACTGGTGTTTGCTTCATTAAAGACCGATCACTTCCATCATATACCCTCTCTAATGCCACCAAGCCTTTAGGAATATTATTTGTTTTAAGTTGCAAGATCTCTTTTCCAAAGATTGTTTGCTTCCCATCCACTTCTTCCACAAAGGCATTGAAGTTGATCTCTTGAGCTTCATACTGGTCTATACAGTGAAGGAATTTTAAAAGATCAGTGCCATTAAAAACTTGCCAGCTATATACATTATCAGGCACAGCAGGCCTTGTCTTGAATTCAATTTGTGACACTCCATCCAACATAACATCATCTCTCTTCAATGCTACATTAGCTAGAAAATCTGCCATTATATTCTTTAATCTATCTACCCACTCAATCGAGAAGGCATCAAGCAACTCTATTGTATCCCATATAGCATTTCTATATTGCTTTAGTCTTTTGTTTTTTGTTGTATACTTCGCCTTAATTTGTGAGACAACTAACTTTGAATCTCCTAGAACAGCCAGCAACTTTATTTTATGCTTCACCGCTATATTCAATCCAGTTAACAGAGCTTCATACTCTGCCACATTATTTGTGCATTCAAAGGTTAATAGGAATGAATACTTAAATGTAATAACTTCAGGTGAAACAAATACTATCCCAGCTCCATTGCCTTCTTGGCTACAGGCTCCATCAAAATAAATCTTCCACACACCATTGTGGTTTTGTGCAGCATGCTTCTCCATAGGATCACTATTAGTCAATTCTAGCTATGTAGGTTCTATTTTGAAACTCCCAAAATCAACATCACAAAAATAGTTGATTTGGTCTTGTGGAACACAATCAATGAGCTGATTCATCCTCAGCTCCATGTACAATTTCACTTCTTGGCCATTTACAGGAATGGTTGCATAAGATAGATCGAACTGGACATTTCCACCAATAGTCGTCATCCACTGCCTTGATAAAAGCATACCGAATTGTGGAGGGGTGTCTATCACTGTTATATCAATATTGTAAGCTACTTGAGGGTAAGCAGCTAACTTGACTTCCACATATTTCATTATACCAACCACAAGAACAGGTCGGTTATCCATTGCATAACATTTTCCTTCATATGTATCCACCCACATGCCTAGTTGTTTCATTACTCCTACTGGTATAATATTCATGGCAGCACTAGAATCTATCATGCAATTCCTCAATAATTTGTTATTTATGAGTAATGTGATAAAGAAAGGATCAACCTGTGGTGGACTTGTCAATACATTACTCAAGCAAATTTCAAGGATGTTTACTTTATCCTACTTATTTTTAGCAACCATTTTATTTTCAGTACCTACATGTTTTTCACTTTCATTTGTTATCAACTGCACTGCACTGTCCCTGTACTCCTTAATTTTCATCATTTCTAGAAGTGGGATAGACATCTTTACCTGAGACAACGCTTGAGTGAAATCAAAAGAAGAACATTTTGCCTTAATCACTTTCTTTTGTTCTGATGTTTCTCCTTTGTTCACTTCTTTTTCTCCTCTACCTGACTGATCATTTTTTTGAATTTCTCTATGTAGCTCTTTTACTACATCCTTTTGGACAGGATTCTGTTTTCTTTCCTCACGTTGTTTGTTTTCAATTTTCTTTGAAACTCCTTGTACAACTTTTTGATCTTTCATAAAGATACCCCTAGGGACACCTTCCTTCTCATTTACTGTCCTACTTCTCAACCAATATTTATTCTTGGCTTCTTCTACTGCAGCAACAGTCAATCTTTCTATCTCTTCCTTAGTAAGTCTCCTCACATTATTGTGAGTAGGCACCTCAATAGATTGTGGTTCTACATAATCATCCTCAGAGTCAGAAAAAACATGCTGCTTAGCCATATGGACATTGTATCTTTGTTCTGCAACATCATACTCATAACCTCCCTCCTCCGAAGATGAGTACCTCTCCTCAACATGGTGAGAAGCATTTGAAGTTAAGTAAATCGTGTGATCTTCTCCACCATCTCCCATTAACACTCCTTCCTGCATTCTCTGAGCTACTACACAATAATCAGGGGAGTTTGGTTTATCACAAACTTCACAAAAATAATTACTATTCACCATATATGTTCCCTTCTTCTTCAATGGATTAGGAGTTTCTTTGCTTCCCGACCTATCTGTTACAGGTTTTCCATCCTTCTAGTTTGTGTTATAGGGCATGTCATGCAACCTCGGCCTTGGTCTTTCATTCCTATATGTGTTCTCTTGCTTATATTGATAATTATTATTTTGTTGAGGAGCTCGACGGTTGTCTCTTTTATTCATTATCCCAGTAGCCTTTATGTTATTCTCAATTGTTAATGCTATCTTTTGTGCTTCAGCTAAGTCCCTTGGGAACCTGTTTCTCAGCTCATACCCTGTTTTAGGGTCGAATGCATTCAGGTAAACACTTAATGCTACATAGTCTGGTAACTTTGATCCAGGAGGTATTATATTCTGCAGTTTATTGAATCTTCTATTAAAATCAAAGATTGAATCATTCTGACCTTTCTGAATTCACATTAGTTCATGGAGAGTAGCGTCTAGTGGACTCAAATTCCCAAATTATTCAAGGAATTGATGCTAAAATATCTGGAGAGAATAAATAGAAGTTGTTGCCAGGCTATTGAACCAATCCCTAGCTTCCTCAATAAGGGACATCATGAATAATCTCATATGCAAATCTTCATAAGGTACATCCAAATCCTGAATGAAGGAATTGAAATTCCTTAAATGATCCTCGGCTGTGATTGCATTACTTCCTGTAAACTTGGGTACTAAACCTCTCCAACTGTTGTCCATGGGATAAGGGTATAATTGAAACCCTGCTAGATCAAATTGTCTAATCATGGTTGTATATTGATAAGGAGGAGGATTAGGTGGGTGCTGATATTGGTACATAGGGTTATTGTACTGCATATTTTGTTGTGGCACATGACGCTGACCAAAAGGTGGATAATTATTTGTATGTTGTGTGGGAATATTAGGTGGATGATTTGGCTGTCTATATTGATTCCCAATTTGATGGTGAGGAATCTTTGGTGGTTCAGAATACCTAGCACCATGATTACTCTATTTATGGGGTGGTACATATTTTGGAGGAAAACCAGATGTGTGAGGAATGTTTTGAGCTTTCTGCAATTTGAATTCTCTCATTGCTTCAATCATTTGGGATTTTTCCTACTCTTCCCTTTCCTTTCTCTAAGATTCATACTGTGCCCTGACTTCCTCATAACTTAAAGATTCATAATCTTCTTGATGAATTTCCTGATTAGCAGGTCCATTCTGATTACCTTCCATTTTTTGGTCATATTCATATTGAATTTTGAGTCGTTCAGCTTTGAGTCCAACCACAAACTCGGCCTGTTTTCTAGCTTCAAATTCAACATGTTTCTGAGGGTTGTAAAAAGGATTTTTCTGATCTTCTAGGGTACAAGGCTCTTCTGTTGAACTATCTTTCCATGTGTCAAAACAATTCTCACCATAAGGTATTGATGATTTGTCTTTGTTTGTGAAGCACATGTCCTCACTTTTCCCCTTACCTTTGTCAGCCTTATCATCTTTATGTGTCCACCTACTATTTCCAGGAGGAGCTCTAGAATGACCTCCCCTAAATTGAGATCTTCTTCCATTCATATTGCAATATTTAATTAAAGTCACCACTCACTTTCTTATAAGTGAAAAAGATTGTTACTTATTATTCCCAGCGGAGTCTGTATATAGGACTTTTGACTCTATGATTAAGGCACGGATTCTTTGTTATCCCCAGTAGAGTCGCCAATTTGTTAGCTCTCAAAAATGCAGGTTTGAACCACGAAAGGTTGCCAAGCTTTCACAACGTTTTAGGGTAACAGAACAAGGTTTGAAACAATTAAACCTTCTACTCTCCAGGTGCCGCTAGACCTAGGCGGGTGTACCTATAACAAATGAAGCAGACTTGACTATTGATCTTCTCTTCATGCCATGATTTGTCCATGATAGCAGATTGGAATGGACAAAATAAAAGGAATTTGGTATATATTGTATACTAAAATGAAGAATAAACCCTGATATGCTCAATCAATAGCTGTAAAAAGTATGAATGAAACTAAATAATGGAAACGATGAGACCAGTGCCTTATATAGTATATGGAGTCAAATGAAATCTTGAACAACTGACTTCTTTCTGGAGGTCATTCAAATTGTTTGGCATATTTCGTTTATAACTAGTATAAACATGTAAGATTGTGATTATTAAGCTCTTCTTACTTATCTAAATGAAATTCCTTGATTATTGTGATTAATCAAAAGGATTTAATCCTTCCTTGAAAGAACCTATCAACCAATCACACAGATACGGAAAATACGTACTGATAAACCAGACATAAACATGTTATGTTAATTTAGATAACCAAGCAACATCAATTTTAGAGACAACTTAAATAATTTTTTCAATTGGCACAACACAACAATTGACACCAGAATATGCCAGCAAATCAGATGAATTTCATTGATATCTCCATGGCTTCCAAAACATACATCAGAGTCTCAACCCTATGAAACATGGTGTTCCACCGTATTTTCTATTCTCTATCCTATTCTACCTATCTGCATATTGTTTTCAAAATGGACATTTATACATTAAGAATACGAAAGGACACATCCTTTCGGAAATAGAAAATACAAATTACAAAACAAAAGATAGAGAATAATTAGGCTCTATTTAGCCATAAGTGAGTCTTATTGAGGTGGTCCAAATAATCCCAGTGCTCAAATGTGTCTGCATCTCCAAC
This sequence comes from Sequoia sempervirens, assembly GCA_007258455.2. Lineage (NCBI taxonomy): Eukaryota > Viridiplantae > Streptophyta > Pinopsida > Cupressales > Cupressaceae > Sequoia > Sequoia sempervirens. The sequence goes on along the minus strand of VDFB02000015.1, from coordinate 134,491,166 downwards.
AGCATTCTGGATCATGATTTCCATCTTGACCATTTCCTCATTTTGCTTGCTCACTTCTTCCAATGTTGTATCCTCTGCAGAAGTTGTCTTCATGATTTCATTCAGCATTGACTCACATTCATTTTTCCGCCTGGTGGCTTCTTTCAATTCACCTTTATCATTAGAGAATGTAATCACAGTTTTCTCGACTGCTGCAATTAACACCTGTTCATCCCCTTGCAATTCATCATAGAAATTTTGATGGCGATTGATTATATGATTCGCAGCTTCAAGTGTAGAACTGCTAGCCTCATCACTTTGAGCCAATTCATGAAACTTCTCCATGATTTGTCCATCCATCCTTGTGTGCTCCTTCAATGCAGCAAGAGTATGAGAGTATCTTCCCCACAATTTATTCAACCAGGATGTCAAATGATCCTGCCTCTTCTTGACAATTGCAACAATTGCATCATGAATTCCCTGAGAATAAGCACTTGACCCTACCCAGTGGTCTTTCACCTGAGAGCTTTCTCCATGAGTGATCATTTTGGTTGTCCCCATTGAAACACAAACCAAATCTTTGAGTCTATCATTTTCTCTCAACAAATTTTCATTATTTGTTTTGTACATTTCTCTTTCTTTTATCAATAATTGAATTTGTGCTTTATTCAACTTTGCAATATTTACCCCAATATCTACAGTAGCAACAGGATCAGCTTCTCTGTCTTTTAGAGTCATGACATGGCCAAATGCCTTCTCTGTATTAGTTACCACTGATTTCCTATGGGGTGGGTAAAAATCCCATATCATCAATGATCCCTCATCAGTATTATACTTGGATCATGCATGTACTTTTGTCACCTTTTCCTTATCAAGCTTGTGAGTAGCATTACTGCCCTTCAAGAAACTATCAAAGACCAATGTAGAGTTCAAATCAAGGCCAAGAAAGATCATGACACCAGCACTCTAACATTTTCCTCCCCACTTCAGGAGTCATATTTGTTATTTCATCATACACACATCTTCTCAATTGAGCCAACAATTGTTCCTCATTTCCTAAAGTAACATCATCAACATTCTCCCTTATTTCCTTCCCCTTCTGCTTGTACAAGAATGCCTTGAACTCTGGGGAATGTATAAACTCATCATCAAAGACAAATGATCTATATTCCATGTGTCATGCATCAACATCTCCACTTTCAACACTCTATTCTCTAATTGGGCAGACATACTGTTGAGTCCTCATCCTAGATACCTTTTCTATTTTACCCTGTGGCACATTAGCTCTAAGTGTTTCCTCATCTCCAGAAGACAATAGCTCAATATCTTGTAGCCCCTAGTTATATCTTTCAACTACCATTTTTGCTTCATCTTCATCCAGATTCTTGATCATATCATCAAAAGGATAGGGTACATGCTGATACTCTCCAAAGTTAATCCTTTCTTTGGCTGAATTGATATATCCTTCAGGGTCAAAGTTTTTCCTAGTTGGTCCTCTTTTCATATTATAATGCAACAGTCTATCAAGAATTGAATTATATCCCTCTTTAGCCAATATAGTGAAATCACCAAAACACAAAGTACTAGGCATAAAAGCCTGCTTCCCAAAGGAACTGAAATACATCACACTACAGTAATCCATCTATCTGACAATTTCCAAATATGAAATCCTATTTGGAACTGTCCTTGACAGAATGAGAGAAGCATCTTCAAATCCATATACTCTGATTACTGTAGCTCCCTCCAAACAATACCAATCTCCCCAGTTATGATCAATTGTCCCATTGAAGTCTTTAGGCCAAAGGAATCTTTTTTTCTCATCAGTCAATGAATAATTACAAGGATAATGATACAATTTATACAATTTCTTTACAAAATGCTCTTCAAAATGAATGAAATTAGAACCAGCAAACCTATTGTCCCAAATAGCAGTCCACAACTGAACAAGAAATGCTTCACCCTCCTTGCCAATTTGAGAAACTCTCATTTCTGGAGGCCATACCCCTAACTCTTGTCCGAAATATAGCACTAAGTGCATCAACAATGAATAATTCCTGAGATGAACAATAGAAGCTCCACCCTTTATAGCCATCAATCCTGAATCAAGCTCCTTATAAATATATGAAGCATAATCAAATGGCCTGGAATTGTGATATTGAATATCTGCTTTGATAACCATTAGCACCATTGACATGAATTCTGAGGCATCCATCCCTAATACCTGACACACTGAAAAATATGTATACTTCATATAAGGTTCAAACAAATCTACATGATAGGGAGGCCCCTCACTATCTTCCAAAGGTTCTGGCTTGTTACCCTGATTAACCCTTTGAATTGGTAACCTCCAAACCCTTGTAACTTGTATCCATTCTGGAAAATTCCTTCTGCAAATCCGCACAATTGATTTCCTCGTTGCAAAACCCTTCCAATTTGAAAACCTCACCAATTGCTTCTTTTGACACATGTATCTGTGGTTTTCTAGAAGGATCACATATTGCTTTATGTTTTGGATTATAATGATCAGCAAGCAATTTTACCAATTTTGCATTTACAAATACATTAGGGCACACCAATTTCCCTACATTCAACTTTCATGGATTACAGACTGGCTCAAAACGGTTTCTCCTATGGTAGTGGAAATTGAAAAGCTCATACCCTCTTACATCAGTCCAGACATCACCTATGAACTTGCATTTATCATCCAGCCTATCAACCTCTGCCCTAAGTTGTGCGGACCTTCTAGCTTTAGGCCCCGAACCAAGTAGTTGATCAATAAGGTCTTGGTTTAATTTCCTTTCAATGCCTTCATGCTCTGTATCAGTCTTTTGTTTCTTTCCCTTCGACTGACTACTCTCACCCAGCTTTCTACCCTTACCCTTTCCAGAACTAGAAGACTCCATTTTCAAGCTTACAGAATCAAAATGTGAAAAACAAAGAAGCAATTACTTTCAATATTCTGCTTGAGCTGCTCAGACTGAAAAAATGTCTTGGTTCTCTGTCCAGCATGCCAATTCACCAGCAATCAATTCGGAAATGAGGAATTGATTAAAACATTAATGTTTTATCCCATCACGCCATTAATGAAGCACGAATGAAGCCTCCTTTGAAACTGGCACTGTCGCATCAAATGTTCTATTGACGAGAAAAATTTAAATCTGGGGCGAAATCCCTTTTCAACGTTTATTTCACCATTCACCAAGAAACTTTGTGGTCTTACCGACACCTGGAATCTACTTGATGACTATTGCTTCTGCTTTTCATGTCGCTGTGACAATTCCAAGTCGGGGAGATGTCACACAGACTTCATGGTGCCATATCGATATGTATTCTTCAAAGCATTTTCCAATCACTGAAACATTAATATTCTCACACCGACCAAAATCCTTTATCTTTATACTCTTCGCCGTAACCTGCAAATGTCAGAGAAACCTCTCACAGACTTCATCCTGTTTCACCAAAAGTCTTCGTTTACCTTGGGTCGCCAAGACAAATTTGTACTCTTGCCGATGCAATCTTCATTTCACCCACTTCGTTGTGACTTTCAAAGTCGGGGAGATGTTATGTAGATAGTTTTATGTTTCCCCTAGAAACTCCTTCATCCACTCTGAATCGCCGAGACACAAGAAAACTCCCACCGAAAGCCACATATTCAACTTTATCAGCAAGACTGAAAACACTCGCCAAGACATTCTACCAAAAACCTTTAACTTGGCCAAAACAAAAACCATATGTCATTTGGCGAGACATCACAAATTTCATGTCGACAGAGCGACCCCCGCATGTTGTTCGGTGAGACCACAAAAGTTCACCATGACCATATATCGATACCATTTTGTCTTACCGAAATCACTTCTCCATATTACTCCATTCGGCAAGACTCACCCTGAAGTATTCTGTCGGTATATCTTTTAAACCTCAGTGAAGCTCATACTGAAAACTTCTTTTCCTAGCGATGCACATCTCTTATCGACGTAGGTTTTAACTCAGCAAGACTCTATAGTTTCTCACTGATAGTTTTTGAATACCCTTGAACTTGGTTTGGCCAAACAATAGCCACTTCGCTAAGACCTTCCCCGATGCACATAATTCTTACTGAGATATTTGTTTGTAATTCAGTCGGTAAGACAAAATTATTTCGTTATGAATTCATTTTGATACCAAGCAGTCTGGCCGAAACAACCCCATTGTGCATTAGTCGGTATGACATATGGCATTCGCCCTAACATTACATCAATGCCCCAACATACACCGATATATTTTTTATAGATGCATGTCGCCAAGAAAAAATAGTTCGCCGAGACATTCTCCCGAACACCTTTAGCTTGACCGATATACTCCACCGGTCATCGAAACACAATGTATTCGCTATGACTTCACTCCGACAATAACTCTCCTTTGCCGAAATGACTCCTTTTGTTGCCAAAACAATAAAATTGTCCTGTCGATAGTCTGCAACAAACATATATTAGTGAAAAATCAGGTCGGGGAGACTTTTACTATGTCTTGCCGATTCGGTTCTTTTAATGAAAAATGGAGGACTTGATGGATTCAATGGATTTTATGATAGAAAATAAGAAAGACAATACAAAGAGGGACTTTTATGCTTATGATAAGGACTCAATGTTGGAACTCTTGAATGTAATAGACTGTAAAAATTTCAAAATTTTACAGTTCTAACAGGTTGTATGGTAAGCCCACAACACATAAGTTAGTTGAGTATGCCAATCTTTGCTATGTTTACATACTATTTTTCGTAGGATTTGTTCAAGAGTCTATAATGTTGCAGAATTGCACCTAAGCTCAATTCCACATTTTTGAAATTTTTCCTAGCACTTATTGTTGGAAACGGTGCCTCAAACTTACTAGCTGAATATCCCTTCTTGAGTTTGTATTTCCTTTCTTCATCGACCTGATAGAGCTCTATCGATGGGACCTTTTTCTGTGTACCAACGATGGTCTAATGAGTCTTCATGTTTTCACCAAGTTCGTTATCGCCATGTCGTGAATTTTGGAAAATTCCTAACCTCTGATTGGAGGTTCTGAAGTTCAGGTTTCTCCCAACTTGGTGGCTTGTTTTATTAGCATGACTTGGCTTTATTGGCGGGATCCTAATTGTAGTTCCAATGATAGAATGATTTGTTGTCATTGGCAGGACTTTTTGATGTCAGCGGGACTTCACCTTGTGTCTCTTTAATGGATTGACGATTGTATAAAGGGAAGTATCATCAACATGACTATTTTCCATCAATATGACTTTGACTTGAGTCCTATCAATGGTACGATACCTAAAGGAAATTCACTGGCGGTGACATGGTGTCGAGCTGGAGGGAGTGGGGACCACTTGAAGTATTGTCAGAGGAACTTTCTCATATCAGAGGGAGATGTTTTGGAGTCTCCCTAATACAACAATGAATAACTAATGAGTAACAACATTGTGGGACCCAACTACTACTTGGTTGAAAAGCGATAATTGGATAGGGATAGCTGTTGACTGGTTGATGATTAACAAGGAAAATGAATGAACATCGTTGGGACTGGGTGTCATCGAAGAGACTGTGGAAGGTGTCTCCTCGATGATCTAATACAGTTTGAATATTGACAGTTGGTAAACGGAATCTAAAACATTTCTAGCTTTAGGAACTAAAGAGACCAATAAATGTATTGAATCACTTTGTAATGTGGTTGAATTAGTTGTTCAAAGACTACTAAATGATTAGTTTTCGTGTTATTCTACATTATATCTTGAAGAAGATTGTAACAGTGTGAAGAGCAACTATATTTTTAGTTAACACTAGAAGTGAATTTCTGCAATTGTATGTAATCCATTTTACTATAATACAAAGTGACTTTACTTGGTGTGTGGGTTATCAGGGAAATTCCTTGGTGAATAATTATTCTTAAGGAATAATCTATACTCTTTGAAGATGGAGGAAGGGGCATTTGTGGTTGATCATCTGAATATGTTCAATATGTTCATTGCTTAGTTGGTTTCTGTGGGTGTGAAGATAGAGGAAGAGGATCATTGTATGCTTTTGTTATGCTCTTTTCCTCACACTTAGGATCATTTGGTGATGGCTATTGGAAGTACAAAAACCACTTTCAAGATGGAAGACGTGGTTGCTTCATTGTTTTATGAAGAAATGTAAAGGAAATCTTCTAAGATGGCCAAGGAGGCCCTTTTTGTTCGTGGTAGATCAAAGGAGAGGGGCAAGAAGAAAGACAAAAATTCAAAGTCCAAATCTGAAGGGAGATCAAAGTCTCCTAGCAATAATTCCAAGGTGAAATGTTGGAATTGTGGGCAGACTGGACATATCAAAAAGGATTGCAAAGAGGAGAAAAAGAAAAAGAAGATGAAGAAAAACTCTTTTGAAAATGATTCCTCTCAGAGTGATGCAGATGCCTTCATTGTAGCCTTGGCAACTTAGGCATCAAATGATGTTTGGTTGATTGACTCAGGTACATCCTTTTACATGACATCTCATAAAGATTGGCTCACGAAGTATGAACCGCATGCTGGTGGAAAGGTGTATCTGGAAAGTGATTCATCTCTTGAAATTGTTGGTCGTGGAAGAGTCGAAATCCAATTTCCTGATGGAAGAATTAAAGGAATTGATGGTGTAATGCATATACTAGGTCTAGATCATGATTTCCTTTCTATTAGTAAGTTGAATGATGTTGGCATGCAGGTTTCTTTCTTGAGTGGTGGTGGCTGCAAAATGACTAGAGGTTTCATGGTGTTGGCAAAGGGCACTCGTATTGGTACTTTGTACAAGTTGGATGCGCAGGAAATCCAATGCAATAGTGTCTTGTAAAGTCAGACAAAGTTGCTCATGAAGGGAAGGGAAAAAATGTTCCTCTAGGTGAAAACTCTTTAGAGGTAAAACTCCTAGTAGAGAAAACCATGTTGTGGCATCATAAACTTGGTCACATTAGAGAAAAAGGCTTAAGGGCCTTGAAAAATAAAAACCTAGTAGAAGGGCTTGTTGATTGTAACCTTGAGTTCAATTTTTGCGAACATTGTATATATGGAAAACAACATTGTGTTTCATTTTATTCTACTCCTCATAAATCTTCTGGCATACTGGATTATGTTCACTATGATGTTTTCGTTCCAGTGAATTTTCCTTCGTTATTGAATTCTAGATATTATGTTTCTTTTATTGATGATTATTCAAGAAGGGCATTTGTGTACTTTTAAAAAGCAAGTCAGAAGTATTCAGTCATTTTAAGGAGTTTAGAAACTTGGTTGAAAATCATACTAGAAGAAAAATTAAATGCTTAAGGATGGATAATGATGGTGAATTATGTTCTATATATTTTGAAAGGTATTGCAAAGACCATGGGATTAAAAGGCATAAAACTACACCCTGCACTCCGCAACAAAATAGAGTTGTTGAAAGGTTAAATAGGACACTGATGGAAAAAGAAAGAAGTATGTTGAGAAGTGCTAGTCTGGAGCATAAGTTTTGGGCTGAGGTTGTGGCCACAACGTGTTAATCAAACTTTCACCCAGTTCGGCTCTTGTTGACATAACACCTTTGGAAGCATGGTATGGTAGGAAGCCCTCTCTGAGACATATTTGTGTCTTTGGTTGCGAAACATATGTTTATGTGTCAAGTGAAAAAAGATATAAGTTGGAGAAAAAGGCAGTCAAATGTATCTTCATTGGATACAACATTGGTGTGAAAGGATACAAACTTTGGATTCCTATGGCTGAAAAGGTTGTGTATAGAAGAAGTGTAATCTTTTGAGAGCTGAAACCTTCTTCAGTGGATCTATAGTCAGACAAGAAAAAAGGAAAAGAAGAAGAAGTAGTTGAAATTCCTCAAACTCTAGATAAAGAGGAACTACAAAGTGTACCTGAAGTTGAGATTTCTAGTAGCTCTAAGATTTTTGAAGAAGAAGAACCACAACCTCAGCCTCAGCCTTTGAGGAGGTCTACACATGAAAGGCGCCAACCTGAAAGGTATGGTTTTTCCATGTTAGATGTAAATTGTGCCTATGCTTTGATTACAAGCATTGATGAGTCTAGGACTATGAAAGAGGCTATAGAAATGTTTGATTCAAATTCTTGGTTGAAAGCTATGATTGAGGAAATGGCATCATTAAAAAAGAATGAAACCTGGGATTTGGTGCCCCTTGTCTAAGGGTAGAAATCCCATTGGCTACAAATGGGTATTTAAAAAGAAAATTGGTCTGGATGGTAGTGTTGAAAAGTATAAAGCTAGGTTGGTTGTGAAAGGCTATTCCTAGGTAGAGGGAAATGATTATGGAGAAATATTTTCTCTTGTAGCTAAGTTGATATCTATCAGATTTATTTTGTCACTTGCAGCAATGTATAAATTAGAGATTGAACAAATGGATGTGAAGACAATATTTCTTCATTGAGATCTTGAAGAAGAAATTTATGTCCCATCCTGAGCACTTTGTGGAAAAAGGTAAGGAAAATCTAGTTTGCAAGTTAAAGAAATCTTTGTATGGTTTAAAAAAATTGCCTAGAATGTGGTACCAAAAGTTTGACATGTTTGTGTTGTCATTGGGATTTGTAAGATCAAAATCTAATCATTGTGTGTATTACAAAACAAGTGCTTATTATTTCCCTATATGTTGATGACAAGATGTTCATAGGAAATAGTAAGACTATGATTTCTGATCTAAAATATCAGTTGTCTATAAAGTTTGAAATGAAAGATCTTGGTGCAACAAGGTATATTATGGGGATGGAAATAAAATGGGATAGAGCTAGTAGAAATATTTGGCTCAGCCAGAGTAAGCATATTCATATTGTCCTAGAGAGATTTTGTATGATTGATTGCAAGTAGCTAGTTGTTCCAATGTTGCAGGGAACAAAGCTATCTATTGAAGATTGTCCAAAATATCCTAATAAAATGGAGGACATGACCAAAGTGCCTTATGCAAGTGCAGTTGGTAGTTTAATGTATGCAATGGTCTATACAAGGCCAAAAATAGCCCAAGTAGTGGGAGTACTTAGCCGTTTTATGGAAAATATAGGTAGACCACACTAGGATGTTGTGAAAAGAGTTTTTAGATATTTAAAAGGTACCTCTTAGTATGCATTGTACTATCATGGTAACTCGGTCGGATCATAGAGATTCATCAACATTCAAGGTTATGTGGATTTTGATTGAGCAAGGGACATTGATAGCAGGAAATCCACTAATGGATACATCTTCACATTGAATGGTGGTGCAGTTAGTTGGATGAGCAAGCGATGAGTTGTAGTCACTTTATCTACTACTGAGGAAGAATATATGGCAGCAATGCATGCCTACAAAGAACCCATTTGGCTTAGACGTTTGTGTTCTGATATTGGATTCAATGCAAAGAAAATTACTATTTGCTATGAGAGTCAGAGTGTTATTTGTTTGGAAAAAAATCCAACTTTTCATGCTAGGATGAAACATATTGATGTGTAGTATCATTTTGTGTGAGATATGGTGGAGGATGGAAAGGTCAGTCTTGAAAAAGTGGATACTATGGAAAACATTGCAGATGCATTAATGAAACTAGTGAGCACAGAAAAGTATAGATGGTGTGTTAGTTTGATGGGCCTTGGGGCCTTTGACTTTTAGTAACTTCGAGTTTGATGAAGCTAGTAAGTTCTTTGTCAAGTGGGAGCATGTTGGAAACGGTGCCTCAAATTTATTGGCTGAATATCCCTTCTCAGATTTGTATTTCCTTTCTTCATTGGCCTGACAGAGTTCTATCAATGGGACCTTTTTCTCTATACCAACGATGGTCCAATGAGTCTTCATGTTTTCACCAAGTTTTCTATCGCCATGTCGTGGGTTTTGGAAAATTCCTAACCTCTAATTGGAGGTTCTGAAGTTCAAGTTTCTCCCGACTTGGTGGGTTGTTCTATCGGCTTGACTTGGCTCTATCGACAGGATCCTAATGGTAGTTCCAATGATAGAATGATATGTTGTCATTGGTAGGAATTGTTAATGTCGGTGGGACTCTACCTTGTGTCTCTTTGATGGATTGACGACGGTGTAAAGGGAAGTATCATCGATGGGACTATGTTCCATTTGCATGACTTTGACTTGAGTCCTACCGATGGTCTGATACCTAAAGGAAATTGACTAGAGGTGACATTGTGTTGAGCTAGAGGTAGTGGGGAGCATTTGAAGTATTGTCAAAAGAAATTTCTCATATCTGAGGGAGACATTTTGGAGTCTCCCTAATACAATGATGAATAACTAATGAGTAACAACATTGTGGGACCTGACTATGACTTAGTTGGAAAATGATAATTGGCTAGGGACAACTACTAATTGGTTGATGATTAACAAGGAAAATGAATGAACATCGTTGGCACTAGGTGTCATCGAAGAGACTGTAAAATGTGTCTTCCCGATGACCCAATACAGTTTGAATATTGACAGTTGGTGAACTGAATCTAAAATGTTTTTGGTCTCAGGAACTAAAGTGACCAATAAATGTATTGAATCACTCTGTAATGTGATTGAAGGAGTTGTTTGAAGGCTACTGAATGATTGGTTTTCATTTCATTCTACATTATATCTTGAATAAGATTGTAATAGTGTGAAGAGCAACTGTATTTTGAGTTAACAATGGAAGTGAAGTTCTACAATTGTATGTAATTCATTTTACTGTAATACAAAGTGACTTTACTTGGTGTGTGGGTTTTTTCCCGTAAGGGTTTTCCCACGTAAATATAGTGTTAAATTATGTGTGTGAAATTGACTATTTGTTCCTATGTATGTGTTTCTTAAATGAACTGTAACTATAATTTAAAATTAAAAGTGTCATTTGCATTTTTTTCTCATGTAAGATTGGTATTTTGAAGGAATTTTGGCATCTAGCTATCCTTACATTTATGACACCTTAGAGCATTAATGACAAAAATCCCATGGGTAGAAATTTCATAGTTCTGACCCCATGTGGACCAGTGGTAGAGCAACAAAAGCCTAATGATGTGTTTCTCAAAAATCTAAGCCTTGGACGCTTGCACAACGTGCTAGCATCTTGGTTGTTTTTCAAGTTTGAAATGAGGAATCTCGAATCTTAACTCTCTCGACATGTGTCCTAGCACTCATGTTTTGGGTGTAACAACTCTTTGTCACCCTTGTATGAACAAAACCCCTCATTTTTCTCTCATTTTGGGGTTCAATTCATTCAATCAAACTCTCTCTTCAAGTCTTGACTCTTGAGTTCTCTTCATTATTGATAGTAGCACTCTCACAAGTGAAGCCATGCCAGACTGAGGTCCATCCAACATCTCTCAAGCAAGCAACCAACAACGCGTCCATGTGCTCCGAAGAGGGTCTAGGCCATTGGGTAACGCTCTCTCTCTCACTCTTTCAAATTTATTTATTTATTTACTACTTAGTGGTGCAAGCTCTACTCCTAAAGAATGTTTTTCTTTCACCACACGTTTTCTCCATTCATTTACAATCCTTTTCTATCTGGAAATCCACGAAGATGGGAACACCAAAACAAGGGTTTGGCTGAGGCAAAACCCTATACAGCCCCAACCTTTTCACCTCATTCTTCTGTGTGTAGGTTACAAAGCGGAGCTTGGAGTGAAGACTCAAACATCCGATTGAAGGTAAGTTTTCTCCAAGTTCTCCTTGTGCTATTCTTAAAGTCTATGTTTTATGTTTAGTCATTTTGTTCAGTAGACCTTAGATCCAAGTTAAGAAGTGAGACCTTATTCAGCTCGTTTGAGCTCCTAAGCCTTTTTTTGCTTAGGATGCCAAAAAGCCATTAGATGATAGTGCATTGTGCTAGCGTCCTGAATTTGTGTTGTCGTCCTTTGGTCGAGAGCTCCTCTGTCTGAGGTAGAAGTCTAAAAGTTTCACTCTCTCAGGATCTAAAGTAGTGTTCTCTAAAACATAACTTGTGTATGTTTTCTTTACAATTTCTTCATTCTATTTATGTTGTGGTGGATAAGGGAAGTTCATTCCCTAGTGATCTCTTGAGAATGAAGAGACCCATGTGTAGAAAATCCCTCTTATCTCACATTTTGGTGAACCCAACATGAAGATGTCAAATCTATTTTTACAACATTTCCATGTTTACTATAACACTTTCTCTAAGGAATATTTTGATATGTTAGATGACGCCCTAGATGAATTCTTGGAAATGCCCTCCTCTATCCAGAAATCTTCCAAGCAAACTTCCTCTCTGCAAACTAGGGGGTCAGTAAATGTAGTTTTGGTCTATGTGGCTCCTCCAAGCCCTAAGAAACCTGTCATTTACGTGAACCTGACTAGCCCTTCTTCTAGGGAGAACTACTCTATCTATGGGATTTCATGTCATAATGATTCACCAGACTTACACTCAAGGTTCGTAAAAGCTATGCCGATTTTGGTAAGTTTCGGGGCCGTTCCGGGAACTCGAAGTGCCTCAAATCTAACTCGGAAGATTTTCAAGTGCAAATGTGGGAAACTAAAACTACAATATCTTTCAACCCAGGAATAGAAAATAAAAACCGTAAGTTGGGAATTTCATTATGACGAAAAGAGTATCCAAAAATGTAAAAACATCTAAAAACTGAGAAACTTGAAATTTAACTATTTTTTGGTGATGCAAGATTGCCCTTACACCACTGGATGCTCTGCATCAGACACCCAAGGTAATTTGAGAAGTGACCCCGTCATGTCTCAGATGGTTGAGGAAAACCCAACCGATCAACCGCTACCTTAGATAGCCAGGATGTATCTTCCACAGGCCTTCCTCTCCATTTCACTAGATATTCTTCATACTGCCTATTTCTGGTACTCCTTCCCACACGACTATCCAAGATTGCTTCAATCTCCTCCCTTTCTGAAGTAGGTGCTAGAATGCCATACTGCCCTATTGCTGGTGCTTCCTTCGTTCCACCTTCATGATACTCTGTCAAATCAAAAATGTTGAACATAGGGGAAATGTTGATTCCATCAAGCAACTCTACCTTATATGCATTCCCTGAATCATGCTTCTTCAAAATCTTACAGGGACCGAATTTCTTCATCTTCAATTTGTTATAGGTTCCATCAGAAAACCTTTCTTTCCTCAAGTGGACCATTACTTCATCACCAATCTGAAACTCCTTATTCCTCCTTTTTTGATCTGCCTTAGCCTTATATTCCATATTCATCTTATTAATGTGTTCTCATACCTTCTCATGTATATTCTTGATGTGCTACACAAAATCTTTGGCTTCAGCATTTATTTTCTTTTCTTGGTCCATCTTCCTCAATTCTGGAGTTGTTTTGGGGCTACCTCCATACACAATCTGGAACGGTGACCTATTAGTGCTTCTGTTGACAGAATTGTTGTAAGAAAATTTTGCCTGGGGTAAGATCAAGTCCCATGCCTTGGGTTTATCTCCTACCAAACATCTCAGTAGGTTACCCAGACTCCTATTAACAACCTCTTTCTACCCATCTATTTGTGGATGGTGTGTAGAACTGAACTTCAACTCTATCTTCAAATTTTCTTCCTATTGGTCCTCCAAAAGTACCCCACAAAATTTGGTGTCATGATTCAAAAATAATACTTTAAGTAATACTCATGTAGCCTCACCAATTCTTTGAAGAACAAGTCAGCAATGTGGATCAGATCATATTCTCTGGACATGGAAATGAAATGCCATCTTTGAAAACCGCATCAACCACCACAAAGACTAAAATCGGTTCTCATTGTGTCCTTTGGCAAACCAAGAACAAAAGTACATACTTATATCCTCCCATGGCCTCTCTGGTACTAGTAAGGGCTGATATAAGCCTATATTCTGGCTCACTCCTTTAGCCATCTGACATACCTTGCAACTTTGTACAAACTTCTTCACATCCTCTAACAACTGAGGCCAATAATAATGCTCATTGATAATGGCAATGGTCTTATCCCCACTAAAATTTTCTTGCCATTCCTCCACTATGCTTCTCCTTTATCAGTTCTCCTCATGGAACCTCCTTGGGATACACACCACCTCCCCTTTAAATAACATGCCATCTTGGATTATGAACTGTTTACCCTTTGATTTTTCCATTGTAATGTGTTCCTTGCAAGCTTTCCAAGCCTCTACAAAATCAGTATCTTCAGCATACAAGGTCTTGAGTTCATTGAACCCAACCACTAACTTAACTTTTCATCAATGTATGCCTCCTACTTACAGGTATCTACAACCCCTATTTGACTTCCTAATTCTATGTTTCAAAACAAAGGTATAACTCTCAAAACTCTACCCATTTCTATATGCCTCTGATTTATTTCCCTCGACTATTTAGGGTAATCGCGAAGGCCCGATGATCAGATATAGAACAAATTCCTTCGCAAATAAATAATTTCTCCATTTCTTTAATGCTTGAACTATTGCATAAAATTTCTGATCATATATATAGAATACTTTCTCTTTGGCATCATTTAACTTTTCACCAAATAGGCAATGGGCTTTACTCTCTTAACTCAACACCCAATGGCACAACCACCTGAATCACAATCCACCAAACACCTTGTTGAAAATGTGGGAGGGCTAGAACGGTTGTTCACAATCTCTACTCAATAATAATAGTTCAAAACTCTTTGCCGCTCCAGTGCTCCACTTGAATTATTTTCTATCCCCTCTCATTTTTTCAGTCAAGGGTCCACAAATACTACTAAAGTTTCTAATGAACTTTCTATAAAACTAGCCAAACCATGGAAATATCTCACCTCAGTAGCAGTTCTTGGGGTAGCCCATTCCAGAATAGCCTTCACCTTCTCTGGGTCCATCTTGAGACCTTCTGCTGAGACAACAAACCCCAAGTACACTAACTCCCTCTTCACAAAACTGCACTTCTTCAGATTAATCAACAGTTTCTCTTCTCTTAACTTCTCAAAGACTCTCTGAATATGCATTAGATGCTCATTCAATGTCTTACTGAAAATCAAGATATCATCTAAATACACAATAACAAAACTTCCCAGAAACTCTTTCAGTACCTCATTCATGAGCTGTATGAATGTGCTCGATGCATTGGTTAGCCCAAAAGGCATGACTAACCACTGGTACAGGCCCTCTTTGGTTTTGAAGGAAGTCTTCCATTCATCTCCCCTCGAACTGATCCCGTGATATCCACTCTTCAGTCAATCTTTTGTGAAGTAATCGAAAGCCCACTCAAACAGCCCATCAGGTCATCCATCCCTTTAAGTGTGGGAAATCTGTACTTGATTGTTATCTTGTTTATGGCTTAGAATCAGACACATCCTCCACTTCTATCCTTCTTGGTGCTAGTACCATGTGCACTGCAGACATGGACTCAAACTCTCAGACGTAAACCTCCTTTCCAACAACCTTGAACTTGTCTCTGCTCAACTCTCATTTTTTGTTGAGCTATTCTATGAGCTGCCTTATTTGGCAAATCGCTCCAAGAATCAAGTCAATCTAATGACTCCATCTTCTTATTGGTGGTAAACCCTTAGGTATAAGCTATCGTAAACAATATCCTAAACTCATCCAACATCCCGTAAACTTTCCTCGAACCTTCTCTACTATCCCTCCTTACTCACTCTAGGAATCAATGCATAACACACATGCTCTCATGCTTCATACCTTCTAAAAATTTTCTTCCATCTATATAACAAATTCTAGCACTACTCCATACCTTTTCTTCAGTCTCCTTCAGGGGTTTCAACTTGTGATGAACCCCATCCTTTGTTAAGGAATAAGTGTTTGCATGGCTATCATGTATAGCTCACCTATCGAACTACCACGACCTCCCCAACAACATGTGACATGCATCCATGGGGATAATATCACAGAGTAGCTCATCATGGTAGCTCCTGATTTTGACCTTTACTAGGCACCGCCATTGACCAAAACTTTGTGGTCTTCTTCAGAATCAGTAACTGACACGGGATGTGTGTGTCTTTCCCTCTTCAAATTTCCAACTTTGTGGCCATCTCTTCGACACCAAATTATTGGTGTCTCTACCCATCAATAATGACATCACAACATTTTCTCTTCACACTTGCACTCAGCGGTAAACAGATTCTTTTCCTCCTGCTCGGGTTCCTTTTCCTCACTACTCGGGCCTCCCCTAATCACTCTCCTCTTCAGCATCATCCTAATGTTCAATTTGGGCCTCCTCATTCATACATGCACAACTTTCCACGCATCTTCTAGCCTTTGTCCGCCTTCCTTGGTGTTGTGGACATTCATAGGCTCGATGCCCTTCACCACACCTAGAAACACGCTCCTCAAACCACCTCTTCCAGATCCTTGTCCATATCTCCCTCGCCCCACTTTGATCACCATTGTTTTGATCACGAGGGCGTAGAAGTTGTCATTCCTTTGGCTTTGGCTGGTACCCACATCTCTACTTTTCTTTTCATCATCATTCGGCTTCCTCGGGTCTTCCATTGCCCTTCCACTTTGACCTCCCTGGCCCTTTTTCTCTTACATCAAATCTTTTGTTTAGCTTTCCAATCTTCTTCAGAGCAAACTGATACACATCCTCAATGGTGGTCATTCCGACTAGGCTTAACTCCTCTTGAATGCTCGGTCATAACCCATTAAGATATCAGGCTACTTTCTCCTTATTGGTCTCTGTGTGACCCGTTCTGATGATTATCTTGTGAAAATATTTAGTATATTCTTTTACAGATCTGCTTCCTTGCTTCAACCCTTGCAATTTCTTCAACAGATCTAACTCGTAGTCCACTGGTATGAACTGCTTCTTCAATTTATCTACCATGCGATCCCATCTGGTGATATTTCCTTTTCCTCTTCGATTTCTTTCCAACTGGACCTCTTTCCACCAAATACTGGCATGGTCCTTCAACTTCATTTTCACAAACTTAACCTGATCTTGGTCCTCTATTTCCTCATACTCAAAATATTCTTCTAGCTCGATCCAAATGATCAACTCTTTCGGTTCAGACTTTGGAATAACTGGGACTTCACTGGTTTTTCCCCATCTTCAAAATGGCCCTTATTAGTCGTGATTTGGTCTTGATCACTCATTTCTCTACATCTGAACCTTCTTCCTCTCCTTCACTTCACTTTCCTCCCTCGGGTTTAACCTCTTCTCAACCCGCTCTTTGTAACGATCATCTCGAGGGCTGCTGCATCTCTTCCACCAGCATTTCTGCCACTCCCTCAACCACTGCACCACCACTTACTGTGCATCACTCTTTGAGGCATCTTCTTGACTCGACTCACAACTACAAATTCGTGAATCATTTCACGATCGCAATCTATCCACACACCTGGGCTAGAAACCCGCCTATCACCACTTGATGAGGGCTATATTCAGACTTCTTAGAAAAATAACCCACAAAACAAGAGAATAATTTTATTATTCAGAAAATGTTTACATGCAGAGGATCTCAAATCCCCTAGTTCAACAACACATGCAAGTTACAGAAAGTTACAGAATAACCCTTTCGCAATATGCGAGTTTGTCACCAAAAAGTTACCCAAAAATTAGAAACCCGCCCATAAATAGAGCTCCTCATTAGTTTGGAGCCAAAACAACATTCAAATTTGAGTTTAGGTAGTTTGGCGCTGAAAATTACAACTTGAAGTTCAAATTTTAAAAGTACATTTGTAATTGTATCTTCTAGAAAGTGCGCCAACTTCCCGGCCGTAGAATCCTTTGATCCGAGACTCCCATTTATAACCGCTGAACCGGGTTGGAAAGGTCTCGGGTTAATGTGCTCAAAATTAGCTATGCCAATTTTGGAAAGTTTTGGGGCCAATCCAGGAATTCTAAGTGCCTCAAATCTAACTCGGAAGATTTTCAGGTGCAAATCTGGGAAACTAAAACTGCAATATCTTTCAACCCAGGAATAGAAAATAAAAACCGTAAATTGGGAATTTCATTATGATGAAAAGGGTATCCAAAAATGTAAAAACATCTAAAAACTAGAAACTTGAAATTTAATCTATTTTTGGGTGATGCAAGATTGTCCTTATACCACTGGATGCTCCTGCATAATCCTAAAATGATAGAGGATAGGGGGCAAGATGAGAAAATAACTTTAGACGTCTTCTCTTTAGATGAAGCAATTGAGGAATTCCTAGGTTCCTACTCCCTATTGCCTCCCTTCCATCACAAGAGATGATTCCCATATCACCTGCATAAACAAGCCTACTTAGGAGAATTTGTCTTGAGTATTGACGAGGAGGACCCTCTATCCAATGTTGGTAATGATGTTCCAATATCACATTTTGAAGATTGTAGTTCTCTCCTTAAAGGAGATACTACTAACATCTCTATGGATCCTAAGTCTTCTGAAAAAGTAATTAAGATTGGGAAGTGTCTTTCTTCAGAAGAATTGGACAAACATTTGATCTCCTACATTCTCATCCTAATATCTTTGCTTGGATGTATAAGGATATGCCTGGTATTGATGAGTCTATAGTGGTTTACAATATTATCCTATGTCCCGACGCCAAGCTAGTTAAGCAAAAGATTTGAAAGATCAATCCTACGGTGGCGTTGATGGTTAAGACTAAGATAGATAAGTTGTTGAAAGTGGGATTTATCCATCCAATCTACTACTCCCCTTGGATCTCCAATATTGTTTTTGTTACTAAACCTTATGTCCATATATGGATTGACTTTTGTGACCTTAATAAGGGTTCTCTTAAAGATGACTTTTGGTTACCTAATATAGATATGATTGTAGATTCGACCGTAGGACATGCCTTGTTGTCTTTCATGGATGGTTTCTTGGGTTACAATAAAATATGTATTAATCTAGAAGATCAGTACAAGATAGCATTCACTACCCCTTGGGGTACCTTATGTTATGTGGTCATGCCCTTTGGGTTAAAGAATGTAGGAGCAACTTACCAACGGGTGATGACCCTAATATTTCATGATTTTATTCATAAGATCTTAGAATATTATGTTGATACCATCTTGTTGAAATCTATAACTCATCAAGATCATGTAAAAAACCTTCATCTTATTTTTGAGAGGATTCGGCTCTATAGATGAGACTCAATTCCCTTAAGTGCATCTTCGGTGTAGATGCCGAAAAACTTTTGGGATTTATAGTTTCTCACCATGGAATCGAAGTTGACACAAATAAGATCGATGTTATTGTTAGCATGCCTCCACCTAGGAACGTTATTGAATTGCAAGTTTACAAGGGAATATTCAAGCAATTTGTAGATTCATATCTCAATTGGTTGATCGTACTCTTCCCTTCACTCGTCTATTTAAGAAAGATGTTTGCTTCATATGGGATGAAGAGTGCCAGAAAGATTTTGAGTCAATCAAAGCCTATTTGGCCTTGATCCTCCTGTATTAATGTTGGCTATGCAAGATAGACCCTTTTTGCTTTATCTCTCAACATCCCCATATGCTTTAGCAGCTTTGTTGGCTCAGTATGACAATGTTGGGAAAGAGAGAGCAGTCTACTACATTAGTTGCATTCCGGTCAACTATGAAACTCATTATTCCTCCATGGAGAAGAAATGACTTGCTCTTGTCTTTGTTGCACAGAAGTTAAGGCACTATCTTCTCCATGCCAAAATGCATGTCATCATAAAAAGCGATCTTCTAAAACATTTCTCTCTAGTGTCGATCTCACTGGCAAATTAACGAAATGGGTAATGTTACTCTCTGAGTTTGAAATAAAGTTCATTACTAGGAAGTTGATAAAGGGTCAAGCGATTGTCGATCAATTGGCAAACGCTCCCTCATCTCGCTCTTTCCCGGGTCTGGATCTGTTTCCTAATGAGAATTTTTTTGTGATTAACTATGACCTTGAATGGAAAATATATTTTGATGGGTTGAGATGTCAGACCAGTTCTAGAGTGGGTGTGGTTCTAATGTTGCCCGAAGGTAAACCAGTCCCTCTCCCCTTCTGATTGGATTTTCCTTGTACTAATAATATCACCGAGTACAAAGCTCTCATTACTAGATTGTGTGTCACAATTGCACTAAAAATAAAACACCTTCGCATACTAGGTGATTTTGAGCTCATTGTGAACCAAATTATGGGAGCCTATCAAGCTAAGCAAAGTAAGTTCTCTCAGTATCGAGACCTTGCTTAATCAGTTCTCTTCTTTCATAATTTAGACATTATCCCTAGGAGGGAGAACAGAAATGTAGATGCCATGGCAAGTGCTACTTCCCTAGTACCTTCTGATGAGGACACGAAAGAATACCATGTTGTGGTTCAGGTCCTTTGGACCCCAACTGCTTCCAACCAACCTAAATTTGATAGCTTTGTGTGTTCTCATGTGGATGTGGGAGAATGGTTTGCTAATATTTTCAAATACCTAAAGATTGGAAACTTTCTCGACGTTGTGACGAAGAAAGATCATACTCGTATACAAAATCTTTCAGCCTGTTATGTTATTTTATCTGATGTTCTCTATCAAAATTCTTATAATGGCTTGCTTCTCTGATGTCTCACTAAAGAGAAAAAACCCCTCGCCCTTAAAGAAGCCCATTTAGGCTCTAGGGGTGGACACTTTGGTAATAAATCCTTGGTGAGGAAGTTGATACACATGGGGTACTTTTGGCAAATGATGGAATGGGATTCCTTCAATTTCCTTAAAAAGTTCCCACAATGTCAGCAACATAGTTGCCTCATATATGCACCCGCACAAGAGTTACAAAATCAAACCTCTCTTTGGCCGTTTGCAAAGTGGGGATTGGATATCATTGAAAAAATATCACCTCCTTCTAAAGGACATACCTTTATCATTACGGCTACAAACTATTTCAAGAAGTGGGTTGAAGCTATTCCACTTCGATCCATGAATGTTGAAGCCATCTGTAGTTTTCTTCTAAACAACATTATTTCTCAGTTTGGATTGCCTACTACACTTATTTTTGACAATGGTACACCATTAAAGAACAAGGAAGTAAAGCAATTCTTAGAGAAATTTTACATTCAACATAGATTTTCTACACCCTACTATCCACAATCTAATGGTAAAGAAAAAGCATCTAACAAGACCCTCGAGCTCATTCTTCGTAAGATAGTTAATAAGCACGGTAAGGATTGGCATATTTAATTAACCTATGCTTTATGGGCCTATCACACGAGCGTTCATACGGAAATGGGGACAACGCCTTACAACCTCATATATGGTGTCAAAATTATCATGCCTTTAGAGTTGGATATTCCATCCTTGCGAGTTTCCCTTAAAGGGTTAATTAACGATGAAACTTATTGAGCTAATCATTTGCATTAGCTAGAGATGCTCGACGAGAGCTGGTTACAGGCCCTTGACCATCTTAAAGCTTATCAACATGTTAGGAATTGTAAGCAGAAAATATCAATTAAATGCAAATAAATATTAAATAGAGGAATGAAAAACACATAAATAATAACAACGAGAGACAATATTTAACGTGGTTCACCCAAACTTGGGCTACGTCCACCAACAGAGAGTCCAATATTATTATCCAGTAAATCAAACTGATTACAACCAGTAATCCCTTGCAACTCAATACCACTGCAATTGCTACAATACAATGTCAACAGAAACCCAAACCCTTAGCCTTTTATCAAGACTTGTGTCAGTTACAAAAATAGGGTTTTTTTATGTTGTCTAATAGAAAAAATAGCACCCAATGCCTTTATAAAATAATAAAAAATAGCTACCCCTAGACCCTGCAAGGGGCACTACCCCTTGACCCCGTCTTGGGGACGCTGCCCCGAAACCCCCGCAAGGGGCATTGCCCCTTGACCCCATTAAATAATATGGGGGGAAACCGAGCCAATAAAAGTGGAGAAAATTTAACCTTTGAGTCTGATTAGGCTCCATATACCAACACAACGATCACTATCAAGACAGTATAATCAAAGTGTGCTTCATAGAACTTTAAGTTGGGTGACATGGTTCTTTATGAGAATCAAAGAAATGTAAATGTGTTGCCTAATCAAAGAGGGAAATTTAGTCCTAACTAGTTGGGACCTTACATTATCATCTCCATGTATGGTTCAGGTGCCTATGGATTGTCTTCTATGGATGTAATTCCTCTAAAAGAACCTGTTAATGTGATGCATCTCCATGCATAGTTTCCAATGTGTCACATATGCGGTGTTCACTCTTTAAGGGTAGTAGCACTACATATGTTGACATTATTCATTAACACATTATGAAAAATTTGTGTGTTATGATATGACCATGTGTGTGTGAAATATACATACATGTGTCTTGCTATGTTATGTATCCATGCATTACATTACATCTTTTAAAGTAGTTAGATCATCACTGTGTTTAATTAACATGCATCCATGTGTGCTTATTAAAACATGATAGAATCTAATGTAAACATACATCCATATAAGTATATAATGTCCATTGCATCAACATACATGCATCATGCCACTACTGTCACAAATGAGTGGCTACTAAATATGTGTCAATGTCTATACAAAATGATCTACTATATATATATATATATATATATATATATATATATATATATATATCTTGCTACAAATTTGATGTACAAAATGGGATGTCCCTATGGCAATGGCGTGTGGCTTCCAGAGCCCTCTAGCTCTAGTTGTTGTTGTGGTCTGGGTAGAGGTTGCACCATGGTCATAGACATGGACTTATGGGAGCGCAATGCAAATAGAGCTACCCACATCCCTCTTGATCTCTCCCTGCAAGGAGCATATTGTGAACTGTGCATGTGTTAGCTCCTGCTGCAGTTGTTGAACATTTGTCGGGATCATGGCTATCAGATGACCATCGAGGTCATCGAGGTAGCTCTGAAGGGAATCATGCGCCTACTCAGTGGAATCGTCCCTTGTCATGTCCATGTCTTGCTTGTCAAGTGTCGTCCGTAGCTCCCCTGACAACTAGTCACGTTTCCCCTAGAGAGTGGTCGCCTCTACAGTCAACTGCACTATCTCCACTCCCTGCTCCTCGTAAGTGCTCCTCAAACGTGCTACCAACTCAAAAATGTGGGCATGTCACCTCGTGGAAACTGGCTGGTAAGCCTTGAGAATTGTTCCCTAAATAGGCACATCAGGGGCCACCTCTGATATGCACTGAGCCATCCACCCAGTCCATCCCTATACATCCTCTACAACCAAAAAAAGAAAGAGTGAAATTAGTACATGGCATATGTGTATAATCATAAACAAAGAAAACTGAAAGTACTGAAATATAAGCAATATGCTTAGTATACCTAGGTCCCCTGGCTACCATGTGGGGTCAAGGTGAGGAGTGACACTAAGACCCGTGTTGTCAACATCAGTAGCCACTCCTAGTGCTGCCAAGGCTGCCATCATTGTGACAGTAGATGTTGGTGGCACCGACAAGATGGGGTAGCTAGTGGAGGATCTGACCTCCTCCGCCACTGCCTTGGCCTCTGCAATGTTGCCTCCTCCTGCGGTCTCTCCTCAGCCTGTTGTCATCCCCTTTGCATGTCCTATGGTGTTTGCAGTGGCACATCCCCCTATGGGCCCACATCCCCTCTGAGGATGTCCTCACCAAACACTAAACAAGGATGGTGCCCCACCCACCATGGTCTAAAATCTATAGCAATGTCAACATTATCTACTAGCACTACAGGCGGCAGAACCTGGTCGGGCTCATCATCATCCGAAGGGACAAAATTGGTGATGGTAGGGTGGAGATGATCCTCAGGTCTCATTGCACTCCTAAAGGCCTGAGTGTATGTGGGAACATCAAGGGGAATGGTTTATACACGGCCATGTTGTCGCATGACCCGACTCCAGTAGTATGGTACAATAATATGGTCACGACGACCTACGAGAAAATGGTCTCGTTGTAGGTTCCTGAGATACCTGTTATCATCTACCCATCTAAAAAAGAAATAGGGTCTCCATCTAACCCGGTTTGGAGCAAGTGTATCAAACTACAAGTGCCAAAACTATAGATCTCCATGTCTCCACTTCCCTGCACGATATCATACCAGTGGGCCATGGGGATGTGTTACAACTGTTGCTGAGGAAAACCGACCGGCCTCGTGCACATAATGTGGGTGAAATCCCACACCTGTAGGAGTGTGTACATTGTGAGGCTGTGAACGTGCCGCCCTAGCTCTTGGTATAGGTGCACTAGCATGCTGCGCCCCCAGGAAAAAATTGTCAAATGCTCTACCATCTCGCAAATAGTGTGCATGAGGCCCCCGTGCAGGTGAGAGCCTTTCCCATCTATCATGATCCAAAAAACCACGATCATGACCATCACTCGGCATAGTAGGGGTGTAGTAGTCCACACCTAGTCATACCAATGCATCTAGATATGACCTGTGTCGTCACTGCCATTGGTCCACCTTGAGCAGTAAACGACTCCCTCCAACCGCTCGTGTCAATCGAGTGTCATCGATGGCCAACTATCATCCACAAATGGGTAGTCTAAGGATCCGATACACATCCTCCAGTGTAATTGTCATCTCTTCAGTAGGCAACTAGAATGATGATGTGGTGGCATCCCACCACTCCATCAAGGTTGTAAGCATCCTCTCATGATAGCGCATCTCTAGCATGGTAAATGCATGCTAGAGACCGACTTGCTCTAGATGTGTGACCTCATCATCACTAAGACAATCCTTCTGCTCCCGAATGAGTAGATAAGTTGGCCCGCTGGGACACTGCCAAACCTCAGGATAGTCCTACAAAAAAGTGGGAAAATTCTAAGTTAGAACATGAAATTTAAATCTAAAAACAAAAAAAAATTCACTAATACTTTTGTGCACCGCGCATATGTCCTAATCTGCCATTAACGCCCCGAGGACGCCAACACGTCCTTGGGGAGGACAGTGTAGATATGGGAATTTAGCACAAAACCTAGATGATAGCACATCTTTTAGACATAAGCATTGAAAAAAGACACCTACGTAGCTAGACGTGGAAACAATTGCTAAAAAACATACTAAAATTCACCAAAAATGAGGTTGTGAGACCTACTTGGTCCACCTTGCGACCCTCAGCAATGTCATCCCTCAGCTGCTTTACTCTTGACACCTTGTACTCTCTCTTGGTTGGCATTTTTTTTACTTTTCTCTCACAAAAGTCAATAATTTCCTCGCAATGAATAGTGAAAATGACCCTTCTAGGGGCCCACCTAGGTATATATAGGCCCCCCGGGGGCCATTTTCCCTAGAATCTATGGCTCCCCAGTTTCTCCTAAATTTATCCCACCTAGCTAGGGGAAAACTCAGGAGGGGGAATATAGTCACCTCTTTACCATATTTTTCTTCCAAATCATCAAATTTTTCTTGACCATTCTTCTCGTCATTGTAGTTTCATCTAATTTTTGAAATTGACCTAAAATTTGAGTTTTTATAGGTTAAAATTTTGTGCAATTTTTCACAACCACATTGTCATTGTTTGATGAGCTCAGTTGTTGGGGACACCTTCGAGGTACCGATTAGCTCAACCTCAGTGGCCTCTAAGGCCTCTTTTCTTGGCACACAAATCTGTAAAATTCAAATTTGGGGTAAATTTTTTCTTCTCTACTTTAGTGTGGCTGATTTTCCCCAAAATTGAGCCCACTAAAGTGGGGGAAAAATGTAATGTCGCAGAATTGCACCTAAGCGCAATTCCACATTTTTGCGCTTTTTCCTAGAATTTATGACACCTTAGAGCATTAATGACAAAAATCTCATTGGTCAAAATTTCACAGTTTTGACCCCATGTGGACCAATGGCGAAGTAACAGAATCCTAATGAAGCATTTTCTAAAAATCTAGGCCTTGGACGCCTATGTGGCATGCAGACGTCTGCACAACACAGTAGTGTCCTGGTTTTTTTCCAAGTTTGAAATGAGGAATCTCAAATCTTGACTCTCTTGACACATGTACTAGCAATCACATTTTGGGTGTAACGGCTCTTTACCGCCCTTGCATGCAAAAAAACCCCTCATTTTGGCCTCATTTTGGGGTTCAAGTCATTCAATCAAGCTCTCTTCAAGTCTTGACTCTTGAGTTCTCTTCATTCTTGATAGCAACACTCTCACAAGTGAAGCCATGCCAAAATGAGGTCCCTCCAACAACTACAACTCTCAAACAAGCACCCAATGGTGCATCTGTGTGCTCCGAAGAGGATCTAGGCCCATGGGTAACACTCTCTCTCTCTCTCTCACTCTTTTACATTTACTTGTTCATTTACTACTTAGTGGTGTGGATTCTACTCCTGAAGCAAGTTTTTCTTTCACCAAATGCTTTGTCCATTTCATTTACAATCCTTTTCTATCTGGCTATCTATAGAGGTGGGAACACCAAAACAGGGGTCTGACTGAGGCAGACCCCTATATAACCCCAACCTTTTCCCCTCATTTTTTTGTGTGTAAGTTGCAAAGCGGAGCTTGGAGTGAAGACTCGAATTCCCAATTGAAGGTAAGTTTTCTCCAAGTTCTCCTTGTGCTTTTCTTAAAGTCTTTGTTCTATGTTTGATCATTATTTTCAATAGACCTTAGATCTGAGTTAAGAAGTGAGACCTTATTTTTCTTGTTTAATCTCTTGAGCCTTATGTTGCTTAGGATGCCAACGTGCCATTTGGATGACAGTGTGTCACATTGGCATCCTGAATCTACACTAACTCTCTCGGGATCTAAAGTAGTCTTCTCTAAAATATAACTTTTGTACGTTTTCTTTACAATTTCTTCATTCTACTTATGTTGAGATGGATAAGGGCAGTTCATTCCCTGGTGATCTCTTGAGAACAAAGAGACCCGTGTGTAGTGAATCCCTCTTATCTCACAAAGTCTTATTAGTCAATTTCACTTGTCCATTTCATTGTGGGTAATATGGCGTCGAAAAGTGATGTTGAATATGAAATGTTTCCAAGAATTTCTTAACTTCATTGTTCTTAAACAGAGTTCCATTATCTGAAATCAATGTGAAGGAAGATCAAAGCGAGCAATAATTTGTTCCAATATGAAATGACATATTGCATCTATCGTGGAACAAAGAGGGATAGATTCCACCCATTTTGTAAAATAGTTGGTTGCGGTAATGATAAATGTATGTCCAACGAAGGAGAGCGGTGATGTTTTTCTAATAAGATCCAAACCCCAAACCAAGAATGGTCAAATAGGAACTTAGGAACGAAGCTCAAAAGCAGGAGCATGAATCAAATTTTTGTGCCCTTGACATTTATGACATTTCTTCATGTATGCAAAACAATCTTGTTCCATGTGTCTCCATTAATATTCTATGCGAACTAATTTTTGAACTAATGTTCTTCCTTTGAAATGCACCCCACAAGCACTTACATGAGCCTCTTCAAGTGTTATGGGGATTTCAGAATGTTTAATACATCTAAGTAAAATACCATTAAATGATCTTCTATATAACACATCTGTAAGGATTATATACTTAGATGCAAGTTTTTGAAGACAAGATCGAGTGTTATTTGTTGTAGGTTCAGGAAAAGTATCTTATTTTAAATAGTTGAATAGTGTTGTGTACCATTCGCTAGAGTTTTTAGTATCGTTTAATAACACTTCTTTGCTTTTATCATCTATCAACAGTTTAGGAATCATTTGAACTATAAATGTAAAATCAGCAAAAGGATCTTCAAGAGACACAAGGGAAGCAGTGCTTTCCATTGCATCTGCATGTTGACTATCCTTTTGTGGTATGTTGTCGATTGTATATGAGTGATATTTATCTAATAAGGCTATCATGAGGTCCTTATATCGAATGAGTTTATCATGCTATGCTTGATATGAATCATTTACTTGTTTAATAATTAATAAGGAATCACCAAATATAGAAATGTTTTTGACATCTAATACTAACACTATACGTATACCAGTTGTTAAAGCTTCATACTCTATAGTGTTATTTGTACATAGGAATTTTAAATGGAAAGATAAGGTAATAGGCCTACATGAAGAAGGAATTAATATAACCCCTATCCCAGAGACAATTCGACACTTAGAACCGTCGAAGTACAACTCCCATGTTTCTTTTTCTATTTGAATAATCAATACATTCTCATCAGGGAATGAATCTAAATTAGCTAACACTAAGGAAGAAGGAGCATCAGCTAATTGGTCATTCAAGGCTTGTCCTTTGATTTCCTTTAAAGAGAAAAATTTAAGATCAAACTCAGTTAACAACATACAACTTAGATAAACGCCTCGATAAATGTATTTTAGCGAAAAGGTGTTTTAAAGGATCAAATTTTGTCATCACATGTATTTATGCATTCAATAAGTAATGTCTCAATTTACTAGTAGCCAATACGAGAGATAAACATTTTTTTTCTATCATTGTATATCGCATCTCGTAATCAATCAAGGTTCAACTAATGTAATAAATAGGATGTTCTCTACCACTATCATCTTGTTGAGCCAACAATGTTGCAAGAGCATGGGTTGATGTTGTTGTATAAAGGATAAATGGTTTGTCTTGCATAGTGGGTTGTAACATAGGTGGAGTAGCAAGATAATATTTCAAACTCTCAAAGGTCTATTTACAATCCTCATTCCAATTAAATCGAACCTCTTTCCTAAGGAGTTGTGTAAAGGGTAATGTTCTATCCGATAAAAATGCTACAAAATGACAGATAGCTTGAAATTTTCCTTATAAAGTGCACAATTGAGAAATGTTTTTAGGAGGTAGCATGTTAATGATAGCATCAATATTCTTTGTGTCCATCTCAATTCCTCTATGAGATACTATAAAACCTTAAAAATTTCCACTATCAACGCCAAATACACACTTTTTTAGATTCAATCTCATGTTATATTTTCACATTCTTTCAAAGATCTTTCGAAGGATATTCACATTGTCTTGTCAAGTTAAAGATTTGGCTAGAATATCATCGACTTAATCTTCCAAAATCTTGTGTATGTAATCAAGAAATATCAATGGCATAACTCTTTGATATGTTGTTTTTGCATTCTTTAATCCAAAAGGTATAACTACCCAACAAAATGTTCCCCAATCTATAGTAAATGTTGTCTTGTATTGATCTTGAGGGTTGATAAAGATTTGATTATATCCATAAAATCCATCCATGAACGACAACATAGCATGTCCTGCAGTCAAATCTACTACCATGTCAATATTAGGAAGGGGAAAACCATTTTTTAAAGATGTTTTATTCAAATCATGAAAGTCTGTACACATCCTAATAAGATTATCAAGTTTTGCGACTACAACGATGTTTGAGATCCAAGGAGAATAATCTATAGGTTGTATTTCCATTAAAAAATGGCATCTCTTTGGAATATTTCCTCAATTTGAAATCTCCCTCCCAAAAGGACTTGTCCTCCAACATGGCATTTATAACTCTTACATGTCCTTTTTCTTGAGCCAAGTGGCATTAACTCATCTTTCAACTCTTCCTCCACAAGCCATCTTTTGAATTTCAAATTTCCACCTAATTGCATTTATTTGCACATTGATCAAAATGTGCTCCACCTCTCTTCAATAGCATGTTGACAAGTGGCACATTGTTATTGGTTCATCTTTAATCCCACATCCTTCATGATTATCATTCCTCCATCCCTCTTTCCTATAAATGGAAGGCTTTTCTATTGATTTTGGATCCACAACTTTATGCAAGATTACTATATACAGATATGGAGCAAGTTCACCCACCATTTTCATAGTTTTCATCAATCTTAGCTAGGCTATTGTCAAATTTCATCAAGGAGCATACAATCTTCATCAAGGTTCATCAGAGTTCATCAAGGAATTGGGAAAGGGCTACTTTCGACATCAAAGTAGAACTAATTCCCCCATGGTATGATGGTTTGAATGTTTTGAGCAAGATTTACTAGCTTTCATTTGATTAATTTCACTTTGTTTCTTATTCTTTATATTTGAATGAATTGCATGGGGAATGATTGTTTTAGATGTGTTTATTGACTAGAATTCGATTGTTTGATCATGTTTCAGTAGGTATAAGAAAAAAAATCACATTTTGGCGCTAGAAGGTGCTCACACCTTTAAGAATTAACACATTTTTTGTCAAAATTCCGTTGTGTTTTTCAAATTTTTGTGTCTTTAGGAAAGAGCAATGTTGGTAGGGTCAAACAGTGACACTATCTACACTCCAAAACACGACACTGAAGTCATTCTCCTAAGGTCGGACCTATCAAACTCCAAAGTGGGATGCTAAAGAAAAATTGTGATGCAATCGTGATCTCTGGTTTTCCATAGAGCGACGTTGACCTCACCAAAGTGACGTTGATTTCCTCAAACTGTGATGCCTCCATGGATTACAATGCTAGAGTTGGGTAAAAGGTTAATTTTTTAGTTTTAATTCAACATGTAATTTTTTATATTGATCACCTTTGACTTCTAACTTGTTTGTGGCTCTGTTTTCTATAGATTAACCAACTTTTGTAGGTTGAAGTGATCAAGAAGGAAAGGAGGAAACAAAGACAAGGCTTCTTATGGCATTATCATGTGATTGTAACAAGTTCTTTTAAACACTTTGGGGAACAATTATAATCCCATTCTTAAGGCTTTTGTTATCTTCAAGTTTTAGGACTCAAATACATTTCTTTTGGGTTTTAAAAAAGAACAATCAGAGGGTTAAAAAGAACCTTAGGAACTTACTAGAGTTGGTTTTGGATTTAAGAATTGAACAAAACAACTTCAAACATTTGATTTGGTGCTATAAAAAGAATCCATTACTGCTTTTGAGGTCTAAAATGAACATGTGTATTTTGTGTTTTGTAATCCTTTTTACAAGTTAATATCATTTAAAAGGCATATGCACTTCTCTCATGCTTCACGGAAATCTTGAGAATCAAAATTATTTTGGTGATATTAGGTTGTCTAAAATATTTCCTCCACACTTCAATTTGGGCTTTTAAAATTGAACAAAATCTTGCAAGTGTGAGTGAGTACATTGTGTGTGTTCTCTCTTTGTTCATGCAAAAAAATATTGATCGAACTACGGATGTGCTTATTCGCTTTTTTTTACCTTTAGAGGGCCTACCTTGGTGGGAAAAAGTACTCACCCCAAGGGAACGACCCAAGCAGTAACGAGCATAAGTCAGGATCTTCTGAACCGCTCTACAAATTTGTGGTTGCAAGGAAAGTTTGCAATCAACTTAGTGATGCATGATAGCTCTCCCCCAGTATCTTTATGATGTATAAATCCCTTGCTCTAAGGGTTGGGAGACCTCTTGAGGCATTTTATCATCATTTCCTATAACCGGATGCCTTTATTACAAACCATTGTGTAGTAGCCAAAAATCCCAATATTTGTTGGCGTCAGGAGGTCGAACCTCTGGAGTCATCCCACATACTTGTGATTATTTGTAGAGATGAGAATTTCATCATGGGAGATTCATGAGAACTAAATCTTGGCTTACCCACGGAAGTGAGTGTCATGGAGGGGAGCCAGTGTGGTCAAGCTTCTAGTCATCCACTCTAAATAAGCGCAGCTATATTTATCCAAGTGGGAAATTCAACAAATATTTTCTCTTCCATCCTAGGATTGTGCAATCTTGATTCAATTAAACACGTTGATTGGATCCAAAATATTGAAAACAAACATTCAACAATGGTCCTCAAATTTCAAACCCTTTAGTAGGAGCAAATACCTTTGAGAGAATCCAAGTGCTACTACATGTCCCTTGGGATTTTATCCTTAGAGGCTTCTAAGTATTTGGATTTGTTTCTCAATTTTATCTCTAAATTCAACATTAGGGAACTATTGCCTTGATTTCCACATAATGGACTTTGTGGGATGAAAAGAAATTGAGACATTAGACATTAAGTTCAAAAGCTAAGCAAGAAAAGTGTGTGGTAAAAAGAACCCATCAATCAAGATAAGAAACAATTGAACCTCACATGTGTGTCTTCAAAAGATTTCCAAAAAGGTCAAAAATTTTCAAGTTTAGGTGTCATACTCAAAAATCTATCAAGAAGTACATCAGGAAGTGAAACCAAAAACAACATTTCAAGATAAGCAATAAATTCACAAGGTTTTATAGACTCATGCCTTTGAACAACCCGGATATGTATGCTCAATTTGAACCACTTCTTGGTTGAAAATTTCTTGGAAGTATAGCATGTTCTTCAATACCGAGGTCTATAAACAAAAGTCTCTCTAGGTTCACTTCGGATCAAAATCAACACTGTCATCCATCATCAAACATCAATCAAATCCCATCTCACAAACAACTCTTGAAATCTTGGAAAAATTCTTCATACTATACTTTTTGAAAATCCTTTGAATCAAATAAATATCATCATATTGGATGCATCCTTCTTCATACACTTAGTTAAATTGTCACCTTATGAACAAATTTATTCCAAGAAAACATCTAACCTCTTGGAGTTTATGAGTTCATTATCAAATCCAATCCAAAATCAAAT
Source organism: Sequoia sempervirens (assembly GCA_007258455.2). Classification (NCBI taxonomy): domain Eukaryota; kingdom Viridiplantae; phylum Streptophyta; class Pinopsida; order Cupressales; family Cupressaceae; genus Sequoia; species Sequoia sempervirens. Next base: position 134,458,921 of record VDFB02000015.1, on the reverse strand, counting down.
CCAAATCAAATCCAAGTCAAGACCAAATCAAATCCAAAATCAAAAATCTAAATCCCTAAAGTCTTTCACTATCTCATTCACAACCATCCATCTTTCACTATCTCATCGCCATCTTTTGATCCTTAAATATCTTAAACTTTCTTTTTTGTACCTAAAGTTTAGATCAATCCAAGGAGTTAGAGGTTCACCTCCCACATTCCTGAAAATTGATCCTTATTTTATGGTCCAAACTAGATCTCAACACAAGAAGAACATGGAAACAAACAAAGAAACATCCACTTCAAGTGACTTGAGTCAAACCGCACCCAAAATCAAT
>VDFB02000015.1:134326115-134458505 GCA_007258455.2 Sequoia sempervirens | reverse complement strand
ACCAGAACAAAGTCCATATATCCTCCATGGCCTCCTAAGTACAGTGGGGTTGATATAAGCTGTATTACATCCTCCTTTGGCCGCCGACATACTCACGGCTTTGTACAAACTTCTTCACATCCCTATGACAAGCTGGTATTTAATGTATGCTCAGCAGTAATAGCAATGGAGTCTTATCTGGAAACCAAAATGTCTGCCATTCCTCCCACTATGCTTCTCCTTTGCTCGAGTTCTCCCTCATGGAACTCCTCGGGATACACAATTGACTTCCCTTAAATAACATGTCATCCTAGATTATGAAATCCAGCCACCTTATCCTGTCCACTGTAACAAGTTCATTGCAAGCTTTCCAAGCCTCTGCAAATCAGGATCTTCTGCATACAGTGTCTTGAGTTCATTGAACCCAACCACTTCAATCTGCATCTTTGTCATCAATGTATGCCTCCTACTTAAGGCATCTACAACCTTATTTGACTTCCCACTCCTATGTTTCAAAACAAAGGTATAACTATGCAAAAACTCTACCTATTTCATATGCCTCTGATTTAATTTTCCCTGACTATTTATTTACTGCAAGGCCTGATGATCAGTATATAGAACAAATTCCTTCGGCAACAAATAATGTCTCCATTTCTTTAATGCTTGAACTATCGCATAAAATTCTTGATCATATACAGAATACTTTCTCTTGGCATTATTTAACTTTTCACTGAAATAGGCAATGGGTTTACCTTCTTAGCTCAACACTGCTCCAATGGCACAACCACTAGCATCACAATCCACCTGAAACACCTTGTTGAAATCTGGGAGGGCTAGAATAGGTTGCTCTGTCACCTTCTGCTTCAACAGTTTGAAACTTTTTGCCGCTCCAATGCTCCACTTGAATTCTTTTCTATCCTCTCTCATTGTTTCAGTCAGGGGTCCACAAATACTACTTAAGTTTCTAATGAACTTTCTATAAAAACTAGCCAAACCATGGAAAGATCTCACCTCGGTAGCAGTTCTTGGGGTAGGCCATTCCAGAATAGTCTTCACCTTCTCTGGGTCCATCTTGAGACCTTCTGCTGAGACAACAAACCCCAAGTACACTAACTTCCTCTTCACAAAACTGCACTTCTTCAGATTAATCAACAATTTCTCTTCTCTTAACTTCTCAAAGGCTCTCCGAATATGCATCAGATGCTCATCCAATGTCTTACTGAAAATCAAAATATCATCTAAATAATAATAACAAAACTTCCTAGAAATTATTTTAGTATTCCTCAGTTCATGAGCCGCATGAATGTGCTCAGTGCATTGGTTAGGCCCGCGCGACTAACCACTGTATAGGCCCTCTTTGGTCTTGAAGGCAGTCTTCCATTCATTCCCTTCGAATCCGGATCTGGTGATATCCACTCTTCGTATCAATCTTGTGAAGTATCATCACCAAACAATCCATCAGTCATCCATCCTGGCAGGGGAAATCAGACTCTTGATTGTTATCTTGTTTATGGCTCCTGTGAACTGTGACACATCCTCCACTCCCCATCCTTCTTGGTGTTAGGCATCAGGGCATGACACATGACCTCAAACTCTCTTGTATCAAACCCTTTCAACAACTCTTGAACTTGTCTATTCAACTCCTCATTTTGGTCGGAGTCATTCTATGAGTCACTTTATTTGGCAAACTAGCTCCAGAACTGTCAATCTGATGACTGATCTTCCTTATTGGTGGTAAACCCTCAGGTACATTATCAAAAACAATATCCTGAAACTCATCCAACATCCCAATCTTAAACTTCTTCTCGAACCTTCTCACTATCCTCATTACTCATTCTAGGAATCAATGCATAACACACATGCTCATGCTTCATACCTTCTAAAAAATTTCTTCCATCTACATAACAAATTCTAGCACTACTGCATACCTTTTCTTCGGTCTCCTTCAGGGGTTTCAACTTGTGACAAACCCCATCCTTTGTCAAGGAATAAGTGTTTGCATGGCTATCATGTATAGCTCGCCTATTGAACTACCACGGCCTCCCCAACAACATGTGACATGCATCCATGGGGATGATATCACAGAGTACCTCATCATGGTAGCTCTCAATCTTGAACTTTACTAGGTGCTGCTCATTGACCAAAACTTTGTGGTCTTTCCGCAACCAGACAATCCGATACTGACAGCGTGGTTCTTTCCTCTTCAAATTTCAACTTTGTGGCCATCTCTTCGACACCGTGACATTGGTGCTCCCAACTATCAATAATGAAATCACAACATTTTCCTTCACACTTGCACCTTGTGCAAAACAGATTCTTCCTCTGTTCTGGTTCCTTTCCTCAATCACCAGGGCTCTCCTAATCACTAGGGCTTCTCCCCTTTCAGCATCATCTGAATGTTCAGATTGGGCCTCCTCATCTGCATGTGCAACCCTTCCACGACCTTCTGGCCTTTTGTCTGCCCTTCCTTGGTGTTGTGGACATTCATAGGCTCGATTCCCTTCTTCACCACACTGGAAACACGTTCCTCTGAAACCACCTCTTCCAGATCCTTCTCCATATCTCCCTCATCCTCTACCTCTTTGATCACCACTATTTTGATCACGAGGGCGGTAGAAGTTGTCATTCCTTTGGCTTCGGCTGGTACCCACATCTTCACTTTTCTTTTCATCATCATTTCGGCTTCCTGAAGGTCTTCCATTGCCTCTTCCACTTTGACATCCTCGTCCTTTTTTCTTGCCATCAAATCTTTTGTTTAGCTTCTCTTCCACCTTCAGAGCAAACTGATACATGTCCTCAATGGTGGTCATTCTGACTAGGCTTAACTCCTCCTGAATGCTTGGTCATAACCCATTAAGATATCGGGCTACCTTCTCCTTATTGGCCTCTATGTGACCCATTCTAATGATTATCTTATGAAAATATTCAGTATATTCTTTCACAGATCTGCTTCCTTGCTTCAAGCCTTGCAATTTCTTCAACAAATCTAACTCATAGTCCACTGGTATGAACTGCTTCTTCAATTTCTCTACCATGCGATCCCATCTGCTAATATTGCCTTTTCCTCTTCGATTTCTTTCCAACTGGACCTCTTTCCACCAAATACTGGCATGGCCCTTCAACTTCATTTTCGCAAACTTAACCCGATCTGGGTCCTCTATTTCCTCATACTCAAAATATTCTTCTAGCTTGTTGATCCAGTCGATCAACTCTTTCGGGTTCAGACTTCTGGAATAACTGGGGACTTCTGCTCTGGGTCTTTTCCCGATCTTCAAAATGGCCCTTATTAGCCGAATTTGGTCTTGATCAATTACTTCTTCTTCCTCTTCTACATCTGAACCTTCTTCCTCTCCTTCACCCTCACTTTCGTCCCTCGGGTTTAACCCTCTTCTCAACTGCTCTTGTAACGCATCAATCTGTCTCTGGAGGGCTGCCAGTGCATCTCTTCCACTAGCATTTCTACCACCTCAACCACCTCTGGCACCACCACACCTACCAGGCATCACTCTTGGAGGCATCTTTCTTGACCTCGACTCACAACCATAGTCCTGGTGCAAACTGCCTCACGATCGGTGATCTATCCCCACACTCAAGAAAACCCGCTCTGATACCACTTGATGAGGGCGCAGCCCGAGACTTAGAAAATAACCCACAAACAAGAGAATAATTTTATTATTCAGAAAATGGAGCTTCTTACATGCAGAGGATCTCAAATCCCCTAGTTCAACAACACATGCAAGTTACAGAAAGTTACAGAATAACCCTTTCGCAATATGCGAGTTTGTCATAAAAAAGTTACCCAAAAATTAGAAACCCACCCATAAATAGAGCTCCTCATTAGTTTGGAGCCAAAACAACATTCAAATTTGAGTTTAGGCAGTTTGACGCCAAAAATTACAACTTGAAGTTCAAATTTCAAAAGTACATTTGCAATTGTATCTTCTAGAAAGTGCGCCAACTTCCGGGGGCCGTAACTTTTGATCCGAGACTCTGATTTGCGAACCGTTTGAACCATTGGAAAGGTCTCAAAGTCAATAACGTGCTCAAAATTAGCTATGCCAATTTTGAAAAGTTTTAGGGCCGTTCCAAGAACTCTAAGTGCCTCAAATCTAACTCAGAAGATTTTAAGGTGCAAATCTGGGAAACTAAAACTGCAATATCTTTCAACCCAGGAATAGAAAATAAAAACCATAAATTAGGAATTTCATTATGACAAAAAGGGTATCCAAAAATGTAAAAACATCTAAAAACTGAGAAACTTGAAATTTAACTATTTTTGGGTGATGCAAGATTGTCCTTATACCACTGGATGCTCCTGCATAATCCTAAAATGATAGAGGATAGGGGGCAAGATGAGAAAATAACTTTAGACGTCTTCTCTTTAGATGAAGCAATTGAGGAATTCCTAGGTTCCTACTCCCTATTGCCTCCCTTCCATCACAAGAGATGATTCCCATATCACCTGCATAAACAAGCCTACTTAGGAGAATTTGTCTTGAGTATTGACGAGGAGGACCCTCTATCCAATGTTGGTAATGATGTTCCAATATCACATTTTGAAGATTGTAGTTCTCTCCTTAAAGGAGATACTACTAACATCTCTATGGATCCTAAGTCTTCTGAAAAAGTAATTAAGATTGGGAAGTGTCTTTCTTCAGAAGAATTGGACAAACATTTGATCTCCTACATTCTCATCCTAATATCTTTGCTTGGATGTATAAGGATATGCCTGGTATTGATGAGTCTATAGTGGTTTACAATATTATCCTATGTCCCGACGCCAAGCTAGTTAAGCAAAAGATTTGAAAGATCAATCCTACGGTGGCGTTGATGGTTAAGACTAAGATAGATAAGTTGTTGAAAGTGGGATTTATCCATCCAATCTACTACTCCCCTTGGATCTCCAATATTGTTTTTGTTACTAAACCTTATGTCCATATATGGATTGACTTTTGTGACCTTAATAAGGGTTCTCTTAAAGATGACTTTTGGTTACCTAATATAGATATGATTGTAGATTCGACCGTAGGACATGCCTTGTTGTCTTTCATGGATGGTTTCTTGGGTTACAATAAAATATGTATTAATCTAGAAGATCAGTACAAGATAGCATTCACTACCCCTTGGGGTACCTTATGTTATGTGGTCATGCCCTTTGGGTTAAAGAATGTAGGAGCAACTTACCAACGGGTGATGACCCTAATATTTCATGATTTTATTCATAAGATCTTAGAATATTATGTTGATACCATCTTGTTGAAATCTATAACTCATCAAGATCATGTAAAAAACCTTCATCTTATTTTTGAGAGGATTCGGCTCTATAGATGAGACTCAATTCCCTTAAGTGCATCTTCGGTGTAGATGCCGAAAAACTTTTGGGATTTATAGTTTCTCACCATGGAATCGAAGTTGACACAAATAAGATCGATGTTATTGTTAGCATGCCTCCACCTAGGAACGTTATTGAATTGCAAGTTTACAAGGGAATATTCAAGCAATTTGTAGATTCATATCTCAATTGGTTGATCGTACTCTTCCCTTCACTCGTCTATTTAAGAAAGATGTTTGCTTCATATGGGATGAAGAGTGCCAGAAAGATTTTGAGTCAATCAAAGCCTATTTGGCCTTGATCCTCCTGTATTAATGTTGGCTATGCAAGATAGACCCTTTTTGCTTTATCTCTCAACATCCCCATATGCTTTAGCAGCTTTGTTGGCTCAGTATGACAATGTTGGGAAAGAGAGAGCAGTCTACTACATTAGTTGCATTCCGGTCAACTATGAAACTCATTATTCCTCCATGGAGAAGAAATGACTTGCTCTTGTCTTTGTTGCACAGAAGTTAAGGCACTATCTTCTCCATGCCAAAATGCATGTCATCATAAAAAGCGATCTTCTAAAACATTTCTCTCTAGTGTCGATCTCACTGGCAAATTAACGAAATGGGTAATGTTACTCTCTGAGTTTGAAATAAAGTTCATTACTAGGAAGTTGATAAAGGGTCAAGCGATTGTCGATCAATTGGCAAACGCTCCCTCATCTCGCTCTTTCCCGGGTCTGGATCTGTTTCCTAATGAGAATTTTTTTGTGATTAACTATGACCTTGAATGGAAAATATATTTTGATGGGTTGAGATGTCAGACCAGTTCTAGAGTGGGTGTGGTTCTAATGTTGCCCGAAGGTAAACCAGTCCCTCTCCCCTTCTGATTGGATTTTCCTTGTACTAATAATATCACCGAGTACAAAGCTCTCATTACTAGATTGTGTGTCACAATTGCACTAAAAATAAAACACCTTCGCATACTAGGTGATTTTGAGCTCATTGTGAACCAAATTATGGGAGCCTATCAAGCTAAGCAAAGTAAGTTCTCTCAGTATCGAGACCTTGCTTAATCAGTTCTCTTCTTTCATAATTTAGACATTATCCCTAGGAGGGAGAACAGAAATGTAGATGCCATGGCAAGTGCTACTTCCCTAGTACCTTCTGATGAGGACACGAAAGAATACCATGTTGTGGTTCAGGTCCTTTGGACCCCAACTGCTTCCAACCAACCTAAATTTGATAGCTTTGTGTGTTCTCATGTGGATGTGGGAGAATGGTTTGCTAATATTTTCAAATACCTAAAGATTGGAAACTTTCTCGACGTTGTGACGAAGAAAGATCATACTCGTATACAAAATCTTTCAGCCTGTTATGTTATTTTATCTGATGTTCTCTATCAAAATTCTTATAATGGCTTGCTTCTCTGATGTCTCACTAAAGAGAAAAAACCCCTCGCCCTTAAAGAAGCCCATTTAGGCTCTAGGGGTGGACACTTTGTGTTAGAATCCAAGATCACCTGCATGCAAGATGGATACCTGTCACATGCAAAAGATATGAAGAACCGAAAAAAATGTTCTCTGTAAACCTCTGTGTAAAAATGCATTAAGAGAATCAATTATTACAAAGTGATCAATCCTTATGAAGGAGATCATGAAACCCTAAAAAGGGAAACCCTAAATGAAACCCTAGTGTGCACACTTAATAATTATTAATTAATTATTAATGTGCCTAAGTAATAAAGAGGAATAAGTGACTTAATTAATTAATCAATGTGATGTAATTAATTAAGCATAATAACTTATTACTCTAACACCCCTTAAGATGAACTTAGGAAGAAGCTAAAACACTAGAATAGATGCATGAAAGCAAAGATGGGTCCAACTAGGCCTGATCAGGTACCCATTTACAAATGCAATAAGGGTAAGAGAAGAAGGAAAAACCCAGTGGGACAAAACCCCCTTACAATGAGATAACATGCTACAAAGAAGCACTGGAAGAACTCTGTAGAGTAACACTGGAACTTGATATAGGCAAGCAAGGAAATATTCTTTTGTATACTACTGAAACCGGATGAGAGTCACTGATTGACTCAAGGAATCATGATAAAGCAACAGAAGACCCGATGCCACGGAACACTCGAAAACTCCAAACTGGAACAACTCTAGAATCTATGAAGTAGCAAGCAATTCTTGAATGATGTATTACTGAAAATGAAGTGCAAAGATGCAAGATGCACTCTCCCAACTGCCAAAATATCCAAGTAATCGCCAAACAACCCATCGGGCCAAATCTGGACTAATTGTTAAACCTGGGACAGATATAGAAAAAGTGTATGGACAGCAACCTAGAGCTCCTCAATACCTTTCCGACGCTTCAAACAAGGCGAAAAACGGAGATCGTGGCAAAAAGTTATGAGCTCAGAAGCATAAAAAAGTATATCTGACTTCAAACAGCAATAAATGCATAAAAACAATAAAATACTAAAAAATAAATAGCACTACTGGAAAGTGCTCGGAACCAGCTTTCCGGCGATATCTCGTTTGCCCGATTTCAATACCGTATGCCCAAGTTATGACCAAAAGAAAAAAACTGCTTCTTTAGGGAAAACTGGGGTTAGGAGGGGGCATATGAGGGCCGTACGGACGTTGGCGTCATGCTGACGTTAGCGGTTCACGAGCTTAAAATTGATGGCAAATGCGTCGAAAAAATTGGCCCCTGCAAAAAAATTGACCCTTGGTCATATACCCGCCTGGTGGGACAGTCTTGGGCGAAGCCCTTGGTTCTCCATGTAGTCCGTGTTGAAATTTTGAGAATATAGTTTGCAGAGCATAGTCCCCCAGTCTTCTTCAGGGGGGCTGGGGGCAGGCTCGGGGGCGAAAACACATATCACCGTGGCCCGCGTGTGGCCGCCAGTGGTTCTTGCCGGCGACGGATCGAAATTATATGGGGGGCCGACACAGAACACGAAAAATGTGTTTTTTTTTTAATTTTTTTGTTTTTCGTGCCTCGTAACGTGTGCTGGGGAGGCCATACGGCCCCTCAGACAAAAAAAAATTTCCTCCCAAATCAACTGCACCAAATTGGACGATTTGACAGGCATTTCTAGGGTTTTGGGACGCTGTGAAAGCGATGGCAACGTCCGTTTGAGCCCATTGTGTCCCAAAAAAATGGCTACCCCCAGATCTTGCAAAAAAGATGCCTGTGGAAACCCTTGCACTTGAAACTCATTGAAAGGCCATATCTTTAGATCATGAACAGGCAGCTGCAGGTCTGGAGCTCTGATACCATGTTAGAATCCAAGATCACCTACATGCAAAATGGATACCTGTCACATGCAAAAGATATGAAGAACCGAAAAAGATGTTCTCTGTAAACCTCTGTGTAAAAATGCATTAAGAGAATCAATTATTACAAAGTGATCAATCCTTATGAAGGAGATCACAAAACCCTAAAAAGGGAAACCCTAAATGAAACCCTAGTGTGCACACTTAATAATTTATAATTAATTATTAATGTGCCTAAGTTTAGCTTAAGTAATAAAGAGGAATAAGTGACTTAATTAATTAATCAATGTGATGTAATTAATTAAGCATAATAACTTATTACTCTAACACTTTGGTAATAAATCCTTGGTGAGGAAGTTGATACACATGGGGTACTTTTGGCAAATGATGGAATGGGATTCCTTCAATTTCCTTAAAAAGTTCCCACAATGTCAGCAACATAGTTGCCTCATATATGCACCCGCACAAGAGTTACAAAATCAAACCTCTCTTTGGCCGTTTGCAAAGTGGGGATTGGATATCATTGAAAAAATATCACCTCCTTCTAAAGGACATACCTTTATCATTACGGCTACAAACTATTTCAAGAAGTGGGTTGAAGCTATTCCACTTCGATCCATGAATGTTGAAGCCATCTGTAGTTTTCTTCTAAACAACATTATTTCTCAGTTTGGATTGCCTACTACACTTATTTTTGACAATGGTACACCATTAAAGAACAAGGAAGTAAAGCAATTCTTAGAGAAATTTTACATTCAACATAGATTTTCTACACCCTACTATCCACAATCTAATGGTAAAGAAAAAGCATCTAACAAGACCCTCGAGCTCATTCTTCGTAAGATAGTTAATAAGCACGGTAAGGATTGGCATATTTAATTAACCTATGCTTTATGGGCCTATCACACGAGCGTTCATACGGAAATGGGGACAACGCCTTACAACCTCATATATGGTGTCAAAATTATCATGCCTTTAGAGTTGGATATTCCATCCTTGCGAGTTTCCCTTAAAGGGTTAATTAACGATGAAACTTATTGAGCTAATCATTTGCATTAGCTAGAGATGCTCGACGAGAGCTGGTTACAGGCCCTTGACCATCTTAAAGCTTATCAACATGTTAGGAATTGTAAGCAGAAAATATCAATTAAATGCAAATAAATATTAAATAGAGGAATGAAAAACACATAAATAATAACAACGAGAGACAATATTTAACGTGGTTCACCCAAACTTGGGCTACGTCCACCAACAGAGAGTCCAATATTATTATCCAGTAAATCAAACTGATTACAACCAGTAATCCCTTGCAACTCAATACCACTGCAATTGCTACAATACAATGTCAACAGAAACCCAAACCCTTAGCCTTTTATCAAGACTTGTGTCAGTTACAAAAATAGGGTTTTTTTATGTTGTCTAATAGAAAAAATAGCACCCAATGCCTTTATAAAATAATAAAAAATAGCTACCCCTAGACCCTGCAAGGGGCACTACCCCTTGACCCCGTCTTGGGGACGCTGCCCCGAAACCCCCGCAAGGGGCATTGCCCCTTGACCCCATTAAATAATATGGGGGGAAACCGAGCCAATAAAAGTGGAGAAAATTTAACCTTTGAGTCTGATTAGGCTCCATATACCAACACAACGATCACTATCAAGACAGTATAATCAAAGTGTGCTTCATAGAACTTTAAGTTGGGTGACATGGTTCTTTATGAGAATCAAAGAAATGTAAATGTGTTGCCTAATCAAAGAGGGAAATTTAGTCCTAACTAGTTGGGACCTTACATTATCATCTCCATGTATGGTTCAGGTGCCTATGGATTGTCTTCTATGGATGTAATTCCTCTAAAAGAACCTGTTAATGTGATGCATCTCCATGCATAGTTTCCAATGTGTCACATATGCGGTGTTCACTCTTTAAGGGTAGTAGCACTACATATGTTGACATTATTCATTAACACATTATGAAAAATTTGTGTGTTATGATATGACCATGTGTGTGTGAAATATACATACATGTGTCTTGCTATGTTATGTATCCATGCATTACATTACATCTTTTAAAGTAGTTAGATCATCACTGTGTTTAATTAACATGCATCCATGTGTGCTTATTAAAACATGATAGAATCTAATGTAAACATACATCCATATAAGTATATAATGTCCATTGCATCAACATACATGCATCATGCCACTACTGTCACAAATGAGTGGCTACTAAATATGTGTCAATGTCTATACAAAATGATCTACTATATATATATATATATATATATATATATATATATATATATATATATCTTGCTACAAATTTGATGTACAAAATGGGATGTCCCTATGGCAATGGCGTGTGGCTTCCAGAGCCCTCTAGCTCTAGTTGTTGTTGTGGTCTGGGTAGAGGTTGCACCATGGTCATAGACATGGACTTATGGGAGCGCAATGCAAATAGAGCTACCCACATCCCTCTTGATCTCTCCCTGCAAGGAGCATATTGTGAACTGTGCATGTGTTAGCTCCTGCTGCAGTTGTTGAACATTTGTCGGGATCATGGCTATCAGATGACCATCGAGGTCATCGAGGTAGCTCTGAAGGGAATCATGCGCCTACTCAGTGGAATCGTCCCTTGTCATGTCCATGTCTTGCTTGTCAAGTGTCGTCCGTAGCTCCCCTGACAACTAGTCACGTTTCCCCTAGAGAGTGGTCGCCTCTACAGTCAACTGCACTATCTCCACTCCCTGCTCCTCGTAAGTGCTCCTCAAACGTGCTACCAACTCAAAAATGTGGGCATGTCACCTCGTGGAAACTGGCTGGTAAGCCTTGAGAATTGTTCCCTAAATAGGCACATCAGGGGCCACCTCTGATATGCACTGAGCCATCCACCCAGTCCATCCCTATACATCCTCTACAACCAAAAAAAGAAAGAGTGAAATTAGTACATGGCATATGTGTATAATCATAAACAAAGAAAACTGAAAGTACTGAAATATAAGCAATATGCTTAGTATACCTAGGTCCCCTGGCTACCATGTGGGGTCAAGGTGAGGAGTGACACTAAGACCCGTGTTGTCAACATCAGTAGCCACTCCTAGTGCTGCCAAGGCTGCCATCATTGTGACAGTAGATGTTGGTGGCACCGACAAGATGGGGTAGCTAGTGGAGGATCTGACCTCCTCCGCCACTGCCTTGGCCTCTGCAATGTTGCCTCCTCCTGCGGTCTCTCCTCAGCCTGTTGTCATCCCCTTTGCATGTCCTATGGTGTTTGCAGTGGCACATCCCCCTATGGGCCCACATCCCCTCTGAGGATGTCCTCACCAAACACTAAACAAGGATGGTGCCCCACCCACCATGGTCTAAAATCTATAGCAATGTCAACATTATCTACTAGCACTACAGGCGGCAGAACCTGGTCGGGCTCATCATCATCCGAAGGGACAAAATTGGTGATGGTAGGGTGGAGATGATCCTCAGGTCTCATTGCACTCCTAAAGGCCTGAGTGTATGTGGGAACATCAAGGGGAATGGTTTATACACGGCCATGTTGTCGCATGACCCGACTCCAGTAGTATGGTACAATAATATGGTCACGACGACCTACGAGAAAATGGTCTCGTTGTAGGTTCCTGAGATACCTGTTATCATCTACCCATCTAAAAAAGAAATAGGGTCTCCATCTAACCCGGTTTGGAGCAAGTGTATCAAACTACAAGTGCCAAAACTATAGATCTCCATGTCTCCACTTCCCTGCACGATATCATACCAGTGGGCCATGGGGATGTGTTACAACTGTTGCTGAGGAAAACCGACCGGCCTCGTGCACATAATGTGGGTGAAATCCCACACCTGTAGGAGTGTGTACATTGTGAGGCTGTGAACGTGCCGCCCTAGCTCTTGGTATAGGTGCACTAGCATGCTGCGCCCCCAGGAAAAAATTGTCAAATGCTCTACCATCTCGCAAATAGTGTGCATGAGGCCCCCGTGCAGGTGAGAGCCTTTCCCATCTATCATGATCCAAAAAACCACGATCATGACCATCACTCGGCATAGTAGGGGTGTAGTAGTCCACACCTAGTCATACCAATGCATCTAGATATGACCTGTGTCGTCACTGCCATTGGTCCACCTTGAGCAGTAAACGACTCCCTCCAACCGCTCGTGTCAATCGAGTGTCATCGATGGCCAACTATCATCCACAAATGGGTAGTCTAAGGATCCGATACACATCCTCCAGTGTAATTGTCATCTCTTCAGTAGGCAACTAGAATGATGATGTGGTGGCATCCCACCACTCCATCAAGGTTGTAAGCATCCTCTCATGATAGCGCATCTCTAGCATGGTAAATGCATGCTAGAGACCGACTTGCTCTAGATGTGTGACCTCATCATCACTAAGACAATCCTTCTGCTCCCGAATGAGTAGATAAGTTGGCCCGCTGGGACACTGCCAAACCTCAGGATAGTCCTACAAAAAAGTGGGAAAATTCTAAGTTAGAACATGAAATTTAAATCTAAAAACAAAAAAAAATTCACTAATACTTTTGTGCACCGCGCATATGTCCTAATCTGCCATTAACGCCCCGAGGACGCCAACACGTCCTTGGGGAGGACAGTGTAGATATGGGAATTTAGCACAAAACCTAGATGATAGCACATCTTTTAGACATAAGCATTGAAAAAAGACACCTACGTAGCTAGACGTGGAAACAATTGCTAAAAAACATACTAAAATTCACCAAAAATGAGGTTGTGAGACCTACTTGGTCCACCTTGCGACCCTCAGCAATGTCATCCCTCAGCTGCTTTACTCTTGACACCTTGTACTCTCTCTTGGTTGGCATTTTTTTTACTTTTCTCTCACAAAAGTCAATAATTTCCTCGCAATGAATAGTGAAAATGACCCTTCTAGGGGCCCACCTAGGTATATATAGGCCCCCCGGGGGCCATTTTCCCTAGAATCTATGGCTCCCCAGTTTCTCCTAAATTTATCCCACCTAGCTAGGGGAAAACTCAGGAGGGGGAATATAGTCACCTCTTTACCATATTTTTCTTCCAAATCATCAAATTTTTCTTGACCATTCTTCTCGTCATTGTAGTTTCATCTAATTTTTGAAATTGACCTAAAATTTGAGTTTTTATAGGTTAAAATTTTGTGCAATTTTTCACAACCACATTGTCATTGTTTGATGAGCTCAGTTGTTGGGGACACCTTCGAGGTACCGATTAGCTCAACCTCAGTGGCCTCTAAGGCCTCTTTTCTTGGCACACAAATCTGTAAAATTCAAATTTGGGGTAAATTTTTTCTTCTCTACTTTAGTGTGGCTGATTTTCCCCAAAATTGAGCCCACTAAAGTGGGGGAAAAATGTAATGTCGCAGAATTGCACCTAAGCGCAATTCCACATTTTTGCGCTTTTTCCTAGAATTTATGACACCTTAGAGCATTAATGACAAAAATCTCATTGGTCAAAATTTCACAGTTTTGACCCCATGTGGACCAATGGCGAAGTAACAGAATCCTAATGAAGCATTTTCTAAAAATCTAGGCCTTGGACGCCTATGTGGCATGCAGACGTCTGCACAACACAGTAGTGTCCTGGTTTTTTTCCAAGTTTGAAATGAGGAATCTCAAATCTTGACTCTCTTGACACATGTACTAGCAATCACATTTTGGGTGTAACGGCTCTTTACCGCCCTTGCATGCAAAAAAACCCCTCATTTTGGCCTCATTTTGGGGTTCAAGTCATTCAATCAAGCTCTCTTCAAGTCTTGACTCTTGAGTTCTCTTCATTCTTGATAGCAACACTCTCACAAGTGAAGCCATGCCAAAATGAGGTCCCTCCAACAACTACAACTCTCAAACAAGCACCCAATGGTGCATCTGTGTGCTCCGAAGAGGATCTAGGCCCATGGGTAACACTCTCTCTCTCTCTCTCACTCTTTTACATTTACTTGTTCATTTACTACTTAGTGGTGTGGATTCTACTCCTGAAGCAAGTTTTTCTTTCACCAAATGCTTTGTCCATTTCATTTACAATCCTTTTCTATCTGGCTATCTATAGAGGTGGGAACACCAAAACAGGGGTCTGACTGAGGCAGACCCCTATATAACCCCAACCTTTTCCCCTCATTTTTTTGTGTGTAAGTTGCAAAGCGGAGCTTGGAGTGAAGACTCGAATTCCCAATTGAAGGTAAGTTTTCTCCAAGTTCTCCTTGTGCTTTTCTTAAAGTCTTTGTTCTATGTTTGATCATTATTTTCAATAGACCTTAGATCTGAGTTAAGAAGTGAGACCTTATTTTTCTTGTTTAATCTCTTGAGCCTTATGTTGCTTAGGATGCCAACGTGCCATTTGGATGACAGTGTGTCACATTGGCATCCTGAATCTACACTAACTCTCTCGGGATCTAAAGTAGTCTTCTCTAAAATATAACTTTTGTACGTTTTCTTTACAATTTCTTCATTCTACTTATGTTGAGATGGATAAGGGCAGTTCATTCCCTGGTGATCTCTTGAGAACAAAGAGACCCGTGTGTAGTGAATCCCTCTTATCTCACAAAGTCTTATTAGTCAATTTCACTTGTCCATTTCATTGTGGGTAATATGGCGTCGAAAAGTGATGTTGAATATGAAATGTTTCCAAGAATTTCTTAACTTCATTGTTCTTAAACAGAGTTCCATTATCTGAAATCAATGTGAAGGAAGATCAAAGCGAGCAATAATTTGTTCCAATATGAAATGACATATTGCATCTATCGTGGAACAAAGAGGGATAGATTCCACCCATTTTGTAAAATAGTTGGTTGCGGTAATGATAAATGTATGTCCAACGAAGGAGAGCGGTGATGTTTTTCTAATAAGATCCAAACCCCAAACCAAGAATGGTCAAATAGGAACTTAGGAACGAAGCTCAAAAGCAGGAGCATGAATCAAATTTTTGTGCCCTTGACATTTATGACATTTCTTCATGTATGCAAAACAATCTTGTTCCATGTGTCTCCATTAATATTCTATGCGAACTAATTTTTGAACTAATGTTCTTCCTTTGAAATGCACCCCACAAGCACTTACATGAGCCTCTTCAAGTGTTATGGGGATTTCAGAATGTTTAATACATCTAAGTAAAATACCATTAAATGATCTTCTATATAACACATCTGTAAGGATTATATACTTAGATGCAAGTTTTTGAAGACAAGATCGAGTGTTATTTGTTGTAGGTTCAGGAAAAGTATCTTATTTTAAATAGTTGAATAGTGTTGTGTACCATTCGCTAGAGTTTTTAGTATCGTTTAATAACACTTCTTTGCTTTTATCATCTATCAACAGTTTAGGAATCATTTGAACTATAAATGTAAAATCAGCAAAAGGATCTTCAAGAGACACAAGGGAAGCAGTGCTTTCCATTGCATCTGCATGTTGACTATCCTTTTGTGGTATGTTGTCGATTGTATATGAGTGATATTTATCTAATAAGGCTATCATGAGGTCCTTATATCGAATGAGTTTATCATGCTATGCTTGATATGAATCATTTACTTGTTTAATAATTAATAAGGAATCACCAAATATAGAAATGTTTTTGACATCTAATACTAACACTATACGTATACCAGTTGTTAAAGCTTCATACTCTATAGTGTTATTTGTACATAGGAATTTTAAATGGAAAGATAAGGTAATAGGCCTACATGAAGAAGGAATTAATATAACCCCTATCCCAGAGACAATTCGACACTTAGAACCGTCGAAGTACAACTCCCATGTTTCTTTTTCTATTTGAATAATCAATACATTCTCATCAGGGAATGAATCTAAATTAGCTAACACTAAGGAAGAAGGAGCATCAGCTAATTGGTCATTCAAGGCTTGTCCTTTGATTTCCTTTAAAGAGAAAAATTTAAGATCAAACTCAGTTAACAACATACAACTTAGATAAACGCCTCGATAAATGTATTTTAGCGAAAAGGTGTTTTAAAGGATCAAATTTTGTCATCACATGTATTTATGCATTCAATAAGTAATGTCTCAATTTACTAGTAGCCAATACGAGAGATAAACATTTTTTTTCTATCATTGTATATCGCATCTCGTAATCAATCAAGGTTCAACTAATGTAATAAATAGGATGTTCTCTACCACTATCATCTTGTTGAGCCAACAATGTTGCAAGAGCATGGGTTGATGTTGTTGTATAAAGGATAAATGGTTTGTCTTGCATAGTGGGTTGTAACATAGGTGGAGTAGCAAGATAATATTTCAAACTCTCAAAGGTCTATTTACAATCCTCATTCCAATTAAATCGAACCTCTTTCCTAAGGAGTTGTGTAAAGGGTAATGTTCTATCCGATAAAAATGCTACAAAATGACAGATAGCTTGAAATTTTCCTTATAAAGTGCACAATTGAGAAATGTTTTTAGGAGGTAGCATGTTAATGATAGCATCAATATTCTTTGTGTCCATCTCAATTCCTCTATGAGATACTATAAAACCTTAAAAATTTCCACTATCAACGCCAAATACACACTTTTTTAGATTCAATCTCATGTTATATTTTCACATTCTTTCAAAGATCTTTCGAAGGATATTCACATTGTCTTGTCAAGTTAAAGATTTGGCTAGAATATCATCGACTTAATCTTCCAAAATCTTGTGTATGTAATCAAGAAATATCAATGGCATAACTCTTTGATATGTTGTTTTTGCATTCTTTAATCCAAAAGGTATAACTACCCAACAAAATGTTCCCCAATCTATAGTAAATGTTGTCTTGTATTGATCTTGAGGGTTGATAAAGATTTGATTATATCCATAAAATCCATCCATGAACGACAACATAGCATGTCCTGCAGTCAAATCTACTACCATGTCAATATTAGGAAGGGGAAAACCATTTTTTAAAGATGTTTTATTCAAATCATGAAAGTCTGTACACATCCTAATAAGATTATCAAGTTTTGCGACTACAACGATGTTTGAGATCCAAGGAGAATAATCTATAGGTTGTATTTCCATTAAAAAATGGCATCTCTTTGGAATATTTCCTCAATTTGAAATCTCCCTCCCAAAAGGACTTGTCCTCCAACATGGCATTTATAACTCTTACATGTCCTTTTTCTTGAGCCAAGTGGCATTAACTCATCTTTCAACTCTTCCTCCACAAGCCATCTTTTGAATTTCAAATTTCCACCTAATTGCATTTATTTGCACATTGATCAAAATGTGCTCCACCTCTCTTCAATAGCATGTTGACAAGTGGCACATTGTTATTGGTTCATCTTTAATCCCACATCCTTCATGATTATCATTCCTCCATCCCTCTTTCCTATAAATGGAAGGCTTTTCTATTGATTTTGGATCCACAACTTTATGCAAGATTACTATATACAGATATGGAGCAAGTTCACCCACCATTTTCATAGTTTTCATCAATCTTAGCTAGGCTATTGTCAAATTTCATCAAGGAGCATACAATCTTCATCAAGGTTCATCAGAGTTCATCAAGGAATTGGGAAAGGGCTACTTTCGACATCAAAGTAGAACTAATTCCCCCATGGTATGATGGTTTGAATGTTTTGAGCAAGATTTACTAGCTTTCATTTGATTAATTTCACTTTGTTTCTTATTCTTTATATTTGAATGAATTGCATGGGGAATGATTGTTTTAGATGTGTTTATTGACTAGAATTCGATTGTTTGATCATGTTTCAGTAGGTATAAGAAAAAAAATCACATTTTGGCGCTAGAAGGTGCTCACACCTTTAAGAATTAACACATTTTTTGTCAAAATTCCGTTGTGTTTTTCAAATTTTTGTGTCTTTAGGAAAGAGCAATGTTGGTAGGGTCAAACAGTGACACTATCTACACTCCAAAACACGACACTGAAGTCATTCTCCTAAGGTCGGACCTATCAAACTCCAAAGTGGGATGCTAAAGAAAAATTGTGATGCAATCGTGATCTCTGGTTTTCCATAGAGCGACGTTGACCTCACCAAAGTGACGTTGATTTCCTCAAACTGTGATGCCTCCATGGATTACAATGCTAGAGTTGGGTAAAAGGTTAATTTTTTAGTTTTAATTCAACATGTAATTTTTTATATTGATCACCTTTGACTTCTAACTTGTTTGTGGCTCTGTTTTCTATAGATTAACCAACTTTTGTAGGTTGAAGTGATCAAGAAGGAAAGGAGGAAACAAAGACAAGGCTTCTTATGGCATTATCATGTGATTGTAACAAGTTCTTTTAAACACTTTGGGGAACAATTATAATCCCATTCTTAAGGCTTTTGTTATCTTCAAGTTTTAGGACTCAAATACATTTCTTTTGGGTTTTAAAAAAGAACAATCAGAGGGTTAAAAAGAACCTTAGGAACTTACTAGAGTTGGTTTTGGATTTAAGAATTGAACAAAACAACTTCAAACATTTGATTTGGTGCTATAAAAAGAATCCATTACTGCTTTTGAGGTCTAAAATGAACATGTGTATTTTGTGTTTTGTAATCCTTTTTACAAGTTAATATCATTTAAAAGGCATATGCACTTCTCTCATGCTTCACGGAAATCTTGAGAATCAAAATTATTTTGGTGATATTAGGTTGTCTAAAATATTTCCTCCACACTTCAATTTGGGCTTTTAAAATTGAACAAAATCTTGCAAGTGTGAGTGAGTACATTGTGTGTGTTCTCTCTTTGTTCATGCAAAAAAATATTGATCGAACTACGGATGTGCTTATTCGCTTTTTTTTACCTTTAGAGGGCCTACCTTGGTGGGAAAAAGTACTCACCCCAAGGGAACGACCCAAGCAGTAACGAGCATAAGTCAGGATCTTCTGAACCGCTCTACAAATTTGTGGTTGCAAGGAAAGTTTGCAATCAACTTAGTGATGCATGATAGCTCTCCCCCAGTATCTTTATGATGTATAAATCCCTTGCTCTAAGGGTTGGGAGACCTCTTGAGGCATTTTATCATCATTTCCTATAACCGGATGCCTTTATTACAAACCATTGTGTAGTAGCCAAAAATCCCAATATTTGTTGGCGTCAGGAGGTCGAACCTCTGGAGTCATCCCACATACTTGTGATTATTTGTAGAGATGAGAATTTCATCATGGGAGATTCATGAGAACTAAATCTTGGCTTACCCACGGAAGTGAGTGTCATGGAGGGGAGCCAGTGTGGTCAAGCTTCTAGTCATCCACTCTAAATAAGCGCAGCTATATTTATCCAAGTGGGAAATTCAACAAATATTTTCTCTTCCATCCTAGGATTGTGCAATCTTGATTCAATTAAACACGTTGATTGGATCCAAAATATTGAAAACAAACATTCAACAATGGTCCTCAAATTTCAAACCCTTTAGTAGGAGCAAATACCTTTGAGAGAATCCAAGTGCTACTACATGTCCCTTGGGATTTTATCCTTAGAGGCTTCTAAGTATTTGGATTTGTTTCTCAATTTTATCTCTAAATTCAACATTAGGGAACTATTGCCTTGATTTCCACATAATGGACTTTGTGGGATGAAAAGAAATTGAGACATTAGACATTAAGTTCAAAAGCTAAGCAAGAAAAGTGTGTGGTAAAAAGAACCCATCAATCAAGATAAGAAACAATTGAACCTCACATGTGTGTCTTCAAAAGATTTCCAAAAAGGTCAAAAATTTTCAAGTTTAGGTGTCATACTCAAAAATCTATCAAGAAGTACATCAGGAAGTGAAACCAAAAACAACATTTCAAGATAAGCAATAAATTCACAAGGTTTTATAGACTCATGCCTTTGAACAACCCGGATATGTATGCTCAATTTGAACCACTTCTTGGTTGAAAATTTCTTGGAAGTATAGCATGTTCTTCAATACCGAGGTCTATAAACAAAAGTCTCTCTAGGTTCACTTCGGATCAAAATCAACACTGTCATCCATCATCAAACATCAATCAAATCCCATCTCACAAACAACTCTTGAAATCTTGGAAAAATTCTTCATACTATACTTTTTGAAAATCCTTTGAATCAAATAAATATCATCATATTGGATGCATCCTTCTTCATACACTTAGTTAAATTGTCACCTTATGAACAAATTTATTCCAAGAAAACATCTAACCTCTTGGAGTTTATGAGTTCATTATCAAATCCAATCCAAAATCAAATCCAAATCAAATCCAAGTCAAGACCAAATCAAATCCAAAATCAAAAATCTAAATCCCTAAAGTCTTTCACTATCTCATTCACAACCATCCATCTTTCACTATCTCATCGCCATCTTTTGATCCTTAAATATCTTAAACTTTCTTTTTTGTACCTAAAGTTTAGATCAATCCAAGGAGTTAGAGGTTCACCTCCCACATTCCTGAAAATTGATCCTTATTTTATGGTCCAAACTAGATCTCAACACAAGAAGAACATGGAAACAAACAAAGAAACATCCACTTCAAGTGACTTGAGTCAAACCGCACCCAAAATCAATCCCATTGGATCTAGCAATCCCCTACCCAACCTTCCTTAACTTCCACAAGATCTTCAAGAGTGTCGGCCTCCTACAATGATTCAATAACTAGGCCTTTATAGCCATGATTCAAAGATTGGGAATCTAACCTAAATAGCTATCTCAATCATCATGAAGGTGCATTTAACTTATCAACCCAAGGACGTAAACTTGAAATGGGTTAGCATTGTATGTGCACTAGGAACTCAAAGTAGCCATGTCTACACTACAACTAACAAAAACGTAATACTGGAAAGTAAACTGCTTGGAAAGTAATAAAGCAAGACTAGGCATCAATTATCAACTATGCTAAGCTAAAATACATAACAAGAATAATTATCTAGGTGAACAAACAGGAAACTACTATGTCTACTTTGGCTGCAAGAACAATCACAAAATAGAATTCTAGTGGTTGCAGGAACAATCGATGCCATATTTTGAACTAAGTGCAGAACATGAAATGATAACTAAACTAATTAATCTAAAGAATGGATTACTCACTAAGTGGTCCCCCTTGGATGAGTATCCACTAAGACTAATACAAACTCAAATGCTTAAACTCAAACTATCATCTCATTCATTGAAAAATGTGTAAACAGAGTAGTAGCATGGTTGTATTGA
Organism: Sequoia sempervirens; assembly: GCA_007258455.2. Classification (NCBI taxonomy): domain Eukaryota; kingdom Viridiplantae; phylum Streptophyta; class Pinopsida; order Cupressales; family Cupressaceae; genus Sequoia; species Sequoia sempervirens. Next base: position 134,436,813 of record VDFB02000015.1, on the reverse strand, counting down.
AAAGCGGAGAATGCTTAATACATCATCAATATCATCTAACAACAACAATCAAGAACTAAGAACCTCCAAGAAGAAGATTCAAATCCTTATTTATACTACCAGCTAAACAGGGCGGTCAACTCCCACTAACTAAGAGGACGCCATTTAGGGAAAACGAGGAAAAGAGTGGCAGAGCAGTTACGTATTGCAAGGAATCTAGTTAGACATGCATGCCCGAATGTGGACTCAGCACTGTAGTAATTCCCATGATTGCTCAATGCCATAAATACAAGGCGGTTACAATTGACTATCGTGGGGAATTTGCTGCCATCGTCCTTCAGTTGACTCCTTCGAATGATTCCCCTACATAACCATTTTTCAGTTTCCTTTCTCAACTTAGCATCCACAAATTGTGTCCTGCATACCAATGTTAGTGCACATAATAATTGCACATCTATAATCATCTTAAAGAACATTCATCAACCATACACAAAATCAATATAGATAATCCACATAATATGCCAATGTCATTAAAACTTCACAGAGATAGGGTTAAACCCAATGTCAATGGTTTGAGGGAAACATTGTGCAAATATTAACACTCAACTGCTAAAGTTCATGACATTGCTTGCAAATGGACTATAGATTCTACCCAAAATTTGACCAAAAACTAGGCTCATCAAAGAGGAAGGTTATCAAGTAGAGGACATCACCAATAATTCCCTAGGGATGACTCAAGACGAAATCATAGAAATGGTCCAAAATCTTGAGACTCACAAAATTGTCAATGCCATGATGAGACTTAATCCTTCATAATACATTCTAGAACTAGCAAAGGAAGGAGCTAAACTCCCTTCTGATTATGACGTAAGCACTATTGTGGAGAAACCTCTTGGGATTATTCCCCCCATCTCATTCACACCATCTTTTCAAAACATCCCGCAACCCACATCATCCCTTGCTCCAACTCAACCTATTGTCAACAAGGGGAGCTCATTCCTTCATGCTCTTCAAACACATCCCCTTGTAAACAACCAAGACATGGATGCAAACACCATCTTGGGCCAATCTATCCCATTGGATCGAAAACACCCATACGTTTCGTTTATCTTTCATGATGCCAATAATCCATCCACTTTCACTACAACACTGACATATCCTCTTAACACACAAGTCTCTCTCCCCATGACTTCACAAGGATAAATTGGACTATTTGGAAAAGGGGGAATCTTTGACCCCTCATCATCATCATTTCTTGAAGGGAATACCACCTATTTTCCCACCATTTCCACCTCTACCACTAACATTTGCACCAATCCTCAGTTTAGGGCAACCCACTTTACCAATCCTCAATCAACAAAATCAAAACAATCCTCCAGTCGTAAATCAAACCATCATACCAAATCCTTTGATCATGCCATTGATATCACAACACCAGGTGGCACCAATCCAAACCACACAATCAATCGTGACACCATCTATAAATGTGGTTTCCCAATGACCTATGATATCAATCGCACAATCTACCACGCAAAATCCTATCATAAATACAACAACACCTCTCATCACAACATCTCATAGCATTTTGAATCCTCCGCCACCACCACTAAGACCAAACATGGAAAACCAATACAACATCACATTTCAAGTATCCCAACAAACCTACCAAAAATTACTTCAACAATTTCAAAATCAACAAGCTATGCAAGTTGCACAATAAGCTGCTCAACAACCATAGGCACATCAAGCCACACAATAAGCACAATAGGATGCCCAAGCCCAACTTTTATTGCAACAACAACAAGCCGCCCAAACTGCGCAAGCAGCTCAAGCAGCTCAGGCAGCTCAAGCTGCATAGGTTGCTCAAGCCGCACAGGCCGCACAAGTTTCCCAATAGGGTCAAGCTTAGGCACAAGCCCAATATCAAGTTCAACAGGTGCAAGTGAAAGCACAATATAAAGTAGCTCAACAACAAGCATATTAGCAAGCCCTACAATAGTACCAAGTGCAACAAGAAGCAGCCCGACTATTAGCCCAACAACAAGCATTGTTGGCACAATAGCAGCAAGACCAACAACAAGCATTGTTGGCATAGCATCAATTTCAGGCATATCAACAAGCCTTGATTGCATAGAAAAGCTTGCAACCACCTCTCAAAAACACTCAAAACACACCACCTATCACTCAAGCGATCAAGCCACCTCAAAACACATTCACTCCACCCCCCCGATCCATAAAATGATGTGTCTACACAGATCAAATTGCTCTCACAACAAGTGTTAGACCTCCAATCTAGGAAAACAAAGAAAACACCAAGCAATTTGTGCCCCTATCCACTTGACAAAAGTATTGCAATGGTGCCATTCCCAAAAGGGTTTGAAATCCCTAAATTTGACAAATATCGTGGGACAGGTAACCCTGAAGATCACATCAAGGAATTCTAGGTAAATTGCATGGAAGTTGCATACGATGACACATATCTAATGCGACTCTTCCCTTTAAGTTTGGGTGGGCTAGAAATGGAATGGTTCTCTCACCTTCCTCCTAGAATCAAAAAGTTCTAAGAAATTGTGGACGCATTCATACATAACTATGCATTCAACATTGGCATGGATGTGAGTCTAGAGGAACTATTTGCGCTCAAACAAGCTATGCGGGAAACATTCACATCCTTCTTTCAACGATGGTGATCCAAGGCAAACAAGAGCAAGTGGACCATGCCAAAAGAACAACAAGTCTGCACTATCATTGCTAATCTTGAGAAAACCTTGTCCTTCCATCTAAAAATGCAATGCATCACCACATATGACCATTTGATCTCCAAGGTGCTCAACATTGAAAGATCCCTTATTGCACAAGGGGGGACACCCACATATCAAGAATATCAAGACAGCCACCCTTCCACCAGTTATAACAAAAAACCTCGCACATGGGCAAAGAACAAAAATGTCACTAATGATGGTGTGGTTGATGCCAAGGTCATAATCAGTGCTCCAAAACAAAACAAACAATCATACCAACAACTGCAAGGCAACAATCGAAACAACACACAAGTGAACACGATATCACAACCACCCAATAATCAAGTGGTCAAGAATCTGAATAATCAAGGGGGACCACCCCTGTGGAACAAATATCCCCCCAAATTAAAAATGCATACCCCTTGGGGAATCAATCAAATTTGTCATGAAGAAACTGGTACAAGAGAATCTCATTAAAATCCCTGTCTATAAGAATTATCAAGAGCTCCAAGTGAAAGCACCATGATACAATGAAAATCACCTTTGCAATTTCCATAAAATCAAGGGACACACAATGGCCAATTGCATGAGACTAAAAAAATTAATCCAAGATCTTATCGATGAAAAATTCATAAACATTGAACAGCTTGCAAGAAATCAAGACCTTAAGATATACACGAATTCGATGTCAAATCATAACAAAGGGAAGAACCATGAAAAGACAAAGTATGACAATGTAAACCATGTTTATGATCATGTTGTTGTGTCCCTAGATGAATGGGTCACTGTTGTTAACATCAAGGGAGCCAAGGCCGATTGTGGAGTCACCACACGTGGTGGCAAGGTTACCATTGTTAGACCATCCCAACCACCAAAGGCATCAACCTCTAATACAAAATTCATTCCCAATGGTTATAATCTCTTGGACCAGCTGAAAAGAACCCCCACTCAGATCTCCATCATGGAGTTACCAAAGATCTCACTCGCACATAGAAAAATTCTAGAAGAAGGATTGACTTCATCCACTGTCTCTGCAGATCTTGATGCAGACCAGTTCCAAGCTATGGTCAGACACATCACCACCCCACATCTCCTAATCTTTTCTGATCAAGACTTTTCAACTCAACCATCTCATAATCATGCACTCCATCTCAAAGTATTGGTTCATAAAAATAAATTCAAAAGGGTCTTGGTGGATGGGCGTGGGGGTCTAAATATCTATTCACTCAAGCTAATAAAGAATCTAGGATTCTCTAAGGACATCATTGAAAAAGGTAAGGGCATCACAATCAAATCATATGATGATCAAGAAAGAGTGTCTCAAAGAACTATTCAACTCCTTATTCAATTAGGGTCAACCATCATGGAAACCACATGCCAAGTCCTTGACCTTCACTTACCTTATAATATCCTCCTGGGGCATCCATGGATCCATGAGATGCAAGCTGTCGCATCCACCTTCCATCAATGTGTCAAATTTACCTATCAAAATCAAGAGGTCGCAGTCCATGGTGATCCCGAGCCCTTTTATTATTGGAAGAACCTAGAAGCAAAGTACTACAAAATCCCTCAAGTCCCAAGGAATGATGAAGGCCCTACAACTCCATATGTAGACCTAGCTACCTTAGCCTCCACCTCTAAGACAAAGAAACCCACCATTCTTGACATCTCTAAAATCACAGTCATTATCCAAGACAATGGGTGTGGGGATTACAGAATGAAGAGTGCTTTCATAATAAGAGAGTTACCTCAATCTCCTATGTCTCACGGGAAGCCCTAACCAATTGAAACATCATCCCAGAATTTTAAAGTAGACCCCTCCAGATTCAGATGTTGGGGAGACCTAAGTTGGGAAGTGGTAGATAAAAAAGACATATCAAGCTTGTTGTACCAAGATGAAAGGCCCGTGTCTGATCTTCCCATGGATGATAGCAGCAAAGGACTACAAATGATGCTTGGTATGGGCTATAACAAAAATAAGAAACTTGGACAAAATGACAATGGGCTTCTAGTACCTCTCATTCCTTAGAAGCGTATGACAAATCTTGGCCTCAGATGTACCCCTCTGAAAGTAACCATACTTAGCAAAGGTGCCCTAGTTAGAAAATTCAAAGCTCCCCCTCAGTTACCAGTGTCCATAGGTCTACCCTTAGACAACTATACCTTTGACATAACCGATGTGTGTGATCAGGACCCTATAACTAACTTACCCATGTTATTCGAGGATTCCTCCATTCTCATGATTAGTACCTTATCTTTTGAGTCAAACAACCAAACCCATGAACTGAACTTAGTCTATCCCCAACTCATCGATTACTACCAACAAGGACCACCAATTTTGGACACGTTTGAAAATGATTAGGCTCTCTTAGAATTCATGGGATTGTGGGACATGATACCATATGGAGATCACAAAGCTAGATTCAACATTCAGGTTGACACACATGCCTATTATGGGGAAATGATTGAATACTTTAGTCGCAAAAGTGAAAATTTAAGAATAATATCTAGGTCTTTGAGTGAAAACCACACTGTGGCACTCTCTAACCCGAAAATAGTAAAAACAAAGGATGCGTCCAATGGTGAAAACCTCTCTGAGGTACCAGAGGATGAAAGATTCAATATTCCCCTTGGTGTTATTCATCAAGAGAAGTCAGCAGTTTTAGCAGAGAAGTGCAATCCAGTCAACCTGGGAACATAAGAAATGCCACATATCACCTTCTATGTATAATCACTCTTGACAGAATAATAGGAACTCCTAGCTGCATTTCTAAGAGAAAGAAAGGTAAAATTTGCTTGGAACTATACTGACATGCCTGGAATTGATCCAGAAGTTGTTCACCATCTAGCCATCTATCCTAAAGCAAAGTGAGTAAGACAAAAACTGAGAAATATGCATCCATAAATATCATTATTGGTCAAGATGGAACTACAGAAGCTCTTTGATGCTGGTTTCATACGGCCAATTGATTATCCAGAGTGGGTTTCAAATCTTGTACCTATTTCAAAGCCCACTGGGGGCATCCGCAATTGCACTGACTTCAAAGATTTGAACAAAGCATGTCCCAAGGATGATTTCCCTCTCCCAAACATCGACATGATTATGAATAGGATGGCAGGACATGAAATACTATCACTAATGGATGGATTATCAAGGTACAATTAGATCATGATAACTAAGGAGGACCAACACAAAACAACTTTCACTTGCCCATGGGGGATGTATTTTTGGAATATGATACCATCTAGGTTGAAAAACATAGGAGCTACCTATCAAAGGGCCATGACACTAATCTTCCATGATATGATTCACAAAGATGTGGAAGATTATGTGGATGACATATTGGCCAAGTCAAAGAAACATTGAGATCACATACCAGCTCTAAGCTCCATCTTTGATAGGCTAGAAGAGTACAAGGTCAGAATCAATCCAAAAAACTGTCTTTGGGGTACAATCAGGCAAGTTACTATGATACATTGTATCTATGAAAGGAATCAAAATAGACCCTACCAAAGTCAAAGTAATCCTCGAGATGGAGGTGCCAAGGACATTAAAATAGTTAAGGGTTTTACAGGGAAGACTCCAATCCATCCGTCGATTCATAGCACAACTAGCAAATAAGGCTATCCCATATTCTCATCTACGCCACAAGGGGGTAGCATACAAATGGGATGAGAAGTGTGACCAGGATTTCAACAAAATCAAGGAGTACTTACTCATGCCACCAATTTTTATGTCACCAATTCTAGGCAAGCCCTTGATTCTGTACATATCAGCAACAACAACCCTTGGTGCTCTCTTAGCACAACATGATGAAAATGGGAACAAGAGAGCTATTTACTACATCAGCAGAACCATGGTGGGACACTAACTGAATTACACATCCATTGAGAAGGCTTGCTTAGTAGTCGTGTTTTCCGCACAAAAATTTAGACACTATATGCTAGCACATCAAATAAAACTCATTGCAAAGATAGATCCCCTCAAGTATCTACTTTCTAAAGCAGCACTCATAGGGAAAACAACTAAATGGGTTATGATCTTCACATAACATGACATTGAGTATGTAGAATGGAAGGCCATTAAAGGACAAGCAATTGCAGATCAACTGGCAAAGGCACCAATATACTCAGAATCCACTGGTATCAGAGTTCCCCAATGAGTCAATTTTTAACCTAAGTGTGGCAGATCACTGGAAAATGTATTTTGATGGATCCTACACAACATGGGTCAGGAGCTGGAGTCTTTTTCATTACACCACAAGGGGACTACATACCCAAGTCATACAAATTGTCATTCCCTTGCACAAATAACATTGTGGAATATGAGGCTCTTGTCATAGGGCTAAGAATTGCAGTGCAATGGCAAATCATGGCACTCAAAGTCTATGGGGACTCGCAGCTTATCATCAACCAAGTGAATAATGAGTATTAAACGAAGAGAGACAAGTTGACTCCATACAAGAAACTGGTGGAAAGCCTCAAAGAGTTCTTCATTGATATCATGTTTGAGCAAATACCAAGAGAAAATAACAAAGCAGTAGATGCTATGGCAACAATTTGATCACTATTGGATGTCCCACACAATATCCCAAAGCAATAATCCCTTGTAGAGCAGCTTCTTGTACCAACATTCGAGGTACCTGAGTCTGAATTGGTGAGTAAAATTATTGGTCCCAATGATCCCTAGCATCATGATATATACACCTACTAGAGAATAGGATTCCTCCTCGCTGATATAACTCCAAACCTTAAGAGAAAATTTGTCAAGAATTTATCCCGCTTTGTTATTCTAGGAGACATCCTATATTGGAGGAGTATTGAGGGAACCTTGTTACGATGCCTTAACGCTAAGGAATCTTTGACTACTTTAACTGAGGTACACAATGGCATTTATGGGTCACATTTGAGTGGTATGACCTTGGCTAAGAAACTGCTGAGGACTGGGTACTATTGGCCTACGATGGAGAGGGAATCTCATGACTATGTCTGAAGGTGCTTGCAGTGTCAACAACATGGGGACCTTATCCATGTACCAGCTTAGGAGATCCACCCAATCATTACACTTTGGCCCTTTTCACAATGGGGGCTCAATCTCGTCAGCAAAATCACCCCCACCTCATCCAGTGGACATAAGTTCATCATCACTGGCATGGAGTACTTCGTGAAGTGGGTAGAATCCATTCCCATGAACTATATTACAGGAAAGTAGATTTCCAAGTTCATCCTAAACTACCTAATTTTTCGTTACGATGTCTCTCAAGCCATTATCTCAGATAACGGGACACCTTTCAAAAACTAGGATGTTTGAGACCTATGCCAAAATTTCAATATCCAACATCACTTTTCCACTCCATAGTACCCCTAGGGTAATGACCAAACTAAAGCTACCAATAAGACCATCTTGAAAATCCTAAAGAAAACATTTAATGACGTTGGTCGTGACTAGCACCTACAGCAAAATCCCGCCTTATGGGCCTACCGAACAAGTATCCACACACCTATAGGTGCAACCCCTTTCTCCCTAGTCTATGGATCAGAAGCCATCCTTCCCATTGAGATCGAGCTCTCCTCCTTAAGAATATTATTGCAAAACCTCATCACAGATGAAAAATATTGGGTATCACAATTGAATGAGCTAGAACTATTGGATGAGTGGCGCATGGATGCCTTACACCATTTTCAAGTCTACTAGAACCATCTCAAGCGAAGCTACAATAAGAAAATCAGGAGTCGGATCTTTCAAGTTAGAGAGCTTGTACTAAAGGAGAATCAAAAAAATGTACCAAATCTAGAAAACAAAGGAAAGTTTTAACCTAATTGGTTGGGACCTTTGTCATCATAGCAAGCTACAAATCAGGAACATATCAACTATCAATGCCCAAAGGAGAACCTTTGTAGGATCCCATGAATAGCTCTCATCTCAAAAGGTTTTATGCCTAAACTTGCAGGGTGTAAATCCAAAAATACAAAAAAAAATACAAAAATACAAAAATACAAAAAAAAATCAAAAAAAAGATTGAAAATAGTAAAGAGAAAAATCTTCATCTAATGAAAACCACTTCGATGACGCTTTGGGAAAGTATCTTGGTGAAAAATTGGCAAACATGCGACTTGTGGAAATTAGCACTTTCCATCCACCATGATCTTTGCGGGTTGTCTTGTAGCATTCATCCAATGCATTCCATTGCATCCTTTCATTAACCATCTGTATTTGCATCATAGCTTGATCATGTGTTCATATCATGATCCCTCCTAGTACTACTCAGCCCATTCCCAAGGTTAGTTTTTCCTACCTATATCAGAGTAGTTTATCGCATCACGCTAGGGGAATGTTCTTATACCTGCATTGGGTTGGATTCATGTATATTCTTGAAGTCTTCCTACATCAAAAAATCCAAAAACATCATAAAATCAAAAAATTCAAAAACATTCATAAAATCAAAAAATCAAAAAACATTCAAAACATATCAAAATCCCAAAAATAGTTCAAAAAGTCAGAAAAAGTCAAAAATAGAGTCATCTTGTGAAACTGCGGGTCTCTGAGCTTTGAATGTAGGCAAGGTTGATCTTTGATCATCCCCCGAGACACCTAAGTCAGTCCTTTAGGAGTTCATCATAATAAACTGGCAATCTATTCTTTCATATCTCATCAATAATTGAGTATGTGTTAGTCAAACTACATGGTCTCTATGTGTATAACGTAGGCAAGGATAATCTTTGATTATCCCCCAAGGCCCCTAGGATAGGTCTTTAGGGTCTTTGGTCAAAATCTCAAAAAACCAAAAAACATTAGAAAATTTGGAAAATCAAAACATTTGCAAAACATCTTGAAAATATCAAAAAAAGCCTCAAAACATTTCAAAACATCAAAAACATCCAAATATTTGAAAAAATCCATCTGTCCCATCTCATGATCACCCGAAATAAATGTCCACTCATAATAACTCATGGTCATCCTCAACCTTTGGTGAAACAATCGGAAACAAGTCTAGCAGATTAAAAGTGAAAACTCAAACGTCAAAGTCTCGAGTCTAGGTTAGTAGGTAAACAAGATGGTCAACTCTTGGTACTAATAGCTCATCATCCAGTTTGTCCCAGAATCATCTGATAACATCATGTCCTAGGATGCATCCTTCCTACAATGGACATCAACATCAAACATCACCATAGTTTAGTCTTGGCTAGTGGTATGAAGAGCATTAGCTTGGTTTTTTACTTGATCTTTGTCTTGTTGATTTATCTTATTGCGCTTGTTCCAAAGACCTCTCAATGATGTCCAAAAAAAAGGATTTAGAGAGGAAGGAATGGGGAAACAATCACTATCTTTTTATCTATTGTGCTTGCTAGATGTTCTTGTAATATAACCTTGGTCATGCCTACTTCGTTTGGTCTATAGGTAGGGTGTTTTAGGTATCTTGTGGACCACATAGGAAGGCTTTCCTTTCTATGTTTTGGTCTAAGATGTTTGGAATATCTGAATTGCATTTTAAATAGGGTTCAGTATGCTAGGTGTGAACAGGAGTACTCCTATCTGATTTTTGAGTCAAATTCCATCACACTAGGTGCAATGCCATCCTAGTTATTTATACCTTGATGCATCGTTCCCATGTGTGTTATCAAATATAAGGTAAGTAAGCCCTTTTAAAATCTCAATTCCTAATAAGAAAATCATCATCATCATCATCATCTCTAATAAAGTCTCGTAGATCATGGACTTGTTGAATCCTTTTGTCATCATCTCATTTCTTCTTTCTTCTCTTTGTGCTAACATGGTACCATGGCAGTTAATCAAAAACATCACCAATGCACCCATCCTGCATCCACAAATCATCATCATGCTGCATATCATATCATATCATATAGAAAACATCGATCATCTCACATGCATTGCATTCTCATCATTGCATAATATAGATTGGTTATTCTAAGCATCTCATAAACCATACATTTGCATCCATCGCATGATCATAAAATCATCATCATATCATCCATATAAGCATCATCATATCATTCATATATGCATCATCATATCATACACGAAAAAGATAAAGAGCATGTCATAATATCTCATAATCATAACATATAATATCATCCATTAAGGACAATATAGATCTGTTAGTCTAAGCATAATAAGATCATTTGCATATCATAAACATTTGCATCCATACTCCATCCATCATCATCATAGAAAGTGCATAGAGATAATATAAAAAATAAATGCATCCATAACATCCATAAACATACATCACATTATATAGAGTTACATCACATATAGAACATCGGGTACATCCATCCATAAATGCATAAATAAATTAGACACATCACATAAATGAACCGATCATATCATATATATATATCAAAAAATATAACTATCATGGTACAAATCAGGATCATGTGTATGTGTGTCAATCAGTATATAATGCCCACGAGGCTATCAAAAATGGAGCCCATGGATCTCAAAAAAGAATCAAGTGTCGATCAAAACTATGTGAGCTAGCCCTGATGGCTGCTCCCCTCACCTACCTCTCTCTCAGCTCGATCATCTAGCTATCTCATGGCGTTCTATTGAGAGTACTCTGGTACCCAAGTTGTTGCGGGTACGGCCTGCTGATAGTGAAGCCTATAATACTTGACCTCCTATACAACCTTGCGGTACATCTGCTCTAGGACTGTCCTACCCTATGATGAAGTAGCCATACTCTCTAGTTGTTGTCTCATGCTAACCTCCTGCGCCAGTTGCAACTCATTCGCTTTCCTCTGTTGGCACTCGTGGTCTCATTTTGTCGTGAGGGCCTGAACCTGCTGCCTAGCCTGGTCCCTCTCTGCTATAGCTGCCTGCAACTACCCCTGTAAACATTGTATCTGCCCCTGGAGCTACTGAATTTGGGAATCTCGTGTGTTGGGTTGTGGTGGCTAAGGTGGCGGTGGCGGTGGCAGCTGCTAGTCTCTCGATGGTGGCTATTGGTCCCTCAGCGGTGGCTGCTAGTCTCTCTAACCTCTCTAATCGGGTTGTCATGGAGGTGGCCCACCTCCTCCTCCTCCTCCTCCTCCAGGTGCTACTAGAACCTATCCCCTCCTGGTTGTCCTGCCTCGGGGTCTCATCTGAGGAAGTGCTACCCCTGAAACTGTAAGTTGCAGTGGAGGCCTAAACCAATCATCGTAGGCACATGTAGTGCCTGGATCCGCCTGTCCTTGTGCATAGGCCCATGGCCTAGCCACCAGTTGCCCAAATGAATCAACCACATTGGATGTTGGGATTGTCTAGCCTCAGGTAGTCTCTTTAGATGTGCGTGCAAAAATGGCAACATACTGATCAACAGGACGATCTTGCACATCCCCGAACTATCTCACTACCCTATCTGGTAGGTAGCACTCAATCATGGTATGCTCACACCCCTACATAAGTCGGTCTTGTATGGCATAAAAGAGTTGTACATCATCATACCAATCAGGCATATGTAACCATAACCGCCAAGTAAATATTGTCATCTCATCAATAATACGGTGTCAATGAGGTAGGCCAAGTTGTCAGGTGAGGCCGCCCCTATACCTCCAAACTGCTGGATCATTGGGCTTGACATCAACCATGGTAACCCTCAGTCAAAGCAAGGCTATGTGCTCCCAGGCCCAAATATGTAAAAGTGTGATGTCGGCACCAATCGCTTTGCTGTCGCAATAGGAGAACTCATGAAGATCATGGTAAAATGAGGCCAGCATCACTGGTCCCCAAGCAAAAAGTGTCCTCCTACAGCATTTTCTCCTAGGCTAGGCCCCATCCCAAGCTAAAATATATGCCTCATCAGTCTAGAGCCACTAATCCCGAAATGATCACAACAACGATCAACCTGAAAAACTAGCACCATGTATCTGTAATAGTCTAGATCAAGTTGGCCCTCAAAAAGTGTGAGCTCCTCAACCTTCAAGATCTCGAAGCATGCATCATTACCAGCGTATGTGCCATATATAACTCGCTCACCATGGATGGGCAATCGCAAGATACGCCAAACATCCTCCAGTGTAACAATAGCCTCACCGGTGGGTAGGTGAAAGGATGAGGTCTCACTATGCCACTGCTCGACCAATGTTGTCATCATCGCCAAGTGAGTCCTGATGGTGGGCGCATAGGCAATGTACCAGAGGTTGATCTCGCTTAGGTGCTCCTATCGCAACTCGTGCAATCCGCTTAATCTGCTCAGCACCGAGGGTTGATGCTCACGTGAAAGTACGGGCTCTCTATTCTCCTACACTCATAAAGTCACAACGTCAAAATTCGTAAAAAAAATTGATCTCATTTGGAGTTTTCAATACAAGAACCACGATTGCGTCACTATTTGCAATGGTGTCACCCTTTGGAAGCTCCAAATAGCAATGCTTGACCCCTTCAAAATGCAAACAAGTCGCGGCATTGCTATTTGCACATGCGGGCCCGTTTGACCAAAAACCCTAAAAAGCTAATAAAGACGCGGTGTCGCCATTCACACTGGCATCACCCTTTGCAGTTTGAAAGCCTAATGCCAAATTGCGGCATGGCATCGCAATAAATAATAGCGGTGAGATTTGACCCCTAGCGTTGCTGATTATGTAGTTTTAGCGTCACTATATAGCGATGCTAGACAAGTTTGACCTTTTAAAATGTAATAAATGTGCTTGAAAAATGAAATTAAAGGTCAGGTTAGGATCGCATACCGTTGGTCCTACGCTTGGAGGTCTCTGGTAGACTCGAACTCGCTTGGAAATGTGTCAGGGAAGCATGCTTTGCGCCATTTTGCAAGAGGTTCAAAGATCAAAATGAAGGAATTCTCAAAGTCTGAATGTGAAAATGAATTGAAAGCGGCCCCTTAAAGGCTATTTAAGCATGAAAATTAGGGTTTTTTGCCCCTTTTTAGCCGTCAAACTAGGGTTTTCCGCTCCCAACTCTGTTTTTGCCCAACCAAAGCTCATTTTAAGTCTTTTTCTCACGTTTTGGCACATTTTCAGCATTCTAGAGCCTTTCTGGACCCATTAGGCAGCTTGTCCTTTTTTTTGAGAAATCACCCAAAAATCTAAATTTTTGTCTGATCTCTCAAGGGGGCAGTATACCACCATAATTCTTCCACTACAGCAGTAGTGGGGCATTTGAAAAAAATAAAAAAATAAATTTTGATCTCGGCAAGGTTATTCTGTGAACCAATGCAATAGGCACATTGCTTCAAAGAGGGGCAAAATGTAGACGTTCAAATTATCTTGATTGATATCATGCACTCGATCCTGATTTACTAACATCGGTTCTCCTTGAATCACTTTTGTACTAACCAGTTAATTAAATAATCCTTATTTAATTAATTCATCATAATTTCTCTTTTAATTAAATAAATCAACTTTATTTGATTAAATCATAAATCCTCTTTAAGTAAATAAATCAATTTTATTGAATCTTAAAGTCATCTCCTTTAGATTGAATAAATTAACCTTTATTTGATTTAAATCTAATATCATCCCTTTTAATTAAATAAATCAAACTTTATTTAATTAAATCTAATGTTCATTATTCCTCTCATTTGATTTAAATAAATCTAAACAATCTAAGTCAAATGTCAAATCAAACTAATCTCCATCTAAGTTAATTAAATCCTAATTAACTCTAACTCTAATCCTCAAATCCTCTAGATTTTGCAACTTGCACAAGTAAATCAATTTATTTGATTTATAAATTCTTCTATTTCCATTCAAAAATGGCATCTCTTTGGAATATTCCCTCAATTTGAAATCTCCCTCCCAAAAGGACTTGTCCTCCAACATGGCATTTATAACTCTTACATGTCCTTTTTCTTGAGCCAAGTGGCATTAACTCATCTTTCAACGCTTCCTCCACAAGCCATCTTTTGAATTTCAAATTTCCACCTAATTGCATTTATTTGCACATTGATCAAAATATGTTCCACCTCTCTTCAATAGCATGTTGACAAGTGGCACATTGTTATTGGTTCATCTTTAATCCCACATCCTTCATGATTCTCATTCCTCCATCCCTCTTTCCTATAAATGGAAGGCTTTTCTATTGATTTTGGATCCACAACTTTATCCAAGATTACTATCTACATATTTGGAGCAAGTTCATCCACCATTTTCATAGTTTTCATCAATCTTAGCAAGGTTATTGTCAAATTTCATCAAGGATCACAAAATATTCATCAAGGTTCATCAAATTTCATCAAGGAATTGGGAAAGGGCTACTTTCCACATCAAAGTAGCACCAATTCCCCCATGGGATGATGGTTTGAATGTTTTGAGCAAGATTTAGTAGCTTTCAATTGATTAATTTCACTTTGCTTCTTGTTCTTTATATTTGAATGAATTGCATGGGGAATGATTGTTTTAGATGTGTTTATTGACTAACATTCAATTGTTTGATCATGTTTGAGCAGGTCTAAGATAATCATTCACAATATCCATCGGTATATTGATTGTATCTCCCAAAGGAAGTACATTTTGTTTCAAAATTTTAGGATTGTATTATTCTTTGTCGTAGTCAATCTCATTAATTTCCGTTTCTTCATCCACTTGTTTAGCACTAACATAGAACATGCAACCCACTTCTTTTTAGGAGTACATGACTTATCATAAACTCAAGTAACATTTCTTTCAAAGCTTCATCATCTTCAAAGTATTCCAATGATTATTTGCAAGTTCTATCAATCAATTTAGGATGCTTCAAAGTGAGAGTTGTCTTAGTAGAGTTACACATGACAGTGTTAATGTTGAGTTAGGGTCTTTTTGTTGCTTGTGTTATCTTAAAAGGACAATATCCCAAACTGCTTTTTATCTCTTGTGTGTTAGGCTCTATAGGAACACAGATGCCTTGTTCTTTCCTTCCACATCCTTTTCCACTATAACCAAGCTATTTTACGAGCTCATATACTCTTCCATAAAGTTCTCCATCTCTTTCGGGTTTGGTGGTTGTTGGTAGTCTATTTCATCAAAGTGTGTTGTATAGCTTGTGTCTTCTTCGAGAGTAGATAAAGTAGATACTTGTGGGTTTTCTTTCAAATTCTATGTTGACATTACCAATGGTTGTTTTTTTCTTTTTTGTTTCTTTTGTTGTAATTTTGTATTATCCCATGAATGTTGATGTGAAATCTAAGGAACCCCAATCATCTTTAACAACTTAGTGACTTTATCAATGTTCTCATGTTCTTCTTCCTTCATGACTTTGACTTTTGTAGTTGGTTTCAATGCTTTCAAAGGATCTCGTCCTTCTTTCTCAACAATCAAACAACTTACAGGTTTAGGATCATCCTTGAGTGTGAAAAATTTGTTGTCATATACATAAACCATTACACGGTGAAGGGTAGAAGGAACTCCATTCATTTCATGAATCCATGGTCTCCCCGAGAGGAGATTGTAAGAAAGAGCATGAGGCATAACATGCCCCAGAGTGTGTAATAATACCTTTCCAACTTTAATAGGTAATGTGATGACTCCAAGAGGTCGTTTTCTTATATTGTCAAATCCACATATAGACAAAGAATTAGGGACAATGTCACTCTTATTCATACAAATTTTCTCTAATAGGCTCACACTACACACATTAAGGGTCGAACCACTATCAACAAGGGTTCTCTTTATCATGATTTGATTAATATTGGCTATTATCATGAATGCATCATGTTGTTTTTGAACTTCCAAGGAGGGTAATTCTCTTTGGTGAAAAACAATATCTAAATTAACCTCATTCATGTTCCTTGAACTAACACTGCCACATCATTTGAATTTGTTTTAGGAGGAACCATAACTTGTTGCAAGGTTGTTTGAAGCATACTATGGTAATTTGGTGAAGTTTGAATAAGACCCCATAGGGATATCTTAGCGGGTGTATTCTTAAGTTGTTCAACAATATCATATTTTTTTCCACTATTCAAGGGTAACCAAGGAGCGTTGGGCAAGATAGGTTGAGGCAAAGGTAATGAAAAAGGAGTTGTTTGTTGTTGTCTATTGTTCCTTATATTGTATGTGTGAGCAATGGTATTGTAACCCATTTCTTGTGAAGCATTGTTATTTTCAAGTGAAGGCTTGTTTTTAGGTGGTTCTAGGATGAGCACGAGTTTTTTTTTAACTTGAGGTTGTTGTGAGGGAGGGTAAATGATAAGTTGAGGCGTGATTGCATTAACATCTTTATGTTTTGGTTTGTCATGATAATCCTTAGTGGATGCACCTTATGAGATGAAGTCCTCAAGGGCTTCATCTAACATGTCAAATTCATCACTACTAAAGGGCTTGAGGGATAAGTTAACTTTGAAAAAGAGATTTGACATAATCAAATAACTATGCTTTCTCTAAGGGTTTTGTTCGATGTTTTTGATGTTTTTGATATTTTTGGTTTCTGTTTTTATTTTCTAATGATTGAAAAATGTAAACTAACATATCTAATGATGCAATAATGTTGGAAATGAAAGAAAAATGCAAAAATATAATGATAATTTTAACTGAAATATACAAGCAATGCTTTTCCCAATGTTGCAAAATTTAACTAAATGAGCAATAAATTGAATGCAAAAAAAACTGTTTCAGGAAACTACTTCTCAGATCTAATAATAGAAACAAAAATGAAAACCAGAGACTAAAAACCACTCAAATTTTTTGCTGAAAAAATTTGTACAAGGACTCATTCGCCCTATGGCAAATGGGTCCCAGATTAGGGTTTGTTAAAGTTGACTTTTATTTTTCTGATTTTATCCTATGTGTTTGTTGTTTCAGGTGTGTAACAGACAGTTCTGTAACAGATTTTCCAAATTTTGGGTCTCTAAATGCAATGTTGACTAAGGTTGAAATGATGAATAATGTGACTAAATTTAATGTGCAATATGAATCTAAATGATTAAATGATGATTTCAATGTTAACACTATGTAAAACAAACTCAGATCTAATGTAATTTTTCTGATTTTTAGTGATTATAAGCAATGCAAAAATGCAAATTTATCCCAAAAGCAATGTTCACTAATGCAAGATGAAAGAACCCTAAATGCAATGAAACTAATGCAAATATAATGCAAACTATTGCAAAACTAAGATCTAGGGTTGAAAGGACTCCAATTTTTAAAATTTTGTTGTACAAGATTGGGTTCACCAAAATGAAATAAAGGAAAATGGGGTAAATAACCCTATTCTTCACTATTTCATTCAAGAAATGGAATCCAAACCATGAAGTAACTATCAACCTAAAAGGTGAATCAAATCAAGGTTTGAATCAACAATTCCTCTTTTTACTAAGACAGAGGTCTAGGTCAAGTAGTATTATGGGGAGATAAATTTGAAATAGCAAAACAACTCAAAATCTAGATCTACAAAGTGCAATGAAGAGATTTATCACAAAACAAAAGGAAACATTGAACTTTTTGGAAAAAATGAGAATAATAAATGTTGTGCACCTATTCAAAACTTGTTATTTCTGCAACCCTAATAGGGAATCATTCACCCTATGGCGAATGGGTCTTGGTAGACTTCCCTAGATAACTCTAAATTGGAAATTGTAGCTTATGAACTATGAAAACCTGTTGCCTTTAAAACCCTAATAGGGACTCATTCGCCCTATGGAGAATGGGTCCTGGTAGGCTCTTCCAAAAAACTTTGAATCTAAATTTGAAGCTCCAAACCTGCATTTCCTTCCTATAACTTGAAATTCCCACTTTTGGATTCGGATCTACTAATAATCTACAAAAAAAATTATGTTTGTTGGTGGACAGGGGTTTGCCTCAGTTAAACCCCAAGTTTGGTAATTAAACCTTAATGATAAATTGAAATTTGAAGCATGAAATGTGTGTGCAATCCTAACCTTAAGTGTATCTAAGATTAAGTCTAATGATGCAAAGAAACCCTATTCAAGTGTGTTAGAATAGGATCCTAGAATGAAACATGAATAATGCAAAAAGACCTACTTTAGGAGATCCCAAATCCCCCTTAATAAGTCACAAATCTAAATATACCTCTCTTTAGGTTGAAAATGGAATGATCATAGAAGATGGAATCACTTAGGAAACAAGTCATTAAACTTAGTTGAATATCATGGAGCTTCTCCCAAAATCTAGAATCCATCATGATTCTCTATAGGCATCTATCATTACTTCTTCAATAATGTTTGATCTCTGACAACAAAATGAGCTTGAAGACCTTCAAAAACACTATAATGCTACTCCAAGACTTCACTCTTGCTTGCTCCTTGAATATGAATGCTTGACTCATGAAAATTTCTTAGATTCTCCTCTCATGAAAACTCTAGTTGAAACATAGTGAAATAACCTTGTATTTATACAAAACTTAAGATTAATTCCCAAAATTCAAATGTCAGAAGCCGACATCAAATCATGGATTTGAAATCATTAAAATCCTACAAAAAACATATCCAGAAGAGGGAACCTAGATCTAGGGACACACTTCAAGCAATGTGAAAGATCATGTGAAAATAGGGTCCTGTGACCTAGTGAGGACCCATTTGCCATGTGGCGAATGGGTCCTAGGTCACTATCCTAGGACACACACCTTCTAAAATTAAGTGTTGTGTAATGGCATTTATGAATGAGGTTTTATCTCTCAGAATTTGTAATTAATTAGGCTTGGATTTGAATTAAAGGGGCCAATTAAGGCTAATTAACCTTAATTGATTAATAAATTCCTATATTAATGTGAAAGTGTAAAGGTACACCTTACAACATCAAAAATAAGACACAATTAAGTATATTTAATTTAAAAGGGCCCTAAACTTAATCTGAACGTGTAAAACACATTACAACACTAAATCAAGGCAACATTAGGTTCATTTTAATATTAATTATTCCCAAATTAAGTGTGAAAAAAGGATACTTTTTTCTGACACTACACAAAGTTATCTTCCACATCATCAAGATCTTCTCCATCTAAATCTTCAACCTTTTCTAATTTTCCAGCCTTGAAAGTAGTCTCCACTTTTGTACCATTTTTCAAACCAAGTTTTCTCATTTCAAATGAAGTTAGTGTACCAAACAACTGATCTCTAGAATAAGAATTAAAATTTGCAACTTCCTCAATAAAAGATACATTTTCACTATAAGAATCAAGAAGATATTTGAGAACTTTCTTTACCACCCTAGGTTGTTTGACTTACATGCACCAAGACCTCTCATCGCACTTACCAACTCATCAACTCTCTACATGTAGACTATAATTATTTCATCTTAAGAAATTCACAAGGTCTCAAATTGTGCCTTCTGATTCTGCAATTTTTTTTTCTTAACCTTGTCATCTCCTTCATAAATTCTCTCTAGATTGTCCCAAACTTCTTTAGCAGTCTTAAGATTCATAACTTTTACCAATTCAAAATTTGAAAGACTATTCACAAGAATAAATCTTGCCTTAGCATTTACCTCATATGCCTTGATCTCATTACTTGTGCTTGGACCATTCAAAGGTGCAACATATTGATTCTTTATTACGTTTTCAATCTCAAATCCATGAGATACCGGATATCCTTCCATCTTTGTCTTCCAAAATGCATAGTCTGTGCCATCAAATCTATGGCAATCTATCTTGTTCGCCATCTTGGATCTACCTCAAGCAGTTAAGCTCTTCTCTAAGGAACCTTGCTATGATACCAATTGTTGAATGAACAAAACAACTGAGAGGGGGGGTGAATTAGTTGTAGAAAATTATAAGATTAAAACCTTCAATAGTAATCAGATCCATAAGCATTCATTAAACCCTTATTCTGTCAAAGTGATTAATCATGAAATGCAAATAACAAAAAATGAAATAACAACACCATACACAAGAGAACACCATATTTATGTGGAAAACCCAATGAGGGAAAAAACACAATGAGGATTAGCTCACAATATAAGTAATTGCAAAACCGGTACAAAGGCTCACTACCAGAATAGGACACACTGTCCAAAAGGGCTCACAACTAGGGCTCACTACCATAGAAAGAAAAAGAAAAAAAGATAGAAGAGAAATGTTACATAGAGAAAAAATTCTCAATGCAACAAGGAATCCACCAAAATTGCTCCAACATCTTAGAAACCTTGTATAAAATATTGCAGACACCTTCAGCACACTACATTCAAAAGTTCAACACTTTGAAGTTTGCACTGCTATGCTCAAACTCGCACCCTACTCTTCAAAAATTTGCATCACTTGCATCACACACATCTAATATTTCTATCTTAACAACTTTCAACATCTCGACTCATACTTATACCGTCCTCAACCTTGAAAACTTTTTCCAAGGTCAACAATACATACTTCACACTTTGTAATTTCAAATTAGTTCGACACTAAACATTCCCACTATGAATAGGAATGAAAGTGGACCAAAACAATACTTATCTAGTACCCAAATTAAATCTCACACACCACACTACGCCTTCATTCATACTTGAACATCTTTGAATGTAGTGTAAATACCAGGTTGGTTGTTACCCGTGAAAACACATTGAACTTTGAATTACACACTTCCTTTGATCAATCTAGAACTTTTCAACAAACTTCACCTGAACGCGATCTAAAACATCCTGAAAACCAACAACCTCCTTTGCAACAAATCTCACCTGAAGATTATAATTATACTGTTTATCTAGAAAACACTGCCAGACACTATAATACTATGTAACTTAGAAAACCTTATTCCGATATGCCTAACCATGAATCCTCTTGACACAGATAAGAGAACAACATCATCAACTCTACTTCAGAACCACAAGTCCTAAAAAACAACTACGAAGAAATGTGGAGCATATACATTTCTCCCAAACACTGCTATACACAACATTGCAAAACCAGTTCACACACTGGTGAACACAACTTCCTCTAACCATCGATCCAAAAGCCAAAATTATGGATATAGAAACTTTGAACATCTCTAACCAACATATCCAAACCATAAAAGCATATCTTCGCCCTAGAAGAAATGTGAAGCAAAACCAAAACACCTCTGCAATACCCTATTTCCTTATTTTATCAATTTTCTTAATATCCTTGGCATCTTCAGCATGCAACCATCTTCCTCGACACATAGTTGACATCAATGACAACACCTTCATACTTGCAACAGAAACTATATAAATTATCATAGTATTATACACTTTGATACCATGTTTGAATCTGTAAAAAATATGTAAATCTTAGTGTAATGAATAAAATTAATTAAACTATAAATGAAAATAATTAGTAAAATCAAACTACTAGAATATAGTTAATCCCCAAGATAACAACAAGAGTTCACAATGGCTTGCTTTGATATTAAATAGGAAGAAAAGAGAGCTACAAACATGTAGCCTTATACTTTTCAAATCCAAAGAGAATGAAATCAACCACATAAAACTAAAAGTCAAGAGATTGTGTCCAAATTTCCAAATCAATAAAGATAAATAAAAAATGTAAAATCTTATGAATGTGCAACTCATCATCCTATCCTACCTAAGTAATTAAAATAAATTATCTAAATAAGCTTAAATAACATGTGTAATATCATACTTAGAATAAACATATCCAAAGTAAAAAATATATTATAGTAACACTTACAATTCAAAATTGTGCATCATGTTCACGTACATGTGAATATTAAGATTGTAATTGCATATGAACTAACCAATATGAAATAGAAAACTTAATTGGTAGACTCTAATATATTCATTTGGGCAAGCCCTAAAAATCTAGTGTTTTGATGAGTCAATTTCTTCAACATTATTTTTAGATCTTCAAATTCAACTTCAACTAAGTAGTCCATTTAAATTTATTTAGATTCAAAATTAATTACAAAATCGATTTTAGTTATCAAGCTCACTTCGTTTATCTATGTTAATTGTAACATTTTTTTTCTACTTACAACGGTTAAGGGATGGGTAAGCAAAGGGGAGCGTAGAAACTCCATGGGCCCACAAACATATGGCCAAAGATCTCCACTTTCGTCAACCATGATGGTGATATACACTCTAAATTTATCTTCTAGAAGCGTCTGAACTTCCGAGCATCACGGCCTCTATTACAAAACCATATGTAGAATAAAAAGCTCCGTTTGACTTTATATTTGTTTGTTTTTGGTTTACTTTGTCTTTAAAAAACAGGTTTGAATGTGTGGTCAAGGAAAGTGCATTGCAATGCCATGAGAAAATAAATGAGTTTGATTATTAGTATAAATATAAAATATTAAAAAAAAAAACTTAAGTGTTTGAGTCTCAGTAATATTGAGATAAATGATTTTATAAGAAGTTTCTATTGATTTTTTTTCTTGAATATTAATTAGATTACCCAAATCACAACTAAAGAAAACTAAAGTCGCTTAAATAATAAAATATCAATTCACACTTACCCAATCAAAGATATGAAAAGGTATGACAAGTTAATCAAAATATAAACATTAATATATTTAAAAATGAATTAAAATGTAAAATAAAATAATGAGAAAAAATGGAAACAGTTTCTTTTTAGTTAGGTGTTCATACCTGCAAGTTGACCTTATTCGTGGTGAAAAATATCAATTATTGAAAAGAACAGAAGAAAAACCAAACATATGTCGGCTAATTCACCTCTGTACAAAATCCAGAAACGAATAGGTTCTCCTCCCATGGTCGGAAAGGCGAATCACAAAACAATTCAATAATCTGTTTGATCTTGACCCGTTCCTTCCCCATTTATTCCAGTCAAGCATTGACATGTCCGTGAAGGGTTACAGAGTCTCCTTAGATCGGTAACCTCGGTTCCCCCTTTATATCCCCCGCTCTCTCGCCTTCAATTGCTACAGCAAAACAGGAAATCAGAAATAATGGCGCTGAGAATAAAAAGCAGCAGAATTAGTAGTTACAGGGTTTCATTCTGTCAGATTATGATAGTGTTAATGGTGATGATGTTAGTAAAGATGGGAGCAGCGGCAGACGATACGAATACCTGCATAAGTTCGATAACTCCTTGTGCGCTTTATTTGAACGCCACAACGAAACCCCCGGATTCGTGCTGCGTTCCCTTACTCAACGTTATAAAAACACAGCAGCAGTGCCTCTGTAACGCCCTCAACAGTCCCCTCATCCGGCAAGGCATCAACATCACTCAAGCCCTAAATGTTCCGCGCCTCTGCGGCGACACAAACGTCAGTACAAACGCTTGTTCCAACTGTATGTGGATTTTACCCTGCCTCGGCCCTTTTTATTTTCATTTCTTTGTTTTTTTCTTCTCAGCCGGATAATATGTCTCTGCAATTACAGCTACCGCGACTCCACCTTCGGCTTCTACCACACCTTCAGGTACCACACCTTCAGGTAAGCCTATACAATAATAATTGAAGGCCTTTGTTGATCAGGATTTAAATATTTTTTTAATAATCGAAGGCCTTTGTTGATCAGAATGTAAATATTTTTTTAACAATTGAAGGCATTTGTTGATCAGAACGTAAATATTTTTTTAACAATTGAAGGCCTTCGTTGATCAGAATGTAAATAGTTTTTTAACAATTGAAGGCCTCTGTTGATTAGAATGTAAATATTTTTTTAACAATTGAAGGCCTTTGTTGATCAGAATGATTTTTTTTTTTTCTTCTGGTTTATAATCGTTTGATGTGTGGATATGAAACATGCAGTACCTGCTGATACCGGCGACAGTAGCGGCCTAGGCGCAACTTCTTTGCAAATATTCTTGCCTCTGCTGGCTGTCCTTTTTCTTGGCGTGTTCAAATCATTTCCCTAAATCTGTCAACAGTAGCGGCAACAGGACAAGAGTTACTGCTTGATTTCCATTTCTTCTTGCAAATATTCTTGCCTCTGCTGGCTGTCCTTTTTCTTGGCGTGTTCAAATCATTTCCCTAAATCTGTCAACAGTAGCGGCAACAGGACAAGAGTTACTGCTTGATTTCCATTTCTTCTTGTTGTCAGAAGGCTCTGGCCTTTCTAGGTTAGGTACTTCTTTAAGATTATACACGAAATTTGTTGTAATGTAAACATTTCATTCAATTTCCCTCTGTAATTGAAAAAATTAAAACAGCCTCTGGTCTTGGAAGAAAAAACTTGTTCCGCCGGTTATAATTTCAGATGACGAATAACCTCATTGCTTATGTTTATCTGCCCCCTTCTGCCAGGCAAGACTGACCTGGAAAAATGACTTACAGATAGCACCAGCTGTCCTGCCCCGAGAGGTTGGATCCTGCAACTTCCTGCAGATGTTTTACTTTTAGGAAGCGATTTTATGGAGGGGCCTCAGAATCTACAGAGGGTTTATGTCGAAAAATTTAAATTGAATTTTTTTATTTTAAATACGAGCCTTTATTTTTTAGATTTCAGAATTTCAGCAGATGATTTTGGTTAGATTTAGTAGTTAAAAAAATCATGATATCATCTTAAAAATTTTGAGTTTAAAATTTTAAGTTTATGTATTCATTTTTTTTTTTGTCTTGTTCTTCTGATGATCATAAAATTTGATCTGAAATGTCAAGAAAGAAAAATTTACACAATCGATTTGCATCATAAACTTATACACTATTATAAAATTTCTGAAACTACCTATTTGTGAAATGTTCATAATTTCACAAATAACTTTGATTGAAATATTTTAAACTACTTATTTATGAAATGTTCATAATGTCTCAGAGCGTCCATCCATGAGACCAGTACCTTAACTGCTTCTTTCCAAAAACTCTATCTTCCTGTACATTTTTAACTCTCTCGCTCTTCATCTTAATCTTGCTTGCATAACACTAAATTTGTTTATTGTTGAAAACCCTTTGATATGAAACTGGCTTCTAACTCAATCAAGTATTGTATATTGACGGCCAGCATGATAAAGCAAGTTTGTTTCATCTTAGTGTATGGCGTTGTTGATACTCCTCTCTCTGCTGATCAGAGTGATTTGTAAAGTTAATTTCATATTTTGGGAGTAAATTTTTTAGAAGGATTTTTTTTAATTAGATTTTAGTTGAGTTGTGTTATATATCATGTAAAAAATGAAATTATTTTATAAAAATATTGAATAATAATTTAAATATTATTTGTTAATATCATTTTTTTTTTTTTTTTGCTAGTTTTGAATGAAATAATTTTATGACTGTACAATTGTTTTTATAAAATATTTTTACTTTATTTTTATTATTTTTTGATAGTTTTTAGTGAAATGATTTTATGGATGTATAATTGATTTTATTCAAAAAATATATATATATTTTTCTCTTACTTAATTCTTTTTGTAATTTTATTTATGTTTTACATAAGACAAAAAAAAACATTAATATAAATATTAAAAGTGAAATTCAAATGCTCTTAAGAATAGGTTATGCAAAATTAAGGTTTAAATCTTTATAATAATTCATGATGTATGTATATTTCTTTTAATATATGCACTCTCATTTGTATAATAAATTATTATTTAATAAATACTTGTTTCTATTTAATTATCTATACGTTGTAATTGGTATAATGAATGTTTAGAATGGGAATGTTGTTAAGGGAAAAAAGTCTTCTTATATTATGTTTTAGTTAATAAGCAATTACATTTGCATATTTTGATATCATCATATAGAAATTCACCACAAAATAATTTATTTTGAATAATGAGTTGTGTATATTCAATTAGTGTAATTAAAAATATTAACAATAAACAATTTGTTTAATGTTGGATCTTATGATTTAAATAGGTTTAATTTTATATATAGTTTAAACTAGAAATATAGTTTTTTGTATGGGACATGCATATTACTTCAGGAGACTTGTGTTTCTTTAATCATTATGTTGTTATTTGGAATTTATGAAGGTTTTTCTTGTATGGTGGTTTTGGACTTTATTAAGTGACATAAATTAATGTGAAAAAAGGTAATATTAATCTTGACATAAATTAATGTGAAACAAGGTAAATTATATCTTTTTGTAACATAATTTTACATAAGTTTTGTTTCCGTAATGATATCAAAGCTCTTGATGAAAATGGGCTATGAATAAATGAATGAAGTTGAGTCCAAGGTGGTTTGTGAAGGAAAAGATTCAAAAGAAGTTGAAGTGAAGGTAGAAAAATCAAGAGAAGTTGAAAAGGTGTATATTTAATTTTTTTATTGTATTAAAGGCATCAATTACTAGTAGAAGTCGTGTGGAAAAAAAATCTCCTAAAAAGGTGCATGAATATCTAAAGTTGGAGGTAATATTTTATTTTTCTATATTGTTTGCTAAAACCTAAGAGGAAATTAACACAAAAGTGTCAAAAGGGTGCCAAAGAAGAATTTTTAAAAAGGCATTAAAAATATATCAAAACGAGCATCAAACGATGGAAACTCTCTTGCTACATTGCATGTTTTATGCTTGAGAGATTACACTCATTTTTATAGAAGTTTAAAATTAATTCAAAGCAAAGTTTATAAAGTAAGGCATGCTTGGGCATCATAAAATTGCACTCCAAAGCTCTTTGAAAATGAATATGCACCTTACACATTTAGAAATTTGTGCCACTTTAATGAACACTATAGTAAACTACAGGCAATTTAAAATCGCATCCACACAATATAAGCTACAAAGAAAATTAATGACAATTTGAAATCATTTAAGAGAGAATCTTTGCATAAATTTCTCTTTACTTAATTGTGTGCATAATTTCTTGTGAAGGTTCTAATGATCAAAAGTGGCACTTGGAACTACTACATGGAACAAAAATCCATTGTCAATTTTATTTTGATGAATGTCCATACTGTATCCTAAAGCTCCAATTTGAGCATAGAGTTAGTGAAGATGCCAACAAAGGTTGAGAAGCATGGATCTCATGTCCCAAACTAATATTTTAGACAAATAAATAAAAGAATTAAATATTTTAACCAAATCTAACATGAACCCAAAAATTTATTTCATGATTTTTACACAAGCATTAATTACCCAAATTACAAATAAAACTAAAAAAATGGAAAATACATTTCAGAGCTTTGAATCATTAAATAGATCTAGAATACATTACAATAGACTACTACAAAAGCAATAACAAACTTAACATTCTCTACTTACACCTGTGACAAACTGCAAAATATATTGATTTGCTATCAGTGGAATCCCACCATTATGAAAGCTCAATCGCATACTTTGAATGAGATCATCTTATAAAGCCAAAGGGGTTTCATCCTCTAATCCTCAAAATCAAAATTTTTTCATCCTTTTATCTCTAGCAAACCTTAGGGTTTTCCTTCCCAAATCTAGTTGCTCAAACACAAGGGTTTGGAATGGCTTCTTAGGGTTTTGTGTAGAATGAAGATTATTTTCGCAGTGACATCTTTGAACTCTTAATATCCCAAGGAATGATGTCAAAAAATGCATTAAATTCCATGATCCCAAGAATGATATGTGATAGAGAGTACCCATACCTATCAATCATCATTTTCCCCTAGATCATGACTGTAATCACATCCACATATGCATGGTTATACTCAAAAGGTATGGGGAAGTGATTCTTGTGACCTACAAATATCCTCTACAATGATGATATGAGGTCACATGTGTTTTGAAGTCCTAACCGTCACATTAATGGCCATAAATTTTATTTTCTCTATTTTCACTACTAGAGGTACATGTGGATCCACACCCTAAAGATTAAATAATGTTTTTGGGTAAAAGGGAACCCTTTATGGAAATTGTGACATTAAATATAATTCAATTGTTCTTGGTGGTGGGTGTGGACAACAATGAAAAATTATAGAAGCGTCAGAGTTCTAGTGTCGAAGATGCCCCAAGACTAACCAAAATTTGGGGATCAAAGTTTAGAGGTGAGGTTTATCGTTGAGAGGTAATATGGCCCTCTAGAAAAGGCTAGGGAAGAACCTAGTTCAATTGAAAATGGATGACAGGATGGAGAACTCTAAAATCCTAATGAAAGAGGAAACAACTGTGAATGGGCTAAAGGGATGCCCGAACATAGATGTCTAATACTCCAATAGGGATCGGAGTTCAAGTGTGAGGAATACTAGGTATGCAAGTAAGAGTAAGACCAAAAATCTGATAAGAATAGAAGAAAATGAGAGGTTGGGAGAAAAGACATACTAAGAAGGGTAACTCTAAAACTCTAACGACTTAAACATACTCAAAAGATTGGGCATGCTACCACACTTGGAAACTTTGAAGACCTTAAGAAAACACATTAGGGAAGAAGAGGAATAACACATACACAAAAATTGAATTGGGAGAGACGTAAAAAATAGGAAATAGGCATTTTCACCCATAACATAAAATATTCAAAAAGAGGACATAACAAGACCGCCTGCTAAAAAGTGCTTTCCCTTAAGAAATTTCAAAATTGGATGCTCCAATAACTATAGCCCCTCTCATGTTGCATCTTTTACAAGAATATTATCCCATTAAACCAAATACTCTATGATGCTTTTACCTCTCAACTTACTTTTCCTTACATCCATAACTACTTAACAAACCAAATTTAGGTTGTCTTCTTCATCTAAAGGAGACAACTCGACTAAAGGTACAATATGTTTTCCAAGCACCCCTTTGAGACAGGACATAAGGAACACATTATGAATCTTACTTCCCTAGGTAGCTCCAACTCATAAGTGACTTCACCAACCCTCTTCAAAAGTTTCTAACGTACATGAAAATAGGCCTAAGTTTTTCAAACTCACTTTTCTTTAGGGAGGATTGCTTGTACGGAATAGGGTAAAATCAAGGGAAAAGGCATGAATCACTAGTACCAACCACCAAATATATAAAAATCAAGCCCTAAAGACCCTAGTCCAACAATGAAGCACAAATGAACATAGAAACATAAAATAACAAAGCAATATTACCATAATTCTTATCCCATGGTTGAATAACCTTCATTGCTCTTCTCCATTTTGTTTTATATGCTAGCTTGACCTCAGATTTGTAATATGTAAGAATAAGCCTAGTGATAATGATAGAAAAATCTCAAAGATAGTGGTTGTTAGGGTTGAAATGAAAGGGATAGGTCTCTTTTATAGCAAACCAAATTTGAATTAAGGGCTAAGATTGAAAGATGAAGAATGATGTTGATCAATGGATGAGATTGCTTAGAAGCAAAGAGAAATAGGGTTAGGGAAAAAATAGGGTTTAGTTAAGGATGGACGGTGGAGATTAAAAGGCAATAAAACCTTATCAAGGGTGGAAATTAACTAAGATAAGAGATAAGATTTGGCACAAAAAAAGAGGTTGCCACAGAAAAAGAGGTTGATGGAGTAAATTAAATAATTTTATAAAATTATTTAATTTAGGAGGGAAAGTGAATAATTAAATAATTAAAACAATTTATTTAATTATAGAGGAAGAGGGAAAAGTTGACTTTTAATTAAAATAACAATTTAAATTAAAAGTAGAGGAAAAGGAAAAATCAGTAAATGATTAAAATAATTATTTACTAGTGGAGGAAAAAGATGGAAATAATTAAATAAATAAAAATTTATTTAATTATAGGGAGAAGGAAACATTAGTGGCATAATTAAATAAATATTAATTTAATTAATTAATCAGAGAAGAATAAAAGGGGAAAGCGAATTAATTAAATAATTAAAGTTATTTAATTAATAGAAGAATACGACTTTAGACAATAATCAAATAATTAAATTTATTTAATTATGTAGGGAAGAAGTAGAAAATGGCACTCGCGGGCCTAAGACATTTTTCAGTGTCTACAGCTTGTATGGTTGCAACCTGACAAACACCCTATCTCCAATCTCAAATATTCACAATATCCCATGATAGTCTACATATATTTTATGTTGGAGATTATTCTTGAGTTACTTCAAAAAAAAAATTCTTTGCTTGATTAAATCACAAGATTCCAAGGTCCCCTACTATCAGACAAAATAAGTTCAACAAAACTTCAAGCTTCATACCCATACAAAGCCTTGAATGGCATCATTCTAATAGACATGTGATAATTAGCATTATAACAATGCTCCTCTAGATGGAACGATTTGATCCATGATTTCTAACAACTAGTAACATAATTCCTTAAATAGCTTTCTACCCATTTGTTCATAATCCCAGCTTGACCATCTATTTGGGGGTGGTAGCTAGTATTGGGTGTAAGCTTGGTTCATTTCAAATGAAATAAATATTGTCAAAAAAATCTCAAGAAATGACTATCTTTGTCAGTCACAATATTCTTACATATTCCATGAGGCTTAAATACTTCCTTGAAGAGCATATCATCAATTTATGGTGTCTTAAAACTTGAAGAAAAAGAAAATATGTGTGCATACTTCATCATTATATCCGCAACTTATATGAAGTCCTTACCATGGACTTTAGGAAGTGTAGTGATGAAATTCATCAAAAACTCTCCCACTTCTATTATGAAATAGATAAAGGTTGCAAGATTCATATCAAGTATGCTTGCTCTATTTTATTCCACTAGCAAACCACACATTCTCTAAGATTCCTAAGTACATTATCTTTGATTTATTTCTTTGTGAAACCTCCCCCTGACCTACTTATAAATCTTTAAGTATCTAGGGTGACCCACCAAGGGGGTATCAAGAATTTCTCTCATAATGTTTCCCTTAATTCTTAATTCTAGCTATAGGTAGATTCTTTCCTTATAGAGAATGAGTTCGTTGGACACAATGTACCTATCATCCAATAGCTTTGCTTCAGAAACATCAATTGCAAATGCATTCTTATCATATTATTCTATGATTTCAACCTTCTAATTAGAAGAAAAAAAATGTGAGACATTGAGTAAAAGGTTTGCTTCCTAGATAATGCATCAACAACATTTTTCTTTCCCTTAACATACTCATTGTCAAAATCATATGCTTGAATTTTTCATACCCACATTTTCTATCCATTCAAATCCTTATAACTAAGAAAATGTTTCAAACTATTGTGATATGTCTTAACCTAACCTTACAACTTGACACAAATTTAGACAAAACACAAAGATTGACTCAACGATAGGACTAGGGTACTTACCCAATCTAGATACTTAGACCTACATGAATGTGTGCTCAACTCATTTGGCATAAACCTATTTATTTATGAATTCTATACTCTCTCTCTAGTGATACTCTCCCTCTCCCTCTAGAGGGTAAGAATTTGATCCTACATTTCACTTAGAAATCCAATCAAATAGTTAATCTATTATTAATCACAACATCATCATAATATTGATTAAATAATCATAATCATTAAAATTGAAAACACATTGCATTGCATTTGAATTCATCAAAATGTCAAATAGCATTTAGTCATCTACTAATATCAACACATTTTAACATAAAAAGTTAAAAGGTAATTTGTAAAACAAACTCGGGGTGTAACAAACTTATTCAATGTGTGCATGATGGCTAGTATATACTTATCATATATAGAGAAGCATCTTTCCACCTCCTTAATTTTATGGCTCTCAAATGTAATTGGGTGCTTATTCTACATAAGCACTACTCCAATCTTTTGGCCATATGAATCGCATTCCAAAACAAAGGACATGATCTCATTGCCTCCTTCATTTTATCAAATTTTTAAATTGTACTATTGCATTTCATGCAAACACTCCCTTTATTAGGTCTATTAAGGGGGTGGTCAATTGAGAGAACCCCTTAACAAATATTTTGTAGTAACTACAAAGGCCAAACAATTCTCACAATTCTATCAAATTATTTGGGGGAAACCAATCCAAAATAGCTTTGATCTTCTCTATATCCACCTACAATCCCTTTGCATTGATGACATGCCACAAGTATTAAATCTATATCATTTTAAACTCACATTAACAATCTTTCACAAAAAGAGTTTGTCTCCAAAATTCCTAATAGCTCATCAATGTGCTTCAAGTGCTCCTCCCAAGTTTTACTATAGATGAGAATATCGTCAAAGAAGATAAGGAAAAACTTCCTAAATTTTTATTAACACTTGGTTCATACATGACTAAAAGGTTGCTAGATCCTATGTCAAACCAAATGACATGAGCAAGAATTCATATTGCCCATACTGGCATCTAAATAATTTCATATAGATAGTCTCCTCTCAAATTCAAATTTGATGGTATCCCAATCTAAGGTCCATCTTTGAGAAATAGATTGTTCCATGAAGCACATCTATCAATTCATCAATCTTGGGAATTAGTTATTGATTTCTTATATTTATTGATCTGTGGCCGATGTACTTCCTCATTGTGTCATGTTTCTTCTTCACATGGGCTACAACAAAAGAAAAGGGCCTGAATTGAGCCTGATGTGCCTTGTGTCCAAAAGTTCCCTTATTACCTTTTTAATCTCCTTCTTATGCCTTTTGGAATGGAAATAAGAAGTGGTAATTATGGGTTGAGTGCCCTCCTCCAACTCAATAACATGCTCAAAGTCTTTATCTAGTGGTTTCCCTAGAGGAATATCACTAAAGACCTTATTGTGCTTTTCCTACAATATAAACCAATGTAAAAAAAATGTAATATCAATCTTGATATAATAAATTTATCATAATTTATTATCATTTTGTAATATAATTTTCCATACATTTTGTTCTGGCAATGATAGTAAAAGTGTTGTGCAAACAACGAGTCTCCTAAAAAGGGGCATGAATACCCAAAGTTGGACATAATATTTTATTTTTCCATGTTGTTTGTTAAATCCTAAGATTAGATAAAAACAAAAGTGTCAAATGGGTTCCAAAGGAAGAATTTTATAAAATAATGAATTGAAAATATGTGAAAAGTTAGCATCAAGACATACATATGAAAGTTAGGGCTATGTTACAACCAAATATCTTGAGGTAAGATTCATCTCCCAAGTATGAATTTTCATCATCAAGGCTCTTACACTCAGAAAAATACTCCCTATGGGGGTTCATATGAAAATATGTTCCAAATTCAATTGCCCATGCATTCTAAAGTGCATTGGTACTAATGTTTACAACAACCACATCACTAGTGTCTTCAATAGAGGTTGTCATGTCTAAATCATTGTCTAACTATTTCTTGGCCTTCTTCTCCTTGAAGTGCTTTATGTGGTTGGTATTGCTACAATTATAGAACTTGAACTCTAGATCTAGTAGGTTGCTTAGATCTCTCCCTAGATTTCAATCACTTATTATTCCTTTGTCCTTGGAAAAGCTCAGGTTAAAGTTCAATTTTAACAAATTCTAAAAAAAATCACCTCATCTACTTTGAGCCTCCTACCACTTCATCAAGCTTCAACTTTGAGATAGTGCTATTGATCACCATGATAAAGTTGTCCCACAAGTCAAGAAAAAAATAGAACAGGTTTATACATTGATCCTCCAAGTCCATTTTCACATCCACAAACAACTAACTCGCCATGATGTTGAATGCATTCAAATACCCCATCAATAAATCACAATCACCTATCTTCAAATAGTATAGCTTCTTTTGTAGAAAAAAATTGTTCACTATGGACTTTGTCTAATCCAAATTCCCCAACTTATCCCAACTTTTTTAGTGGTCTCTTCCAAATCATTCAAGAGGGTTAAATCTGCAAGGAAAAAAGGAATGAGGCTCCTTCCCTTCTAATCAACATTGTTCCAATCCTCATTTTGTATGGTTTATGATCTAAAATAGATATCCACAAAGCTCTTTCAACAAGGAGATCATCCATCTCATACTATATTCCAATCTCATACTAGAGCAAAGGGTGTGAGATTGAGCAAGGTTGGGCCTAGTATTGTCTAAGTGAGGCCCCAACGTTCCATTTTTTGTTGTTGTTGTATGTGGAATCTTGGTTTCAGTTGTGTCTCAGTCGAATTCATCTTTATGGGTTGTTTGATTTGTCCCATATCTCATGGCACATGTTATATTTGTCGGTTAATTGTTTTTTTGTACAAGGGTTAGAGCACTTTCAATCCCGCTTTTATCAATATAAAAAACAAGGAGATCCTCCATCTTAAGCTTTCAAAGTTCAAATTTTGGTTCCATTGAGCCCCTCTGCCTCCATTCATGATGTGTTTCATCTCTATTTTCAAGAAACAATATCTCTCTACATCACACAATTAATGTATTATCTTCCAAAAAGATTACAATACTTCACAAAATCACATTGATTCTATGAAGATTAACACTCAATGATCTAACCTCCATATCAACCCCTATTTAGGTTCAGGCATAAGAAACCACCAATGGTTTCCCCAAAACCATGAGCCAAAACCTTCATCTCATAATGAGATTCTAACATCCCTCACACATCTAAAAACTCCTAGTATTGTATATCTTCCTATAAATCATATTTGATCATTATGGCCATAGGTTTCATAAGTAACTCTCAAGTCCCTCATGGATGTAATTATTACGTCTTACACCCTCCTACACATGTATAGTATTAGCCATTCAAAAGATGCTCTTAAAGGTCCACTAGGTAATCCCCTCTTAATTTTTTTTACCTACATCATAGATTCTCTTGCATGCCTTACATGTTGAACTTTTGCTTACATGTCTTACATGACATAGATCAACAATACAATAAATGTATAGGTCCACTAGCTTATGCATGTGTCGTACAACAAACCAAAAGTGGCACAGAATGTCATTCAATGTATCTTGAGATTCCTTCCATGTTTGGTTCCCCTTTCCATGAGGGCCCAACTGATAATTTATAAAAAAATATAAACATTAGAACTTGCAAGGTGTACCTAGCACTAAAAAAAGGTACACTAATCAAGAGGTGAATACAATGCATCATTAACTATATTTATCAACACTATCCTACTAAGGTAGGTCTTTAATTTGTAATGCAATAATATACAAAGATTCACCTAGAAACACATATCTTAATTCCAATTAACTAACCAAATCTTATACATCTCAATACTATTTTGATTCTACCATGCATACAATAAATAGTTATAATCCATTTCAAATCAAATAAAACTATACAGGCTCAAATTTGGCACCTCATGCAAGTATCCTAATTGAAATTCAATAGTGTAATCCAAGTAGCAGAAGTAGTTTTTTTATATATACATTTTTTCAAATGCTCCCTAGAATTGATTCTTTACCCACTCAATGTTCCTAGAGTATCTTGTTTTTTTCTTAGGCCCTAATTTTATCATGTGCTCTAACTAATGTTTCCCCACATACAACCATTTACCAATAGTATTAATTCACCAATTGACAAAGTCCACCTTACCCATTTCTAAAGTAGAGATAAGTAGGTGTTGAGCACCCAAGAGATACACACCAAAACTAATTCTAAAAAAATGGTTTTTTCTTTGAATTTTAATTATAAAAGCTACATACATAATCATGTCACATATTCAAGAATTCTTAAGTTCATTTATTTGTCATAATAATCATGATGACAAGTATATCTATCTATTCTACTACTTTTTCATGTCACATATTCAAGAATTCTTAAGTTCATTTATTTGTCATAATAATCATGATGACAAGTATATCTATCTATTCTACTACTTTAATGTGAAAAAAGAAAGTTTAATGATATTTCACAAAGAAAAGGTAACTTAGGCATCTAGTCCATCAACCATTTCAATGTCTAATGGTTACCAATCCAATTTCCAAATTATTTTAAACTTGAGTAGAACTCTAATGCAAGCTTTTACCAAAAATCATGTGTTAGTCATAACTTGTGCTCACCAATGATAACTCCCATGTATTAGTCAAAGAAGTGTGCTAGACACACTGTTGATGTGTTTTAAATTATAATAGTTCCTTCCAAAAGGGAAAAGGACTTGAAAAGCATATTTTTATTTGGAATAATCAAATAGCCCAATTTTAATGTTATGCCACATTTTTTCAACACTTATTCCACATAAAATTGCATTCTTGATAGGGGGGAAAGAAGTTTTAAATAATTTTCAACATGGCAAACACATACATTTTGGCTAAACCTAGGGAGAAAACAAAGCTTGGAAGTTAGAAAACATTGCCATACACCCTAGTGGATTTTTATAGAAAAATAGGAAAAGTAGAATTGCTAGCTACATATGTAATGATTAGATCGGTATGTGTTGGGAATTCATTTCTATTGTAAACAACTAATAGACAAAGATATTAGAATACCTTACAATTATATGAAGAAAACACAGTTATATTTATTATGTCAAATTCAAATTTTTAGTGTTAAAGAAAAAATGAATAGTATACAAACCACAAACGCATTGGACATAGGGTTTACATGGAAAACTCTCACTAAAAAAATCCCACTAGCAAAAGACAATAATAATTGTAGTCACAAGAAATGGTTCCAACATAACTAGTCTCTCTTATAGAGTATCTCAATATGTTAACCATAACCTAGAACCTTTGCATAAGGCTCATAACATCACCACAACATCAAGTAATGACACATCAACCAACGTCATCATATTCCATTTGTACAAGCAATTAGATATAGTCATTCTCATGGAATTCTAACCCTATAACTATCTAATTTCTCTATGGAATACTAATAGCCACACACCAAAGCATGACCTTACATTTTCATAAGCATGCTTCACAATATATTAAAAATGACTTCTCGACATGGATAATCACTACATATGATTGCATACTTCTGCACACACTTGGTCAAATGTTGTTGACCGACTTCACTTGAACCATGTACCTGTCTTCTACATTGTCGTCAAACACCAACTATGGATTTTGGTAACAAAAATAAGCACATGATTGCTTCTAACTATCTATGGTACATTAAAACATAACCATACCCTTGGCAATCACCACATCCACCCAAGAAGAATTGCACATGCCCCTATATTGTATTACACACTCAACTAACTACTTAGACTAAGGTGTAACAATGAGTTCATCAACACCTTGACATTACAACAATAGAAATACCTAAAATGCACTACAACTTACTGCATAGCACTTTGTAGTTATTTACCAATCTACAACCAAATATTTTCAATAGAATCTTAACCAATCCAACATCTTCTCTCACTAGGAACTCTCTACAAGTGAATAGCACATCAAAGATACATGAGTGTGGAGACCTAAATTGTAAGATGTACATAAATTCAAAATACTTGGATTATTACATGATGGATTCCTAGTGCATTAGGTTAATACATTTAATCAATGCATTCATACAACATTACCTAAATAGGCCTAAAAAGTTGTAAATAAAATACACAAAAAACACATGTACACAATACAAAAATGCTTATATACAAGTATAAGGAGAGGGAAGCAATAAATGTTACACAAATCAATTTATGAGCTCAAAAGTGGCATCATTTCATTACAAGGTCACAAATGAAGTAGGAAATTGTGGGAACAACAAGGACAATCAGTTATGATCAAAGAATATGGGTAAAAACAAGATTTATGTGGAGAAAACACGAAGGAGAATGTTATACCATCCTTCAAATTGATCAAAAATTAATCAATCTAGGTTGAACAAATGCATACCTATAGATGTCCATTAGGAGCAATGTTTGATGATGATCTATGTAGAAAATGAAACCTTTATAATCTAGTTGCTCATTAGTGAATTAGTACTCCTTGTCCAAGGGGGTGAAATTAAGTGGTCAATGTGTTGGGTTCTCACTATGAAGACCCAAGTTCAATTAATCCTCAACGTGACATCTAAGGTGGAATCCAAAGTTATGACTCTTAGTATTCCACTGTTTGGCTTCTAGTAAGAATCTATGGGTAATTATCTAAAAATATATATTGGTAAAAATGGGTTTTGAAACGACTCAAACCCTTGAACAACAAAACAACCATTAGGTAATGGAACAAGTACCATGAGATATGGTACCAAACAAACACAACAAAATGGAACATAGAAGGATGCAACAACAACCTAACTGCCATCCACCACCACTACGACAAAGAACACTATGGTCCAACCCAACCAATGCCAAAGGATCATACCACAATAATGGGTTCCAAACTTGGGACATCAAATTTTCAATTTTGGATGCAAGTAAGAACTTAGAAACACCTTTGTTTGAAGGTTTTTCTTCATTTGAAGGTATGTCAAAAATTACCTTTGTTCAAAGGTTGAAACCTTCAAATGAAGGTAATTTCCAAAAATGGAAAAAAGGGACCTTCGTTCCAATTTTGGAAATTACCTTTGTTCGAAGGTTTTATTACTTTTTTTGTGGGAATGAAAAACCTTTGAACGAAGGTCATTGGATACCTTTGAACGAAGGGCCTTAGGTAGACATTTTGAATGCCTACTTCAAATTTTCCTCAAAAATTCCAATTTTGAACTTCGGGTTGGACCTTCAAATGGAATTTAACTTGACAAGATAATTAGTAAGATCATAGTCCTCAAAATGAGCTTTCTAACAAGTATAATTTTAATATACTTTTACTGAACATAGGTTTTTCACCCAACATCAAGTTCTTTGTTCTACACGTGGAAAAATAGTAAAATATTGAAGAAAAAAAATCTAAAAAATATATGTGCACTAGGTATTGATGTCCTTGTTTCAACAAAAAAAAAATCAATTTTGATATGTACGAAACAAGTTATCTGTTACGACATACACCTATCTAGATCCATATTGTAATTATCAAGACTTCAAAAATTAATTAAAAAAATATGCAACAAAAAATTATGAAAAAAATATCCATGCACTAGATCTTAATGTTACAAATATATATTTTAAAAATTAAAATTTTATCCTCTCTAAAAAAAGTTGTTACAACATAAACGTTTTTTTTTTTAAATGTTGGTTACTATAAAAAACAAGCTATTAAATTTTACGTAAAAAATTCACAATTTATTTCAAAAAAAAATAGAATCTACACACAAATTGTCACAAATCACTAATTCACATATTCCTCAAATTCTTAACGATTTTGCTACTGTAGGTCTCAAAAAGTGAAGATTTAGTTAAAAATATTGATTTCAATGTCCTACTTTGGCCAAAAAGTGGAACTCATTATTGTGGGATTACCCCAAACCCAAACCTACTCAATCTCACACTCTTCACTCTAGTGTGAGATTGGGAAATAGATTTGAGAATACCTTTCTTCTACCTTTGTACAATAATCCATGTAATACTATAATGTCGTAAAATTGCACCCATCGCAATTTCACATACATTCTTGTATCCATTTTAGTTTTCACTCCCGTAGCACTTGTGTAGGCTCATTTTATCCCCTACATCAACCTTTCTCCCTCTCAGGATGCTCAAGGACCCATTTTCAGCTACTACCTTTGTGTGTCATCTTTGCATCAAACCTTGTGCTTTTCCTATTCTTGTCGTTTTGTAGAATGATGTGTCTGGACACTAGCATGTCATGCAGACGTCTGTACGCCGCACTAGCATCCTATGATATTTCAACGTTCAAACGGCCATTTCTGAGCATGTTTGCCACTTATCAACTCCTTTTTTTGGTGGTAACGGTCTGAGATGCCTTGTAATGGCTCAAGA
This sequence comes from Sequoia sempervirens, assembly GCA_007258455.2. NCBI lineage: Eukaryota > Viridiplantae > Streptophyta > Pinopsida > Cupressales > Cupressaceae > Sequoia > Sequoia sempervirens. The sequence continues at coordinate 134,396,812 of VDFB02000015.1, read as the reverse complement.
AGCTTCTTTTCCTTCCTCTTCTCCCTTTAAATGCTATCTTTCCAATCCATTTGTGCTTCTATCTTCTCTCTAGCTTTTTGGCTTCTCTCTTTTCCCTCTTTACTCTCTCACTTGCACAAATCTCTCACTTGTTACAGCAGCTTCAAGCACTCTTAATCTCTTACAGCACTCTTTGCAGCTCTCTTGGCTCTCACAGCCCTCTCTTTCGTCCTTGCTCTCTTTGGCTTGCTTAAGCCTTGCAACTAATATCTCTCTTACCTTGTGCTCACGAGCATCTTGGGATTTATCACATCCTTGTGATACGGGTTCTCCTCCTTGAGCGAGGATTGTTTTTATCACTCTAGCATTCATTTCATTCCTATTATCTCTATCTATCTATTTTGGTTGTCTGTGAAGGTGGGAACACCAAAACAGGGATTTGACAGAGGCAAACCCCTATACATCCCCAACATTTTCTCTCGATATTATATATGCAGGTATTGAAGAGATTTCCTTGTTGGAGGCTTCATTACTTGGGTGGTTGTAATCACTTCTTTCTTCTCTTTATCTTTATCATTTATACTTCACTTTATTTTAGCTTTGCTACGTTCTGTGACTTTCCTGCACTCTGTAAGTTCTTAGCAATTCAATTGTTAGTAATTACTATGTTGTTTTTTGTGATTAACTCAATTTTGGGTCCGTACGAGACGCCAATGCGCCTCTGGGACTCTAGCGCATTGCGCTATCATCCTTATTCCGCCATGTCGTCCTTTGGCCAAAAGCACATCAATTTATCTAGGAAACGTTAGTGATTTACTCTTTCTGATTCTAGAACCCTTGCTTTGTTCCCTGAGGTAGTTTAGGGCAATTCAACCCTTGGGATTCTCTTGAGTATAAAGAGACTCATGAGTAGTGAATCCCCCTTCTCTACATTTTGGTGAACCCGATGTGAACCACAAAACTATGAATTTATTTACCCCAACTTGGTGGGGTCATAACTTTTGACTCGATGCTCAGAATTCATAACCATTTACACCGTTGGAAAGGTCTCTAAGAGGACTATTAAATCTCTAAAATATAGTGCCTTTGGTAGAAAAATTTTAGGGACCAATGCAAGTTTCAACCCCAAATTTTTCTCTAAAGACCTCCGAAAATGCAAATTACTAGAACCTAAAAAATACCGAAAAAAATCTAAAATTCTCGATTTTTTATTTTTCTCAATTTTTTCACCCCTAGGCTGCTTCGGATCAACCAACTTGTTTAATCATTATTTATCATAAAAAACTTCCTATATCCAAAATGAAATTAATATCATCTTTTATGAGTTCAATATCTAATTATATTAAAAATGTTAATGATGTTCCATTTCATGCATGTGATAGTGAGTTGGCTTTACCCATGTCACTTTGTATCTTTGTTCCTTATCATGAGATTCCTCTTGCTTTGAAGGATATCTTCTTGCAAGAAGATGAAATCATTGATACCTTTCTTAACATTACTCTAATATCTCTTCATTCCAATGCACTCTCTTCTAGAGGATGCATTAGTGAATGATGAATCTCTCTTATTCCAATGCACTATCTTCTAGAGACGATGCATTAGAAAATGATGAATCTCCTTCCACATTTGATCCTCTTTGAATTGATGTTGAGAATATTCCTTTGAATAACTATTCAACTAGTTGTGATTATTCTATAAATGTAATCTATGTCTCTACTACCCCTCAAAGGCGTAAGAGGTCAATCATTTACCTAACTTTAGATAGCCCTTCTCTTAAAAGGATTTGTTCTATTAATGGTGTTCCATATGATAGTGATTCTCCTAATCTTTCCCAGGCTCCCTCTTATAGAGCGGTAGCCCATACTTATAAGAATAGAATGAATAAACAATCAAGCCTTCTTCAAGCTCCTAAACCTACAACTAAAACACCCAGTGATTACGATTTTTTCGAGCAACTTCGAGTTACTTTGGCTAAGATCTCAGTGTGGGACTTGCTTTAGTCTGCTTTGGTTTACCAAGGTATGTTTCAGGAAGCCTTGCAAAATATCCTCTTTCCTTCTTCTACTAGACCGACATATGTTAATGCATTGGTAGCTCATATTCATGCAGATTCATCGAATATTACGTTCTATCCACAAGAACTCCCACCTCTGGAAATGCAGAAGCAAGCAGATCCTCTGATGATTATAGTTAACATTAATAATATCAGCATTAGACGTATTCTCGTTGATTCCAGTTCGATGCTCAATGTATGTAGCATTGATCTATTGCCTAAGATTAATATTGATTCATCTTCTCTCAATGCTTCTTTTTTTGTCATTTGTGGGCTTGATAATGTCAGTCGACAAGCCCTAGGCATGATAGTCTTGCCTTTAAGGTTGGGACCCATTACCGTACCCACCCTTGTATATGTTATGTTAGAAAAATTACCATATAACCTTCTTCTTGGTAGACCACATGGATTCATGCTATGGGTGTAGTCTCGTCTACCTTGCATAAATCTATTAAGTTCATTTGTAATAATTGAGTAGTCGCAGTCAAGGCTGACCCTGAAGCTATGCACTTATGTGAGATGGCAGTTGTTGGTCAAGTCTCGGTTGTGCATACTCTTATTCCTTCAATGTCTTCCAATGTTTCGATGTTTACTCCAATAGTGCCTACTACAAAGGATACTCTCGAGATAGATGTCCTTGAAGAAGATCCATCTGAAGGAAGAAATCTTAAGTTTGCTCCTACCTCTTCTCAAGAAAATGCATGTCTTGGTGATGATTAGGGTTCTTTAGACTTTACAAAATCCTTCATTGTAAAATATAAAGTCGACCTGATCCACTTAAACCTTCCAATAACAGCATCCACAGCCGCTATAAAAGATGATTATTCTTATGTATCACGAGAAAATGTGAACTCAAATTATAATGTTCTTAGTGTTGATCCTCCTTCTGAAGAAGATGATCACACTTCTATTAAAGAGGCTAATGTTGGTAGTCCTATCAATGAGGTTGATGGTGATCCCATACAATAGTATAATCCCTATTGTTGGAATAATGCTCTCTATCAAGATCCTCCTCCTCAAGATTTGCAGACACATCATGGCCCTGGCTTTAAACTTGTGTCTAAATATGGCAATGGGCGTAAAGGTTGTGTGCATAATGAAAAAGGAATCCGGGTCCCTATAGAATGTGTGCCTCGTAAGCGTAATTTGGGGCTTGGTTGTTCGAATGAAAAGTCTAACTAGAAAACACTGTTGAATGGCGAGATGATTTCTACTCAACCTCATTCTCTTGGATTGATTCATCCACCATTATCCATTGTCTTTGTGCCTTCTTCTTGTGAGCAATCAAACTTTTCTCCACGAGAGAAAGGGTTGCTTCCTACTCCTCATTCTTTATCTGAGAAAGAGTGTATTTTGTTGAGAAATCTCAAAGCCCACTTAATTACTCTTCCTTCTCCTACACGTAAGAAATATCATAAGCATGATAAAAGCAAAAAATTATTTTTGTGCATACCATCAAGTGTCTGGCCATTCCACTCATGAATGTAAGCCCTTGAAGGATGAAATACAACTTCTTGATTCAGGTGCCATCACTCATTTATTTGTTGATGCACCTACCTCTTCTTCAAATGACAAGTGATATCGAGGTCTACCTCTATCCTGTATGTTCTAAGTATCTTGCATGGTTCTCCTCCAATATACGTTGGGGGAAGTGATAACTTGTTTTGGAGATGGGTGTCCTAAGGACCACCTCTCTACTCTTTATCTTCCAATTGGAGTGTCCCCTTGAATGGGACCCTTGTTGTCTTGAAGGGTTCCCGAGGGACCCCCTTTGAAAGTTTTTTTCTCAAATGGATTTTATGATGTCTAGCTTGGGGGCAGCCCAACTATACCTATCTTTTTTGTGACTATCCTGCAATGTAGCGTCTAGTAGCCACAGGTTCATTTCATTAGTCTTGTTTTGCAAGATCGAGAACCTATAGAGCTCCTTTGCATCAAGCTTGCATAACATGTTTAATTTGCGGATTAACATGTTGCTTTGCAGGTGCCCCTGTTGATGAGCCTAGTTTTTGGTCCAATTTTGAGTAGAATCTATAGTTTATTTGCTGGTAGATGTCATGGAATTTAATGTTAAATGTTGGTATTTTCATAATGTTTCCCTCAAACCATTGACATCTGCAAGATTTAATGACATTTGGCATAATATGTGGATTATCTATATTGATTGTGTGTGTGGTTAATGAATGTTCCTTAAGGTAGTTATCGATGTGCAGTTATTATGTGTATTGAATTTACCATGCAGATTTAATATGCTAAGTTAAGGAAGACACTGCCAGCTGGGCATGCAGCATAACGTCTAGCAAAGGAATCACTCCAAGTCAAAGGAGGCCAATGGCAGAAGATTCTTCATGCAACTGAACGTAACTTCCTTGTAGTGGACTTTAATGATCGAGCATGCACGGGCATTACTACTAAGTTGAATCTATGTTTGGACCTACATGTCTAACCAAATTTCATGCATTCCTAACCGCCATCATTCCATTTCCTCTATTTTCCCTAAATGGTGTCCTCCCAGTCATGGAGTTGACTGTCTCATTTAGCTATTAGTATAAATAATGATGTGATACTCCTTCAGAAGGTTGCACAATTCGATATTGTACTTGCACTCTTCGGTTTTCAGTAATACAGATACATTACTCTTTTGTACTCATGATTCACAGTGAATAAAATAAAGTTCTTAGTTCGAGCATCTGAGTTTTCATTAGTTTTAGAGGATACTTATCCAAGGGGGCCCACTTGGTCAGTAATCCATCTTCTTAGTCTAGCATTAGTTTAGTATTACTTGTTGTTTAGTACTTAGTTAGAAATTTGGCACCAACTGTTCCTATAGCCACTAGAATTTCATTCTATGACTATTCCTGCAGCCAAAGTCGACAGAGTAATGTCTTGTTTGTTGTTCATATTTTTATTCCTATTATGCATTTCAGTTTAGCATAGTCATTGATTGATGTTCAACATTTGTTTCATTCTTTTTCAAGCAATTTACTTTCAGTATTTTGTGATCCTTAGCTATAGAATGGAATGGCTACTTTAAGCCCCTAGTGCACATGTTGTGCTGGCCCATTTCAAGTTCACATCCTTGGGTTGTGTTATGCCTTGCATAACCACCCCATTTTGTTTTATTTTGGAACAAAATGGGTCCCCCTTTTTCTTTTGTTTTGGTCGCCTTTGGTTGTTTGGTTGGGTCTTAGGAGTTCTTTGTTTTTGCTCCTAAGTCTGCCTTTTGTTCTATCGAAGGCGGGTCCAGAACCAAATCTAGACATGAAACTCTCACAAGGTTTCTAGTTCAGATAAAGTTTTGACTCCGACTCCACCTTCTCTTTTGTTTTTCCTTTGTTTTGTTGGTTGTTTTTGACTAACACTTGGTTTGGTCTGTCCTCTGTCGTTTCCTTGTGTTTTATTTGTTTGCTCGCGTGGGGTTGGAACCAAGATTGGAACTCACATTGGAAGTTTCAAGTTTCCATTTTGTGTTCCTGTCCCGACTCCGCTTCCACTCTTTTTCTTTCTCACTTTCTTTGTTGTTTGGGTCGGGTCCAGTGTTTGCTCTACTCCCGCTTCCCTTGTTGTGTTGGTCTTTGCTTTTTGGTCAGGACCAGATCTGGACCTGGAATTGAACTTCGAACTTTGTGAAGTTCCATTTCGGTTTTGTCTCTGCCCCCGTCTTTGTTTGTTTTTTTCGGTCGGTCTTTTTGTCGAGACCGGATCCGGGGTTGGAAATGAAATATGGAACTATTGTGTAGTTTCTCTATCTTGTTCCCGACCCAGCTCCATGTCCGCCTTACCTTTTGATGTTTCGTGGACTTGACTTAACTGTCTGTTCGTGTCGTTGGATCCATCTCCGATCTACTGCATTTATGGCATTAAATGCAGCCTGTTGGCACACGCGAATTATTGATTAAAGGTTTAATTATGCTTAAACTGCCCCATTGTTATTATTATGCGAATTGTTTAAGAAATTTCCAGCCAAGAAAGTTTTGAGAGAATTGATTTGATCGCAGGGGCGAATTGCAGAGCGAATCTTGGCAAATTTCTGGTCAATCCTAAGGAGTGTTTTGAGGTAGGTTTCTTTTGTTTTTCTTTTTTCCCGTTTTGTTCTTTCACTTGTTTCATTTTAGCGTATTCGCAGGAGGGTTTATTCTGTGAATTTGTTCACTTGGTGTTTGTTTTTGTTCTTTTTGTCCTGTTTGCTTGTTTCTTTCTTTTCTATTTTGTTCTGTTTCGTTGGGTTTGTTTTTTTTCTGTTTGTCATTTTTGCTTTGTTGTTTGTTCTGTTGTTGTTTTCATGACAGGTTCGTTTTGTCGTGCTCTGGTTTTGACTATGGTTTTGATTTTGGAAGGGGTTTCCTTGCTTGGGTAATGAATTTCATTTTTTTGGGACCCTGTTCTGGTTTTCTCACGTTGGCTTTGGGTTATTCGTACGGGTTTCTCGTTGTGCCCTAGTTTTTGGAAATGATGTATCGAGCGAATTAGGGTTTTGCAATATAAACCTTTTTCATGGTTTTAATGACTTATATATGAAGGAGTTGTTGGAGGGTTAAGCTGAGCCATTTCTAGTTTTCCTTTGGGTCCCATGTGACCTAGGGTTTAGGGTTCATATGACCGCCTTGTTTTGAATACTCTTCATTTGTTGGAATTATTCCACTCCCATTCATTATTATGTTACTTATCTTTACCCTGGCCGGAAGCAGATCCGAAGAGGAAGTTGAACTTGGTAGCTAACTTTTGTTTTTGGTTTTGTTCCCATTTTGGTCCCATCTCCAACTATGTTTTGGTTATGTTCCCGTTCCGGTCCCACTTCCAACCCTATTTTGCTCCATAACCAATTCTGATCCCGGCCCCGCCACATGATATGAAACATTGTCTATGCCTAATGCTTCTACATTTTTTCCTCCGATAAAGGCAAAGTTTGACCAAATGTTATCTTAGGAAGATGGAGCAGTGATTATATGATTGACTAACTTAGATGTTTTGTTCATCTAATACAGGAAATTGCTACAGGTATTAAGAGATGTCAGGAGTATCAGATGAGGCCTCTCAAAGGAGCCAGCCAGGTGAAACTTCATGGCAAGGAGTTAGGCCAAAGAAGATCAAAGTGGAGCAGCTCCCATATACCTTGAGATGTAAGCATAGGGAGGCCGTCCTCACAGCTAGAAAAATTGACTCTGACTGGACTGATATTACTGACACCAATTTGGGTCCTTTCAATTATGAAGAGTTGCATGAGGAGACATTCATTGAAGAGCATAACATAGGAAGGACAGAAAGGATTGTTCAGTCGGGATTGGCACATGTTGCACTCTTCCCCCTATCTATTCAATGTCTGGAGTTGATTCTTGTAGCAGCTGGAGCATATAACCCTGCCACTAGGCAGTGTGACGCCTCAAATGATCAAATTTTTGTTTCATATACCTAATCCCAAGAATCCTAAGCAATTGAATGAAGCGGAGGCTTTAAAGCTTTACAGTGATAATAAGGAGAGGAATAGGTTTCATATGAATAAGACTTGGATGAGGGTAGAGAAGAAGTCTCTAATCAAGCTTCCAGACCAGCCTAAGAGGGCGGACTTTAGTAAATAAATTGGAGATATAAGCATGTTCCTCTCTAGGGTGTTTGGTAAAAGGGATGCTTCGCTATTTAAAGAATGGATGTTTCCTTTCATTCAAACTATTTTGGATGGGAGGCAACAATTTGGCTGGTCAATGATAGTATCGAACAACATTCACAATCAGATGATAAAAGTGAGAGAAACCAAGTGTTTCTTTATGACCTCCTATGTAGTTTATGCAGCTTCCCGTGTGGGGATTTTTCCTAGACTTCAAACAGTAGGTATATTGGGGGAAGCCCAAGGACATAAGAAAGTGTGGGAGTATTATAACCAGCTCACCTTGCAGGCATCAGAGCAACATTATAGAAGGGTTAATGATGCCTTTCTTTATATCATTATTAACAAGCTTAATGGGGGTGCAAGGTATAGGCTTAGCAGGGAGGCAATGGCTTTTGTGAATGAATGGGGACATTGGTTTATTCAGTACCCCACATTCACCTATTTCAGGTTAGCAGGCTTTGATGGTCATCCCCATTTGCTACCTAGGTGTTGTGGTGATAGAATCATCCTAATGGAGTTTATTCATCAAGCCTTGGTTGTGAATTTCCAGCTTAGCAAAAAGCACAAGACTGGGTGCCATAAGTTTCCAATGAAGCTAGGGGCCTTTTGTTGTCCACACATTCAGGCAGCTAAGACTATTTGTGATGAGTTAGTTTATTTGAAGTTGGGCTTGTACACGGCCAGGAAATACTATGACCCCAAACACAAGATGAGGGCTTTGCTTCCTAGTGTCTTTGAGAACCATTTTAATCTATTGGAGGATTTTTGGGAGGACTTGCAAGATGAGTATGATCTTAGGAAAAAAAATTATGAAAGGATACCTATCCCACTTATGATTGAATTTGGGATAAAAGAGGACATTCCAGAGTCATTTTTTGATGATGGGATTGTTTTGGATCCCGGGTATGATGTAGGCAAGATTGGTACAAAAGATCTTGATCCAATATATTAGAATGCTAAGGAGACAATCGACATAAAGAAAATTGTGAGACCAGTGCTAGACAGGAATATTCAATGGGTGAGTTTGAGAACTAATCAGGCTGAGGCTACATCGTCCAAGAAGAGGAAGGATGCAGGTACCACCCAAGGATATAAAAGGGCAAAGAGAAGGATGGTGCCTAAGGAACCTTTAGAGTTTATGCCTTCTAGTGCACAAGGTGAGGAGGTGGTTCCTCAAGATCTTCCAGAGGTACAGGAAGTTGAAATAACTGCGGAGGTGGGTGCTTCTGCATCTACTGCAGGGGAAGTACCTACTCAGCCCTCCAATGCATAAGAATTGGGCCAAGAATCACCAAAGGGAGCTCTCGATACTGAAGCAAAAGTGTTAAAGCAAATGGAGGGTCAAATTGAGATACATAATATAGAAATGGATTTAGAAAAGACTGCATCTGATAAAGAGCATCCGACATTAACATCTTTTGATATGATGGATGATGTAGGTACTGAGCACGTATTGACTGAGGAAGATCAATGGAAACTCTTTGAAGAGGCGAAAAGAGAAGTTGATGATAAGGCACAAGCTGAAGCATCAGCTAAGCAACATGAGGAGGAGGCCAATGCACAATCTGAGTTGGCAATCAAGTTGAAGGAGTTGGAAGATAAGGTCAAGGCTGATGAATTGGCTCAACAACAACAACAAAAGGAGCAAGAGCTCAAAATTCAAGAAGAAAGGGATAAGTTGATAATGCAGTAGAAAATCCATGACCTTGAGGAGGAAAAGGATCAGAAAAGAAGAGAAAAGGAAGTTATTGAAGCTAAGCTCAAAGCACAAGAAGAAGCTTATATGCAAAAGGAAGAGAAAGAGCGTTTATAAAGGGAAAGAGAGGCTGCTGTGATTGTTGAACATGAAAAGAAGTCCAAGGAGGCATGGGATTATGTTGAAGAATTGAAAAAGCAATGGGATGAAATGTTAGGAAAGAAGAAAATAGAAGAGGAATGCTTAAAGCAGGAGTTGGAGCTAAAAGGGTGCAAGAGCAAAAGGATAAAGAGGAAGCAGAAAAGTTAGCACAGGAAAGGGAGCAAAGTGATCAACAAAATGTGCAAGAGGTTGATTCTCAACCAAGGCTTACATTGTTGCAACCTCTGTCTTCCACTACTATTGCTTCTTCTTCAGACCAGGCAGCCACTACTCCTATTGCTCCTACTTGGTTAAAACTGGACTTAGAGAGAAAACAAGTTGTTCAACCACATCCATTGAATTGGGAAGAAATGATGAAAGAATTTAGGAAAGAGAAACTTGAGAAGACCCGGGTTCTTCACTCCAATAGGCTCACTGATGCTGGAGAGATCATTGTTGAATGCGCCATACCTGTAATGGAGAAGAGTCGTGATGATATGCAAATCACTGATTATCAGTTGGGGGCAATAAATTTGGGAAAGCCTACTAGAAACCAACAAATGAGTTTAATTGATATTGTGGCTTCTTCAACCAAAACCCGGATGATTAAAGATAAGCAAAGAAAGGATGAGCTTAAGGCTCAATTGGATCAGCTCCATGGTTTCTTGAAAGATGTTTCCAGTTCCATTTCTCAATAAGCTGCTCTTCCTGAATCCCCAGTTTTGTTAACAAAGAGGGAAGCAGATGATTTGATTCAAATGTAAGGAAAAGTAGGGATGATGGATAAGTGGTTGGATAAGCTCAACCAGGAGGTTGATGATGTTCTTGTTGAGGGTTCCAAGATTCATAAGGCTGCTCTTGAGTTGGCAGAAGGTCTAGATCAGCAGGCTAAAGATTTGGACAAGAAGAATGATGAATATAAGGAATATGTTAAAAGGCTTGAAGATGTCAGCAAAGTGCCCAAATCCACCTTGATAGAATATTCAATTCTTCAGCTTGGTAATGAAGATTTTGTGGAAAAGACTATGAGCATCATAAGATACAAGTCTAGGGCTATGCATGGACATCAAGAAGAAGTCTGAGAAATGAGTAAAGACTTGAATCAACAGATGATTGAGTTGGAGGCGGTTGTAACTATTTTAATCAACTTATATTCCTCCAATAAAGAAGGCTTGTCATTGGATAAACTAAGGGAGAGATGGAGGAGTAGGTTTGAAGAAATCATGCAAAAGAGAGATGATGGGGAGAGTTTATTGCTAGATCAATTTATGGATATCCGAGAGGAGGTAAGAGCTGCTAGAAAAGAGCTAATCAAATTAAAGGAGATGCAAAAGTTGGTTTCTACAAAATTTGAAAGAATCAAATTTGAAGGTGACTGGTTGGATGGGCCGGATTTAAGTACTCTTCAACAGATATTCTCCAGTTATGACGAGTACATCCTTGAGCATTTAGTGCAAAAGTGACTAACTCTTTGCGTCATACTCCATCTGCTCTTCTCCTCTTTTTGTGGATTTTGACATAAGTTCAACTCTAAGTCCGATCCGTGGGTTTCACTTCCTTCTTGGGGTATCATATTTCCTTTTTTGTACAACGGAGTGATCAGCCTTGAAAACAGGGGTTCTTGAGTCCACTTCTGTGTTCAGTTCCAACTCCATGAATTGTGGATCTTGATTGATAATTGAGAAATTTTTCCATGTGGCAACCTATATGTACTTTTAGAATCTACTTTGTAAAGGTCGACTAATAAAAGAAAGATCAACCACCTGATGATAGAAGATAGAAACTAGATCTAGGATTTAAGTGTTTTAGAAAGATACTTTAAAAAGTTCAGTAAAAAGGCTTGATTATTTATATAGTTTTTATACGTTTTCATGTCATGATTTTCAAAGTTTGGATCCATTTTTTATAAGGTTAATGGTACTTGATCAATCCATACGCCAGTGATTTTGTTGTGCTTAATTGTTCCTTATTTGATGAAAGTTAATAGAAGGAACTAGATTCAAGATCATATCATTGGATTATCCGTGAATTAAATTATTATGGTATTCATTTGATCTGTGTTTTGGATGATGAGTGGGTGATTTGTTTGAAGTAAGTTTGGTGATTATTGATGGTATCTGAATTAGCATTATGGATGTATGCAGTAGCATAGTTTATTCTATGGATTGCATCTTGCTATAGTTGTGGTTAGTTGGAATAAACACTCATTATTAATATGCATGTCTAGATGTGTAAGAATTTTACTCACGTTTCTTTGATTTAAAGCTTTGTTTCATCTTTTTCTTTTATTTAAAACCCCCCAAATGTAGACTACTTGATGCTATGCATTCTTGTTCTTTGTTACCAGCAAAGGCTCCTTTAACATTACAGTTATATCAGCCACTGAGTGAAGTCAGCATAATTGAGAACCAATTACTAGGACCTTGGGAGTTAGATCTCCATGTGTTATCTTTCTCTTTCAAGAGAAATAGAATAGTAATATTCTGTTTAATGTTGTGTTGTTTTGACCATCAATAGGTTGATAAGTTAAATGCACCTTCATGATGATTGAAATGGCTATTCACGTTAGATGTCCAATCTCTGAATCATGGTTGTAAAGGCTTAATTATTAAAATCATTGTAGGAGGCCAACATTTTTGGCGTCGTTGTCGAGGATGGTGTCAAACTAGGGAGACTTTTGGATTCATTGGTAGTTTTTCTTGTTGTAGTGTTTCTAGAAGTTTTTCTTTGTACATCCTCATTTAGGAAGTAATGACCCCCTTTATTCTTTACCAATTCTTTGTGTGAGTTGAGTGATAGTGAGTGATACCGCATACATATAGGAAGGAGAAGGAATGCTTATGGGAGATTCCTTCCTAACAATCCTAATTTGTTCGAGCTAGTTGACTATCAGAATCTACCAAAAGAAGAAGATCCACACCCCTTTGTTGATGCATATTCTGATCTGACTAGTTCTAAAGTCTACTCTGAAGATCAAAATCAGCTTGAGAACCCCTTTGCTTTGGAACAACATCAAGAAAGAATGGGTGATGCAAATAGGATCATACCTAACCAACCAGCTTTTCCTTTCCCCATTTCCCATCAAAATGAAGTTAACAACATCAAGAATATTCCTGCTTCAACACTCCCAAAGTTTTATGGACTAGTCACAGAAGATCCAGATACCTTTTTATTTGAGTTTGACATACTCTGCAGGAGTTATGATTATACCACTAATGCCCATAGGCTTAAGCTATTTCCTACCACTTTCAAAGAGACTGCATTAAGATGGTTCATGATCCTAGACAGAGACACTATGGAAACTTGGGAATACATGAAGACAAAATTCCTTGAGAAATACAAGGAATATTGCAAAGGAAGTGATATGAGAGGAGGTGACATTTTCATGATGCGGCAAAAGGAAGATGAGAGCCTGGAAGATTACATTGCAAGGTTTTTGTTTTTCCTACAAAAATCTCCACACCATACACTTAATGAAGACTCACAGAAGTTGTTTTTCCTAAGAAGAATCAATGATAGTTGTATTGATTCCTTGGACCTCATGGGAGGAGGAGATATTTCCCAAATTCCTTGAGAAGATATCAAGAAAATATGCCAAAACTATTTTAGGGCAGCTTCAATGAAAGGGAGAGCTTACCAATCTTCCATGGGTATGTCAACTACCAGTGGAGTCTCAAGAATGGAGATTACTCATTTGTTGGTAGACTTCAAGCAAGACATTATCAATAATCTATCTACTCAGCTAGGTACAATTCAGGACAAGAAGAAGCAAGAGGAGGCAGAGGCAATGTTGACAGAGTATTGCCCCCACTATAGACAAAAGAAGAAGGACTGCAGATGTAAGATGGTAGCTAATCTTGCAAGAAAATAGGTTCCACCTAAGTTCAAGCCAATCCAAATTGAAGAAGACCAAGTCTACTATGTTGCACAAATGAAGCATTGGGCTCCACAACAAGGTATGCCACCGGATCCACTATCCTATACTAGGTCATATTTCAATTCTATTCCTTCGGTAACCAATGGAAACCCCCATATCCACCCAATTATGGGGGATATCCACCGTAGTCTTGGATTAACCCTCCAAATGTTTGGCCCAGTCATCAAAGTTCTCCACCCTAGTGGCAGCAACCTCAAGAGAATTGGTAGCAATTTCAAGGACATTGGCAGCCACCTCCAAGAAATTGGCAACAAACGAATCAATCGAGAGGACAATAATGGCCTACTCAGACAACCAGTTACATGTAGCCACCTTCTCATCCCCAACAACTTGCTATAATTCCTCTACCTACTAATCCCAGCTCAAATGCACCTAAACCTACTCAACTACCAGCTCAGCCCACACCCAATCCAAATAACAAACCACAGTAGCAAACTGCCTACTCTACTGACTCAAATCAATTCCTTGCATATGTTGTGAGTGTAAATGATATCCACTTGCGTTCAGGTACTACTCTACCGGCCCCTTCCAAGCTCGTTATCATTGAGCTCCTTGTCGAAGAGGAAGAGGAGCCTCTAAATGATCCCATTTAGCCTAGTGTACCTAAAAATCTTGAACCAGTCCAAGTCAAGAAGACTGAACAAGAGTCGCCATTTCCTCAGAGATTGGAAGTTGTCAAGAAGGAAGAAAAGGAGGATACAACTTTTGATATCTTGGATCAACTGAAGCATATATGTGTCCAAATACCTCTATTTTAGGCCATAAAGGATATTTCAATCTACGGCAAGGAAATCAAGGAGGCATGTCTTAAGAAACTAGGTAGGAAAAAGAAAGACCCAACACAGTTCATGTGGTGAGATAGCTAGCTGACATTATGCTGGGAAAAGTGACTATCCCAAGTATAATGACCCAGGCAATCATGTGGTAGCAGTTGTTATAAACGGAATCCAAGTAAAGAATGCTCTAATTGATTTAGGGGCAGCAATAAATGTAATGACCAAAGACATCCTGCAACAACTAAATATCGCAAGAATGAGGTCAACTCCTATTGTCCTGCAGCTTGCTGATAGCTCTACTATTAAGCCTGATGGTGTAGTGGAGGATCTTGTGGTAGTTCTAGACTCCTGGGAGTACCTAGTAGACTTTATGATTCTTTCTCCTAAAGCTACACTAGGCAGTTATCCCATTATTCTTGGAAGGCCATGGTTAGCAACTGCAGATGCATACATTGGATTTCAATCAGGTGACATGACCATTTCAGATGGGAGGAGCACTAAAAATTTTGTTTTTTATCTGCCTGCTCAGCCATCTCATGATGAAGATAATCTTGTATGACCACATGTTGGTGAAAAGACCGAGGAAGTTAACTCTGTGGCACAGCTTATGATGCTAGGTAGAAGTTCTTTCATGCATCTCCAAGATGAGAATGAAGTATTGGTTAACATCATTCAGAACCATTGTGAAGTGGAGGAAGCATCATCTTCTCATTCTGCTACTCCAGTCCAGACACTTCTACCTACTCTTCCTACAGCCACTATTCTTGTAGATGTTCTTCCTGCAAATACTCTTCCTACAGCCACTCTTCCTGCAGCTACTCTTCCTGCAGAAAGACTTCCTGTAGCAACAAGTATGTCTCATATATTGTTTCCAAATGAGCTAAAGGTACCATGTGTTAATGAAGCAGCCATGATAGAGTTAGCTACACAAATACAAGTGTCAAAAGGAAAATATTTGAATGTTAATAGTAAATTGAATGAGGAACAATAATTGTTATTGGTGAACCTATTAAGGACCCATCAGCATGCATTTGCATGGGATTATCATGATATGAAGGGATTGGATCCTAAACTTTGTACACACTAAATTTACATTAGAGATGATTGCACCCCAGTAAGATAGCCATAGAGAAGAATTAACCCTGCACTAAGAGAGATTGTGAAAGGAGAACTGCAGAAATTACTAGATGTAGGATTTATCTACCCCATTTCAGATAGTCTATGGGTGTCTCCATTAGTGATTGTGCCCAAGAAGGGAGGGAAATGGAAAGTTTTTGTTAATTATAGAGAACTTAATGCTGCCACCAAGAAGAACCACTTTCCTTTACTCTTCATTGATCAAGTTTTGGACACACTTGTAGGAAAGCAATATTTTTCTTTCCTAGATGGGTTCAACAACTACAACTAGATCCAAATTGCACCAGAGGACCAAGAGAAGACTACATTTACCTGTCCATGGGGGACCTATGCCTATTTGGTACTCCCATTTGGCTTATGGAATGTACCTGCAACGTTTCAAAGGGCAGTCATTAGCATCTTCTCAGACATTTCTCATGATTACATGGAAATTTATATGGATGATTATACTACTTATGGTGTTGATTTTAATGAAGCGTTGGAAAATCTCAGAAGGATCCTACAGAGATGTGAAGACCAAAACTTGTCCTTAAATAGTGAAAAGTGCTTCATGATGATGCAGGAAGGTGTAGTTCTTGGCCACTATATCTCCCATAAGGGAATTCAAGTAGATCCTGCAAAGATTGAGGTAATCACAAATCTGCCCACACCTACAAAACAAAAAGATGTTAGGAGTTTCTTGAGTCATGCAGGATATTATAGGCGTTTCATCAAGGATTTCAGCAAAGTAGTAGCACCATTGTACACTCTTCTCACTAAAGATGTTGAATTTCAGTGGATTGAAGCCTATGACAAGGCATTTTCTGACTTAAGGAAGCTTTGACTCATGCTCTGTACTCAAAGGGCCTAATTGGGAGCTTCATTTCCACATCCATACTGACACATCAGATTATGCCATGGAAGCAGTCTTAGGACAGAAAGAAGGAACTGTTGAAAACGCCATTTACTTTGTTAGCAAAAATTTACAAGGAGTTGAATTCAATTATACAGTGACGGAAAAAGAAATGTTGGCAATAATCTATGTACTCAACAAATTCAAACATTACATAACAAGCTACCAAATCTTTGTGCACACTGATCATGCAGCCATTAGATATCTCATGAATAAACCTTTGATCACAGGTAGATTGGCAAGATGGTTATTTTTTATACAGGAGTTTGATATAACCATTGTGGATAAGCCAGGGAAGGCCAATGTTGTTGCATATTTTCTTTCAAGGCTAACTACATTAGAAGACAATCAGCCCATAGATGACTCTTTCTCTGATGAACATTTATTCTCTCTCAGTGTACAAACACCCTGGTATGCTGACATAGCCAATTACTTGGTCACAGATAGAATTACTTCTCACTTCTCTCCAAGAGAGAAAAGGGCACTCATTGAAAAATCTTTTCTTTTCTCTTGGATTGTTGGATATTTATTTTAGATTGTACCTAACCATGTCATGAGGAGGTGTGTGAGAGAAGATGAGACATATGACATTTAGCATGCATGCCACAACGCACCATGTGGATGAAACTTTGCAGCCAAGAGGACAACAATAAAGGTTTTGAACACAGGCTATTACTGGCCAACACTCCACAAGGATGGAGGAAGGTATACCATAAAATGTGATAGATGTCAAAGAATGGGCAGACCAACCAGGTTTGATGAGATGCCATTGTGCCCTCAGGTAGTAATCACTCCCTTTGATAAGTGGGGATTGGATTTTGTGGGACCCATTGACCCTCCATCAAATGGTAAGTCTTATATATTGGTATGCATTGATTATGTGACAAAATGAGTAGAAGGCCATGAAGCAGGCAAGGGGTAAAAAGGTTGTAGAATTTCATTATGAGGAGATTTTCACAAGATATGGAGTCCCAAGAGAAATAGTGACTGATCAAGGGGCACAATTCACATCAACCCTTGTTGCAGCAGTAGTTAATGAGTACAACATAAGGCACATGAAGTCTACTCCTTATCACCCACAAGCTAATGGCCAAGTTGAGGTGACCAACAGAGAGATTGAAGCCATTCTAACTAAAATAGTGGCTATTCATAGAAAGGATTGGGAAAACAAATTACCAGAAGTTGTTTAGTACTATAGGACAACCTAGAGAACAACTACAGGCTTCACCCCATTTGAGTTGTTGTATGGAAAGATAGCTATGATGCCAGTTGAATTTGAATATAAGACTATGTGGACTGCAGTAGATTTGGGGATGGATATTTCTGACGCACAAAGAGAAAGAATCATACAGGTAAACGCTTTGGATTAGATAAGAAGAGTAGTCTTGCATCATACAGAAGTAGTGCAAAATCATAGAATCAAGTGGCATGACAAATTTATCAAGGACGAGAAATTCCAACCAGGAGATTGAGCCCTGCTCTATGACTCAAGATACCAAGACAATGCAAGAAAATTGCAGACAAAGTGGCTAGGACCATATGAAGTTGTTAAGGTCTTTCCTAATGGAGTTGTTCAGCTTACTACCATTGAACCTATCAGGTTCAAATTACTTGTCAATGGTCATCGCCTCAAATTATATCACAAGCCAGTTTCCAAAGAAGAGTTCCTGCAGCAATTCACCCAGCATTCAGCACCTGAGCTTCCTACAGCCAAAGGAAATCGACCTAGTGTCCCTCCTGGCTAATTAAGGTACGTACTCTCATAATAATAAAAAAATCACTTACGTGGAACTCCATTTCTTCACCCATCCACCCATCCATCACCACCTTTTTCTCTCTTCCATCACTTTCATTCCACCTCACCTCACTCCACTTCATTTTTATTAATTGCTCAATTCATTCCCTAAAAAGCGAGCAGTACTTTCTCCACGATTTTTGAAGCAAATCTTCTACACATTCAAGTATTTGTGCATTAATTGCTATCTTTAATCATCTTTTAAGTATGTTCATTTAATCACTGTACGTTAATATAGAAGTTTACATAAAATGTCATCATTCCCTGTTAAATCACCACTCCCATCTCGCATGTGTGGACACATGTCCAAATTTAGGTTGGGGGGAGGGGAAAGAAAACGATGTAAATATATTTCCCATGTGTCAAATTATGTTAGGCTACGTCAAAAAAATTAAAATGAGCTGATTTGAAATTTGAGTGAGAGGACGGCTTACATGTGTGAAGTGACATTAACTACAGCCGCCATTTATTCCCATCATAATTCCCTTTTATCACTCATTTTCTTTCCATTATTTCCCTGTCGTAATCTTGAGTTGCAAGAAAAAAGGTGAAACAAAGAAAAGAAAATTTAGTTGATATTGGCACTAGAAATTTAGCAGATACTACAGGAAAGTGAGTTTGACTTTCAGACGGGAATCGTAGGAAAGAAGTTGCAAAGCATTTGTTTGATTGCAGACAATGGGAGGTGGGTTAATTTGAAATGAACCCACGGTGCATGATGTTTTATTTTAGGATGCACAATGCTTGGCAGAATTTAGAAACTGCGGATAGTCAAATTACTTCTTGAAGCTAGATGGCTTTGATGAAAGCATTGCCTTTGAATTCACCCAGACATTATCTGAAGGAAAAGCCACAATAAAAGGGTTGGAAGTTGTGGCAACTAAGGAAATAATTACAAAGGTCACAGGGTTACCAGCTGATGGCGCAAATTACCCTGCCTCCAGAAACGCCAGATTAGCCAAGGTCAAATTTACAGAGCCGAACGACCCTCCATTGAGCATTGATAAACAGGTTGCAAAGAGAATGTCTCTACCCAAGCCATGGAAGCAAATAGCCATTTATGTTATCAAATACATCACCTATGAGGGTTGCCAGTCAAATTTGCATTTTGTACACTTCAAGCTTTTAAATCATATGAGGCACAGAAGGAGGATGAATATGTCTAACGTGCTATACAATCTTCTCTCAATTATGGCAGTCGAGACCCAAAAAGGTAGGGATAATTTTGTTTCCCACCATTATCTAATTAAATTGTTGGTTGAAAAGTCTCTGCATGATGTATCTGCAATAACCTGGGAAGAATTTATAAATGTTGATCAAATTAGACCTAAGCACTTGCAACCTAGGGCTTTATCTCAACCTCGTAGGTCTAGCAGGAGATTGAGCACGGTTGAAGTGCCTCTTGATGCTACAACCTCTAGTGTTGGCTCTTATGTGAATCCTCTTGCAACAAAAGAAACCATAGAAATTAGATCTTCTGGAACAAAGCACTCAGAAAAAGAAAGTTCTTCCTCAAATTTTGATGATGATATTCCACTTGAAACCCTGATGAAAACTAGGGCACAAAAGAGAGAAGTCGAAACAAGGAAAGGAAAGGCCAAAACACAGCCTGTAAAAAGAAATGTGCCAAGTTCTAAAAAGAGGAAGGCTGACACTATTCATCTTGCAGCCAAAGGAAAGCATGAGAAACCTCCCAGAAAATCAAGAGCAACTGGGCCTGTGATTGGTACGCTTCCACAGGAAAGCCCTAAGCTTGGTGAGACATCACACAAGGACCCTAAAGCTCCAATGGGGTAGGAGAATATCGAAGAAGAAGATATATTTGGGAAAGCAGCAAATATAACACTGGTCGATCTTGCTAACATTGCATAAGAGTTTGAGGAAAATTAGGATTTCCTGTAGTAGGATGTCCTGTAGCAACAACTAGAAATAGAGGAGTTCCTGCAGCCACAACAAAAACAAGAATGAGAGTCCCTGCAACATAAGGCGAAAGGAGAAACAATGCCCCTGCAGCCAGAGATAACAAGACAACCCGATTCCATGCAGATAGTGTCATGAGGAGCCGCCATCGACAAAAAGACTGGTAGGAATTCATAATCCTCCTGATTTTATAGTACATGCAGCAATTTTGAATTTATAGAAAGAAATACAAAGAAGGAAAGAAGAATGGAAAAAATAAAAACAAAAATTGAAGGAAATTTAAAAGAAGGATGAGGAGATTGAAGATAAAGATGCAGAAATTGTCACCCTGAAGCAGAGGGTGGATGATATGGCAACTTTGGCACCACATATTTTTGGAATGTAGGACCCCTCCAAGGGTCTATGCTCTACTCTTGAAAGAGAAGTATCTTCTTTTAGGTTGTCAAGGATTTCCTCATGTCTAAATTCTTCTATTGACACCCCCATGGAATTTTTCAATGCTTATAGGATTGCCTCCCCTGAAATGAAGAATTTGTTGTGTGAGTTTTATTTGCATAATTTTGTTGTAACTCAAAACCATGATTGGAACCCACTGTTTTATGTTGGGGATGTCAAATTGAGGGCATTTATGTCGGATACAAAATGAGATTAGTTGGGGACAACATGGAGCTTATAAGCAATTGGAGTTTGATATCCCTTTGCCTGTTAGAGCTTAATCAAGCAACCCAAGTGATATTTATAGAGAATGGCACAGAATGCTTCTCAAACCAAGCTATGGCAACAAGATTATGCCTTGGATTGAGGCAGTATACAGTGAGTATGAGGTAAAGACAGCAGCAAAGGAGGAAACTATGAGAAGATGTATATCACAAAGATGGAATAGTCTATTTAATGAGTTGAAGCAAGTTGAGCCTCATTCCATCCACTATTATGTTGTAGCACTAAAGAGGATTGATAGGTATATTCAGTTTGGGAGAACACAGGGGCGGTCTTGGCTTCAATGACTTTCTAGCCACCCATACTCATGCGGCCCATGCCAAACTTCATATTCTACCAGTATGACATTGCTTCAGAAAAACAAAGATGGAACAGATTTGACAGATTGGGAGGATTCTATTGGGATCCTGATTCACACACTACAGCCACTGATGTTGGACAGCTATCAATTGCAAATTTTAGAGCTTTGACAAAGAAAAAAAAAAAACCTTCCACTACTAGAGGACTAGCAAAATGTTAAGTTTGGGGGAGTGATAAGCCTAGTTTTTGGTCCAATTTTGGGTAGAATCTATAGTTTATTTGCTGGTAGATGTCATAGACTTTAATGTTAAATGTTGGTATTTTCATAATGTTTCCCTCAAACCATTGACATTAGACTTAATCCTATCTCTGCAAACTTTAATGACGTTTGGCATAATATGTGGATTATCTATATTGATTTTGCATGTGCTTAATGAATGTTCCTTAAGGAGGTTATCTATGTGCAGTTATTATGTGTACTGACTTTACCATGCAGATTTAATATGCTAAGTTAACGAAGACACCGCCAGCTGGGCATGCAACATAACGTCCAGCAAAGGAATCGCTCCAAGTCAAAGGAGACCAACGGCAGAAGATTCTTCATGCAACTAAACATAACCGCCTTGTAGTGGACTTTAATGATCGAGCATGCATGGGCATTACTGTTGAGCTGAATCTGTATTTAGACCTGCATGTCTGACAAGATTTCATGCACGCGTAACCGCCATCACTTCATTTCCTTTGTTTTCCCTAAATGGCATCCTCTCAGTCGTGGAGTTGACTACCTCGTTTCGCTATTAGTATAGATAATGATCTAATGCTCCTTCTTCAGGAGGTTGCACGATTTGATATTGTACTTGCACTCTCCAATTTTCAATAATACAGATACATTACTCTTTTGTACTCATGACTCAGTGAATAAAATAAAGTTATGAGTTTGAGCATCTAAGTTTTCATTAGTTTTAGAGGATACTTATCCAAGGGCGCCCACTTGGTGAGTAATTTGTCTTCTTAGTCTAGCATTAGTTTAGTATTACTTGTTGTTTAGTACTTAGTTAGAAATTTGGCACCGACTGTTCCTGCAACCACTAGAATTTCATTATGTGACTGTTCCTACTGCCAAAGCAAACAGACTAATGTCTTGTTTCTTGCTCAGATTTTTATTCTTGTTATGCATTTCAGCTTAGCATAGTTATTGATTAATGTTCAGCATTTGTTTCATTCCTTTTCAAGCAATTTACTTTCAGTATTGTGTGATCCTTAGTTGTAGAATGGAATGGCTACTTTGAGCCCCTAGTGTACATATTGTGCTGACCCATTTCAAGTTCACTTCCCTGGGTTGACAAGTTAAATGCACCTTCATGATGATTGAAATGGCTATTCAGGTTATATGTCCAATCTCTAAATCATGGTTGTAAAGGCTTAATTATTAAGATCATTGTAGGAGGCCAACACCTGTGAAGCTGCTTTTCAATCAACCTTGCAGGACTGAACACCTGTGAGGACCTAATCCAACTCTACGGAGTCCCCTACATCGGGCTTCCCTCAAGAGAGAGTACCTTGGGTGCCTTCTTTGCAAGTCTAAGGACCTATAAAGCGCTTTCATCCTGCGGGATTTGTTCATCATTGGGCTACAGGCCTCTGGTGCAGTTTGTTCAACTCTGTAGACGAGAGTACCTTCAGAGCCTTTTGTTCACCTTCTGTAGGTCTACGGATTTGCAGTGCATTTGTTTAACTCTCCTTGGAACCGAGGACTTGTGGAGCCATCTCTCTTGGAATTTTCATTCCATTCTAGCTTCTCCATCTTTCTCTTAAATTCTCTTTCTTCTCTATTTTGTACCATATCGAAGATCTGCATCTTCTTCATCCTGAGTATATGCTCTTTCTCTCTTAGATATTGGTTGCTTCCCTGACTTTTAGGTGCATTCTTCTCTTGAAGCAATCAATCCTTACATTCTCCTCTTCGTTTAAGAATTCTTCTATGTTATTTCTTAATTTGGATACGATGCATAGTACTAAGACAACCTTTTACATCGAGGTCTCTTTCACTTTGCTAACTCAAATCCTTTATTTTTTTTGTGTGTCTGTGTGTATGTGGTTTTAAATGTTCTAACCCCATGATGTAGTGGCTTTTATGTTCTCACATTGTTATCTTGTGCAAGTATTTCTTGTCTAATGTGTTTTTTTGGTCTTTAGTTTGGGGGCAAACTTCCTTGGTTTGAAGAGTTATCTACTTCCTCTACAGTATCCTTTTGGCATCATGATTTATTTTTGTTTAGTAGATTTCCTTTAGCGTGCATATTAGTGTAGATTCATATGCCCACTAAAGTGGGGGCAAAATGTAATGTCATAAAATTGCACCACTCACAATTTCACATACATTCTTGTATCCACTTTAATGTCCACTCCATTAGCACTTGTGTAGGCTCATTTTAGCCCCTACATCAACCTTTTTCCCTCTTAGGATGCTCAAGGACCCCTTTTCAGCAGCTACCTTCACGCATCAACTTTGCATCAAACCTTGTGTTTTTTCCTATTCTTGTCGTTTTGTAGCATGATGTGTCTAGACACTAGTGCACCACGCGGACATCCGTGCACTACGCTAGTGTCCTGTGACATTCCAACATTCAAACGGTCATTTCCAAGCATGCTTGCCACTTGTCAACTCCTTTTGTCAGCGATAACGGCCCGGATGCCTTGTAATGGCTCAAGAAGCTTCTTTTCCTTCCTCTTCTCCCTTTAAATGTTATCTTTCCAATCCATTTATGCTTCTAGCTTCTTCGCTTCTCTCTTTTCCCTCTGTACTCTCTTTCTTGCACAAATCTCTCACTTGTTACAGCAGCTTCAAGCACTCTTAAGCTCTTACAGCACTCTTTGCAGTTCTCTTGGCTCTCGCAGCCCTCTCTTTCATCCTTGCTTTCTTTGGCTTCCTTAAGCCTTGCAACTGATATCTCTCTTACCTTGTGCTTGCAAGCATCTTGGAATTTATCACATCCCTATGATAGTGGTTCTCCTCCTTGATCAGGGATTGCTTTTATCAATCTTGCATTCATTTCATTCCTATTATCTCCATCTATCTATTTTGGTTGTTCGTGGAAGTGGGAGCACCAAAGCGGGGGTTTGACTAAGGCAAACCCCTATACAACCCCAACATTTTCTCTCCATATTATTTATGCAAGTATTGAAGATATTTCCTTGCTGGAGGCTTCATTACTTGGGTGGTTGTAAGCACTTTCTTTCTTCTCTTTATCTTTATCATTTATACTTCACTTTATTTCAACCTTGTTACGTTCTCTGGCTTTCCGACACTCTGTAAGTTCTTAGCAATCCGATTGTTAGTAGTCGCTTTGTTGTTTTCTGTGATAAACTCGGTTTTTGGTCCGTACGAGACGCCAGCACACCTCTGGGACTCGAGTGCATCGCAATGTTGTCATTATTATGCGTTGTCGTCCTTTGGCCGAAAGCACATCAATCTATCCAAGAAACCTTAGTGATTTACTCTTTCTGATTTTATAACTCTCGCTTTGTTCCCTGAGGTAGTGTAGAGCAGTTCGCCCCTTGGGATTCTCTTGAGAATAAAGAGACTCGTGAGTAGCAAATCCCCCCTTCTCTACAAATACAATCATTCAAATCTGTAGGGCAAGGTGAAGAGGGAGGGGATTCCTCCACAAAGGGTCCAACAAGGTGCACAAAGGGGACACTAGTATGTTAAGGTGGGCTAGGAAAACCTCATTAAACCACCACTAGATTGGGATAAGTGAATCTAAAGCTATGCAATGAACCTCTATGACATTAGAAGGTTGAAGTTGTTCTGAAGCCGAAGGCCTAGTAGGCTAAGTTATCAAAGGAAAAAGTGGATTTACCACAAGAGCTTGGGGAGCAATAGGGGCCAAGCACATCTTATCAACAGTAGGCCCAAGAGAACCATGCTCTAGAGAAGACTCATTGTCCTTAGAAGATCCAACCTCTTGGGAATCAAAGGCATGAGCATTCTTCCACCATGTTACAACAAAGAAAGATAACAATCAACAGCTAGGTGTCCAATGGTGAAACATTGTTTGCATCTAAAGGGGATACCCTCATAGTCAAGCGATTGAGTCCAAGTTCTATCCCTTACCATCAAAACTACATCCCCATGAAGCAACTTGGAGATGTTGATATCCACCAATATGCAAGCAAAACTAGAGCATCCCATTAAGGATGTTTTGGAGTCAACCTTCAAGAAATGTCCAATAGAGTTGCCTATGGCCTTGTGGCATGAATCCTCCCAAAATTGGAGGGGAAGATTCAAAAGACCAACCTAAACTGGTATGACATTAAAAGGTTTAGAGACGGGGTTAAAGGAGATGGACAATATTAATGCTCATAACAAGCTAGGTATTGTATTTCTCGTATAGAGAATAATATTGTTAATTGGTAAATGCTCATTTGAGCTCTATTTGTCCACTATCCAAAAATAAATACAATACTTGTCTTTAATGAAGAATGACGATTTTAAGGTCACTAAAAGTTAACAAAATCTCTAAATGTGTCTTCCTTTATGACTATATTTGATTATGATAATACAAGAATAAATGCAAAATCTAGAGACAAATCAACCCTAGAGATATTTTTTCAACATGCTCATCATAGAACTAAGAGCCCTTGCCAAACTCTTGATGAAGAACTTTAGCATCTTATAGAGAATAAGAAGCTTGACCAAACTTAATTCTTAAAATTTGTCACAATAAATGACCCATTCCATCTCTTCAAATGCAATGAAAAATGAGAAAGAATCTCAACTAGTTATTAAGCCTTGCATAACAAGGATCTTCTTGCATTGGATAGGAATAGGGGCGTTATTTCTGTCTTTACAAAGCTAGTACCCCCATCTTCATCAAGGAAATGTTATATGCTTGTGCAATTTCTTTTGTTTTAGTTTGAAAGTAAACTCTTCTTTACCCAAATTTAATCATCAAGCACTATGAGATTCAAAAGAGACTGAGGGGTTAGGCAAAATTACGCTTCAAATCCATCCCTTATGAAGGCTAACAATATTTTTGTTTTCCACAATCTTCTTGTAATTAATTTGTTCATGTTTTTCAATATATAAAATTTCACAACTTTGTGTGCTTAGTTCATCTTATTTTGACCGACCAATTATTTATGTTTCTCTTCCTCTTCTTCAATATTGATATCACAAGCATGCCTCGTCAAAAAAAAAAAAATTGTTTCAACCTAAAGAATGCACTAAGATCTTAAATTTTCTTTACCAATCAAGCTCTCTATATTTTTTTCACTTGAACTAAAACTATGCTTAGAGAGATTGATTGGTAAGGAAATTTAAGTCCCAAATCCCACTCAGCTATTTGATCATCATTCAGCATTTTAAGCCTTCAATCTATATATATAATCCCAAATCCCACTCAACCATTTGATCATCATTCAACATTTTAAGCCTTCAATAAAATTGGCATTGACTTGGAAAAATGCCTTTTAAAAGGAGAAAGGAATGGACAAGCACAATTTTCCTTTCAATGACCAAAAACAAAAAAAACACTTTCATGTCTTGTATCACATTTTTCTTTCTTCACACATTGTTTCCTAATTAATGTGAAAAATAAATTTCACATAAAAATTTGAAGTTGAGAAATGCACCTATTTCCTCTAAATTGACCTAATGAGACAACAAAACATATAAATTAGAAGAGTATGTAAGACAACCTGATCAATTTTTACAATAAAATAAACAAAAGTGGGTGTGTCCGATAAAGGTGTAACGACCCTATAACTTGAAAAAGAGAAAAAGGCAAACCAATGTGCACCAAAAACTTCTTTCAAAGTGAACTGAATCAAGATACCGAATATGATGAGATTCTTCACCAAGCGAAAGGAACCCATGTGACAAGGTTTGTTAATCACTTTGTAACATCGTAGAATTTGTGCCCTAAAAATTAACTTGAAACACATGTTTGTTGTATAACAAATAATTGAATAGAGTGTAGCTTTATCAATCATATAGATTGTATCATCCTTGCATGCCTTGCTCTTAGACCTTTTGTTTAGAGTGTTGAGATTGGTTAATGGGAAAAAACCACTCATTAGCTATTTTTATGAGACCATGCATAGGCAATGAATGAAATATGGTCAAAACTTCGGCAGATGAACGCAAATAAATGCCAATTTGGGAGATTACCAATGCTAGATGGCATTGCCAAATACATAATCAATGTTATGAGATAATATTAGAATTCAGCATGCTTTTATAGTGTATCATTCAAAGTC
The DNA here is from genome assembly GCA_007258455.2 of Sequoia sempervirens. Lineage (NCBI taxonomy): Eukaryota > Viridiplantae > Streptophyta > Pinopsida > Cupressales > Cupressaceae > Sequoia > Sequoia sempervirens. The sequence continues at coordinate 134,369,600 of VDFB02000015.1, read as the reverse complement.
AAAGATTACATAGAAATGGCAAAAACATTATTTAAGTGCATTACAACATATCTTTTTTAAGCGGAGAAAGGTAGGCAACCATTATGAAGTTGCCAATAATAAGAAAAGGTTTTTCCCCAACACGTGTAGTTGAGTCAAGGAAAACAATAAATCTAATTATTAAATTTTGGTTTAATAATTTGCAATTAAACTTCATCGATAACCTTTGAACCTTAAATCGACAAATATCAAAATTTTGACATTAAATCAGCAAATATAGTGATTATTAAAAATTTAAAACAAATTATATTGATGTATTAATATATTTTGCTTTTGCAATTAATTTGATGTCCATGCAATGGTGGGATAATTTTAGCAAGGAACCAAATAACTTCAATAAATTGCAATGTGTATTCTAGGCCAAGATGCAATTCTCAACTTCTTGGAGTGTATTTTAACATATACATTCTAAGAAGTGCAATGACGCTTTTATCTTCATCCACCGCAACCTTCATCTTTGCTTTACGAAAATTTAAGGTTAGAAACTTTAAATGACGATCATTAAATTGTCTTTTCTAGTTGTGATTTTAAATAGTTTGAATTCAATCAATTCAAATTTCTAGCATACAATAATAGGTCAAGAACATATACATAACCCTCAGCTAGTGTAAAAGATGGTCAACAAATTGATCTTTTATGATATTCATCCTAAATCATAATGGATTATAGCCTAGGTGGACCCCTCATTTAATATGGTTCATATTGTTGAAATGGGTTTAACAATGGATGTGTTATTTGACAGTATTTTGCACTAATCTCTATGCTGCTGTAGCTGATTATTTCCAGAAATAAAATCATGTAAATTTGCCGTGGTTTCAATTAAAAATTCAGATTTTAATTAATGGAGATTTCAAGTGTTTTTCGATGAAAATTGTTGAAGTTTGATTTGATTAATTTGTTGAAAATTGTGCCGGTATTGGCATGGTGTGATGGTTTAAAGGTGGCATTGTTGTTCTTGCCACCAAGGTTCAAACCCCACTGGGGTGGTATTGTTGAATGGTTGTATTTCGGTTCATAGCTCCGGTTCAAAAGCGTTTACCCCTTGAAAAAAAAAATTGTTGAAAATTGTATTGGAATCTGGTTATTCTTGCAAAATCTGATTTAATATTTTCAAATCTCAAATTTACTGGATAAAATAATTGTGGACGTTATACTCCCATTTCACAAGCTTCTTATTCCTCCATAAGAATGTTGCCTAGATTGAAGTGGCTTATCACTTCCCATTGCCCCAAACTTTTAAAATCACAAATAGCAAAGATATCTCTAAATTTTCTCTTGATTCTCTTTTAGAACCAGGAAGGTTGGTGACCAAAATTCTTTGGGTAAAATTTTTTTTTTTCTATAGTGCATCACAAGATATAAACACAAGAACTTTACACTTCTTCCAAGAAAGCAGAGGATATACAAAATTGGTGATTCTTCTATGTGAACATCACTCTAGTGCGCTGAAAAATAAGACAGCCTTTGCAAATATCAGCATGCACAAGGTTTTCTAAAAGCAGACACCTCCTAACTAAAAAAAATCAAAACTAATTTTTCCATTCCCCAAATTCCTCGTCCTCTAATAGTTATCTTGCCAAGCTCTGATATTTTAAAATGATTTGGCTATATTGAATGGAACTGCAAAAAACACATCCTATGGTCAGAAACTAATTTCCTCACTTTGTCCATTTGCAAGCTTCACAGCCATACATTTTACTCTTGTTGGCTCTAATATCACAAGTTAGTTTTACAAATAAAAATGAAAGGAGGATGAACAAAAGATTAAGCAACAAACCAGGCATCCCATCTCTCATTTCATTAGTGTAAAAAAATATATCAAACGTACCTTACAATTCACTTCAATGGAGAAATGAAAGGTCATGTGTGACCTTTGACCTGCCAAACTTTTGAAATATGTCTGCAATATTAATTTTACTATTATTTGAAAAAGAGTCCATACTTTGTCATGATTTCACTCCTATGAGAATGGCGGGTAAGAGTGTAGGTTGTGTTCTCTACCCTTGAAACAACAATAGGATTCCTGCACCAAAATCTTGGTTTTAGAGCGAGACTCTTTCTGCAGATAAAGCACAAGATTCTAATCAAGTAACTCCTACTGCACTCAAGAAAATGTTTCTTGATTCACAAATGGATTATGTCCTCTAATCATTGATCCCTGTGGGCATTTAGTCGAACTGCATGGTATCAAGGGTAATATTGTCCATAGGTTCCTCTTCATGCTCAATTAGTTGGGACTGCATGTCAAGAGAGAATATGTGGGTCTGTCTTCATCAATGCCAAGTGAAGAGAAAGTATTTGCAGATGAAGGAGGGAAGCAAGAACTGGAAGACACGGGATTTTCACCCAGGGCACCAAAAGCCAGATTACAGGCAAGCAACAATGTGGAGTCATAACATGTAGAAAAAAGAGCTCCCTCCTATGGATGCTACTTGCCTCATATATTTAACTCTTTATGGTTGCCAACCATGGGCGTAGCAAAGCTACAATGTGGGAGGTTAAAGCATTAAAAACTATCCTCAGAGCAAAGGCACTAGAAGATTAGCAGTTCTGACAACAATAAGAGGATTAATTCTCCACGCCTAACAACAGTATGACTTAACAAAACCATAGGATGGTACAGGAAACATCTACAAAAGGGCTAATATACAACCTGCAATAAATGGAGCAAGTCATCTCATATGGAACCAGTGAAAAACACAGTAAAAAGGGAAATTAATTTTGATGCGATTCTAACTAGAAATCAAAATTGACAAAAACAAACCATTTTATGAGAGAATTTAAGCATGAAACAATTCAGTGTATACCAAACACCATACATAGCAACAACATGATTTTGTGAGAAGAAAGCATGTGGCCAACAGAAACCCTAACATAGGAAGGCAAAGAAGACTAAAGAAAGAAATTCATTAATTTTAACAAAACAAACAAAATGATAGAGAATCAAAGACAGAAGGGAATATATAAGGGAAGTAGATGAGCCATATATTACTGTCAAGGCAATTTTATGTGCAGCATGATTTTTGTTTCCCCAGGAGTGGTTTGGATACCTCAATATCATCATAATGTGTAATACACTGACATCTATAGCCCTTCAATATCTGTAGTCCTTCACTTGCATAAGGTGACATTAACAAAATGAGATAAATAATTTAAGATAGACCTTTAGGAGTGGGTCATGGTAATGTAGGATTCTAAGGATATAACCATAACAATCATTACCCTCAAAAGAGTCATCCATGTTAATTTTTGTTCTATTTGCTAATGAAGTTCCATGTCATAGAACAGATACGGAGTTAAGAGGAATTTTATAGCAAGGTTTTGCAAGCCTAGATTATATAATATAGCAACTTTCCAATCTGGAGTAAACACGTCTTGTTAAGAAAACAATAGAAGCATCTGTAAAGAAAAAATTTATCACAATTAAAAAGAGTACTTGCAGAGGCCATTTGTGTAGATTAGTGAGTTACTGTCATCACTTATGTCCCACACCATAGCCTAAAAGCTTAGTTCATCCACTTCAAACAAAGTAACCTATCCCTGTTGAGGATACACCATAATGAGCATCAAAGTAGACAGAGTTCTTTGGAAGATTTCATTCTATTCTTGTTTCTCAAATCTGAGAATGATTTTATACATTTTAACAGTTAGGCCCTCTGAGGATAGAAGGCCATTCGTGAAAAGATCCTCCAACAACTACAGCTGTAATACCTTCAATGAGTTTCAGTATTCCCACAACTACAATGGTAATACCTTCAATGAAATGAGGATTCTCGCATATACAACCATAATAAAGTGAGATGAGTATTAGTGGAAATTAACATGATATGGAACTCAGCAACTGAACAGATAGTTTTGGAGAAAGTTACACCACTGACTCGTAATAATTATGAAGTTGTCAAGCCCTATCCTCAATAAGGGCAATTATGTTGCAATTCAGGCTATTAGCTTTAACCCCCTCCAAGAAATCCCCATCTGGAGATTGGACGAAACTAGTCATCACATAGTCATGAATCCAACCTCCATCAAGGCTTGTTGATAAGGTACCATCTTCGTTCAACAAATCATGCACATTAGGGTCTATCCCTAAATATAAGGTAAGGAAGACAATCAACAACCTTTTTGTCATCCACTCCAAAGATGTACAGTCAAGTCAATATTGGTTACCCCAAAATTTCCTGAAATGTTAAATCTTGGGTTGATAGATTAGGTTATGAAATAGAAACTGGGAAAAGTATTTCAAGTATGAGCCAATGGAGAATCCCCAAAGATTTAAATTTGTATGCACCAAGTTGAGAATCAAGTTACTTTCGGTAGAAAATGTATAGTTAGAAAGAATTCAGAGAAAAAATAAAATAAAATCCTGGAGTATGGTCGGTTTTGAATTTAAGGGAAATTCTCATCATCATTTGAGTTTCCCAAAATCATAGAACCATAGAAATAAGTCTATGGTTTGAAAAACCATATACATATTATTGCTCTTCAAGAGAATATTGATAATACAGTCCAGCTAGTAAAAGCATCAAAATAAGTCCAGCACAAACTAATACATAAGAAATTTTCAATTTCAAAATTTACAGAATCCAATAATATCTGCACATAAACAATGGTTGAATTACTTCCAATTGAGAACTCTCAAAAGAATCTTCTGTATGATTTCTCTTAAAAGAACCTTCCATATGAAAACTATGCTTGGAAGTTTATTCACTGAAATATACCTGCCAGATCCATGGCTGAAGCAAGAAAAATCAAGTCTAGGAGTACTAAAGAGCCGACTCCATCATTCATTCAGAGATATGGTCCTGTCCAGAAAATAGTAAATCAAGATTCAGAACAATATCTTTTTGATAATGTTCGTCCATTTTTGCACTAATGCAATGCTTACGGCCAACCATGACTAGGTGCATTAGGAAATAAGAATTGAAATTAATATTTCTGAACTGTAAACCTTTGCAAAGATATACGACTTGCAAAAGATCTGTGTATTTTGGTGGGCCCAGTTACATTCTTTGTTTTGGAAGATGTATCATCTATATCATTTGGTGAGATTACATTCGGTTTTGTTTTCTCAATTGTATCTGCAAGGTATTGGAGGCCCTGCAAGAAGTGCATTAACAATATCTCTTTAGTCAAGACTCGATACAGTTAAACAGCAAGTTAGATGCTACGTCACTCTAGAAAACCCTGTATTAAGTAGTGACCACATAGCAACAGTAACATTATAATGAGGTAAGGTTATGCAGATCAAAGTTTACCCCCTGATTTACAAAATGCTGCAATTAATGCATCTAGACAGTATCTAGTATCAAATATCCATGTATAAATATCAGCTCCCTAAATTTTGTCAGACATAGTTTACCGTGGTGTAACTGCACAGCTGATGCATAAGAAGCTAATAAAATTCTATCACACAAATCATTTACAGCCCCTTGAGAGTAAGCAGCAGCTTCAGAATGATTAATCATACATCATTTACTTAACAGGCAAGACAACACACCTTTAAACTGTTTTCCTCAGCAAACATAGGGGCAGAACGTCCTAATTGAGCCTTAGCAGGAAAATCCTGAAACAAAAAACAGTGCATGCATTTAAAAAAGGAAATCACCATCAGCATGTGATAACGTGCCTTCGCAGGAAGTTTTAGAACAAACAATGAATATATTAAAAAGGAGAGAATCAGTACCATCATGTGATAGCTAATCACTAAGTTATTCCTCACCCTCAAAAACTATAATTGATGACTTAAATGCTCAATACCATTGCAAACTAGAAAATTGAAGATTTATTAGTTCTAACATTCAGTAGTCATGACAAGAAAAAACAAAATAATCAAATATGTATAATTATAGCAGGAAGAAAATAGAGTTAAGCATTGAACACAATTGAGAATAAAAAATAAATTAAACTAGAAATGGAATGAGAAATAAGAAGGATTTGATGGAATGCTTGGAGCATTACTGAGGTAAATTAAATAGGATATAAATAGGTCAATACAACTGTGAAAACAATATCTTTATGCAGTAATCAAGACTTAATATTTTTCATGTATGTAGTGGAGGAATCAGTCTTTTCTAATTTATATGCATACTCTGGGACATCCCCAAGACGTTTAGGCGACCTAGAGGAGTGAAATATAAGACCCCACTTTTTTTTTTTGAAAATTTCACCACTGCTGTTATAGTTTTCTGAGTGTGTTTGCCTTTGTGTTTTCATGTTTTTTTCATAGTTTCAACATGCAAATGGATAGATAACATAGAACAGAAAATAACAAGAAGCTTGCTTGAAATAAAATACTTTCAACAACGAATTTGCAGCTTCATTGCGCAGGTAATTAACAGAAAATTCTGCCTTTCCAATACTTAGATTTGAATAACAACTAAGTTCAGATTTACTAAGAGAAATATCAGAACTGTTAGAGATTTTCAGACCTGGAATAAGATGCATAGCAGCGAGCATGAAGCTCAAACATGATTCAATCAATACCCAAGCTTGACCCCTTTTTACCTTGCCTCCCAATGCCTAGCAAACACTGCAATCAGTCCTTAATAACCAGTAGCAGCAGCCTTAACATCTGCAGACTTAAAACTGAGATTTTTCACCCAGCAAAGGACGTCCCTAGTGTGAGGTCAACTTGGCCTAGTAATTCAAAGACTCCATCAAAAATTGCAAACTTGTACTTGCTGGAAACGCCTTGAAGAGAGCCCCCCAATGACACAATACCCACATGAATCACTTGAACCCTTAGAAAGATATAAGCAAAAATCTCTGTTCTGGTCCAAAACTGAAAGTGCCCAGAAATTGAAAGAAACACTCCAAAATACAAAGAAACCCACTCCAAACTAAAAAGATGCAAACTCACTCCAAAAACCAAACTGGAATGCCTCAAAAGAACTGAAAAATCTTCATTCTCAAAGCTTGTAATCTACAAACTGAAGCCCAAATGTGATTTCTAATTGAAACCACCCTTCTACCAGCTAGGGCAGGTCTTGCACTACCGAAACTAGTCTTAGATATCGACGGTTTTCGTCCTCAACTCCGATTAACAGACCTCATGGCGAAAAACCAGCAGCATCTCCTTAAGCAGCCAAATCATCCATGAGCAAATGAGAGCCATAAAGTCACTTTATAGAAGGTGAGAGGGAATTTAGGGCAACTTTAGGTTTTGAATCATTTTCCTTCCAAAAACCTTTTAATATTTTTGCTTTATACTTTAAAACATTATCAAATAATCCTCGAAGGGGTGTCCTGCTCATAAGGAAACTATTTGCACTTTTGTAGCCTTCTAAAACAACTTAAAGTTATCACTTAGGCACCAAGGTTCTTTTTTGATGACCACTTACCACCTCACTTAAGTTATAAAGTTAGTTTATAAAATAACTTAAGTGACTAATTAAAAGCAACTATTAAATAAGTCAGCCTTAGGCTCTCCAATGACACCTTAGAAATAATGCTGCTAAGGACACAATGGGCTTGAGACCAGTTTCCCGAAATAGACTTACTATAAATAGCAACTGCTAAAAATAGTAAGTACTCACCAAACATCAACCGGTACAAAACTGAAGATCACTAAGATGCCCTATGGCTTACTAAGAATAGTAAGCACTGTAAGCTGGCCACTACTATAAATAGAAAATCCCACTAAAACACCGAAAAAACCACACAGAAAGGACTGGCACAAGCAATAAAGCTCATCGAACAACTTCCACACATTGCCCAAACAGGAAACCCTACACTACTCTGCCTACCAGACCAATTACTAAATATAGCACTTACCAAAAATAGTGTGTCAAAACTAGACTAATCCGAAAGAGGACATCGAAAATCAGGACATTGCAAGGAGTCTCCCAACCATCCCAGGGACTTCTATGTGTTGCAAAAAAAAGTGAAAATCGTGAAAATGAAATTTTCCATGAACATTTGTGAGGTTTTGAGGCCTTAATTTGTGTTTGGTTGTTGCCCCTTGACCCCAAACCTCCACCCCATAGTTGGAAAACTTGACTCAGCAAAAAACTCGCCAAGCCCAAAATTGATAAGTCAACAAAAATTTGGAGAAAACTCAGCAAAAACTAGGCAAAATACTCGGCAACTTTTCTTTCTTTTTTTTTGCATTTTTCGCATTTTTTATGTATCTGGTGAGTCTTTTGTACAGGTTCGCGAGTTGCCAAAAACTCAGAGAGTTGTCAGAAAGACTCAGCAGGAAGACTTGGTGAGTTAAAGTCATAAAGACTCACAAGGAAAAAAAAACTCGTGAGTTTTTCAAGACTCGCCGAAAACTCGGCAAGTCTGCCAACCATGCTCCACCCACCATTGTTAATGTTCAATGCAATCATTGCCATGTTTTTAATGTTTATTAGTTTAAACTTTACTTAGTATGCCAAAGTTTTGTTTCCAATTCTTTACTTAATTCTGATTTTCCCACAAACTTCTACCAACCATTGTTAATGTGCAATGCAATCATTGCCATGTTTTTAGTGTTTATTAGTTTAAACTTTAAACTTTACTTAGTATACCAAAGTTTCATTTGCAGTTCTTATACTTATTCCTTACACATCTTTTCCTAACTAATTTTCAAGTACTATATGTACTTGTGCCACCATCCCGCCGCCCATGCACAACCCCCCCACCACCCTTGCGCCACCGTGCCCCTGCCATCCCCAAACTTAGTCCCTTGGTCTCCGTCCCAAAAACCCTTCCCCCCCGCTTCCCCATCAAGAAACTCCGTGGAACTACGATCTTTTCCTAACCACTAGAGGGCAAATTGCTTAAAAGTAAAGGCCAAACGATGAAATCAGAATAAACATCTATTCTTTGAGCCCTTTCAGCCCTGTTTTGAACTTGCAGATCTCACGCTGGGTTAAAATCTGAGCAGTAGTAAGCTGTAAACATATCACGCACACTTGCAAATTACTACCTAGGCAGCCTACTTTCGACATAATTCTGCCATCTCCTTAAAATGAATGGCATATTGCATTTTGTAATAAAGCTTATTAACCATCTCACGAAGCATTCACATCACTAGATGGAATCTAAGGTAAATTCAGTAGGTGCATATCACTAACAGCTGGATTCTTGTTCTGAATACCCAGTGAAGGTTGATTGTCATAGTACACTAAAAAATTGAACAGAAATGCTTGATTTTAGCCACGTTGAACTAAATTGTTGGTAGTGCTGCAAAATATTACATCATTAGTATTTAGTTTAGTATAGATTAGAAAAATAAATTAATTAATTCACATGAAAATGTAAATTCATAAATAAATAATGTCAGTTTTATTGTTAGTGAATAAAACAAATAGTTAGTTTGTTGGGAAGTTATTTCTCGTAGATATGTTAGTTTGTTTCATGGGAAAACAATGGCTTAATATGCCAATAGAATGTAATGTAAAATGATAAAATCATGTTGAGTGAATGAAATACCAAATTTAATAAATATTATTCTGCTGCGCAACAATGGGATAATCGTGTGTATTTGCTCGCAATTTTCACATGGTATCAAAGCATGACAAAATCTTGAGTCTGAAAAAAAAAAATAGGCATGGAAAAACTATAAGAGAAAGATGCCTAGAGAAGATTTTTTATTGTGTAGACCACGCCGGTAGAAGACATCTACTGACATGTATATGCTGCATGGAAATTTAGGAAGGAAGAGTAAGGAAGCACATCAAATCCCTGCCATGGTGTTTACAAGGAATTCTGACAAAGTTTGATATTCTAAATGCGTTGGGTGCTAAGGTAATGTGCTGGACATTGGAAATTTAACAAAACTCCTTTTTTTAAATGACATTCTTTTTGTTAGTTTTAGGATCACAAGTTAGATAAGCAGATTTTAATTCAATTTCAAACAAATAGACACAGCATATACCCTGGGAAAACCCTCCACTTGAGGGAGAAAAAAGGCAGCAAAAATATATCACTTATATATTGAACAATAATCAGAAGTTCTCTTTACAATAAGGCCAATTACAAGGCCAAATAACAGCACCAAAAACTAGATGCAAACTCAGATAATAATATCGCTTCTCCCTTGATAAATTTGACCACCTCTCAAAATCTTCAATCTGCTCTTGACTTATTCGCCTTTCTCATGAGATCGCACTATAGATAGATGAATGAATGAATGTGTTGTATGAATGATAATGAACAAAAAGCAACTCGAATATATATACACAAGGGAGAGAGAGATCGCGTCCTTTCAAGATATCATGTCGGCCTTCTTCATGAACCAATGTGACTCCAAGAGGGTGGCGGAAGAGATGAAGTCGGCCTCAACAAATCATTTAACAATAATTAAATATTCTATTGTTTTCAAGTGAAGCGCCTCTTCACATTAATATCAGCTCCAATAAATTGAATAGCCAATAAGGCTATATTGAATTTATTACTTCAAGATGTGGCTGGAAGTGATGACCGATGCTATCAACATCAACACTCCCTCTCAGCTAGGGAAGAAGACTTCCAGCTATCCAAGGTCATGGAGTCTCTCAACATGACACCCACAATGGCTACACCCATATGTGGAAAAAGCTCATCACGGAGTCACTCAATGTGATATCAACCATCATGGCTACTCCCATCTATGGCAAAGTATATGTGTACAAGTACCCATCACGGAATCACTCAACGTGATGTTGTCATCTCATCATGACGTCCACAATGGCTACTCCCAAAGGGTGGATAAACACAAGTACAAGGAAATCATCACAGAGTCTCTCAACGTGGTGTTGTCATGGAGTCACTCAACATGACATCCACCATGGCTACTCCCAGAGGGTGGAAACAAGGGCTTTCACCTCAAATTTCTCTCACAAAGAAAAATGCATTAACAAGGGCTTACACCTCAAATTTCTCTCACAGAGAAAAGAGCATTAAAGCAAATCACAGAAGATCACTGATGCTGAGTCTCCCTCTCAGCTAGGGCTTCATTCTCCACAATTCCAAGCTTGTCTCGAAAGTACACAAACTTTACTCCGGAGTGAGGCTTGGTGAGAATATTGGCCGTATGCTCATCAGTGCTAATGTACTTCAACTAGATAGCTTTCCTCAATACCATATCTCTGATATAGTGGTATTTGATCTCAACATGTTTGGTTCTATCATGTAACACTAGATTGACAGAAAGCTTCACATAGCTTTGATTATCACAATCAATGATAGTCGGCTCCAATGATTGTCCAAACAATCCTGCAAGGAGCTTCCGAAGCCACACTGCTTCTCGAGTTGCCACACAAGCTGCAATATACTCGGTTGCTACAGTGCTTAGTGCCACTGAAGACTGCTTCCTGCTACACCAGGAGATCATCGCAGACCCCAACTGAAGCAACATCCGGAGGTGCTTTTCCGATCAACTACACACCCTGCCCAATCAAAATTAGAATATCCATACAGCTTTAGGTCCACACCAGAAGAATATCTCAAGCCATACCCAACTATGCCACACAAGTATCTCAAGATATGCTTTGTTGCAACTAGATGTATTTTCCTTGGTTCACACATGAACTAATTAAGTGCATTCACTGCATAACAAATATTTGGTCTAGTATTGACTAGATACATCAACGATCCAATCAACTGTTTGTACATAGTAGGATCCACCAGATCTGAACTAGTTGCAGCCTCTTTTAACTTCTGCAAATTGGTCTCCATCGGCGTAGACATGGATTTGCAATCCAACATACCAAATCTCTTTAGGATGTCTATTATGTACTTCCCTTGACTCAAAATGATCTCATTAGGCCTCTGCCATACTTCTAAACCAAGGAAGTAACGCATGTATCCAAGATCCTTCATTTCAAATTCAGAAGCTAACTCCTTGCATTTGATAATGAGGTGATCTTGTCCAGTAAGAAATAAATCATCAACATAAAGAACCAAGATCAACGCTTCGCCATCAATTACCTTGAAGTACAAGTTTGAATCAGCATCGTTCTTGGAGAAGCCCAAGCTCATCAAGTATCTATCAATTCTCTCATACCAAGCGCCAGGAGCCTGCTTAAGGCCATACAAAGCCTTCTTCAATTTGCAAACATGAGACTCCTTCCCATGAACCTCACAGCCACCACGTTGCTCAATGTATACATCTTCTTCAATTACACTATTTATAAATGTTGTCTTCATGCCATCTGATGTAACTTCCATCCTTTAGCTACTACAATAGCAATGATAGTTCTGATGGATGTATAACGAGCAACTGGGGCAAAGGTTTCTTCATAGTCTATTCCCTCTTTCTGAGAGAATCCTCTAGCCACAAACCTAGCCTTGTACTTCTCAATGCTTCCATCAGCCACATGCTTGATCCTGAAAAGCCACTTAGAAGATACAACAGATTTCCCTTTTGGTCTAGGTACTATATCCCAAACATCGTTCTTGAGGATAGATTGATATTCTTCAGCCATAGCATCTCTCCATACTTGCTGACTTGAAGCTTCCTCAATACTGGAAGGCTCGGATTCAATAGTTTGACTCATCAATGCAACATAGCTTGGAAACTTTTGTGGTCTTTTGCTCTCTCTGAATGTTCCTCTGGGGGCTGCAAACTTTTCTGCCTCCTGCATTGTTTGCCTAGCCCAATGAGGTCTCTTTCGACCAATAAAAATGTCTCTAGGCCCATCAGTTGGTTCCAAAAGCTCAACTGGATCATCATCTTCTTTAGGTTCAGTAGACTCCCTTTGAATCTCAAGAGTATGGTCAACTTCCATGTCCTGAGGAGACTCGTGATCTTCATTATCTATCTCCATGTGAGAGCCTTTAGATCTCTTGAATGCAACATCCTCTTCAAATGTAACATCCCTGTTGATCTCTATCAATTTCTATCCTGGAATGTAGATCCTATAGGCTTTTGAAGACTCACTGTAGCCCACAAATATTCCCTTCTTGCCAGATGGTTCCAACTTTGTCCTTTTATCTTTAGGCACATGAACATACACAGGACAACCAAAGATTCTCAAATGACTGACTTCAGGCTTCACACCTGTGAAAGCTTCTTCAGGAGTCATGTTCTCCAAAATACGATGAGGGCTTCAATTCTGAACATACATAGTTGTAGTAGATGCTTCAACCCAAAGGAAGGTTTGCAGATCTTGATCATGGGTCATGGATCATGGCTTTAGCTGCTTCTAAATGGATATGTTCTTCCTTTCTGCAACACCATTTTGTTGTGGATTTTAAGGAACACAAAACTCCCTCTTAATCCCAGCCTCGATACAAAAGTTACGAAAGCCTCCAGAGATGTATTCTCCTTCGTTGTCTGATCTCAAAACTTTGATCCTTTTCCCAGACAAGTTCTCTACTTGAGCCTTAAATTCCATAGTTGCCACGAGACTGGTACTGGTACTGGTACGGGAGACTGGTACCGGTACCATTACGGCATTTTTTTGAAAATAGGAGACAGGGGTACTTGGAGATGCCATTTTTTTTTTAATATAAAAATTAATAATATATAGAAAATCTGAAAATATGACATTGAACTTTCAAAAGAATAGTAGTAGTAAAGTTTAAGAATGAACATAACTTTAAATACACAAAATTGAAAATTCAAATCCAAATGCCATTGTCACATTGTGTCAAAGAGTCAAAGAGTTCATACTTCAAATTTCATAATCATAGTTCCAACTTCTAAGTTCACATTTGACATTACATATTCAATTACATATTGAAATTCAAAAATATTGATAGTTCGATTGGCTGATATGCAAACAAAAAACAAAAATCAGAAATCTATCTAATATCTCATATCATCTACACCACATCAATATCATCCATGTCAAGGTCCTCAGCTATGATGCTCTCCAAATACTCATCACTCTCTAACTCAGGTTCCTCTGCTGGTAGTAGAACTGGGGGTAAATCAATAAGGCCATCTGGTTCAACCACTTCATCCACTATGGCTGCAACATCTTCATCAGGTGAAATTTGGTCCCATTTTGCTGAAGGACCCTCATTGTATGCAGGATCTACACGAGAGAGAAGGCGAAGTGAGCTATGAATGTACACCAGGTTCTCTGCTTTCTTTGACCCCAATCGGTTCCTCTTTAGTGAATGAATAAAACCATAAGTACTCCAATTTCTCTCACAAGATGAAGAGCTAGCTACTTGTGAGAGTAATCTTATTGCAAATGATTGCAATTCAGGTGTTTCACCTCCATAGTTCCACCACCACTCTATAGGGTCTTTCTTTGCTCGCATATCATATAAAGCTTCCACGGAAGAAAAGTCACCATGCCCACGTGAAAACTTATTCCATTGACTCCTTATAATTGATGCTTCCTCACCTTGGCCATATATCTTTTTTATTGCAGCCCAAAACCCCTTCATTACCTCTCTATCCTCATATGGAGCCCTCTTATTGGTCTCTTGTATATTATGCCATTTAGGATTTAAGGCATAGGCAGCACAATAAAGAGGTGTGTTAAGTTTGTTCCATCTTCCATGTAACTTATCTTCTATCAAAGGATATAGTGAAGGATCTTTTGCATCTGTTATTTGCTAAATTCTTTCACACATGGAATCTATTTCTTCATAAATTTCCCCCAGACATGGCTTATCTGAATCTGCAAATTTGATCACCTCACATATGGGCTGAATAAAGTCCACAACAAATTTAACATCAGCCCAAAAACGGTCATCAAGGATCATACCTCTCACCTCAATTGCATCATTTTATGTAGATTGCCTCCAAGCTGCCCATGCATCACTAACAACCGTGGAACACAAAGCACCTTTCACTTCCCAAAGACAGTGAAGAAGAATAAAACAAGAAGCAAACCTTGTATCAGCTGGTTTAAGAAGCTCCACCTTGGCAAATTTTTGATAAATAGCTTGTGTTTGGTGATGGTTGCATATAAACATTTGAATTTTTCTGCCCTTTTCTATGAGAGCTGAAATCCACTCAAACTTGCCAATATCTTTAAGTGCATTATTCAACGAATGCACACAACATGGTGTCCAAAATATATGCTTGTATTTCTTTTGCACCAACATGTCTGCTGCTTTACAAACAGGAGCAGCATCTGTAACAATTTGGACTACATGTGATGCCCCTACCTCCTCAATGTCGTCACATAGCTGGTTATAAATATACTCTGCATTTTTTTCATGCCCCGAACAATCCAATGCCTTCAAAAAATAAGGCCCTTTGCTGCATGTTACCATGATATTAAGTAGTGGACGGTTTCTAGTATCCGTCCACCCATCCATCACAATGTTGCATCCTTCTGAAACCCACACTCTTTTCAATGGTGCAATTTGTTGCTCTAATCGATTTTTTTCTTTATCAATTAGAGTAGTGCGAAGCTTTTCATACATAGGTGGTCTATATCCAGCTAGTGCATTGCTGATTGTTTGGACCATCTCTGTATAGAAAGGTGATCAAGCAACATTAAATGGTATTCCATTGGCATAAAAGAAGCGTGCAATTGCTGCATCAACCGCTTCTCGACCTTGCACATCAAATAATCTGCCAATGGGGTTTGAGCTACGAATGTGTGGCCTCTTGTGAGAACTTTCTACTACTACATCTCTTGAAGACACATCCACCTATACCTCTCTATTGATATTTTGATTTTGATTTGCAGCAGTGTTTGTTGAAGCGTGAGAGCTCATATTAGAAACTTTACCATTAGCCCTTTCTTCATCCCTCACAGCCTCATATCGGTCCACCTCATTTATACAAGGATCAACACCTTTTCCAAGTATATGAAGAAAATGAGCCCTCACCCTCGTGTAAGTACCTTGCCATGACATTGGGCATAATTTGCATGAGATTGTGGATGTTCCACCTAAACAGACATTAGACCACACAAATCAAAATGAACAAGATCTAGAATACATTTAGATCTACTTTCACTACTATGGATAGGACCTTTAGTATTCTTACCCAATATGCATCCTCGGCAAGTACCTTCATGCTCCTGGTTGAGTTTAGGAAGGCCTGTGACCATCTTCTCCATGGTTGGAAGTGCTCTGAAGTGAAGGTGAACAAGTCTTCTATGCCAAAGCTCACATGAACTTGTTGAATCATGCAACAAAGCCTGTAATGGTCGCGTGGAAAGTCTATAGAGACTCTCTTGCCAAACACCAATCACTCGGGCAATCTTGATGCTAGAGTTCTTTGGCCATGCAAGAACTTTTCCTTCAGAGAATGCAACTTGATATCCTTTGTCCTCCAAAGCTGAGATAGACAAGGTTCCGCTTGATGCCTGGTACAAATAGCACATCGCTCAACTGAAGAGAGATGCCAGAATCTAAGTGAAGAGAGGAGGTTCAAACACCTTTCACAGAATAGCAAGCATCATCTCCAATTATGACTTGAATGCTTGAATCTCCCTCCACCAAATCTAAAAGATGTTCTCTAAAACTAGTAATGTGACGAGAGGCACCACTATCAATCAGCCAAGTGTTGCTATCCATTGGAACATTGCTTGATAGGGCATAATAGAATAGAAATCCACTTGAAACCTTCTAAAGAGAGATCTCACCCACATCCGCAATTGAAGCATGTTGTTTAGGTCTAGTTGAACAATCTTTTGCATAGTGACCAAAATTGTCACATCTAAAGCACTGTATATGGGAGAGATCCTTCTTTTTAGATGCAGGAGCACCATCTAATCTTTTATCTTTGTTCCTCTTGAAGTTTCCATTCTTCCCTTCTTTTCCTTTCTTCTTTGATGAATGAGCGGCAAGTATATGAATGTCTTCATTGGTAGAACTTTGCCCAATGCCTCTTGCTGCCAATCTAGATTCCTCTTGAATGCAATCTGCCCTAAGACAATCAAATTTAGGTAGCTTTGATCTCCCACTAATTCCTTGGATAAATGGCTCCCAAGATTGAGGAAGACCATTAAGAGCTAACATGACCAAGTCCTTATCATCAACCGTATGGCAAATGGTACAAAGCTGATCTCTCAACTCGGTGATCTTCATGAAGAAGGAGATGACAAAATCTCCTTTCGCCATCTTGACATGATGAAGTTGTTGCCTCAATGCAAGAGCTCTGCTTGTATTATTGATCTCATACATTTCCTCCAAGGTCTTGAGCATTTCTCTTGCTGTCTTCAACTTGGAGATAATCGGCACGAGGTGGTCCTTCACAGAATCAACCAAGATCTTCTTCGCCTTAGTGCCATTCTTCTTCCATTGTGACTTCTCATTCTCATCGAAAGGTTCGGGAACTTCGTTCTCCACGAACTCAGCAATCTCATTCTCTTCCAATGCAAGCAACACTTTAAACTTCCAAGAGGTGAAGTTGGAAGCGCCTTCAAGTCTATCTTCAACCTTGAGCCCGTTCACCATTTTGAAGATAAGATAGACACAAGAAGATGAGAACAAGAGTGGAAGATAACACTGCTTATAGAAATCTGATCACGATCTTGCTTAAACCCGCTCTGATGCCATGTTAGTTTTAGAATCAGAAGTTAGATTAGCAGATTTTAATTCAATTTCAAACAAATAGACACAGCATATACCCTGGGAAAACCCTCCACTTGAGGGAGAAAAAACCCAGCAACAATATATCACTTATATATTGAACAATAATCAGAAGTTCTCTTTACAATAAGGCCGATTACAAGGCCAAACTACAGCACCAAAAACTAGATGCAAACTCAGATAATAATATCGCTTCTCCCTTGATAAATTCAACCTTCTCTCAAAGTCTTCAATCTGCTCTTGACTTATTTGCCTTTCTCATGAGATCACACTATAGATAGATGAATGAATGAATGTGTTGTATGAATGATAATGAACAAAGAGCAACTCGAATATATATACACGAGGGAGAGAGAGATCACGTCCTTTCAAGATATCATGTCGACCTTCTTCATGAACCAATGTGACTCCAAGAGGGTGGCGGAAGAGATGAAGTCGGCCTCAACAAATTATTTAACAATAATTAAATATTCTATTGTTTTCAAGTGAAGCGCCTCTTCACATTAATATCGGCTCCAATAATTTGAATAGCCGATAAGGCTATACTGAATTTATTGCTTCAAGACGTGGCTGGAAATGATGACCGACACTGTCAACATCAACACTTTTAATAGTCTAATGCAGTCACAGTACAACTGCAATATCTTTTTTGTTTCTTAACGAAAGTTCAAAATTCAAAATGTTTCAGAAAGAAGGAAAGGTAGAATAAAACCCAGAAATCATTTGAGAATATTATTAGTATTTGATGAGCAGTTTGTTGTAGAAGAGAGCAAAAAAATCATGACATGATTAACAACTTTCATTCCTCTTGTTTTGAACGCCCTTCAATATGTGAAGTCTCTAGTGATAGCAATCCACATTTCACAAGGTTGTTGCATGTTCAGCATTGGAGGCATTCTCTGCAAGATGATGTTTGTGTTTCTTAACTGCTGCATGAGAAAGTGTTGAAAGCACTGGAAATGGTGTTTCATTAATTTGGTTGCTATATTGGTGATCTAAGGTTTGAGGATATATTGTGGTAGTTTGAATAAATCATTTACATTATGAACATGCTTTAGGTGATGACTAAAATGCTATGAAGTTGGTTGGAAGAGAGCCTTTTGAGTTTGGTAGATCGTGATTCAAGTGTAATACTTTTATTTCTTCTAGAGGCTTTCTACACATCATATGTATGGTAGTTGGAATAAGGAAAATGAAGATGTTGTAATTTTGAAGGCTGCTAGCTCGAAGCCCACTAAATATTCTTTTGTTTTGAAGCAAACAAGTTGTGTCAATGAAGAAATATAGAGATTGTTACTTTTGAGTTGAAAGTATTGTAAGGGTGTCCACATAATATATGGTTACTTCACATAATGTATATGTTCTTCAAGCCATCTATGTTACACTTCATAGAGATTTCAAACTCACATGCTTGTGCTATTGAAGAGTCTTATGATGGATAAAGTATAACATGTTTAATTGAAGGCTATAGGTATCAGGGGTTGGACGTTTTTCATCATCTCAAGCTAGCCACTCACTCAAAGACGATACCTTGCATGAGAAGCACCAATTTCATATTCATGTCCCTCCATGGAACAATGTAGGGCTTGGCATTTTTTGCTTGTGCGTGCAATTAATGTATTCACGATGACAACCATTGCCAATGCGCATTCTAATTATGTTAGTCTTGGGTATGAGGAAATAGGAGAAAACTTCAGTAGAGGCAATCATTGACAGCAATCAAGGATACATGACCCGAAACAAGTGTGTCCATCATTTCAAATGGATGGAAAGATTGCAAAAATAGATCAATGCTCAATGTCAGTGCAGTGTCCTCTACAAGCGCAATGTTTTTGAAGGTAGTGGATTGTGAGGGGCAAGTGAATGATACAACTTTCATTGCCAACATCCTCATCGAATCCATTGAAATGGTAGGCCCTGAAAATGTTGTCCAAGTCATAACAGACAACACTAAAGTTGTAGGGCAATTGGTTCTATAGTGGAGGGTACATACAGTAACATTTTTTGGATACCATGTATGTTCACTCACTCAATTTGATATTGGAAAAGATTGACACAGAAATTGAGTGGGTCAAAAAAAATTACACGAAGGTCAAGGAGATTCAAATGTTTGTGACTAATTATCATATGTTGCAACACTTCTTTAGACCTTCTCCAAATTGGAGATGTTGAAGGTAATTTAAATTAATTGTTGATATGCAACATGTCATCTACTTTTTAATATTTTAATTTGTAGTCTACTTTTTAATATTTTAATTTGTAGTTTTTTACACCATGCTAAGTTGTTGAAACTAAATTTGCATCACACACAATTGCCTTAAGATGACTTGTGAAGGTGCAAGATGCATTGAGTGCTATGGTCATCAACAATCTTTGGAGTATATGGAGGCAATCTATTATAGAGCCCAAAAATTCAAAGCATTGATCCTAGATGATGAGTTACAAGCTCATGTGGAATATGTTTTGAGTTTCACTAAGCCCATTATCAACATGATTAGGTATGTTGATATAGATCACTCATGTTTGAGTGAAATTTATGATGGCATGGACTCCATGGTTGAAAAAATAAGAACCATAACAGAAGCCAAGGAATGTTGCCCAACAAAAAAAATTCAAAAGTGTTGAAAAGATCATCATTGACTGTTGGAACAAGATAACCACACCCTTACATCTACTAGCATTTACTTTAGCCCCGAAGTTTTATATTAAAGAGATACTTTCCTTTCCAAGGTGGGTGGCACCATATAGGGATGACAAGGTTGCTACTGGCTACAAGATAACATTTAGAAGAATATTTCCAGATGTAGATATCCAAAGTGTTGTCTTGAGTGAGTTTGGCCACTTCATATCTTCAAAGAATCATGATGTTTGCACTCTTCAAGAAAAGTACAAAAAAAATATTCAAGAATGGTGGTACATACATGGCCAAGGCTCTATTTTCTTACACCCTCTTGCAATAAAAATTCATTCAAGTATGCATCTTTTTATTTTTTAATTTTCTCATTTTCATTCGCTACCATATATTATAACATTATAATTTTTAAATTTATGTTTCGTATTTATAAAATTAAATACTAAATGTTGTATGCAGATTCAACAAGTTGCGAGTTTTTTAGTTCAGCAGAATTGGAGAACATACACCTCCATCCACTCGATTTAGCGCAACCAGTTAGATGCAAAAAGAGCTAAGGGTTTGGTCTTTATACATTCTAACCTTCATCTCTTGTCACATAAGACACCTGAATACAATGAGGGGTAACAAAGAATTGGGATCAAAGTCTTGAGTGAGCTGATTTAGATGCTACAGTGGCACATCTTGCCGAAGTCTCTATAGATGAGGCAGCTTTTGCATGTGACACAGCTAGTGAGAGTGGCACGTGTTTCAAATGAAATTGAACCAAATGTTGACTTTGATTCTTTTGATGAAGAGCAATATTAAGACTATTAAATATTGATTGTAGTTTTCATTGTGTATTGATATTTTGATTTGACAAATCATTGGATTATGAATTTATGTGTATTTTCATTTTTGGAATGAAGAATTTAAATATTGTGTTTATTGGCAATTATGAGTATCACTGTTTTTATATTTTATAATTTATAATTTTGAATATTATGTATGTACGTATATATAGAGAGAGAGCCAAACCCATACACATACCCAAGGAAAAGAAATTGATGTACCATCTACCCAGTACCGATACCTGAACCAAGACCAGTAACCTAGTGTTTGAGTAGTCATAAAGTGAGGAGGGGGAGAAAGACAAAAGCTGAGAGAACTTGTTTGAGAGCCAAAGAGTCCATCAACATGGGCTCTCAATGGTCAATGGAAACTCTCCTCTCTAGAAGTGGGAGGAAGCAGCCTTTGACCCAATCCTCATTTGATCACCAATCACTACATAAGAAGGATTTGTTGCTTTGTTTCAAGTTCACAGTTTGTTGTGCAACAGATTCGAATATTGCACAAGAAGTTCTCTATTGTTGCACAACAGTCTTCAATTGCTACATAGCAAGTTTTTAGTTGCAGTGCAACAGTCTTCAGTTGCTGTGTAACAAGTTCCAGTTATTGCACAAGTTGGCAATCACAAACATAGCTGAAATTCATTTTAGATTGCCTACTGTCAAGCTTTGAAGGCTTGTAGGTCTTGTTTATTTTTAGTCTTTTATGTGCTACAATGGTCTCATACAAAGTTTTGATTGTTGCATCTTTGGTTTTTTTTTATATTTTATATAACAATGGGGGTGACCCCTACCCCACATTTATCAATTCAAAAAAAAGTGGACAATAAAATTTTCGCAACTTCATGCTCATATTTACCACACATTCCACTAAAATCAGTTCTTATTACTAATATTTTACAGTATAGTGTATTCTTCCTAGAATACAATTTCCCCAAACTTTGCAAGAAATCTAGTGTAAAACAATATTATTGAAATTGTGAATATGATACACTAAGAGTTGAAATCTAACCTGTAGAGCTTCTGGCATGCGTCCATCTTTAGCTCCTTTTACAAATTGGCATAAGTACCACACACCAGTATTTGCAAAATCCTGCGAATATTTGTTTACAATTTGTAAAATTGCAGTGAAGAAAACAAATGATATACATTATTGACATTAAATCCATTTACATGACACAATCCAGTGAAAAGCTTTAAACATGCACAAAGTGTTTCACAATAATAATTAAAAAAGAAGTAAAATTAATGAGTCTTAAACAACATTCTGGAAAATACACAAATGTCCACGTTGGCCTAATCTCTTAACACAAAAAACATAAGTCTCTATGCAACCCTAGAGAACGAAAGCAAATCTCTGAATAGAAATGCTTTTATGTCAGATTTGTTTGTGCACCTGCTTCTCTTCTAGTGAGCCAATCTTTCCCTCCTGTTGAAGATATATAAAGGTGAAAACATTAGCCTGTTCTACTGTTTAAACATCACAGATTCACAATTGCTATAACACAATATTTAGTAATTGGTCAAAAAACATTATTGTATTAGTTAGATGATTACCAGCCCAGCAACCATTTTCTGAATTGAATCAATATCAAATCCTATCTGAGAAATATCTTCACGGACTTCAATAACCTGCTCAAATACATTACATTCCCACAGTTTACAATTGAAAATAATCTTGCATTCTTGGCCTGTGTATAATGAAATCATGACAAATAATGCAAAAATGTAGTAACTAGAATAGTAAACAACATACCTCATTCTTAATTAACTTAGATATTTCTTTCTGCTCATCCATTTTTCCATCTAAATTCTCAATCCTCTGGGTCAGGTGTCTCTTTGTGGCCTGAACAATATGAACATTATTAATGACACTGCCAACTTCCAAACATCAAAGCTTACGACAGCCAATATTTGACAAATAAAATACATTCAGAAAAGGTCTTCAAAAAACAAGTTGAAAACCTACTGCAAGGGCTGTTGAAACTTGATCCAACTGTTTGGTCACACATTCAACAGCATTAGCCATGTTACGTTTGGTAACAAACATGACATCGGAAAAGGACAACCCCTGACAATTTGAAAAGGCAAGAGATAAATGACAGTTATTAACACATGATATCAAAATTTTGGGTCTCTTATATTTTATAAAGAAATTTGCACCATGTCAATATATATGTATGTAATCTATATGCATATAACAAGTAAATATATATATATATATATATATATATATATATATATATATATACCATGAAAATTGATCTGTGCTTCTAGAATACAGTGGCTTAAAAAATAAGCAAGTTACCAGCATTCTTATGTGTATATATGACAATACAAATTATGCATGTTCATCATTGATTATTGTTCACAAGAGTATACAACAACAACTGTATGAATTTCAAAACAATTGCAATCTTAAAATATTTTCCGTAGACAGTTCTTTATGGTGTTTGAAGAGCCATAAATTTATGGGTCAAACAATTCAATATGCATGACCAAGTAGGGTGATATCATGCATTCAATATATTATCTAATTCCAATCCCACAGACAAAGGCAACCCCAGATCAAGTGAAAGCATTCTAAAAATTATCACACTTATAATAGCATTCCACAGACCACAAACAAGAATATTTGATGCAAAACTCAACTCAAACACTGCATATTGTACAAAAACAACGCAAACCATGAAGAACTTACTTTCCACCACATATAGCAATATCCCATTGCTCCAAGGGCAGCAACTGGCATCAAAAGAGATGATAGGTTACCTGATGATTCACAAAATAGACAGTATTAACTTACTGATTACATAAAATGTTCGTTGAGACCAACACAAAATTGGCATAATGCTTAATCATTCTGTCATCAAAATATCCACCTTCAAAATGCAGAATCAACTTGGAACATCAAAATTAAAGCAATTGCCTGTCATTATAGAATTCTGTATTTATAAGTTTTGAACCCAGTGCCTTAAAGTTTAGATTATTTACAAAAAAATTACAGTGGCCGCAAAGATAATAATTATTCAACATCTGGTAATTGAATATTTTACAGTCTGTTGCCTCTAAACTAAAATTTTGTGAACCAGACACTCTAACAAAACACTGATGAGCTATTAGCAAAGAGTTCTGATTTAAGTACCACCAAGGACAGAAGGATAGCTTACCACTTTGGCCAGAGCCATTCACAACTGTTATTGGCCTGGATGCAGCTAGCTGCCTTACTTCTTGCGCCAAACGACGTACCTACACATAAAAACAAAAATATTAATGGTAAAGAGCAAAGAAAATGCATTTGACGTTTGATTCCACATGGTTCATTACTATTTCAGTTGACAAACTCATCCCTACATAACAAAATACACTGGTAAGCATAAGGGCAGTAATTAGCATATTAAGGAATTGGTTCTAAAACCCAAAGCTATTGCCTGCAGGAAGCAATGGAGAAGAGGCAGCAAGGTGGGGAAAATGCTGTATCATATAAGGCTTCAATCAGAAAATGATAGAAAAATCATAAATCAATTAAGTTTGCCAACATTGTGTCAATTGCAACTGGTGCTCACTAGGCCATACATACAAGACAAATCAAATTTGAGATTGTCAATCAACAGATAATAAAGGTTGAAGCATTAAGAGGTTATAGCAATCAAGCCCCCAGTCAACAACATCCAACAAGGAACACAGAACAAAGAAAAAATCTGTTAGTAAAAGCAAAAAAGATCATAAAACTCAAAACATATTTACCATTTTTTTCAAAGCAGCATAAGCTACCAAGCCTTGGAATGAAGCTAATTAAAATGCCTGGAATGCCAGAGTTTCGTGAAAATATATACATTAAAACCACAAATGCATAAAAAAAGCTTCTCTATTTGAGAAGATCTGTGGAAGGCTATGGGCTATCACCTAAATACCTCTCCCTAGTATTTGACTGTGATCTCTTTGTCATGAAGAAATCTCATAGTTAATAAGGTTTACATGAAAATTGTCTATGTCCCCAGGATCCAGGAGTTGCTGAGTCACTTGCAATTTGAAGATGAGAAAACCAAGAAACGTGGCACATGCATACATCAATTAAGTGGTGTTTCAACAGCTTACCCAACCAGTGCAGGGACATTCAAATGTTTCCTAACCCAATGATAGATGTCTAAAACAACTCTCCCCCTGTCCAAAACTAAAAATATACTGTTTTTAATTTTCATTTGCCCACAAATATTTACAATTTGTTTTGAAAAGAATGAACCATCCAAAGTGCACTTGCAGTTTGTACCTTTACATTTAGGATTCGGAATGAATGTCCTTACAGAAATGCTGTTACAAAGAAAGGACAGTTTAAGAAAGAAAGAAGTATGCTTAGCCTATTTTCTATTCTATGTAAATTATTCCTTAAAATTATAGATACGGCACTCATACGGTAAAATATCAATTCTCTTGGCTTTTAGCATTCAATGACAAGAACCCTTTTAATCATCTCCATACTACAGTATTACTGCAAAAACAGAGTCTCAAGCTGCAGATTTCTAACAAAAACAGTGTTAAATGGTTTGATAGTGTTCCCACTGAGATGTTATTCCTTTGTGTATAACTACCAAAGCATTCCAGACCCATCTAGGCAGAGTGGATCTGTTTCATTTTGATGCCAGAGGCACAGAAGCAGACACACGACACTATATGTTTCACTACCACCAGATGTTCATCAGTCAAAATGTTGAGAGATTTGAGAGAGAACTCATCCAGAAAAAAGGCTGGACATACCTCATATAACACCACAACAGAGAAAAAAAATTCTAGAGCATATACCTTTTAACCGACTCATTTTTCACAATATCTTAATTGTTTTGCTGGGTTTATTTCTTTTGTCAATTCAAGAAATCATATTACTCAACAAACTTGAACTTTACAGATCACCATCTACTTGAGTAACAATAAAAAACCCAGATACCTGTGCTGCAAGAATAGCCGCAGTCTCAGAGTTGCCATTTGACTCTCCAGTTTCATCTATCTTTGTTATCAATCCCTGATAAAAGAGAAGAAAAATAAAAACCGTGAAATTGCATAAAAACATATGCTTCAGTAATGTAACAGCAAAATAACAGATAACCATCAATAATAGGAATTTAGTTCAAGATAAATTGCGCTTCTCATTAAATTTATCTAGGTCCTTTGTTTTGAATTCAAAAGAGATTAGCCCAACTCCAGCAGAGGTATCCCAATTCAAGCCTGCACCATGCAACTTCGGTAATCATCCATACAAGCAAAGCCCTAACAACTAAGTGTTGAGAATTAAGAAATTAAGAAATAAATACAAAAAAGATACAGGGTGTTAACTCTACTTCAACAAAAATCACGATGCCATGATGATACTAAAGCCAGATAACTTGCACTATCTGGGATATGAGCAGACACTTTAGTAATTTTGTGAATGCTGACGCCAATGCCTCTCTGGATTCATGATTCCTGCTGCTGTGTTTCTTGCTGGCATGCAGATTATTCTGGTGTTCTTCCTACTATTCCACCATGGTTAACTTTATTATTACTATTTTTAAATGGTTTTCCTGTTGGTCCAGTTCTTTTAACAAAAGGGCAAGCATTATTTATAATTCTTAGAGCATGTACAATCTTCAGGGAACCAAATGCTTATGCTCTGTCTATGGGGTTTGGAGGTTTCCTTCTCTCTTGCTGATTGTATATATTCAGTCCATCTGGATTTTCTTGATTCTCTAGAATTGATGAGCTATGAGTCTTTTTAAGACAGGCAGACCTATTTTGTAATCAGTTTTTTTTTTTTTAAATTATGCCTTTATGTTAAAAAAAAAAATACGAAACCAGATAAGCTGCACGAGGAGCTCATTTATCTTTGTACCTTCTATGAATATTTTTCCAATAATGTATACTGGTGAGCTTTTTGTTTTTGTTTTTTTCAATTTTTTTTGCTTTTTGAGTTAAAGATAAATATTTAAACTAAAAAATTTACAAAATCCAAGGACAAGCCAAAGGCTGTGGAGTACATAAAGTGAAGCTTCTGTAGTCAAATGGATACCAAGATAGTAGAGGAACCAATAAAGAGGAATTTGATTATAACATAGCAGATCTGCAGATAACTAGTGTAAGAATTTTTTATGGCAGTCAATGCAAGAGGCAAATAGATATATATGAGATTTTGTTATCAACTGTGACAGAACAAAACAGAACCACAGATAAAAGTCATAATAGCTATAACGAAAATTGTTGTGTGACACCTTCTTACAGATTTTTCATTGACATTCATATGCTCTCAAAGCTGCTCCAGGTACAGGTTGAAAGTTGAAACTGTGAAATGTTCTCCTTGAGCTGAGGAGCCCTCTTAGTAGGATAAATAAGATCACAGGACATGAGTACTTTAAAACAAACCAAAAGAAGAGAAATACAAACACTGGAGGTATACACAGAAATATCAACATTCACACTTCAAAGTACCATGATCAATGCAGGGGAAGATAAGAAACCAAATTGGAAGGAAGACAATTTTGAAATCATCGTCATAGTAAAGAAGCTTCCCACTAATTATTTTGCAAAAAGACCACACCAATAATCATGGTATATTTCCACTAGAGTAAGTACAATTGGCTAGATATTATTCAATATTGCTTTGCATGTACGCATATGACCAAAAGTAGGTCAGCGGGACTAGAGGTTACAGCAGTTAACAATAGAAAGTTCTAGTAAAAGAGAACACAGAGACAGAAAAATAAAAGTACATAAAACAAAATAAAGCATTGTGCCGCACACAAAAAGCAATGAAGGGTGAACAAGAACCCCTAAAGCATGTGCCAATGAAAACCAGAAGGAAATCTCATCTAATATCCATGTCTGCATTTAAAATGGAGGAGTTGCCTGAGCTATCACTACTCGCTGTGAGAGATGATGCTTACTGGTGAGTATCCAAGGTCAAAAGGCCACAATGGGATATCTTTGGAAAAACCAAAGCACTTGCTCTAGAAACTCCCTTAACATCCAAGGCCAGTATAGCTCCTATAATAGAAAAGAAGCCCATAATATGATTCTGCCCCTCTAGTCTAGCGGGCAGCTGGTAAGTAGTAGATCCATGTAGCCAAAATGGGGCCAAGTAATGCCAACAGGAATGAACAGAGCCATGATATTGAGGGACAACAAGCAAAATCTGAGTAGTAACGATGTTCCAAGAGCAGCACTGCCTAGTCGAACTATTAGCTCTGATATGTTAAGTATCAACATTTGAAGGTTGTTTTGTTTTCCTATCCCTTGGACAGGCTGGAAAAAAGAGGTGATCAACATGAAGTGTCAATTTCCAAAGCTCATTTTGTGCCGCTTGCCGCCTATATGAACAAGAAAATAGAGGTGATCAACATGGGGGTTCTAGAGCCTCTAGACTCCCCTTGCAAGGATTTGTACCAGAGCATGTTGACCTCACAAAGAAAAAGAGCCAGACACTGCTGGTTTGAATATCTAAAGAAGTAATTATGTAAGTCCCTATAGAAGCAATTTAATCCTCCTGAATCTGGTAGTAAATGGAGCATATAAAAACGAGGAGCTCCTTGCTCTCAACATCCTAGTGGGAGCAAATACAACAAATCCGTTCCTGACAGAGCATGTGATGTTGAGTTTCTACTGTATCTAGTGAAAGCACACTCTCAACAGGCTAAAGGGAAACCTCAAGCTACAAAACTAATGACACTAGTGATGATGAGGGTGGTAAATAAAGCCATCCATCATCTATACTATATAAGAAATGCTTAGTATAAAAATCTAGCTTGAGGTTAAGTAGCTCACAAGTGGACAACTAGGTGATCTAAAAATATTGTTTGTAGATGTACTCTCTAACAATTCTAGTGATAATGTCTTTCCTAGGAAGGAGACGAGGCAAGGGGCATCCAGGGAGTACATGAAAGGAGATTCAATATATTC
The DNA here is from genome assembly GCA_007258455.2 of Sequoia sempervirens. NCBI lineage: Eukaryota > Viridiplantae > Streptophyta > Pinopsida > Cupressales > Cupressaceae > Sequoia > Sequoia sempervirens. The sequence goes on along the minus strand of VDFB02000015.1, from coordinate 134,340,758 downwards.
TTCTAAAATAGCATCATGTTATCTACAGATGGAATTTAAGTCACTTCTAGAAGAATGTTGAGCATAATTAAATTGCTAAGTTGCTGGTTCTAGTACAAGATCAGGTACACGAGTATGACAATTTTTGGGGGGTGTAGTATTGCATATATATATATTAAAAAAAGTTAAATTATAAAATATAAAAACAATAATACTCATAATTGCCAAGAAACAGAATATTTAAATACCTCATAATTTGCAAAAAAGAAAAAATATCATAAATTCATAATTTAATGACTTCTCAAATGTCAATACACAATAAAAAATTTCAATAACCTTCATATTGCTCTTCATCAAGAGCATCAAAGTCAACATTTGGTTCAACTTCATTTGAACCACAATAAGTTACAATGCTACTTTCATTAGCTATGTCATATGTAGAAGCTGCCACATCTAAGGAGGTCTTTGGCAATTTGTGCAACAATAACATCTAAGTTAGCACACTCAAGAGTTAGATCCTGATTCCTTGTCACTCCCTCATTGTAATCAAGTTTTTTATGTGACAAGAGATCCCAATAACTAGTGGGAATCTGAAAATAGAGACACCACTGAAATTGAGGGGCAGCACCCCTCATGGGGGTCTAGGGACAACACCCTTCATGGAGGTCTAGGAGCAATGCCCCCAACAAGATCAAGGGGCAAAGCCCCCACCACCAAGCCCAACTTAACGCCTTTGAAACCACACAAACTTTCATGGCACACATCATTTTCAAAATTTTATCACTTAGGGAAAAATTAGGTATTTTACACTTTTTTTATTTAGAAAATGATATTTTTTGGTTTTTTATGTGGGCAACCCTTGGGTTTGCCCGAGTTACCTATGGATCCTTCACAGGGAACCCAGGTTGCTTGAGCGGGACTGTAGGCAAACACAATGACATATCGGACCCAAACCCTTACAGGTACAAGGGGGTTTCGAGAGAACCCGATAACATAGCTAAACTGGTTTAATATGAGCAAGTTGGTCTTGAATAAGATTTATATTCATCAATTCATCAAAATATGCATCATAAAATTGCATATGACAAGGCTCTCAACATGTATGTCTGCTATGTTAGATTTGATAAAGCTTATGCAATGTTACATCACCTTGGGAACAGAGTAATCTTCGGATGGCACTCTTGCCTGCTCCCTCTGCTTCAAATATCTACTCACCTAAGGTTTTGAAGTTTGGAAATCAATCAGTGCAAAAATCTCATGTATCTTTTCCACCCGCGAGGGCTCCTCCAAATTCCTCAATGCCTGGGGCAAGGGTGGGTTGGTTGCACCCCTTAGCAAGCAATTTCAATATGTTGCAGCCTATGACAAAGGAATCTTGGGGATGAATTTTGCATGGGACTCGTGCCCGAGGAGGTCGATGGGGCTTCATAATGATCAAAGGAATACAGCAAGCCACATAAACAAGATCAGCCCTCTTCGTCAGGCTAAATCTTCCACAGTTTTAGATTTCTAAAAGGAGCTCAAGAACAAAGTAATTGAAAGCGAATTATTCTTCGCAACCAACGGCTTAATCAAACAATTCAATCGCCTATGGCCAAGTCTTCCTGAATTGCACAGGTGGATCTGTGATGCTTGGTAGCCGCAAATGAAAGGTAATCTAGAAGTTTATCCCTGTGCAAATGGTTTTTTTATTGTGGTTTTTGATTGTGTGAAGGATCGGGAGGCAATTCTTTGAGAGTGTTGGACTTGGGGGCAACACATGCTCCTGCACAAACCTTGGTACCCAGATTTTAATCCTTTCACCAAATCATTCAAGGTGAAACCCATCTAAATAAGGCTAGCAAACTTACCATTACAATTCTAGTTTGACTCTTGCTTTAAAGCAATTGGAGACACCTTGGGCAATCTTTTGGTTGCAAATTTAGACATCACAGAATTCACTCACACCACCTTTGCCCACATACTTGTTGACTTGGACACATCAAGAGATCTCCCAGCTCATATTATATCAAAGGGGGATGGTCGTTGCTGGTCACAATCACTTGACTACGAAGGCTTCCCTTCTATTGCCAAAGATGCTTTGAAATAGGACACACAATCAATGATTGCCCTAGACCCTTAGACTATGGATGCTCTTGCACAGCCTACTACAAAGATGCAATATTTGTTGCCTAACTCTTCCCAAGTTAAGGAGTCGCCCTCCCCACTTTCGGTGGACCCAGAGGTTAATCCATCGAGTGGGGTTGAACAACAATCGTATGGTGAAATAAGAGCAGCCAATTTAATGGCTAGTGGGCTACAGGAAAGTCAAGTTGATCGCAAAAATTATGAGGTTTCAGAGAAAAATTCGCTCTCAAAAAAATTTGAAGAACGAAGTCCATCAATTGCTAAGAATGAGATACAAAACTCTAAGGGAATATGTGGGAAAAGTCTTGCAACTCCCAAATCTTCCCCTCCCACCCACATCGAGGAAGGTAGTAATGATGCATGGGAAGTTGTGAAGAAGAAAAAAAATCTTCCTACAAAGGCAACGAAACCAGCCATATAATGCAGCTACATGTTGCTGTAAATAAAGTCATGTACCTAGTTAATTCATTACTAAGGGACTTAGGGGACTTATCTACATGTTAAGTTTACTTAGGTCCTAGGAGGGAATCTTTCTAGAAGGTGTTAGTTGTCATTAGATCTTATCTTATCTTTTGACTTTTAACACGTGTCCTAGGTAGTTATGATATGTTGTCACATGACATAGGATTAAGACACTTATCACAATCCTATTTAATCCTATGTCTCACCTTGGCTATATAACCAGGTGGTCTCATACATTGTATATTGAATTCTTGGATAATCAATTCCATTGCAATCTTGAGCATTGCATATTGATCTCTCTTGTGCTTTCATGAAGTGCCTAAATCTTGGGTGGCTATAATCTTCAGCCAAATCTTGCATGGTGTAGAGTTATTCTATACCAACTCTTACATGGTATCAGAGCTTGTGGGATTGCTTCTTGTTAGTCTTTAATAAGAGATCTAAGTTGCAAATCTTGGTGGATCTTCAAAAGGTGAGTATGCTCTTCTCTTGCATCGAATGATGACCTGGAGAATCAAAAAAGCTTGAAAGAAATACCAAATTTCGGGGTTTTCTCTTTGTGGCTTTATATTGCAAGTTCAAATCAAAGATTGTTGGTGCAAATCTGAACTCATCATTGAGTCCAAAGGATTTGAGAAAGTCAGTTTTGCCTCTTGTTTCGTCCAAATCGAATATATGAGGCCCGATCTATGAGGGTTTGAAGTTGAAGTGTGGTTGTCAAATCCAAAAGGTAGCTGCAATTTTGGAGCATTTTGGGTCAAATTTGACCTTGCCATCGTGTCCAAGAGGCCCAAAAACCCCAAGATCAACTGTCAAATCACGAAAATCCGAGTATTTTCCCCCGGCCCTCAAAAAAAAAAATCCCCTCCTTGCGTCATATGGCGCCATTATTGCAAGTATATAGTTGTCAAAAAAATCGTACGGATCAACATAAAAAAATTTGGTTGGGGCAAAGAAAATAAATTTCTAAGGTGAAAAATCTTTTTAAATAAGAATTTTGGATTTTTCTAAAGCATTGTCAGAAATTTTTATTTTAAAAAAATTATTATTAAATCTACAGTCGCAGACTCTGCGTATTGTAGAGTACTGCGACCTGCAGGTGGCTTCTGAGCCACCATGTGGCACGGCCAAAGCCCGCCACGTAGCAACAGCAAACCCACTGCAAGTTTAAACCCGCCCACACCTGCCCAAGTTCAAAACCGACACCAAATAAAAGCACACAGAATATTCTGGGCTATATCGTAGATTTCATCGATCAAAAAAAAGAATATTCCCCCATCAGTGAATATTCCTAGATTTTTGTCAATAGTATATTCTTGCCGAATATTCCTTTGACCGGGTCGATTTGCGACGTCCAAGAGGCTGTCAAATTTAAGCAAGGGTTTTGCTAACATCAACCTACATCAACAATGACATTAGCAATTCATTCAAAAAAATTTCCCCCCTCTCCGTTTAATTTTTTGGTATTGAAGGCGAACTTCGGAGGCCCATATCTCGATCATATGAGCTCCTTTTTTCGAGCAATTTTTTTGATTTGGGGTAGAATTTTGCACTCTTTGCAATGGTGCAATCAGATTTTGATTTTGGTGCCTAGTTTTTCCGAAAATTGTAGATTCTCATAGGTGTTGCTGAGCCATTCTCATTTTTAGAACTTTTGGGGCTCTATTCTTGCTCCTACGATAACATTTTTTGGTGAATCTTTTTTGAAAGTGCATTATTTTTTGTGTACTTTCCAGTGGTGTGATCAAATTGATCTCATTCTTTGTAAAAGTTTTACTTTGAGCTTGTTGCCAAATTTGGCAATCTGTATGCACTAAGATCAAATCCACTTCGTTGTTGGGGTTTTCTTGATTGAGTAATTTGGGGGGGGGGGTTAATCTTGCAAGGGTTGATTGCTTAATTTTGCTTGATTTATGTTCTTCCAATAGGGAAATCTCAAATTGAACTCGTAACTCCATATAATTATGCTACATGGAGAAAATCAATAAGGAATTATCTCATGGGAAAAGGTTTTATAGGCCATCTAAAAGAAACTATTCCTAAACCTATTGATGCTAAAGAATTAGCAAGATGGGAGATGGATTATGAGAAAACACTTGGATGCATATGTTCATTAGTCTCATTTGATTTACAATTTCATGTTGAATCATGCAAAATACCTAAAGAGGCTTGGGAGGCTTTTGAGAAATTGTATGGTAAAACAGATAAGATTAGGACATATCAAATTGACAATGATTTGATGAATCGTGATCCTAAAAGCTTTGAACACATCCAAGACTACATATCCAAATTTAAACAACTAAGAACATAGCTAAAAGATTGTAACATTGATAAGGAAGATTTATAATTGATTCTGAATGTGTTATCCAAGCTTGGTCGTGAGTATTCAGTATTTGTTTTTGGCTTTCATACCCATCAACTTTTTATGGGAGCATCATATGTTGATCCTAAGTTTGATGACTTTGCAAATCTCCTAATCCAAGAAGATGCGAAGTTAACTAATATGGGTCTAATGAAGTCTTCCAAGTCACAAGCATTGTTGGCTAGTGAGTCTAAGGTACAGAAAGAATCAGGGAATTTTGATAAGAAGCAAAAGAAGAAAAAGAACAAGCCACATAAAGAAATCAAGGCCTACATGTGCATATTGCAAGAAATTGGGGCAGATAACCACACTCACAAGACCACCACACAGAATTTTCATTGATGTCAACTAGCTGTTGTTGTCATTGATGTCAACTACGTAATTGGAAGCTGGTTTTTGGATGTACATGTCGAGGATATTGAGAAAATTATAATAAAGAAGGTTTGCAAGTATTTCAGTGTGCGCTCTGACTCTAGGCATGCTCCGGGATGTGTTGCTATGCTAGTGAGAATCTGAGGTATTATTCATGGCTATTGGTAGTTGCTATATCCAAAATTTGGGCTTCTGGATCGTTGTACAGTGCAAGATATCTTCACCAGTATGTGAACTATGCTTTTCAGGGTGTCTAGGGTGATCTGGGAGAAATGTAGTTACTCCAAATTTCTTCGTATTTTGGTTTCATGACTTGCGGTTCTAAGAATAAGTTAATGAGGTCATGTTCAAGTGAAATTTGTTGTCCGAAAAGATTGGATCATGTTAAAGATGTGTGTGCTTAGTTGTTTTATGTGTTTTACACTAGTGTTGGCCAACCTTGTGTTAAACACTACTCACTTAGTTCATGGAAGCGTGTTGAGGCATGTTGGGGCTTATTTAGGTCCTCATTAAGTATGGGTTTGGGTCACCCTCATTCTAATTCCATCGTAGAATGTTTTGGTGCCGACCTAATTTGAATTTGTAAATACAAACGGTATGTGGCTGACCTTGGAAGAGGTTTCAAGGTTGAAAACGGTATAAGTACAAGTTGAGATGTTAGTGAGAGACAAGATAGAGGCAAGATAGGTGAAAGACAAATGAGAGATAGATGTGAAGTAGTGTGTGTTTGAGTAGAGCAGTGCAAATTTCATGTTAGGGTTCTGAAGGCAGTGAGTTGAAGGCATCTGACATCTTTCATATGAGGCTACAAGAGTGTGAGCAAATTGTGGTGGAATCTTTGTTGCATTGAGATAGTTTTCTCTCTGTAACAATCCTCTTCTATCTTCTTTGTAACTTCAGGCAGTGAGCCCTCATTGGACAAGTCTTGTCCAGGCAGTAAGCCCTCATTGGACAAGTAAGTCCTATCTTGGCAGTGAGCCTTTGTATTCGGTTTTGGAATTCTTTATATTGTGAGCTAATCCTCACCATGGTTTTTCCCTCATTGGGTTTTCCACGTAAATTTGATGTTGTATGGTTTTACTTCTTTCAATCTCTGCTCCTACACTTAATGATTAATCACATTAGCAAAGTAAAGGTTTTGTAAATGCTTATTGATCTAACTTCTAGTGAAAGTTTTTAAAGGTTAAAAATTGCTACAATTGATTCACGCCCCCCCCTAGTTGTCTTGTTCAACGACTAGTATCCTTGTTCAACAACTGGTATCAGAGCTTGGTTCCTTGGAAGAGCTTAACTGCTTAAGGAAGGTCTTGGATGGCGAACAAGATAGTTATTGAGTGCCCTAGGTTCGATAGCACCGACTACATTTTCTAGAAGGAAAAGATGGAAGGATATTTGGAATACTACGAATATGATGTTGAGAAGGCCTATAAGACTCCATACACTGCTCCGGCTAATGGTCCAAGTATTGCTAATGAGATCAAGGCGCATGAAGCAAACAATAAGGCAAAATATATTCTGAAGAATAGTCTCACATTCAATTAATTAAAGTCATAAATCTAAAGATTGATAAAGATGTCTGGGATGCATTGGAAAAGATCCATGAAGGAGATGAAAAGGTTAAAGAAGCAAAGTTGCAAAACTTGGAGGCACAATTCGGGATCCTAGGAATGACTGAAGATGAGAACATTAAATCCTATGTACAAAGAATAGATGAGCTAGTAGGTGGAATGCGAGGACTTGGTGCAACAGTGGATGAATCCAGGATAATAAAGAAGATTCTCAAAACTCTCACTGACGCATATAGCGAAAAGGTATCTGCTATTGAGGAATTTGTAGATTATAAGACATACTAAAGATCAATTCTTGGGTACTCTAACCTCATTTGAAATGAGAAGGCCTAGCTTGAGAAATGGATCAAAGACAAAAACTGTTTTTAGGGCTACAAAAGTTGAAGATACAAATGAAGAAAACTACGATGAAGAAAACTTAGGAAACTTTGATGCAAGATGTGACGAGGGTATCTTCCTTAGATACTCCCTTAGAAGCAAAGCTTACAGATGCTACAATAAAAAACTGGGAAAATTTGTAGAAAGCACATATGTCAAGGTTGATGAAACATTGAAGAATTCAATTGAGGTTGATGGATATGTATTAGATGAAACTAATTGCAGAGAAGTGGAAGAAGTTGTTGATGAACAAGAAAAGCAGAATGAAGAAGAAGAAGCTCCGGTGGTGTCCCCAAAGACAGCTAAATATGCAAAAGAATCATTCCGAAGAACAAATCATGACAAGAGAAAAGAAGTGTTGACAAGAAGCGGAACTATTGCTGTTGTTAAAATAAATCTGCGTTTACTTTCTACAGTTGAACCTAAGACAATAAGTGAAAGCATGTAAAGATGAGTATTGGATGAAAGAAATGGAAGAAATTATGCAGATTGAGAAAAATCAAACCTGAGAATTGGTTCCTAGACTGGCAAATAAAAACATAATTGGATCAAAATGGTATTCAGAAACAAGCTGAATGAGAATGGATAAGTGGTCAGAAATAAAGCAAGGCTTGTGTGTAAGGGTTACTCACGAGTAGAAGGTATAGATTTTCAAGAGACTTTTGCTCTAGTGGCTAGAATGGAAGCTATCAGAATGTTATGGCATTTGCTGCTCATAAGGACTTTAAAGTTTTTCAAATGGATGTAGAGTCTGCATTTCTGAATGGTGAGTTGGAAGAGGAAGTCTACATGGAACAACCAAAAGGATTTAAGTTGTCAGAACAACCGGACATGGTCTGCAGGTTAAAGAAGTTTTTATATGGATTGAAGCAAGCTCCTAGAGCTTGGTATGCAAGGTTGGATAGATATTTGATTCAGCAAGGTTTCAATAAAAGTACTGCAGATAGCAATCTTTATTTTAAAATTGAAAATGACAAAATCTTGATAGTAGTTGTGTAAAATTTTAATGATCAGATTGAATGCACAGAAATTAATTCAAATCAGACACAATAACACAGCAGATACCCTAGGAAAACCTTCCTCTTGAGGGAGAAAAACCCAGCAACAATATATCTCTTATATATTGAATGATAACAATAATTGTCTTCTTTACAATGGACCAATATCAAGGTCAGATATATATGCGCCACAGTCTGATTTAACACAGATACAGAATAACACAGTCTGTTGATGAAGATCTCAGCCTTCTACCAAGAACAATGAACTTCACACGAGACAACTCGCACTTGAGAACTACGAACTTGATGAACTAAATGAATGATAGAACAATGAAACACATTGAATATTTATACAAGTGGAAAGGTCATCACACTTCAAGATAAGTCGTCCTTCATTGAAGAATGCACCCCTTCAATAAATCGCGTCCAATGAACAAGAAGACATCCTCATAAGAAATCGCGTCACTTCATTAAAGGAGTCGGGATACATAAAAATCGTGCCTCTTCATTAACGTTGTTTGTCTTAACAAATAGATATGACTCTTAATGATTGCGCCTCTTTGAGTCTTAATAAATTAAATAGCATAATGCTATCATTTAATTTATTATCAAGAGAAGATCACTGGAATATTATTTCGACGCTGCATGTTATCATTAACAAGTTGTATATGTTGATGATATTATCTTTGGAGGAAATGAAACAATGTGAAAAATGTTTGTTGAAGAAATGCAAAAAGAGTTTGAGATGTCTATGTTTGGTGAGATGAATTTTTTTCTTGGGCTGCAAATCAATCAAATAGAAAAAAGGGATTTTTATTTCACAGTCAAAGTATGTAAAAGAAATGTTGAAGAAGTTTGGGATGGATGGTTCCAAACCGGTATGCACTCCTATGGTGACTGACTGCAAATTGAGTAAAGATGGCAATTCACCTAAGGCTGATCAGAGCAAATACAGATCTATGATTGGAGGATTGTTGTATTTAATTGGTACCAAACCGGATACCATGCATGCAGTTTGTCTTGTGGCTAGATTTCAAAAAGATCCTAAAGAAACACATGTTGCAGCTATTAAAAGGATATTCAAATATCTAAATGGCACTCCAGATCATGGCTTATGGTATCCTAGGGATATTGATCTTATACTAAGTGCATATACAAATGCAGATTGGGCAGGTTGTGTTGATGACAGGAAAAGTACAAGTGGTGGTGCATTCTTTCTTAGTTGCAGATTGGTGCCATGGTTAAGTAAAAAGCAAGATTCAGATTCCTTATCCACTGCAGAGGCTGAGTATATTGGTGCAACATCCTGTTGCACACAAGTTTTGTGGATGAGACAGGCATTGAAGGATATTATCAATCAAAAGCATAAAATGAAGATGTTGTAATTTTGAAGGCTGCTAGCTCGAAGCCCACTAAATATTCTTTTGTTTTGAAGCAAACAAGTTGTGTCAATGAAGAAATATAGAGATTGTTACTTTTGAGTTGAAAGTATTGTAAGGGTGTCCACATAATATATGGTTACTTCACATAATGTATATGTTCTTCAAGCCATCTATGTTACACTTCATAGAGATTTCAAACTCACATGCTTGTGCTATTGAAGAGTCTTATGATGGATAAAGTATAACATGTTTAATTGAAGGCTATAGGTATCAGGGGTTGGACGTTTTTCATCATCTCAAGCTAGCCACTCACTCAAAGACGATACCTTGCATGAGAAGCACCAATTTCATATTCATGTCCCTCCATGGAACAATGTAGGGCTTGGCATTTTTTGCTTGTGCGTGCAATTAATGTATTCACGATGACAACCATTGCCAATGCGCATTCTAATTATGTTAGTCTTGGGTATGAGGAAATAGGAGAAAACTTCAGTAGAGGCAATCATTGACAGCAATCAAGGATACATGACCCGAAACAAGTGTGTCCATCATTTCAAATGGATGGAAAGATTGCAAAAATAGATCAATGCTCAATGTCAGTGCAGTGTCCTCTACAAGCGCAATGTTTTTGAAGGTAGTGGATTGTGAGGGGCAAGTGAATGATACAACTTTCATTGCCAACATCCTCATCGAATCCATTGAAATGGTAGGCCCTGAAAATGTTGTCCAAGTCATAACAGACAACACTAAAGTTGTAGGGCAATTGGTTCTATAGTGGAGGGTACATACAGTAACATTTTTTGGATACCATGTATGTTCACTCACTCAATTTGATATTGGAAAAGATTGACACAGAAATTGAGTGGGTCAAAAAAAATTACACGAAGGTCAAGGAGATTCAAATGTTTGTGACTAATTATCATATGTTGCAACACTTCTTTAGACCTTCTCCAAATTGGAGATGTTGAAGGTAATTTAAATTAATTGTTGATATGCAACATGTCATCTACTTTTTAATATTTTAATTTGTAGTCTACTTTTTAATATTTTAATTTGTAGTTTTTTACACCATGCTAAGTTGTTGAAACTAAATTTGCATCACACACAATTGCCTTAAGATGACTTGTGAAGGTGCAAGATGCATTGAGTGCTATGGTCATCAACAATCTTTGGAGTATATGGAGGCAATCTATTATAGAGCCCAAAAATTCAAAGCATTGATCCTAGATGATGAGTTATAAGCTCATGTGGAATATGTTTTGAGTTTCACTAAGCCCATCATCAACATGATTAGGTATGTTGATATAGATCACTCATGTTTGAGTGAAATTTATGATGGCATGGACTCCATGGTTGAAAAAATAAGAACCATAACAGAAGCCAAGGAATGTTGCCCAACAAAAAAAATTCAATAGTGTTGAAAAGATCATCATTGACTGTTGGAACAAGATAACCACACCCTTACATCTCCTAGCATTTACTTTAGCCCCAAAGTTTTATATTAAAGAGATACTTTCCTTTCCAAGGTGGGTGGGTAACCCATATAGGGATGAGGAGGTTGCTATCGGCTACAAGGGTGCATTTAGAAAGATATTTTGAGATGAAGATATCCAAAACGTTGTCTTGAGTGAGTTTGGCTGCTTAATATCAAAGAATCATGATGTTTCTGCTCTTTGAGACAAATATAGAAAAGATGCTCATGATTTGTGGTATCTACATGGTCAAGGCTCCATTTTCTTGCAACCTCTTGCAATTAAAATTCTCTCCCAAGTATGTATCTTTTATTTTTAATTTTCTCATTTTCATCTGCCACCATTATAACATTATAATTTTTAAATTTATGTTTCTGTATTTATAAAAATTAAATACTAAATGTTGTATGCAGATTCAAATAAGTTGCGAGTTTTAGTTCAGCAGAATTGGGAGAACATACACCTCCATCCACTCGATTTAGCGCAACCAATTAGATGCAAAAAGAGCTAAGGGTTTGGTCTTTATGCATTCTAACCTTCATCTCTTGTCACATAAGACACCTGAATACAATGAGGGGTAACAAAGAATTGGGATCAAAGTCTTGAGTGAGCTGACTTAGATGCTACAGTGGCACATCTTGCCGAAGTCTCTATAGATGAGGCAGCTTTTGCATGTGACACAGCTAGTGGGAGTGGCACGTGTTTCAAATGAAATTGAACCAAATGTTGACTTTGATTCTTTTGATGAAGAGCAATATTAAGACTATTAAATATTGATTGTAGTTTTCATTGTGTATTGATATTTTGATTTGACAAATCATTGAATTATGAATTTATGTGTATTTTCATTTTTGGAATGAAGAATTTAAATATTGTGTTTATTGGCAATTATGAGTATCACTGTTTTTATATTTTATAATTTATAATTTTGAATATTATGTATGTATGTATATATAGAGAGAGAGCCAAACCCATACCCATACCCAAGGAAAAGAAATTGTTGTACCATCTACCCAGTACCGATACCTGAACCAAGACCAGTAACCTAGTGTTTGAGTAGTCATAAAGTGAGGAGGGGGAGAAAGACAAAAGCTGAGAGACCTTGTTTGAGAGCCAAAGAGTCCATCAACATGGGCTCTCAATGGTCAATGGAAACTCTCCTCTCTAGAAGTGAGAGGAAGCAGCCTTTGACCCAATCCTCATTTGATCACCAATCACTACATAAGAAGGTTTTGTTGCTTTGTTTCAAGTTCACAGTTTGTTGTGCAACAGATTTGAATATTGCACAAGAAGTTCTATATTGTTGCACAACAGTCTTCAATTGCTACATAGCAAGTCTTTAGTTGCAGTGCAACAGTCTTCAGTTGCTGTGTAACAAGTTCCAGTTATTGCACAAGTTGGCAATCACAAACATAGCTGAAATTCATTTTAGATTGCCTACTGTCGTTTCTAAGGCTTGTAGGTCTTGGTTTTATTTTTAGTCTCTTTAAGTGTGCTACAATGGTCTCTTATATATACAAAGTTTTGATTGTTGCATCTCTTTGGTTTTTTTATACGAGTATAAATACAATAAGAACTCTACCCCACATTTATCAATTCAAAAAGTGATAACAAAATTTTCGCAACCGCTCATATTTACCACACATCTAATTAAAAACTGCTCCTTATTACTACTATTTTACAGTATAGTGTATTCTTCCTAGAATACAATTTCCCCAAACTTTGCAAGAAATCTAGTGTAAAACAATATTATTGAAATTGTGAATATGATACACTAAGAGTTGAAATCTAACCTGTAGAGCTTCTGGCATGCGTCCATCTTTAGCTCCTTTTACAAATTGGCATAAGTACCACACACCAGTATTTGCAAAATCCTGCGAATATTTGTTTACAATTTGTAAAATTGCAGTGAAGAAAACAAATGATATACATTATTGACATTAAATCCATTTACATGACACAATCCAGTGAAAAGCTTTAAACATGCACAAAGTGTTTCACAATAATAATTAAAAAAGAAGTAAAATTAATGAGTCTTAAACAACATTCTGGAAAATACACAAATGTCCACGTTGGCCTAATCTCTTAACACAAAAAACATAAGTCTCTATGCAACCCTAGAGAACGAAAGCAAATCTCTGAATAGAAATGCTTTTATGTCAGATTTGTTTGTGCACCTGCTTCTCTTCTAGTGAGCCAATCTTTCCCTCCTGTTGAAGATATATAAAGGTGAAAACATTAGCCTGTTCTACTGTTTAAACATCACAGATTCACAATTGCTATAACACAATATTTAGTAATTGGTCAAAAAACATTATTGTATTAGTTAGATGATTACCAGCCCAGCAACCATTTTCTGAATTGAATCAATATCAAATCCTATCTGAGAAATATCTTCACGGACTTCAATAACCTGCTCAAATACATTACATTCCCACAGTTTACAATTGAAAATAATCTTGCATTCTTGGCCTGTGTATAATGAAATCATGACAAATAATGCAAAAATGTAGTAACTAGAATAGTAAACAACATACCTCATTCTTAATTAACTTAGATATTTCTTTCTGCTCATCCATTTTTCCATCTAAATTCTCAATCCTCTGGGTCAGGTGTCTCTTTGTGGCCTGAACAATATGAACATTATTAATGACACTGCCAACTTCCAAACATCAAAGCTTACGACAGCCAATATTTGACAAATAAAATACATTCAGAAAAGGTCTTCAAAAAACAAGTTGAAAACCTACTGCAAGGGCTGTTGAAACTTGATCCAACTGTTTGGTCACACATTCAACAGCATTAGCCATGTTACGTTTGGTAACAAACATGACATCGGAAAAGGACAACCCCTGACAATTTGAAAAGGCAAGAGATAAATGACAGTTATTAACACATGATATCAAAATTTTGGGTCTCTTATATTTTATAAAGAAATTTGCACCATGTCAATATATATGTATGTAATCTATATGCATATAACAAGTAAATATATATATATATATATATATATATATATATATATATATATACCATGAAAATTGATCTGTGCTTCTAGAATACAGTGGCTTAAAAAATAAGCAAGTTACCAGCATTCTTATGTGTATATATGACAATACAAATTATGCATGTTCATCATTGATTATTGTTCACAAGAGTATACAACAACAACTGTATGAATTTCAAAACAATTGCAATCTTAAAATATTTTCCGTAGACAGTTCTTTATGGTGTTTGAAGAGCCATAAATTTATGGGTCAAACAATTCAATATGCATGACCAAGTAGGGTGATATCATGCATTCAATATATTATCTAATTCCAATCCCACAGACAAAGGCAACCCCAGATCAAGTGAAAGCATTCTAAAAATTATCACACTTATAATAGCATTCCACAGACCACAAACAAGAATATTTGATGCAAAACTCAACTCAAACACTGCATATTGTACAAAAATAACGCAAACCATGAAGAACTTACTTTCCACCACATATAGCAATATCCCATTGCTCCAAGGGCAGCAACTGGCATCAAAAGAGAT